>CM049852.1:7907207-8507207 GCA_027422415.1 Schizothorax lantsangensis | reverse complement strand
AACGACACTTTGGGGGAATCCCCTCAGCGTAGCGCGTCTGAAGCATGAATGAAACTATCCCAATCCTGATTGGTGTTGCGTCATTACGTAACATGTGACGGCATACTCGGAAGCTACAAAGGGACGCCGGCACACAACAGAGTCAGCTTTTTTGCTCTTCAGCAAGCGCTCTGTGTCATTGTGTGTCTTATTTGGTGTTGTTTGTCACAAGCAATATATATTATCTTGGCGAGTGGACACACATCAGCTGTGTGTTCGTTGTTTGGGAGCGCAGCACGCCCGAGCAGCTCTCGAGGGAGCTGCCTGTGTGGACTGTGAAGCACTGCCGATCAGAGTGCTGCGCTCCCGCCTGGCTGTGTTTGATGCGGCCAGGCTCGCGCGCCCTGCGGTTCGGGACCCGCGTCCGCCGAGGCGGCGTGGTGGCTTAGATTGTGGGGCTCGCAGATGTATCTGTTAGGAGAGCTCGAGACTGCTGCGGCACATTCTCAGTCCTCGTCTGACAGTTCCGATCATCTCACTCCCCGTGCGGAAGCCCGCATCGCGGCTTCTTCCGCACGGGAGGAGGACCCGATGTTTGAGCTGTCTGATTCTGAGGAATTATTAGACGTGCTCAGCATCGAAGTGGGTGAAATTGCAGAGAGCTCGCCACTGCATTCACACGCACATGAGGAGCTGGTTGATGTGTTGACTCCTGCTGTGGCCAAACTTAATATTAACTGGCCACAAGGAGGCAGGAAGTGCAAGTGAGCGCTTCCTGCAGCACAAGGTCTCAGCCTCAACGCTGGGGTTTACCATTTTTTCCTGACTTCCACAATGAGTTGTGTAAGTCATGGATTAAACTGTACTCCGCGTGACTGTCCCTCCCCTGACGTTGCGTCGTCCTTTAAAGCCCCGATACTGCCCACCAAACCTTGTTGTTATACATCAGTATTGGTGGGCAGGGCTTATATGGCGCTCTCGCCGAGCCGAAGGTCGATTTGAGGACCGTCCTTCAGGCAAGAAAGGCTTCGGGAAAGAGGTCCTCGCTTTCGTAGGGCCTCTGACGGTTGCCCCCCTTGCAATTGAGGTCGTTTACCACCTTGGAACCCTCAGGAAATCGATGTTGGAATCCCGCCGTCCAATACGCTTCGGGCCACATCGATTTCCGGCGAACGCACGCTGCAGTGTCCGCCCCTAAGGCTTGCGGCCTGGCAGCGAAAGCGTCCGCACATAGAAGATTGTTTTCGATCATTCCTGCCGGTATTCCGCTTCAGGGGATCGTAAACGATACTCGAAGAACACCCAAGGTCAGTCTCGAGAGGCTGATTCTCTTAGTAGATTATATCGGCGCATGTCAATGCCTTCCGAATGTATCTCCATGGGTCCTGCATATAGTGCAGACTGCAGTTCAGTTACCGCCCCCCGAAGTTCGATGGGGTGGTCTGGACTGCGGTGCACCCAGAGCAGGGTCGGGTGATGGAACAGGAAGTTCACTCCCTGTTGGTTAAGGAGGCCATAGAGCGTGTTCCTCTGCCAGACAGGGAGTCCGGGTTCTACGGCCGGTACTTCATAGTTCCCAGGAAGGATGGGGGGTTGCGTCCAATTTTGGATCTGCGGCACTTGAATCGTTCTCTCAGGAGATTCAGGTTCAAGATGCTCACTATTCCTACCATCGTGAGTCAGATCAGATCCGAGGACTGGTTTGTCACGATAGGTCTGAAGGACGCAACTTCCATGTTTCCATCATTCCTTCTCACAGGAAGCGCCTGAGGTTTGCTTTCGGGGGGCGAAGCGTTCCAATATCAGGTTCTTCTGTTTGGCCAGGATAAAGCTAGGCCACGCTATCACTGTAAAGCAGTTCCAATGACTGCTGGGGCTCATGGCAGCTGCGTCCAACGTATTACCTTTTGGCCTTCTGTACATGAGACCCCTACAGGGGTGGTTAAAAACCAAGGAGTTTTCCTCGAGAGGGAACCCGTTCCATATGATCAGAGTCACGCGCCGATGCCTTCGTGCCCTGTCCATATGGAAGAGACCTTGGTTTCTGTCCCAAGGCCCAGTATTGGGAGTGTCATGTCGCCGAAAAGTTGTTTTCGACAGACTCATCCCTTACGGGGTGGGGCACGGTCATGGATGGCCGCTTTGCGAGAGGTCTTTGGCAGGCCCGGCATTCCTCATGGCACATAAATTGTCTGGAAATGCTAGCGGTCTACAAGGCTCTGATGAGCTTTCTCCCAGATCTCAGTGGTCACCATGTCCTAATACGAGCAGACAATATGTCAGTGGTCTCGTATTTGAACCATCAGGGGGGTCTGAGGTCGCGCCCTCTGTGCAGATTGGCGCACCAGATCCTCCTGTGGTCCAAGGGGAAACTGTCGTCTCTCAGAGCGATGTATGTCCCCGGGGACCAGAATCGGGGAGCAGACATCCTGTCGAGGCAGGGGTTGAGGCCCGGGGAATGGAGACTTCACCCCGAGGTGGTGAAGTCGATATGCGAGAGGTTCGCGCGTCTCGAGAGACGACCCACTGTCCACTGTGGTTTTCTCTCAGGCATCCAGCCCCGCTGGGGTTGGACGCCATGGTACAGACGTGGCCGAGGCTACGCCTGTACGCTTTTCCCCCAATCGCTCTGCTCCCGGGAGTTCTGGAGAGGGTCCGGAAAGAAGGGGTCAGTCTTTTGCTGGTAGCCCCGTTCTGGCCGGCCCGGGTATGGTTTTCAGACATCATGTCACTCCTGGCAGGCCAGCCGTGGCAGATCCTTCTGAGGAGGGATCTGCTGTCTCAGGCAGGGGGCACAATTTTTCACCCTCGGCCAGAGCTGTGGAAACTGTGGGTCTGGCCCCTGAGGGGGTGCGGTACCTAGAGGCTGGCTTGTCGGCTGGAGTGATCGAGACCATACTCAGTTCTAGGGCTCCCTCCACAAGGAGATTGTACGGCTTAAAGTGGAATGTGTTTTCCACGTGGTGTAGAGAACATGGGTTGGACCCGGTTAACTGCCCGGTGGCTTCAGTGCTGGAGTTCCTCCAAGATCGTTTCTCTGCTGGTCTTACCCCATCCACACTGAAGGTGTACGTGGCTGCCATTGCGGCTTTCCACGTGCCTTTAGATGTTGGGCCTCTGGGGAGGCACCAGTTGGTCGTGCGTTTCCTACGTGGTGCATGGAGGATGAGGCCTGCGGCTCGTTCCAGTGTCTCAACTTGGGATCTGGCTGTGGTCCTTGAGGGGCTGTCACTTTCCCCCTTCGAACCTATTGAGTCGGCTTCAGCGAAGAACCTGACCTTTAAGATGGTCTTCCTCCTAGCGATTACTTCGCTCAAGAGAGTGGGCGATCTCCAGGCCTTGGCTATCTCACCGACTTGCCTGGAGTTTGCCCCTGGGGGAGTTAAGGCCATTTTATACCCTAGGCCTGGCTATGTGCCCAAGGTGCCATCTAATGTGGCACGGCCGGTGGTTCTTCAGGCCTTCCATCCTCCGCCTCATGTGTCGGCGGAAGAAGAGAGGCTTCATCTGCTCTGCCCTGTCAGAGCATTGAATATCTTTATTCAGAAGTCTTCTCATTGGAGGAGGTCGGAACAGTTGTTGGCGATGCGGCTGGGTGGTCCACCCCACATACTTTCATCAGGTTTTATAGCCTGGACCTTCCCTCCACGCCGGGTGCACGAGTGCTCTCGTCCTAAGTTGTGCCTGGTTCAGCTTCACACTAGGACAGGCATGTTTTGGGGTGGCATAGTGGGTATACGTTCCCCAAAGTGTCGTTACCGACGCAGTGCGAGTTCCCTCGAAGGGGAACGTCTCGGGTTACGACTGTAACCCTTGTTCCCCGAGAAGGGAACGAGACACTGCGTCTCTTTGCCACACCTCTCCATGCCTGGGAGCGGCTTCCTTCATTGCAAAAGCTGACTCTGTTGTGTGCCGGCGTCCCTTTGTAGCTTCCGAGTATGCCGTCACATGTTACGTCATGACGCAACACCAATCAGGATTGGGATAGTTTCATTCATGCTTCAGACGCGCTACGCTGAGGGGATTCTCCCAAAGTGTCATTACCGACGCAGTGTCTCGTTCCCTTCTCGGGGAACAAGGGTTACAGTCGTAACCTGAGACGTTTTATGCAAACATCTATTCTCAGCTTTAGCTGGATTTTTGTCTATTGGCATGAAGCCACTTATTGCGTTAAAACTGCATAACTTTTCCGGTAACAATACATTTTCCAGTGTCACATGATATTGCACATGCAGCTTTACTGCAAAGCAAGTTGATCAAATGTTTCTGTTAACATATAACATATAAAACACACTTTGATGATCCTCAAACTGTTTAGGAGTATGTTTTGTGGACTGATGAGATGAAAGTGGAACTGTTTAGAAGATAGGGGTCCGATTAAATCTGGTGTAAGCCAAACACTAGCTATGTTTACATGGACACTTTTTGCTTTCATCCGAATGAATTCATTCTGATTGACGAATCCGAACGTAGTGTTTACATGAACGCTAAATAAAGTGATCGGGTTGATATGCGTGTTTATATGTCACAAGCCTCTGATCGGATTTAATCTTTTGACATGCGCACACTGCATGAATATTCAGAGTTTCCTGCTGTTCTCGTGTATTGTTTTAAAAAGCACACTTGATATTTATTTACTTCGGGTCCTAATTAGGCGACAACCAGCACAGTAACTATTGTGCAGTGCTGCTTACTTTAGAAAGCAGTAAAAGTGCCCCTTCCCGTGATCAAAACCAGTCGTCTGTGGATGAGAATCTTAAACAAGGACTGGTGGGACGTTGTCCTGCTCCACTTCACATACGCTGAGTGAAGCAGTGTTTTAGAATGACTGGACACTCATTTATGACACTTTTATTCACCGGGAAGAACAGCTCGTTCTGCGCGTCATTTTTACATCACTGCACATGCGCAGTACTTTCCAGTTTCGGTTTTCAATCCAATGAAGTGTTTACATGTCCTCTCGTTCGGATTACAAAAGGAATAAACCACCCCTTACAATCCGATCAAAATTTTAATCAGATCTGGCCAATTCAATCCGATCGACATGGTTACATGTGACCTTTTTTATTCCGATTGTGCTTCTAGTCCTATTATGATCGGATTATAGGGTCCATGTAAAAGCAGCTACTGAATTCACCAAAAGAACATAATATCTATGGCCAAGCATGGGAAGCACGGTCGAGGGAACTGTGAATTCTGCTTTATACCAGAACATCCTAAAGGAGAATGTCTGTTATTCAGTCTGTAAATTGAAGCTCAAGCAGATTATTCAGCAAGATAATGATCTAAAAGCATACGTTAGTCCACCTCTGAAAGGCTCAAAAACAGAAAGAAAAAAGTTCTGGAGTGGCCTAGTCAAAGTCCTGACTTGAACCCAAACCCAATTGAGATACTGTGGCAGGACTTTAAATGTGTAGTTCATGGTCGAAAACCCTCCAATGTGGCTGAACTACACAAAGAAGTGTGGAAAAAAAATTCCACCACAGTGCTGTAAAAACATTGTATGTATGTATGTAAATACTGTATGTGTTTACTCAGGTTGCTTTTGTTTTCTGTTGTATTTAGTTTGAAGATCTAAAACTATCTACCAAGTATAAAATGCACACATAAACAGAAGAAACGGGCAATTTAACAGCACTGTATATTTTTTAGTTGTGTTTAATGTAAATTTAAGTTAACTGTGTATTACTAGCCTGTAGCTTGGCAAACTACATTTCCAAAGTAGCTCCCCCTTCATTATTGTGGCCAGCCTAAGGCACACCTGTGCAATAATCATGCTGTCTAATCAGCATCTTGATATGCCACACCTGTGAGGTGGATGGATTATCTCGGCAAAGGAGAAGTGCTCACTAACACAGATTTAGACAGATTTGTGAACAATATTTGAGAGAAATAGGCCTATTGTGTACATAGAAAAAGTCTTAGATCTTTGAGTTCAGCTCATGAAAAATGGGGGCAAAAATAAAAGTGTTGCGTTTATAATTTTGGTCAGTGCATATATATATATATATATATATTAGGGGTGGGAATCTTTAGTCACCTCACGATCCGATCCGATTCCGATTCTGGGAGTCACGATCCGATTACAGAACGATTCTTGATCTACTTTTTCCCCCCTTATTAATTAATTTGTTTACCGACTTGAGAATCTTAAAATCCTTACATTTACATATCCTTACATAAGTAATTAAGTACTTATTAAAATAATTACAAAAAACATTTTAAACAGTTGTATGTTAAGAATTTTAAACTAATATAACTTCAAAACATACAAGCAAGTAGCAAATAATTAAGAGGAGCATAGAAACATACAAACAACAAACAAAGAGTGCTTTCAGTATTTAAGATTATCTGAACGTTTTCCATTCAAGAACTTTGAGTGATTTTTCTTCATCTATACTGTTGTTTTTTACTATGGCATCATTGACAGCGGGAGATCTTATTAAGCTGCATTCACTCACAGATCTCTTGAAATATATGAAGTAATGTGGTTTGTCCTGTCCGTTTAATCCCTTAAGACATAACTGGCTGTGTTTACATTCATTTTGCGTAATTTTGAGACGCAAGTACATTAAACCACTTACACGGAGCCACATGCGCGAGCAGTCTTCACAAACAAAGCGCGCATCAGCATTTGAAATTGAAAGCAGACTTCTGTTAGTGAGGTTCATATTTTAAATATATAAGTCCACTGCATTCCAAACCACATAAATGATGACTCCGTAGAGCATTTGTAAGGTAAATACCGACGGGCGAGACCGCACACTTCAAGCGTAACGTCAAACAAAGCGCGCGTCTCTCACAGCGCATCCTGTGCAATGAAGCCCGCGAATGTCCTTGTAATTTGCTTCAACCTTTCCGAACTTTGAAAGATTATTTTACTGAAGGTTCGAGTGGTGTATGTGTGTGAGGAATTGGAAGCAAGCAGAATACTTGTGTTCTAAAGCAAACTCAGCATCATCACACATCTGGTTAAAAACTAAGCTCAGAATTGATTCTGAAATTCTCAGAATCCATCCAGAATCGTTGGAGAGAGAATCGCGATGCATCTATGTTTTTTCTCCCACCAACTTTAACGCGTTAACGCATGTGATTAATCTAAAGAATTTTACGCGTTAATATTTTTTTAACGCAAATTAATCGTTTGATAAGGTTTGACCCCAACTTCTTCCCGTCATCGCAGCGCGGAAGGTTATCTATCAGTGTGTGATGAGGGTACAGCGAACAGTGTTGCCAGGGTAGCGGCTGTGGCTCAAGTGGCTGTGGGCTATTTTGAAAATAGAGCCGCGGGAAAAATTGCAGAGCCAAGGGTTGCAGTTTTTTGGGCTACTTTTATAATCTACCGCGGCCGCCCAAAGTGTATATAGACAAATAAAAATTAAAATAGATCCTTTTACTAATGTTTATCATACTTGGAATGTACACCTGGCAACTTCAGAACGGAGAGACGGTTGTAACATCATCACAAACAACGTGAGTTTCAGCCAGAGCATACAAGGCTTTACACAGCAGAAATAAACATGACAACAGCCACTATAGATTATATAAGATAATAAACACACGATTACGATAGGATATGGTTTCTATGTGATTTTCTTGAGATGAATATGTAACTTACATCTGAAATGCTCATTTTGGCAGCGATATAAAAGGCTATAAAAAGCATATTTTAACAACAGTAAACAACCAAATGATTGACAGCACTAATATATATATATATACAGTATATATATATATATTAATGCTGTCAAACGATTAATCGTGATTAATTGCATTCAAAATAAAAGTTTTTGTTTACATGATATGTGTGTGTACTGTGTATATTTATTGTGTATATATAAATACACACACATATACATGTATATATCTAAGAAAATGATGTTATGTTTATATATTAAATATATTTATAAATAATATAAATGATATGAATATACATATATGCATGTAAATACTAGGGGTGACCCCGAATAGTCCACGATTCCATGCTTCGATAGGAGGAGCCCGATTCGACTCCCAATCTCACAGTCGAATATTCGCAGGGTGTTATGATCATGCCATTTTGGCTATATGGGGGTGCTCAAATGTCTGATTTCACATAGAACTACCGGTTTTCTCCCAATAAGTTAATATACAGCATAATATGAAAATGCTGTAAATAAGAATCTGAAAAGAAGCTTTAAATAAATATTTTAACGTGCGTGAATAAATCCAACCACCCCCATAGATTTAAGTTTCACTTTTGATGATCTGTGACCGACAGAAAAGCGGCAGGGATTTAAATCTTTAACAAGATTCAAACTGACACAGGCAGAGTGAAAGACTGGATTTTTGCGATCAGTTAGGTTACAAGTGATTTCAAAACATTTCAGCTGGTTTATATGTATATCGTGTATATATTCTTTATCTCGTTTAAGATGCATTTGGTTGAGTTGAGCTGCAGTAAGCGCTTCATTGTACTACGTGATTATCTCTTCAGCGCGCGCAGCGCGAGCAGGACAAACAACAATGCAGAATATTAATAACTATGACTGGGACTGTCATATACATAACATTATAATGAGAACACTATTATAATAAAATGCTGTGAATTTTTAGAGTTTAGTTGTAGTGTTTCTGCACGTTGTTGCGTGAAGAACGCATCCACAAAAGGACTTCATTCAGAGCCGCGCAGACACGTTCACTTCTGCATTCGGGGCATTTTGTGCAGATAGCCTATAAGTCGTAATATAACGTTATGTTGTATAAATAACAAAGCGTATTCTATATGACATAAATGATGAGTTAAATCCCATTGATTAAAAACCTGCTATCAAATGCTTCATTCTACTGGTCATCTTCAGCGCGCGCAGCTCAAAACAGAAATGCAGAATATTAATAACTATGACTGGGACTGTCATATACATAACATTATAATGAGAACACTATTATAATAAAACGCTGTGAATTTTTAGAGTTTAGTTGTAGTGTTTCTGCACGTTGTTGCGTGAAGAACACGTCCACAAAAGGAGTTCATTCAGAGCCGCGCAGACACGTCCATGCCTTCAGGGCATTTTGTGCAGATAGCCTATAAGTCGTAATATTAACGTTATGTTGTATAAATAACAAAGCGTATTCTATATGAGATAAATGAGTTAAATCCCATTGATTAAAACCCTGCTATCATATGCTTCATTCTGGTCATTTTCAGCATGCGCAGCTCAAAACAGAAATGCAGAATATTAATAACTGTCATATAGGCTACATAACGTTATAATGAGAGCACTATTGTAAAAAAAAATTTTTTGTGAATTCTTAGAGTTTCGCTGACGTTTAATGTTAACTATCTTTTAATCAAAACATAAAACATTATTTACCCCATTTGTATCTGGCGTCAGTTACACATTTTCCCTGTGTGTTAACCTCAGTAATTATGACTGTGTCTGACTTGACTGGTGGTAATGTATTTTGACCACGCCCCCAAACATATGATTCGACTATCAGTCGACTATCGGCAAGATTCGAAAATTCTGATTCGACTATGAAAATCCTTAGTCGGGGACACCCCTAGTAAATACATGTAAATATTTTCAAAATATATACATGCATGTGTGTGTATTTATATATTCATAATAAATATACACAGTATGCACACATATATTATGTAAACAAAATCCACATCCTGCCCGAAGGGAGGTACCATGTGGAGACACTGATATGGACTGACCCAGGCCTGGGGCAGTACTAAATACGACTGGACCCTGGGGCAGGTCCTACCTAGGAGTAGGGAGGAGGGCTGCCAGCAGGGCCTGACAGAGAGCTCTGTCAAAGGGAAGACACAGGTTTACCGTGAGGGAAACCTTACCATGGAAGAATACACGTATGGGATTACCCGAAGGGAATCAAAGCCATACGGACACCTAGCCGAGTACAGGGGCTGACCAGAGACCCGGGCGAGCTAGCACCAGTACTGGGCCTGGCGTCAGACTGCTCCGCCCAATCTGACTGCCGGGGGGTACTGGAGGAACTCCACCAGGGCTCGCCATCCGGGGAACTGAACTGATGGAAGTGAGCGTGGTCAGGAGCGCTGTCTTAGCCGACAGGTATTTCAGCTCGACTGAGTCCAGTGGCTCAAAGGGACCCCTCTGAAGTCCAGCCAGGACGATAGAGAGGTCCCAGGAGGGCATCAGGGGTGGCCTAGAGGGGTTTAACCTCCTGGCACCCCTCAGGAACCTCACGATGAGATCATGCTTTCCCAGGGACCGGCCGTCCACTGCATCGTGATGGGCCGCGATAGCAGCCACATACACTTTCAAGGTGGAGGGTGACAGCCTACGCTCCAACCTTTCTTGCAGGAAAGAAAACACTACTCCAATCGTGCATCTTCAGGGGTCTTCTCGGTGAGAAGAACACCAGTTCGCGAACAGACTCCACTTCAGTGCATAGGCTTGCCTTGTAGAAGGAGCTCTAGCCTGAGTGATGGTCTCTACCACCGCCTGTGGGAGACCACTCAAGTCTGCCGCATCCCGTCCAGGAGCCACACATGGAGGTTCCACAGATCTGGACGCGGGTGCCAAATGGTGCCGAGCCCCTGAGAAAGGAGGTCCTTCCTCAGAGGAATGCGCCAGGGAGGGGCTGTCGCGATGAGAATGAGTTCAGGAAACCAGGTCCAGAACGGCTCGACCAGCAGGACCTGCTCCTCGTCCTCCCTGACCTTGCACAGTGTCTGTGCGAGCAGGCTCACTGAGGGAAATGCATACTTGCATAGAGCCCGAGGCCAGTTGTGTGCCAGTGCGTCCGTGCCGAGGGGGCCCTCGGTCAGGGAGAAATACAGCTGGCAGTGGGAGGACTTGCGGGAAGCAAACAGGTCTACCTGAGCTTCCCCGAATCGACTCCAGATCAGCCGGATCATCTCAGGATGGAGTCGCCATTCTCCGGGGAAAGTGAGCTGTCGTGAGAGCGCATCGGCTGCACGATTGAGCTCCCCCAGAATTAGGACAGCGCGCAGCGTTTTGAGCCGTGTGACTCCAGAGGTAGAGATGGAGGGCGAGCTGTGACATGCGGCGTGATCGTATACCTCCCATCCGGTTGATGTACGACACAGCCCACATGCTTGCCTAACAGCAGTGGCCGAAACTGCCGCAAGGCCAGATGCACTGCCAGCAGCTCTAGGCAGTTGATGTGCCAAAGCAGTCGAGGCCCCGTCTAGAGCCCCGAGGCTGCCTGCCCATTGCATGTAGCGCCCCAGCCCGTGCTGGAGGCATCTGTTGTGACAACAACATGCCGGGACACTTGTTCTAAGGGCACCCCGGCCCGTAGAAAAGCAAGGTCCGTCCAGGGGCTGAAGGAGCGGCGACGCCCTGTGTGATGTTCACCCGAAGTGCACCGCGGCGCCATGCCCATCTGGGGACTCGGGAGTGCAACCAGTGCTGAAGTGGTCTCATATGAAGCAAACCAAGCGGCGTGACTGCAGCTGCGGATGCCATATGCCCCAGGAGCCTCTGAAACTGTTTCAGCGGAACCACAGTCCTGCCTCTGAAGGAACTCTTCCGTGAGGCACGCCGTCATACTCACCGAGTCTAACTCCACACCAAGAAAAGAGATTCTCTGCGCAGGGGAGAGCTTGCTCTTTTCCCAGTTGACCCGAAGCCCCAACTGGCTGAGGTGCCGAAGCACCAGATCCCTGTGGTCGCGCAACTGTTCTCGGGACTGGGCCAGAATGAGCCAGTCGTCGAGATAGTTGAGGATCCTGACGCCCACTTCCCGTAACGGGGCAAGGGCGCCCTCTACGACCTTCGTGAAGACACGGGGAGAGAGGGAGAGCCCGAAGGGGAGGACCCTGTACTGCCATGCCCGACCTTCGAACACAAACCGTAGGAACGGTCTGTGTCGCGGAAGGATCAAAACATGAAAGTAAGCGTCCTTCAGGTCGATCGCTGCAAACCAATCCTGGGGCTGTATGCATTTGATCATGCGCCTGTGCATCAGCATCTTGAACGGGAGGCTGTGCAGGGCCTGGTTCAGGAGACGCAAATCCAGGATTGGTCGAAGACCACCGCCTTTCTTGGGTACGATGAAGTAAGGGCTGTAAAACCCCTGCCTCATCTCGGCTGGAGGGACCGGCTCGATTGCAGCCTTTGTCAGGAGGACAGCAATCTCCTCGCGCAAGACAGGAGCATTCCGAGCTGCCACTGAAGTCTCGAGAACGCCGCTGAACTTGGGAGGTCGCCTGGCGAACTGAATCGCGTAGCCGAGTCGAATTGTGCGCGTGAGCCAACGAGACGGGCTGGGCAGCGCAAGCCATGCTTCCAGACGCCACGCATGTGGCTCCAACGGTACAATCAACGTACCTGCGGTGGTGCAGCGAAGGGGAGTAGAGCTGGATGGTACAGAAGGCAGCGCGTTCTGAAGCATCCATGCAGAACTCCCTGGGTCCCAAAGGGGACTGGCTAGAGGTGCGTGGGGAGGCACTGCGTCCCCGAACCGCGCTCTCTTGGCCACTGGCAAGATGGGTCGTGGGCGAGAGTGAGGAGGCAATGCGTCGCACACTGTCGGCCCTCGGACCTGAAAACCCGGAGGAAAAGGAAATTGCTCTTTCTTTGAATATGTGGGTACCACTGACCCTTGGGCCAGCGGCGGAACAGAAATAAAGGGGAACATAAGATTCTCCACCCGGCCCTCCACCGGGGGAAGGAGCAACTCTTCCGTGAGGTGCGCCGTCATACTCACCGAGTCTAACTCCACACCAACTCCCGAGGGACCGCGTCGTGACTTTCGTCGCTCGTAGAGCGAGGTCAGTCGCCGTGCGCAACTCCTGCATCAACCCCGGGTCGGAACTACCCTCGTGCATTTCTTTAAGTGCCTTGGCTTGGTGAACCTGCAGGATCGCCATGGCATGCAGGGCAGAGGCTGCCTGGCCCACAGCACTATAATCTTTGGCTGCGAGAGCAGCCGTCAGCTTACAGGCTTTGGACGGGAGACGCGGACGATTCCTCCAAGTGGCGGCGTTTCGCGGGCACAAGTGGCAGCCCCGCCATCGAGGGTAGTGAGGACGGAGGAGACAGACGAGTGGCTTCTGGCCGTGAAAGGGGCCATCCACGACTTCGTCAGGTCCTCATGCACCTCCGGGAAGAAAGGCACCGGAGTAGGACGCGGTTGTGAGCCGCGTCCCGCTCCGAGAAACCAATCATCCAGCCGCGAGGGCTCGGGACTGGGTGGTCTGTTGACCTCCAGCCCGATGCTCGCGGCTGCCCGGGCAAGCATGGCCATCAGCTCTGGGTCCGGTGCAACAGTGGCGACAACACCCGAGGGGGGCAGCCCCGCCGCACCTTCATCCTCAGAGGACATAAGCCCATCCCCCGATGCTGCGATCGACATACTGTCTTCAGGCGGCGCACCGAATGATATGCTGGCCATCCCGTGGGAAGAACCAGCAAAATCATCCGGGAGCCGGACGGGAAGCTCGCTGCGTGAGGAGTAAGAGGTCCGTGGGGACGAGCCCGGCGGAGAAGCTCTTACTGTGACCCTCAGATCTCCCAGAGCGCCAGCCGGTGGTCCTCTGCTCGAGCCAGAGAGACCAGGACGGGTGGCGGCAGAGGGTGCCAATCCTTTCAGAAAGGAAAGGCGAGATCGCAGCGATGTCATGCTCATACGCCCACAACAGGCGCATGAGTCATCCACGAACGCAGCTTCAGTGTGCTGAATGCCCAGACACTGAAGACAACGATCGTGTCCGTCATCCGAAGACAGAAACGACCGCAACCAAGAGGACACAGACGAAACGGCATCTTGAAAAAGACGCGATCGTCCGTGATTTGCTCTTTTAGATTTGCCTTTTAGTTGAAGTGCCCAGGGGAACCTGGTGAAAGGGACTCTGCTGACTGACCGGACACACAGAACAAACAAAGATGAAAGGCTTTGTGGAGATCAGCACACTTCTCATCCATCTGCTCCGAAGCAAAAATCTAATGAGTGGAGACCTGTCGCCCTTTTATACCCGATGTCGGGGAGTGGCCAGGTATGCAAATTCCACTGCCAATATCATTGGCGTTTTCTCTTTAGTAGAATGATTGGGGCTTCCAAGTAAATCCCCTATGTCGTCACGACATACAGTAGTCCATAAATATTGGGACATGACACAATTCTAAATTTTTGGCTCTATACACCACCACAATGATTTCAAATGAAACGAACAGATGGCTTTAACTGAACTGTCAGCTTTAATTTGAGGGTATTTACATCCAAATCAGGTGAACGGGTAGGAATTACAAAGTTTGCATATGGCCTCCCACTTGTTAAGGGACCAAAAGTAATGGGACAGAATAATAATCATAAATCAAACTTTCACTTTTTAATACTTGGTTGCAAATCCTTTGCAGTCAATTACAGCCTGAAGTCTGGAATGCATGACATCACAGACCTGAGTTTCATCCCTGGTGAGCTCTGCCAGGCCTCTACTGCAACCGTCTTCAGTTCCTGCTTGTTCTTGGGGCATTTTCCCTTCAGTTTTGTCTTCAGCAATGAAAGCATGCTCAATCGGATTCAGGTCAGGGATTGACTTGGCCATTGCATAACAGTCCACTTCTTCCCTCAAAAACTCTTTGGTTCTTTTGCAGTATGCTTTGGGTCATTGTCCATCTCCTGTGAAGCGCCGTCCATGAGTTCTGAAGCATTTGGCTGAAATGAGAGATAATATTGCCCCGAAACACTTCAGAATTCATCCTGCTGCTTTTGTCAGTAGTCACATCATCAATAAATACAAGAGAACCAGTTCCACTGGCAGCCATACATGCCCCGTACCACCACCATGCTTACTGATGAGGGGTATGCTTAGATCATGCAGTTCCTTTCCTTCTCCATACTCTTCTCTTCCCATCACTCTGGTCAAGTTGATCTTGGTCTCATCTGTCCATAGGATGTTGTTCCAAACTGTGAAGGCAAGGAACTCCATGATCCTAGCATACCACCTCATCAGTGAAGCATGGTGGTGTCTATGCGTTCAGATTCAGGCTGTAATTGACTGCAAAGGATTTGCAACCAAGTATTAAAAAGTGAAAGTTTGATTTATGATTATTATTCTGTCCCATTACTTTTGGTCCCTTAACAAGTGGGAGCACATAGCAAACTGTTGTAATTTCTACACCGTTCACCTGATTTGGATGTAAATACCCTCAAATTAAACCTGACAGTCTGCAGTAAATCTTGTTCGTTTCATTTGAAATCCTAGTGGTGGTGTAGAGCCAAAAATGTTAGAATTGTGTCGATGTCCCAATATTTATGGACCTGACTGTAACTCGTAGTGACCGACACATAGGGAACCAAAAATCAACCTTTTCAACCCACAAAAGATTCCAGATAAGAGGAAGTGAGGATTCTATAAGGGATTGCTTGGGTTTATGTGGTATCATTGCTATTCTGCATGCATAAGAGGATGTTGGAACAGACAAACTTACAGTACAGTACCTTATGATTGATTAACGCAAATTACAAAAAACAGAAATATCCTGTTCTGATGATATAATGATTTGCATGCACATGGTGAAAGACACTAGGCACAGGTTTCTTTCAGACTTCTCTTTAGACTGGGCTACAGTGTCATGGGAAATAAGCCCTCTGTGTTTCTATTTGTGTATGTGCTATTTAGGACCAACATATTTCTCACCTCTCAGAGCAAAAGGAGTCTGATTATCTTTCAAAAGACAAGTAATTTTGGGGTTATTTTGTCCCCAATATAAAGTGAAGTCCAGGAAATTTTAGCTGGCACTTTGCTACTTCAGAGTTGTTGATGTTCCATGTAGCACCTGCATAAAATGTATCCAATATATATATATATATATATATATATATATACATTATTATTTTTTATTTTATTTTTTTGGTTACTTCTGGTGACCAAAGATTTACATTTACATATACGTATATATGTGACCCTCTCTGTGAAAACCCAGCTAAAGTCATTTTTTTTAGATTTACTATTTTCTGCATAAAATCATCCTACATATTGTAAAGAACATTCTGTGAAAATATATTCTTGGTATCTTTAATATTGACTGAGTAAGGTCATGTCAAAGATTGAAATCATAGTGAAATGAATGCTTGTAATCAAACTTCGATGCTCGTTATCTCAGAATTAGGTTTTTAGACTTTAGCCTGGTTTTTACAGAGAGGGTCACATATATATACAGTATATATACATATATATATATATATATATATTATTATTATATTATTATTATTATTAAACCTGAAACTATTACAATTATTTTGGAAACTAAATACATAATATTAAAGATTAAAGTTAGTTTCTATTAATGTAGTGTTTTATAGACAATTTAGCATTATGTGATAAATTTATAATAAGTCAAAAGAGCTCTCTCCTTTTTATCTTTTTGCATTACGTAATGAAATTGGATGAGCTCAGTGTCAATTTATTTTACCCTAATTGTTTTTTTGTTTTTTTTCTGAATTTGAATGTGTGCAAAGGATTGTGGGAGTTGGAGTACATGAAGTACTTGATGAATCTTTCAAAATAAGCCGAATGAAGGACGCAAAATAAAGGCTGCTTTCAAAGTATCCTTCTAATTGAGAAGGCCTTTGGTGGCACCTGATGGCATGGCAGCCTAGATATGCAGTCTTTTTTTGATGCAGCCTTCTGATTGAGAAGCATCCATTAAATGGTTTTCAGTTTGACAATAGTCAATCATTGCTTGCAAAAACAATAATATTCAAATTAAATATAAATAGAGACAAATTTTTCTGGTCCTTCTCTTATAAAACAGCATTTATTTTGTTGTAATTTTCAAATGTAACTCACTCCAAAATTAACTTTTAATGGCAAACTCGCTGAAGATTAGTGGACATTTGTGGAAAAATAATAGATTTGAGGACATCAATTTTGAGTCATAAATCCACCAAACTGGCTTTTGAGTTGATATGTGTTACCCGCCAGGGTTGATTTTCATCCGCATTTTGAATAGTGTTAATTTCAAACCCCATTTTATACTGCAGATAACAGCTGATATTTTCACAGAAACACACAGTACAATACAATGCAGCGAATGATGTGCATGTGTGGGAGAGATGGAGGGGAAAATTAAGATGAAGGTGTAAAGATTAGCAGTGTGCCCTCTGGATCGAACTCCCCTCATTCTTTCCAAACCTGTGCACCTTATTTTTCAAAAATGATTATGCCAACCTCAACGAAATGTGAAAATAATGAAGGTGACAAGTTGATGAATTAACGAATTAGACAAAAAGACACTGGGCAATTGTAGCTGTATGATGCTTCATTGGTCACAGGGATTGTTCATATGCAGCAGTGTCGTAGACTCAAACTCTTACAAACACAGCTGAGCTAGTGAAAGAACCTATGGCTACGCTCCATTCAATCAATATGAAATAGCAGCAAACCCATCTTACCAAACAGTGAATAGCGTGTGATCCAGCATAATATTGATTCAGTCTATTAAAGCGGTACACCCTGATGGGCTTCACTCTGTGACTTAGAAGTGAAATGCCACTTTGGCTGAATAGACGCTTTGTAATTGTGTAAAGAATAATGTCATAATATTGAAAAATGTAAAAGTGCTAACTGGTTAATAGACCCACATGAGCAAATCAGCATGCTATTTGCAAACATATATGCACAACAAAAAATAGCATGTTGGACATCGTGTGTGAGAGTGTCTGCTTGCTTGTTTATATACTGTACATTTATATAAGCACGCAAACACTGTCGAACTGGCAAATGTTGGGATTTGTCACACCTGGGCAATTAGGACTATTTAGACATTTTGTTGCTGATATAATGATGTAGTCAATTAGTAGCTTCTGGAAACCAAAGATTTACATTTACATTTACATTTAATCATTTAGCAGATGCTTTTATCCAAAGTGACTTACAAATGAGGAGAACAATAGAAGCAATCAGACCAACGAGAGAGCAACAGTATATAAGTGCTATGACAAGTCTCAGTTAGTCTAGCACAGTACACGTAGCTAGATTTTTTTTTTTTTAATAGAATAGAATAGAATAGAATAGTGCTAATATTAATTGGTTAGGTGCTGGCGAAAAAGATGTGTCTTTAGATGTTTTTTTGAAAATGGCGAATTGATCTGTTCGAATTGAGATCGGGAGGTCATTCCACCAGCTGGGCACAGTCCAGGAAAAGGTCCGTGAGAGTGATTTGGTACCTCTTTGGGATGGCACCACAAGGCGTCGTTCACTTGCAGAAAGCAAGCTTCTGGAGGGCGCATAAGTTTGAACTAGCGAGTTTAGGTATATTGGTATATACAGTAGATATACAGTATATAAAGATAGAAAGATATACAGTAGGGCTCTTCAACTCTAGCTACTGTCCTGCAGTTTAGTTCCAAAGCCAATTAAACACACCTGAACAAGCTTTTGTGCCCACTAGAAAGTTATAGGCTAGTGGGTTTGATCTAAAGTTGGAGCTAAAGGATAGTCACCCATAAATAAAAATACTCGTCTGGAACATTTTTGTTGTTTCTAAGCCTTCTTCCTGCTGTGGAACACAAAAGAAGATATTTTGAATAATTTTTCAGTATGTTTTCCCCACGTCAAGTCAATAGGGTCCAAAACAACATGGGACCCCACTAACTTGCATTGCATAGACAGTTTTTTTCAGAATTATAATTTTTGCGTGAACGATCCCTTTAATGCTACTTGACAAAGTATAATTAATAGTCCTTGGAGTTAAACTGTGTGAGTATGTATAAAGACACAACCCACATACCTACCTACATACATACATTTTACATTTAAATATATATGAATGCAGCCTTAAGAAATGTATCCAATTAAATTAAAACCAGTCTAATTATTTATAGGGCTTCCCGAAGTTGTTCAGATAACTTCCTAATAGAGACTTAAAAGAAAAAAAAAGGCCTTAAATGGACTGGAACCTTCATATCTGTCTGATCTTTTGATCTCAAACTTACTGGTCCCTAGGACTAGGCTGAAGAAAAGGGGTGACCGAGTTTTTGCAAAAGCTGGATATAAACAGCCTACCGCTTCCTATCAGAATGATCACAATAGAATATACTTTTGAAGCAACACTAAAAATCTATCTTTCAGAAGGCTTATTGTAATCTGGGTCTTAATGGGGCTGGTCTAAGCATTAATTGCAAGTGTTTGTGTTGTGTTTTAATCTTTTACATGTTGTGCTTTTTCTAGCTTTTTTGAAAAGGAATACTGAATAAGAAAAGATAGAGGATTATGTTTGATTTTAGCGCACCTCCTTCTTCCTTGCCAGGACCGTAACCACCATAGACAATGAGGATGACAAGTCCCCCCTGAAATTAGAAATGGCCAAACTGTTTCATACTCTGGATTCTGCTCTGCTGCGCTCCATTATATTCTGCTGGCAACAAAATGTTTCTGCTAAACTTTTAAAAGTTATTTTTTTAGATTGGTCTACCTCAGTGTCACGTTTATGTTTCTGTTCGGTTCCTGTTTTTCATTATTTGGTCATGTTCCTGTGTTGCTTGATTAGTTCATTCGGTTCCACCTATTTTCTCCCTAGTTCCAATGTCCTGTATTAGTTTGATCTTATATGTTTGTGGTTATCCATTCTGGTGATTCTCCTGAGTTTGAGTTGAAATTAAAGACTTTCCATTGAATTACTCCTGTGTGCGCTTCTCTACAGCCACAAACTGTGACACTCAGAGGTCTAACAGCACTTATCAATGTCAATTTGTTTTAAGTAGCATGTGATGCATGTAATTCGACTGAATGTGATGAGACAAAAACATTTACAGAGCGTATTCAACATATTAGGTATACGATTAAGTGTTAATGTAATAATGTAATGTAATAATAAAGCACAGAAACTGCACTTGTTAAAATTACAAATGACTTGCTTCTTGCGTCAGACCAAGGCTGCATCTCATTGCTAGTTTTACTTGATCTTAGTGCTGCGTTCGACACTATAGATCATGAAATACTCGTAGATCGATTACAAAACTATACAGGTATTCAAGGGCAGGCTTTAAGATGGTTTAGATCCTACCTGTCCGATCGCTACCACTTTGTTTATTTAAACGGGGAGTCATCTCAATTATCACCAGTAAAGTATGGAGTACCACAAGGATCTGTCCTAGGTCCTCTGCTGTTTTCAATATACATGCTGCCCCTTGGTAATATTATTAGAAAATACGGGATTAGTTTCCATTGTTATGCTGATGATACTCAACTATATATCTCAACAAGACCAGACGAAACTTCTAAATTATCTAAGTTAACTGAGTGTGTTAAAAATGTAAAAGATTGGATGACCAATAATTTTCTCCTATTAAATTCAGATAAGACAGAGATATTACTTATTGGACCAAATAACAGTACACAGAATCTCTTGGATTACAATTTGCAACTAGACGGATGTCCTGTTACTTCCTCTACAGTCAAAAATCTGGGTGTTATATTAGACAGCAACTTGTCTTTTGAAAAACATATTTCCAATGTTACAAAAACAGCATTCTTCCATCTTAGAAACATTGCCAAGCTAAGGAACATTTACCTGTTTCTGATGCAGAAAAGCTAGTTCATGCATTCATGACCTCTAGACTGGACTATTGTAATGCACTGCTAGGTGCTTGTCCTGCATCTTCAATAAACAAGCTACAGGTAGTCCAAAATGCAGCCGCTAGAGTCCTTACCAGGTCAAGAAAATATGATCATATTACCCCAATTTTACAGTCTCTGCACTGGCTACCTATTAAGTACCGTATCAGTTACAAAATATTATTACTTACCTATAAAGCCCTAAATGGTTTAGCTCCTGCGTACCTAACTAGTCTTCTATCTCGCTACAATCCATCACGCTCCCTAAGGTCGCAAAACTCTGGACTCTTGGTAGTACCTAGAATAGCAAAGTCCACTAAAGGAGGTAGAGCTTTTTCATATTTGGCTCCCAAACTCTGGAATAGCCTTCCTGATAACGTTCGGGGTTCAGACACACTCTCTCTGTTTAAATCTAGATTAAAGACACATCTCTTTAGCCAAGCATTCACATAATGCATTCATATAATGCATCTCATAATCATGTACTGCAGTTATATCTGATCAAAACGCACATTATTATTCTTTAGCTTGGGTTGAACAAATAATTTTTGCTTGAATGGAACAACAGCTACGCTAATTATGTCTCTTTGTTTCTCTGTTTCTGCCACGGGATGTTAGGAGTTACACAAGCTTCAGTCTGGATCCAGCCCTTAAATGATCTGAGATGACCAAACACCTGAGAAGAGATGATGCCGACCCCTCGGAGGACCTCTGATGGAGGCCAACCTCTGATCCACCAACAACATGCAGAATTAACAAATTTTGCCATAAGTTAATATATTAAGTTTCTACAATGTATAAATATATTGTAGAAACTTAATTTCCTGTAAAGCGCTTTGCAACGATTGTATCGTAAAAAGCGCTATACAAATAAACATGAATTGAATTGAATGTGTGCGTATTTTAATAATTTTTATTTAATTCAATTTTGATTTAATGTTGACTGAGCAAATTAAATCCATCAAAACTTTCTATATTGAGTGATATTAAAATGTTTGCATTGTGAGAAAAACAGTAAAGGATCATTTCTGTTGATAATTGTACACCTGCACAACGCTAGCACTGCATGCATCCTTTATCATTCACTTCTTTGTTGCCAATTAAACACCTACAAATCTAACTGTAGCGTTGACACATTTCCTTAAATGTCTTCTTTATGCTAGGCATTTGTACACTGTAAGTGGGAAATATCAAGTATGAATTCCCTTCATCATGTGGATTGGAATGTAGCATTAGAGCCTTGCTCAAGGGTTATGCTCAAAAACAATCCCTTTTTAACCTGCTACTTTTTGGTTACCAGCCCAGATGCTTAACAACTTAGGTGATGCAGCTTAGTGGTTCACAAACAATTTCTGTACACAAAACCATTTTTAGATACAAAAAGCCTGCGGGAGTTCTTTTAAGAGTGACCTTGTCCAAGTGGCAAATACTCAAGGGTGTCAAAGTGAAAGCTTTCTGCATATGTGACATGTCAATAGTGATACTCGACACTGTAATTGGGACATGATGGTGTAGCATAGATGACAGCAAGGTAATATCTTACTTTCCCATGCAACACTTGCAGCTCTTCTGTCAAGCACTCACACAGTCACCGAGGAATGCTTTATTGCCCAAATAATTATGCGATCCTTCAAAGCACACTTTGCAAAAAAAAAAAAAGGCCAATGAATGTAGATAAGAGAAAACCACTATATTTCCATATTTGCTGACCTTTTTTATATAGACTGCCTGAAATGAAACTATGAGAATATTTCAAAATGACAACCAGGATTATTGTCCGAGATGAGTTTTACTCTTCTATATTGCTTCAACAAAATTGACTTTTCCTCACATTTGAGGAGATAAGTGCTTTCAAGGGCATACTATTTCATTAGTATGATTATTCATGCTACATCTTCCACCTCTATCCCAATCTTCAGAAAATAAAAACCTTAACAAATATAACAAATTTGTAGACATGTGGCTATGTAAGTCATCATTCCTTCAATGTGTTCTTGAGGGGAAGTTATATTGTTAGCTTAGGGGAGTTTGAAAAATATCCCTGAATTTAAACTAGGAACATTTGCTTATGTGTGGTATTGGCCTAAACTAGGGATGCGCTGACTGTTCGGCAACCGAAATTAGTGAGAAAAAAAGAGAATAAATTGTACCGAACAATGATGTGACGTGATCAAATAGAGGGGTGCGCTAATGCAGCAAACATTTAAAAATGCTAGAGAAAGGCGCAAACATCATTACAAGCACCGACAGTCAGAGACTGTTTAGTGCTGCATATCATGTCTCCGATATGTTTTCTAATACATGCACGAATTGCACGCATTCTTTTAGCGCTGCTAAAAAAAAATCTGCACTGAAACAGTGTTGCTCGTCAGTTGCTTACTTATTAATTTTAAGTTAAATTGTGCTTTGTTGCTATAACGTCTGCTAGAATGTAAAAAAAAAATTCAGTGCTAATTGTGTAATTTATTTTTTTCTTTGAAAAGCAAGACAAAAAAGTAAAAAGCTAAATTTGGGTATTTAATTTATGCAATGGTGAAAAAAATGGCAAAATACATGGGGGGAAAAAAAACATGAAAAACTGTGTTCGGTATTCGTTATTCGGCCTTCGGTCCAGTGTTTCATTTTGTTCGGCTTCGGCCAAGAATTTTCATTTCGGTGCATCCCTAGCCTAAATAGTCATCTGACCATTTAAGATCCCATGCAAGTGCACCGTTTGCTTTCTTGTGTTAATGTACTTCCTGTGGGGCTTTTTCCCAGCAGGCTAAAAAATAGTCAGTATGCTTTAGTTTACTTTTCATTAGGGCTGCCCGGTCGACCCAAATTTTAGTAGTCGCAGATTTTAAATCCACAGGCGAAGTCACGCTGTTCCTGTGGCTCAGTGGCTAGAGCATTGCATTAGCAGCGCAAAAGGTTGTGGGTTCAATTCCCAGGAAACACACATACTGATAAAAAAAAAAAAAATTATAACCTGAATGCACTGTAAGTCGCTTTGGATAAAAGCGTAAATGTGATAGACAGATCGTTAAAGGCTGGTAATAGAGTACATTGGGCAGGACATCCAAACGCTTGCCTATAATTCATCGACCTCAAATATGGCTTATCATCTGAAATATGTAAGTGTAAATAAATATGTATGTGCAACTTTACATGGCCACGCAATCTAATGTTAATCTAGAAAAATGTGCACTATTCAAGTGTTTGTGCGGAGTGTGGAAGCTGAACATTAGCGCTCACTGCAGGACAGATGGAGGCGCCGGTGCGCTCACTTGCTCTTAAATACCTTATTTTTGGTCATACACATAAGAGTAATACATATTTCGAAACTGTAAAGACTCTACATTTATTTGCGTGCACTCACAATAACAAAACATTGCATTTTTGTAAAATAATGAAAGCAAACAGGATGCGCTTCTTGCAGTGGCGTAACTTAGTAATGATGGGCCCCAGTGCAGGCTATTACGATGGGCCCCCTGGGCTGCACGGTTATGAAGCACATACAAACACACAGCGCTCGTGTCTAGAAGGGAACCCATAAGCGAATTTGTGCCTAACCTATTTAATCAGTTTCTTATATTAAATTGAACAGTTTGAACAGTCTCTCTTCAACACACACACAAACACGCAGGAATCAGTGCAACCGCATTCCTCTCCGAGAGGCGAGCATGACCATCTCGCGGCACACAAGGTCGGATGTACCTAAAAGAAAGAAACATCTCCATTCGTTAAGAAATTTGTTGGTCTGTGTAAAATAACAGGCGATCTATCACTGGAATGCGTTATGGCGAGTGCTCGTTGCCGCTGTTATCAGTTCTCTCTTGGCGCTCATGCACAATGCGCATCTTCACACAGATGATAGAGCGTTTCGTTCTGGTAAAACCACAAAAGAAAATGCACACAAATGTGTGCTTGCTCTTGATATACAATCACTGATGAACACCGCTTTGGTTTTAATGAGAGAAAAAAAAAAAAAAAAACTATACAAGGGTGGATTAGAACCCAGAACCTCAGAAATGCTTGACAAACGTTCTACCACTAAAGCACACAAGCATTATTAGCAAATTTACATATTTATTCACTACTGTGAAGACTGTCTGCATGAATTATATTCTATTATTAATATTTCTATATATATATTAATATAATAACTTTGTCGCCAGGAGCCCGCTTGTGATGTGGGCAGGCCCGCATGTGCTGCGGGGCCCCCCACCGCACGGGCCCCAGTGCGGCTGCACTGCCTGCACTGTCTGTAGTTACGCCACTGGCTTCTTGCCATCTCTGCAGTAGTGTGTTTACCCACCACGCAAACATTACTTCTGCCGGTGTGCTGTGGCAAGCTTTATGCATGCGCTTGAGCACTTATTAGGCTATGTAGGTAAAATAAAGGCTCATATAAATATGCAATAAAATGTGTGATAGTCGACTAATGCTTAAAATGAACTAGTCGACCATAGAAATCTTTAGTCGAGGGCAGCCCTATTTCTCATTGGCATAGTCAGAGGCTTTCTATTCAAGAGACATTTTATTGGACCAACAAATTGAGATACCACTGAATTCTTAGTCATCAGGAACTTTAAATCACTTTCCTGGAAGAAAAAGACTGCACATTTTAAATGTGCATTTCATGGAATAACCCATGGATAACTTCAAAATAACCAGTGTCACCTGTAATTACATAATTAGTTTCAAAGCTTCGAATGAAATTATGAAATTGCATTAATCCATGGTGTTGAAAGACACCTTAATCTTCTGAATAAATGGAAATCCAAGCCTTTTATACATTTTTGGAGACTTTGCACATGGGAAAGTGTGTGTTGTAAGCAGTGGGAGGGGAGGCTACCCTCTGAGTTGAATTCTTTACCTCCTGCAAGTATAACCCATTGGTTTCACACTGCCCTTTATGTAGCCCTATTGACTGTGTTGCTCACCATTTTGTTTAAATTAGAATGGCTATTATTAACACTAGCGCTACCTTAAAGGTCAGACACTTCCTGTGAATGAATCCCAGGGGTTATCATCAAAGCCAAGTTCCTCTGAAACAAAGTGAAAAGATTCTCTAAAAGGAAGCAGCATTTAGCATGAATCTGCAAAGTCAGAGCATTAACAAATGCATATAACAATTATAAAAATACTGCATAAAAATACTGCATTACTTGTCATGCTTCAGTTCTACCTGCATGCAATAGAGTCAATATGTTTGCAAGCATTTGTAAATAAGACAGGAAACATGGTATTGGGTAAGTTTGTACAGTATGTAAAGAAAATGTAGAAAATGTTAATTTACTGCATATTCTGTGAAAACAACATGGATTGTGTTAATGATACAGTCCACAACAGACAGATGTTGTGCTAAACGTGTTTAGAGTCTTGGCTACAGATAGGACAAAATTATGTTAGCAGTAGTAAAAAAACAAAACAAAACAAAAAAAAAAATTCTACACAACAAAGAAAGAAAGAAAAAAAAACCTATATAATATAAACTGAGTATATATATATTTTTCAAACTCCATTCTGATGTAACAGCCACTTTTCCTACCTGGTCTCATGGCATAAACGTACCTGGGGGCACTTTTTAGCGAGACGCAAAATACGTACCAATAAGTACATATCACTGCCGTTTCCAAAAGAAATGAACACTAGAGGCAGTAAAACTCCGACGCCTTTTATTCCTTTTCACACAAATTTACAGAGTTTCGATTAATAAAAGTGTAATTTTGGTAGCTCACAGCGTATGGAGATGTACTTGAGAGGTGAGGAGCTCCAGTTCGAATCCCGTGTAACTACGGTTCGACAAAACAGTTCAAATCTGCATATAAGGAAGTTCAAATAGCATGGTTGCATCAACAAATGCGTTTTTATATCAGTTTTGCCTTTGTCAACACTATCGGGTAGGTTTAGGGTTGGGTTTGGTGTAGGGCATATTTCCAACACGATAGAGTATTATTTTTTAGCGACAGTCCCTGGATATTTGAATTCTGAACTGCCATAGGTACCTGAAGCAATGTAATAAAAACACAGCAATGCATACCTATATCAATGTAATAAAAACGTGCCAGGGTTTACGTATTGAACCCGTGTTTTAGCACCACTCAGTGGACATTTCTCTTTGAAACTGCGGCGAAACATGCAGTAAGGTACGTAAAAACGGTCTCGCTAAAAAGTGCACCCAGGTACGTTTATGCCATGAGACCAGGTTGCACTTTTCACAATATCAATTATGATCTTTTTTTTCCCCCCACCAATGTGTTGTTTATCTCATCAGAAATGTGTCAGATTACAAAGGTAAATTGGTTTGAGAACTGCATTTTGTGTTGATGATGTCAAAACCTAAAAGCAAACCTTCTACTGGGCAAACCATTCGGCCATCTGAGAACATACTGTAAGCAAACAGAATACTTTTAAAAATGTTAATACTCCTAATTGAACTGTTCACTTAAATTGTTGTCCCAATAATGCAAGCTCTCTAGTTTTTATTTTTAAGAATACATCCCATAGCAACATATTCAAAACAGACCATTGTGCATTAGCTCTTAGATACATGTATCTGTCATGATGAATGTACTGTATATACTTGCAAGAAGTTTCATTATGCTTTATGAAAGTAAATTCATTACAATTTGCATGTCTGCTAAAAACAGTTTAAGACTATGATGGCTTCATTGTATATCTCACTTCCATGGTGCTTTTTTAAGACTCATCTGAAACGTTTCAATGGGTATCAATAGAGCTGTCCTACTTTCCTCTCACAGAAGAATGCACTAACGTGTGTGTTGTGTTGAATCTATGTCATAAAGCGCACTGACCAAACTAAATATATCTGAAGTTACACTTATTGTGATGCTTTTGAATGTCACGCATAAATGCATTAAGCAATTCGGTATTGTGCAATCCATGAAATCTCATTTTCATTTATTGATTTTTGTCAAGCATCTTGAAAATGATCTGCCGAGAGCTAAAACCAAACATCCGCAGGTATGCAATAAAGCCAGCTTTCAAAACCTGTTTATTCTTAGTTTTGTTGAGCATTACATCCGGTATTAGTGGATTGTGTCCAATACCCCTTCTGTCTATAGGCATGGAAAGGTTTAGATTGGATAAAAACTTGATTTGACATATTAATCATGTTTTTCTTCCTTCTGACAAAACACTTGAGGTCCTTTCAATTTCCTCAATATACTTGGGCTTTGACTGGCATGTAATTTCAAGATGGAAACCTGAAAAATGTAAATTCTGATAGAACAGGTGTTGAAAGAATAGCATCATTTTGACAAGCTCCTGCTTGAATGATTGCAGGTTGATATGATTGTGATGCAGTCCTGGATAATGGTAATTTGCGTGCCACCTGAACTAAGAACTGAATGACACATAACTGCTTAGCTGTGTCCAAATCCCTAATATGAAGCCTAATCACTTCCACTGTGCTGTTTACTCAGACTTATGACGTTAACAGCTCACAGAATTGACGCTACTTCAGTGCTTTTCTTCAGTTGACAACTTAAATCATCGGCCAATTGATAAAAAATATTTCTGTATCTTTTGATGTGTCAGAGGTGTGGATAAGTGGTTTGGAAATTGGATGGATAGAGTTTTGTTCACGGTTTTCAAAGATGAGAGTATGACACACACACACACACACACACACACACACACACACACACAGCCTGTACAATGTAAAAAAAAATCTTTTTTACTAAGTTACACATTATTTTTTTGTGCCAATGTATTATTTGCTTGTGTTTGACTTGAACAAACTTTTCAAAATCAAGATAATTGAAGCATTTTCTCCTTTTCAAAGTTTAAAGGGCTTTTTGTATTTTGATATTCTTCCTATGGACAATTATAACATTAATTTAACTTTATCATTCGTGTTTAGTAATATTTTTCATAATTAATCATAATTGATTGCAATTATGTTTTACTGATGCAAAACTGAGCACATTTTTTTCTGGGACTATATATTTTGGTTTGTGTCAAGCTCCAAATAAAAAGTAAATGTAATGAAATTAATTAACCTTCATTTATGTGTGTGTGTGTGTGTGTGTGTGTGTGTGTGTGTGTGTGTGTGTGTGTGTGTGTGTGTGTGTGTGTGTGTGTGTATACAATATTTCCAGCACAAATCCACACTGTATCATGATATTTTATATTTCACTGTATTGTGAAATAAAATCATTTTTAATGAGAAAAAGTAGGGGTGTTTGTCTCATGCCAGCTTACAGACTGAATATCGTTTAAGAGACTGATATATTTGTTTTGTTTTTTAAACTGAGAAAATCTGAAGAAAATAATGTTTAGTAATGTTCTCAGAAGACCCCCAGTCTTCTGAGAAAAGTCTATGTCTAAAGATTTGTAACTTTTGGTGCAATAAATACAAATTGAATCAACATATATCCTGAGAGACCAGTGTATGAATCCATAAATTGTGCACTTCTCTGGCAACGAGGCCATTTTTCATACTTGATCCATGCCCTGTCTTTTCCTGTTTGTTTGTGTGTGTATGTGTGTGTGCGTGCGTGCGCGTGTGTGTGTGTTTGTGCACGTGCATGCGCGTGTGTGTGTGTGTGTGTGTGTGTGTGCGCGTGCGTGCGTGCATGCATCTGTGTGTGTGTGTGTGTCAATTCTAATTTCAGTCACTGGAGATACAGCAAAGCAACACTGTATGATTTTGGATGGTAGCTGTCAAAATTGGTGCAATGCCAGAAAATATAAATACACAGGAGACTGAAAAGTGGCAAATGCACACAATTTGTGTTCATCTTTCTACTTGAAAATACTTCAGTGACACTAAGATGCATAATCTACTTTTGTAGCACACATAACACTAAAGATACCTAACATACTAGATATGTCTACTTCACTTCAGGACAGAGGAGAATATAAGTAGTCGCCTAAAGAAACATACCTGTATTCTCACATATAAAATGGAATCAGATGGAATCTGCACACTGTTTTGCATTGTCTCTGCTGATATAGAGAGAAAATCTGTAGAATGGATTTAAACATAGTAATATGTAGAGGTCGACCGATAGTGGATTTTACCGATACCGATAGCTAGGTTGGACCACACTGGCCGATACCGATTAATCAACCGATAGTTTTTAAAATGGATACTGAAAGAAAACTAGTGCTTTACTATTTTTTAAAAAAGCAGTAGCAGTACTGAACCATACTTTGTAAATGAATAAAAATATGAATATTATTTATTATATTGATCATTAAAGTTATTTCATAGTTTGCTAATGTTAAAAGAAGAAACTTTAAAATTAAAAAATGTAACCTATTAGTAGCTAATAGTGAATGCTGAAATGAACACACTCTAACAATACTTCTACAGTTTTCATTAATGCTACGAATGGACTCTTATTGTTAAGTATTACCATTTAATTTCAACAGTCATGCTTAAAGATGCCATCTTTAAATATATACACAAAGCCATAGCATTAAAATTATATACATATGGATATTGTATGTGTACTCACACACTTTATTTGCTTCTATTTTTAACACTTGATAATTATCTAATCAAAAAAAAATGTTAGTCACACACCTTGTAAAAGCACAGCACTGCGTCTAGTAGAACTCAGAGGTATCTCTCTCTCACACACACACACACACACACACACACACACACACACACACACTCAGACACTTTGCATTCAATTCAAGTGGCGGTCTAAAACAGTTTATTTAATCAGCAAACGGACATAAATCACCTATCGGTGCGATTAATCGGCAAAACCGATGATTCGGTCAACCTATATTAGTAACCACTTAGAACACATTAGTAACTGCCTACCAAGCTTTCATAACACCTCAGCAGCGACTTAGCTGTTTCAAGCTATAAATATTCAGTCGTAAATATAACCTTTAAGTTGGTGTAGACTTTCAGACTAAACTTTGTCAAGCCAATGTTTAAATTTTGTCTTGATGAACTTTGTTTTTCATTAGTAGGTGTATGTACAGTATGTATGTATTTATTTATTTATTTATTTATTTATTTATTTATGACATAGATGATTTGTGTTAATGGTGTGGTTTGTTTGACTGACTTTTACAGACACTCAGTGACCAATTTCTCACTTTCATTCACTCATTCAGTGCACTGAATTAGTGGAGTAATACAGGATAAAGTAAATGAGCATAAGGAGTGATTCCAGATACAACCAGTGACACTGGTTTATCAACATTTTCTGGCTCATCTTCACTGTAACCACACCTGGTGTTCTAATTATTTTCACACTGTTCAATTTCTGCCTAGCCCTGAGGTTTTTCAAACATTATACATCACTGAACATTGGTTTCATTTCTGTCTATAAGGAAGCCTGACTACGGTGATGCTCATTTGTTCCAGCCCCCCACCCCACCACCCCTCTTTTATTCCCCATCTCTATCGCTCTCATCAGATTCTCTCCCTATTCTCCAGGTTTTGGAATTATCTTTACAATCAACCCCTCTGGATAGTCTTCATGGCATGAGGAAAATACTGATGAGCTGAGCGTTGTGTTTCTGGAAATGGCAAAAGGTAGTCAAATGGCTCTGTGGTTTCTTGAAGAATGTTCTGGTGCATTTCACTGACAGGTATTAAAGCTTAATCAACTTAACCAGGGATGCACAAAAAAAAAAAAAAACGATTGTAATCATCATTTCATATGAGTCACAGGCCAAGCACGGCTCTGGAGGCTTCTCAAAATCCTACTGTCTCATAGTTTTCATAAAATTTATAATTTATGTTGTGGAAGCTCTCTTTTTGTTAAGTTATTTTGCATTCCCCTCATAAGCATGGCCACAGTGGAGCCAAAAACCTTTCTTTAAAAGTAGTAAGCGCTCTGTAATGCAAATCTCCCATTAGGAAATGGCACAATCCATCTCTACCCCCTGTACATTCAAACATCAGCATCACCACCTTTTTTTAACATTCATATTCATAATGCAATCATTCTGCCTTCATAACATTCCTCAAGGCATCCTCTGTGACACTCTTTATCACATACATAAACGGGTTCATCCTCTCTCCTCACTTTATCGCAGCCCCCAGAGCAATTATTCTCCCACAGGATGCCGAAGTGGGCCTATGCTTGCATTCCTAGCCCTATATTACAATAATTCTGCAAAACATGACAGCAACCTCACATGTCACTCAACACCTCCTGATGGCAGCTCTCTCATGCTTTAGAGCAAATGCTGGTGTAGCTATTGCACCGATAAAAGGTGAGCTTACTTCTAGGCTTGGATTGTTACCTGCACAATAGCAAGGGTATTTTATCACGGGCAGAATGGTAAGCCACACAGTAGCTGAACAAAAAGGGAACCTCCAATGTTCCTGGAGGTGCATCAACCTCCAATGATAAAGAACAGACGGCAAGGCACAGTAGGACTTGTGGAGCACAAACAGTGAACTTGTCCAAAAAGGAGTTCCCTGTGTGTAAAAGGAGCTACACACACTGCACTTTATTCAGTTGTTTGTTCTTTTTTTTTTCTCCTATAAGAGATTTTTGCTTGTGTGTGTGTGTGTGTGTGTGTGTGTGCGTGTGTATAAAATAAAAGCTAAAACACACACATGCAAATATTTTGAAATATAAATATATAAAATAACTTTCTATTTGAATATATTACAAAACATAATTTATTCATGTTTCTGAATTTTTAGCAAAAGTCGTCAGGAGTTCAGAAATCATTCATGCTCATACACTCCCTCAAAAGTTCCATCTGTGTGACCAAAAAGGATCAAAATTCAATTTATTTACATAATATCCATTTTATAGTGCTACACTAGCATAACTAAAGACAGGCACTTTATTCATTTGTAAAGTAGAATCCACTTCATTGTTTGTTCTCCAACACACTACGAAGACAGAAATCAACATCAATAACCAGCCACTGAGAGAACTAAACAAGTAGAAAGTTCAAATGCAAGAGAGGAACTAATGACTATGAACAAGAAACTAGATTTTTGCTTGTGTGTGTGTGTGTGTGTGTGTGTGTGTGTGTGTGTGTGTGTGTGTGTGTGTGTGTGTGTGTGTGTGTGTGCAGCCTTTTAGTGGCAGTGATGGCTTAGAAGTGTAACAATACTGGTCATCTCACTTTCGGAAAAGGCCTGGGAACATTTTGATCCTGCATTCAGAGCAAACTAATCCACTGGCCTTTCAGCCTCTGAGGACGGTTTGTAATGTTCTTTTGAAGCAGAGTCTAAAGGAGGATGCAGTAAACATTTTTATTCAATTAGTTCAAAAGATCAGAGAACTGTTAGATCAATCGTCCGTGTACTTTTAATGTGAGATACAGTCATAACAACTTGTGATTCCCCTCTGAGGCATTAAAGCATGGAAATCAAGCAGAACCTGCTTGGCTGGAGGAAACACAAAACAGCTGGAGAACCTGGAAAAAACAGTGTAGAGTGGTCATGCTATAATGCCACTGAAAAACAGCTGAGTAATCAGACATTTTATCTTTATAAAACAGCGAATGGAAGAAAATGTCCATAGTTACTTCTTTTAGCAAGTGGGTTGACATAAACTGACCAATAGATCCAAATTCTCTTTTAGAGATAACGCTTTTAGAGATGTTACTGGAGATTCTGAAGATATATCTTCTTTTAGATAACTACAAGGCATAGCTGTTTTCTGAGTAATTATTTCACACCATCCACAGAAGGAGAGGAGTGGATGACTTCAGTTCGTTCCCACTGTCACCTTGAGAATGTTTACTAAGTCTGGACAATATGTAAACATTATAAATGTTGATGTTTTTATTTGGACATTAAATTTCATAAAGAACATCATCAGTGGTATTTCAGAAACTAAGTATTACTTTTGCTGTTAGAGTTGGACTAACACTTTATTTTGACAGTCCACTATAGACATTCTAACTATAATAAAGTTTGCAATTTCATGTCAGCTACCAGTCATTAGAGTATTAGTAGATTGTCTGCTTAATATCTGCTAAAACTTTATTTGGATGGTCCCATACCACAGTTTACCAACTGGAAGTAACTTTGCAAGTGCATTATTCTAGTAACCCTAACACTAAACCTAACAGTCCAGGGGTGTAGATTACGCACTTTTTCATTGGACAGTTGTGTTCTCGACATGTTGAGGTTTTAATGGAGCAATGTATATAAATGCAGAATGATTTAAAATTCAAAGAGACAAGATAGTTTATGCATGACGTTTACGTTTCCATGGCAATCAGTCACTCAGTTTGTCACGTCATGACACGCCCAGGCTCGCACCCGCGGTCCCGCGCTGTATCCATCAGGTCGAGATGAGTTCAAAGCGGTAAAGAACTTTTCACTCCTTTTTTACGAAAAAGTCAAGCAGCGTAAGTTGGCATGTGGTATACGAATAGTGTTGCACAATGTTGAGTGACTCTGCCTATTGCTCTTGTTGAATAATTAGCGAGTTTTGATGTTCATTATATGGAGAAAAAAAAAGCTGCCTGGACAAACATGCACTTATTTTCAGTGTATTTTCCGTAACTCTTTTGTAACGTCTTTTATTTTAACACGTATGTATGTTAGCAGAACCCTTCAAATAAGAATAAAGATAATGTTTAACTGAGATTTTACAGTGTTTGCAGCATTGTGACATGTTTAACTCTGCCAATTCTACATGATGTATTTCAATCAAGTATGCAAATATTGACGATCTGATATAGGAACGATCTTAGTTTAGGGGTGCTCTGTCATTATTGCACTAATTTTACGTTTTTATGTGTTGTCAAGAATGAACAAGAAACAGACAGCCTAGGTTTGTTAGGGCAGAATCAGAATGACACACAAGAAAAACAAACTTCACAGGTGAGAAGAACTGATAAGAGTGGCTTTTAACACCTGGCTGTTTTTACATTGTATAAAATCTATTAATACACAAGTGTTTGTAGGATTATATATGGACCAATCATAAAAAACACATAGTCAAAAAAATGTAACATTAGTATGATGAACAACTTCTCAGCTATCATTTTTAACTACAGTATGTAATTATTGGCTTGCATATTGGTTGTTTATTGGTACTTAAGCACATATTAATTCTGTATTGACCATATTCTGCATCCCATAATCCTACCTAATACCTAAACTTAACAACTACAACGACTACCTTACAAGCTATTAATAAGCAGTAAATGAAGAGTTTATTGAGGCAAAAGTCATAGTTAATAGTGAATATGTGTTCCCTATTCTAAAGTGTTAAAAATAATTTAGGATACAAATGATTGCTTATTGTCCAGCAGTGTACTTAATTAGTTATTTTCTTCTGTATGTCACTATTCCCTGTATGTACATGTTTCAAACACTGCTTTATTTGCTATAGACAGAGGCAGAAGTGAATTCAGAGTTGAGAGTGAATGAGGCAGAAAGTTTCAGTGAGGCTTCAGAGGTAAGGACAGATTATTTACAGCATTGTCTATGATAAGATATTTCTTATACCTTTTAACATAGACTAATCAGAATAATTTGTACTTTTTTATAGACAGAACAGGGAGCATCAAGCATAGGGTTGACTGCTGTAGAAGTAGGCAGGTCTTCTGTAACTGTATTAAAACCCCACCAGCCAGATCCTACGACTATTGTGGGTCAGGTGCTTCGGGACAGAACTCAAAAATTTCAGGCTCACTGGTACCAAGAATTTGCATGGCTTCATTTTGAGCCTGGTATTGATGGAGCATTGTGCTTCTACTGCCACAAAGCCTTTAAAAACAAAACATCAGAACTTGCCAAAAATGCAGAAACCACCTTTATCATCTTTCAGGGTTAACTGAAAAAAAAAAACAGGTATAACATTCCGCCCCCCCACTTTTGAAATGATGGCTATGCCCCTGTAGCAGTCTATTAATACTCTAATGAGAGTTAGTTGACATGTAGTTGCAAATGAATGAGAGCTCTCTGACATGTAGTTGCAAAGTTACTTAGTACTTACTATAGTTATTAGAATGTCTAATGTGGACTACCAAAATAAAGTGTACCCAGAGTTGGTTTCAGTTAACTGATACAAAACTCTGATTCAGTCATTTCAGTTTGCACATTACATGAGTCGCCATGTGGTATTTTACATTTAGTAAATGTTTAATTGAAATGTTTGTAATAGAGTGTACTGTTGTTTATGTTGTTTATGTGTTGCTATATTGGTGCATATAAATGAGAATAGAGTAATATATAACTATATTAAAAGTTGTCACACAATTTACTAGGGGTTTGCAAAGTTACTTAAAGATATTGCTTAATCTGTATTTTCAAAAGCACCACATGAAGAAAATACAATTGACTTGAATACACTAGAAAGACAGCATCCTGACATGAGGAAAACAAGTAAATAGGAGAGAAAGCAAGAAGAACAGCAATAATTAAGATTTCCTCAAAATCTGCCCAAAACATATGGCGATGAGCTGCAGAGTAAAATGGGAGGTGCCATAGGAAAACGCTCCACTAGGTAACAAGTTTATTTGCTCATGTGCAGTTTTTCCCCTGACTCCAACTGTCTGTATGAATAGCATGGCAGAGGCAATTAAAACAGTGGCAATAGCTTACAAGGGTTTTATCCAGTGTTGGAAAAATCATTTATTCATGCACCCACGAAGTCAGCGTTAGAGAGGCAAGCAATTTGGCTTCCCTCCAGCCCAGCTCTGAATTCTCCTCTCTTTAAAGTCAGCCTTCTAGGGGGCGTCGAGAGGAAAGACTCTGCAGTGACATCACAACGGCGGTGACAAATTATTGGGTCAAATGTCTGTGGACACAAGTACCTGAAATCTAATGTACACAGGGACATATTCTTCTCCCAAAGCTCCAGACTGCACAAACATGAACCTCATTAAATCATGCTGGCAAGGACACAACGTTTCCTTGGCTATCTCTCTATTGATGTGCTGTGTGTGTGATTATTTGTGGAGCTGAAACTTACATAAACAGCTTATCCTCTTTGGAGACAGAGATAAGACACAGCGCCCCCGGTGGTGAATGTGTGCCACTGCAAGTCTATTCAGGGTCTCCAGACTAATAAATTACTATCGGTGGAGGATGTTACACTCTGAAATACCCTTTCTGTCCCTCCATTGTATAAGGGATGGCAAAAACTATCCAACTCTGGACTTAGCTTCAGCTTTAACTAAAGCCTAAATTAAGCTTCTGCTCGGCTTTGCCACAGTTTTGACTGCATTAGCACTTTTCTTGATTGTAGAGTCACACAAATCCTACTGTTTCATTTCTATTACATGACACACAAGAAAGATCACACACAGTATAATATACAGGTGATTCAGTACTGAGGTGATATGAAATGCACACCTGACCCTGAAATCAAAAACATTTAGTCATGATTTTTCTGGATCTGTATCTGCTGTGGTCATATGCATCTGCCTTATCAAAATGAAAGGTCATGTGTGTTTTCCTCTCATTCCTAAGTAAACTACTTGCTATTTTTAAGTAAAACATTGCTCTGCTATTTTCCCTCTTAAGCATCCTGACCAACAGTTCTGGTGGGGCTAGTGGCATTTAGTAGTGTATTAGTTTAAAGTAGTTTATGCTGCATCAGTTCCGGGTCCTCAAATATGATGTATGTGTATGACTGTTGTATGACTGTCACTGTGCATTTGTGCTGGTTAAATTGCTATACAAAGGTGAAAAGAAGGAATATATGAACTAAATGACCATTTAGAAATGTAAGACACTCAATATTAATGACTTGTAGAATGGTTCTAGACGAGTAAATGTGTGTATGTGGTATACCCTATGTTTGTTTGTTTTGAAAATCTAAAAATGCCAGCAGTTTTGTGCGAGGGGTAGGTTTATGCTGATATTCAGAATGACTGCACATATATATATAGTGGTGGTCACATACACACGAGCATGCAGTTACAAATTGCATACACACATGAGAATGTACATTTAATGCATCAAATTATTATGTTGTTTGCAATCATAAACACCCTATATTTAAACTATAGTATTACTTGCTAGGAAAATTTTTATTCAATTTACAGTATTACAATACCAACTATTATTAGCTATTTATTGAGCATCATTGTTTTTATATGTATAATTTTGATGTTGTCACTCTTTTATAAAAGCAAAAAAATGAAGCCCATATTTATAACCAAATAGGACCCAGATAAGACCATTACTTTTTTTTAATGCATTATGACATTAGTTGCATGACTGTTGGGACCTAATTTTCTATCCCAATTTCATTTTTGTAACTGGTCCTGATAATATCCCCAAATATTTTTTTATTAAAATATTTTTAATATATATATACAATAGAATATATTATATATAATAATATGCAATAGAACTATGTATGCAATAGAACTGAAATATGCTCTTGAAAATAATGTCTTAGTATAAAACAATTCTAGGGGTTCTAAAAATAGGCTTTTTTTTCTTTAAGCTAAACGCTAGATGTGGTCTTGACAGATTTTGTGAAATTTACCCTTAAAATTACTGCTAAGAAAACTCTTTCCTGGTTCGCAGTATATATCATGTGACATGTCATCTTTGCAGAGAAAACTCTGCCATGACAGGTGCAATAAATCAAAATGTGTCATAGCAATGTGTTTTTAAAAGTCCACGCTGAACACCAGTGAATGTCTGGCCCGACTGCGCTATGTTTAGTATCTTGGAATAAGTGTTTCATCACATTAGGAAGCAGTAATGTTTGGCAGGATCATTTTCGTGAAAACCTGCTGTATCCATCCAGGAATATTTGCACACCAAATCCACACTGACAGCAGGTATTTGATGAAGATTCCACATTCGTGAAGTCCTGCTGGTGAAATTCAGAGTGTGCTCTTTGGAAAACAACAAATACAGACTCACCGTATGTCTAGTGCCCTCTAACAACACACTTGTCAGAGCAGTACAGCATTGCACAAAGATAAGGTTAGTCAGCTGTCATAATTAATCGACCTGAATGACAATGAAATTCTTTTCAACATTATTATACTCAGAATAGTGTGTAACACAAATCTTGCTCATCAATAACACATGAGAGACAAAGAAAGACTTTTCTTTTTCTCAAATGTGTAATTGTTTACCACTCAACTTTAGTTTAGATTTATGAACCACTAATTCCAGTACTCTGCTAACTGACTACTCGCTTTGCCTTTGGCTTCAACACAACATCCACTGTCATGTGTTGACGGCAATGTGGCATGTGGCTGAGCCCATGTCAAACATGCTAATGCTTAGCTAGATTCACAGAAGCATCAAAAGCATACACAGCACAGGCAGTGAGAGGAGAAATCATAATGCGAATTAGGCTTGCACTCAGCTTTAAATATTAAAACAGTGGGGGGAAGAAAAGTTCCTGGACCCAAGATAAAGTATTTTGCCTTTTACCAAGCACAGCTATTCATAGAAATGCATTCACACTTGTTACAAATAAATAAGTGTGTTGCACACAAACAATTCACAAGCTTCTGATTTTAGGTTACTATATGTTCTAAATGCATGTTGCCTGCTTTTCATTAACATAAAAAAATCTGAATTTAAGTAAGTGTATGCTATTAAAACAGGTTAAATCAACTCAAGCATCCACTATCATCTGTTTAAAAGGGAAATTTCTGTGCAACTAACTAACACAGAAATTGCACAAACAGCAATTGTTTCCTAAACTGGTTTACTTAACAATAACCTCTGTCTTCCACTACAGAAAAAGAGCCAAAATGACAACATTTGTACACTGATCAGCCACAACATTAAAACCACCGACAGATGTTGATGAATAACATTGACTATATCATTACAATGGCACCTGTCAAGGGACGGGATATATCAGGCATCAAGTGAACAGTCAGATTTTGAATATGATGCATTGGAAGCAGGAAAAATGAGCAAGCAAAAAGAGTGGGTCAGAGCATCTCCAAAACATCTTTAAAACAGCAAGTCTTCTGCCAAAAGAGATGCAAGGAAGGACATCCAGTGAACCAGTGTCAGAGTCATGGGCGCACAAGCTTCATTGATGCACTAACACTTGATGGCTGCTCTGTAAATTCTTCGTCATCAGTCAGGAACCTAGGTGTACTATTTAATAGTAATCTCTCCTTTGACAGCCACGTTTCTAGCATTTGTAGAACTGCATTTTTTCATCTTAAAAATATATCTAAACTGAGACCTATGCTCTCAATGTCAAATGCAGAAATATTAATTCATGCGTTTATGACCTCAAGGTTAGATTATTGTAATGCTTTATTGGGTGGTTGTTCTGCACGCTTAATAAACAAATTACAGATGGTTCAAAATGCAGCAGCTAGAGTTCTTACTAGAACCAGGAAGTATGAGCACATTAGCCCGGTTCTGTCAACACTGCACTGGCTCCCTACTAAACATCGTATAGATTTTAAAATCTTGTTAATTACTTATAAAGCCCTGAATGGTTTAGCTCCTCAGTACTTGAGCGAGCTCTTATCGCATTATAGTCCTTCACGTCCGCTGCGTTCTCAAAACTCTGGCCATTTGATAATACCTAGAATATCAAAATCAACTGCAGGCGGCAGATCTTTTTCCTATTTAGCGCCCAAACTCTGGAACAATCTACCAAACACTGTTCGGGAGGCAGACACACTCTGTCAGTTTAAATCTAGATTAAAGACCCATCTCTTTAACCTGGCGTATACACTAATACACTTCTATTATTCAAATCCGTTAAAGGATTGTTAGGCTGCATTAATTAGATCAACCGGAACCGGGAACACTTCCCATAACACATGATGTACTTGTTACATCATAAAAATATTGACATCTACGCTAATATTAGTCTGTTTCTTTCTTATTCTGTTTCTCAGTCCGTGTCTGGATCAGATGGTGGATTGGCGCCGGGAGATGATGTCTGCAGCCCAGATTGTCGGCGGAGGCCGGACCCCTGGATGAGCCCCGGGGACATAATCCCAGTGAAGACCTCGACTTAAAATACAATAAAACTAAAAATAAAACAAATAACTAAAAATATAATAAAATACCTAACTACATAATACTATTATTGTTAGAAATTGCAACAATATTAAAATAGAAATATAAAACATTTAAAGTCTTAATTAAAACAATAAATAAACAATAATATCCTGGCCAGAGGAGAACTGGCCCCCCGACTGAGCCTGGTTTCTCCCAAGGTTTTTTTCTCCATTCTGTCTCAGAGGGAGTTTTGGTTCCTTGCCGCTGTCGCCTCTGGCTTGCTCAGTTGGGGACACTTAATTTCTAGCGATTATCGTCAATTTAATTTCACAGATATTATTTAAACTAAACTTAGCTAGACAATGACATCTCTGAATTCAATAATGAAATGCCTTTAACTGAAAATTGAGTGTTTAATCTTATTATTATACATTACTGACACTCTATCCTCCAACTTGATACTGTTAAGTGCTTTGACACAATCTGTATTGTTAAAAGCGCTATATAAATAAAGGTGACTTGACTTGACTTGACATAAAGAGTGAAGGTTGTCCAATCACACAAAAGAGCTATTGTAGTTCAAATTGCTGATATACTAATATAGACTATTGTAATGGGGTTACAGAAGCATTACACCCTGCAAATGAACCTTTAGATGATGTCCTCTACATTTGTTCAGACAGTGAGTAAAATCACTGAAATTCTGCTACCCAAGAGCCCAACATTGCAATATTACAACATTTCCCTAAAAACTTACTAAATTGTCCAACATGTATATATAAAAAAAAAAAAACATGTATTCTGCATTAGAGGCCTCCTACAACATTTCAAAAGTTAAATAATTTTTTTCACATTTTTTTCAATATTTGGGTCTTTGAGGGTTAATGCTGGCCACATTTGGAGTTTGGTGTTAGTATGCTGCTAAGCTAACAATTTAACACTCTAATAAGTATAAAAATATACAGCACACACAAATAATGGTTCAAATTATTCTTTATTAATTATTATTTTGAACAAATTTTATTTACACGGATAAGTAATAAGTAATGTATATACAGGTATATATTTAATTCTCTTACTCTTTCCACATCTTTAACTTGGACTTTTCCTGAGCTCATCATAATACATTCATGGGATTGCCTATGCTTTAAAGGATCTAAGTTATGCGACTTTAGAATTTGGTGGCCAGAATGAGGTAGATTGGAAATATAATTATGCTGTTTAACTTTTACTGCAGCCTTCACATTTGGAGTGCATCTATGATGCCTTAAAATACTGTCCAAGTAGGCAGCTCACTAGGATTTGGTACAGATTTTGACTTCTCTGAGTTGAGAACCACTAATATATGGTGTATGATGTTCATATATACATATTTGTAAGTCAGCCTATGCCAACCTATGTCTAAGTTGCTTAAGCAATTCAAACTGAGATAGAACAAAGTATATGAATATCAAACAGGTCATTTTCATGATTTATTTTGGCTTGATCTAAGTCTAAAATACTGCTGTTGGTAAAATTCCTCAAGTTATATGGAACACAGTTATCGTCACAACACCATGTATCACCAATAGATACAGCCATAGTTCTAAATTTCCTTTCAGCAAGGTAACTCCTCTTTTTACCTGTCTAATCACTCATCTCTGGTGCTTGTGTATGTATTTTGCAAAGCCTGAGAGCATCCCTTTCCTCAGAGGAGAGCATATGCACCGTGGCAGGTGTTTGATGTGCATAAAGCAGCACTAGTGATGTGTGCTATCAGTCAGCGAGAAAGTGATGCATTCTTCTGCTGTGGGCGCAGTGCTCTCTCTGGACCGCTCCCAGCAACCTGAACACATCTCTGGTGCCAAGGGCTGTGCAATTCTAATGCAGTATACATGCACCATATCTATGAAATTAACTATTTGTGCACTTGAGCAACACTTTCTCGGAGCGACAGATATTAGCTAGCCATGTTAAACAAACAACTCTTTTAGTACCCTCCCCACCCTTTTTCTTAATAAGGCCAAGGGTCATGGTTTGGCTGGCAGACGAAGCTGTGTTACACACTGCATGAAAGGTAATCAAAAAATCCATAATAGGGGCACTTTAAATTCAAATTTGATGGTCAGTGAAATATGACAAAATTTTACTTTTTAATTGTACATTTTTAAAATTATTATTTATTTCTATAGTACAAAAATATTTTTTCTGTAGAATTCTCTCTAATAGGAGCCATAGCCTTATGGACAGTATTCTGACATATCGTGCAACAGAGCTTTGATCGACCTGAGTTCAAGTTCTGACTGGAGGTCCTTTCCCATTGCCCTTTCTTCTCTCCAATCCCTTCCTGTCCTACTAAATAAAATCAAAAATGAAATATTAAAATTAACAGTAATAACAAAACCAGTTGTTCATTCTTTACTTTGTCAATTTTTAAGTTTCATGGCTCTTTTTTTCTCCACCATGTTCTTTTCTATTTATCTGTCTCACATACTTTTCTCTTTTCTATTGTTTTTATAGAAACTTTGAGATGTGAGAAATTGGTACTAAAAAACTTTTGATATCTTTTCTGTGCATGCATAAAGAAGCTTATAGAATTATCAAAGTGTAACAACAGGACTAGCAACCTTCCCACTTCTCGGTTTTACAAAATGCTTTCTTAGTTCAGCTAGCTTGATTCTCTATCCGGTGTGCTGGATTTGTTCGAGTGACTGGTTATCTCTGCATGCCCTATTTTTTTCTTCCCACTCTGAATGTAGGGTACCCTCTTATGCATGTAAGATACTGGCATTTCATTAGCATGAAAAGGGCTGCATTAGGGTTTCACTGACACCTTGTGGTGGGGAGACACAGTTTGCAGCCAAGCTGGTGATTGACATTGTCCCGCATAGGTTTCAAATCCACAAGCGGAGAATGTGAAGCTAACAGACGGCACTTATGTGTCATACACAGAGTTTGACATCGTGGTCACAGCGTGTTTGGTGTCAGCCTCTAAAGCCTGTAAGACATAGCTCCATTATGGCCCATGAGACACTCAGCGGAGAGCCAGAGCTCAACTCTTCTGAGCGACATGCATGCCCTGCAGTAATGGCTCCTGCTTAATTAGCGTTAGCACCGAGTGTCAGCACCATCAGATCAGATGTGTAATACTACACAGCCAGAGGAACCATTGTTCAACTGTATTCATTAAAGGTAAATGACTCTATTGAGAAGTGCCTCTATGTGATTGTTGTCTGAATGCACCATTAAAGTGCCACCTTCAGGATAATACATCATTACAGCATCATCAAACTGAAAATCTGTTTAGCAATCCATCAACGCACGCATCCTCAACAATCCCTACTTCAAATATGCATGTTCATCTTAATATTCATATTTTGTACTTGTCTTCTAATGATACTTGTCGAACAATTTTTGCGTTAGCTCAAAGTCAATTGAGCCTCATTGCCTTTCACATTCCATCACATCTGCCACTGACTCATAAAATGACATTTAACATCATTAATTTTGCACAACATCATATAGCTCAGTAAACTTGTGTTTATGGATCTCACCTCAAAACAAAATGTAATATGAGATGATGTTATCAAAACAATCTCACAAAATTCAGGTTATACTTTACCCCAACTATAGCTGAAGAAATAAGAAATTAGACTTTGCATTAATTAAAAAAATTAATTAAATAAAATAATAAAATAAGAATAATATTATAAAATAAAATAAAAATAACTACTAAAATATGCTTAATTTTCCATTTTAAAAAATTTAATAACTTTTTGGAGGGGATTGAGGATTATAATCAAAATTAATTAATTAATTCATGAGTAAACCCATTAGGTATTTAAGCTAATATGAGCTCTATAGATCACATGTAACCATATTACAAAATGGTAAGAAAGAGGGGGATTTATAATAATCTTAAGGAAGATGATAAAGACAATGAGAGGATGAGGATTACATTGGTATTATTTGCATTATAATCCTTTTCATAATGGCTGTGGCAATCGCCTCATCATATCATTTAAACAGTGCAGTGTTTTTAAACCTTCCAGTGGATTTTGATTCAAAGTGGCTTTTTTTTGTCATTTCAGTCGTATGCAATTACTACAGTACACAGTTGAAACAAAACAACAATCCTCCAAGACCCATAAGACAACATAAATTAACAAAAACTGAAAACAACATAAATTAACACTACATGACAAAATTAACTAGAACATACAGACCTACACACAGGACTACATGAAGGACACATATGCAGACATGTGCAAACAACATTTAGCGCAAACAACACAACACACTACAATAACATGGTGAAAGTGTTGCACAGACCAGTACACAGAGCTAAATGTGTAATAGTGTATAAATCAATCAAGCCTCTTTCTTGTGACATCTTAAACATCTCTTAAAATGTGCAGCATAATTACCAGTCTAAGTCCAGCATCTGCTGTGGGTTAGCAGATACAGCTCCCAAACCATATACAAAAGTTACATGTATCTGACACAAGCAGATCTCTGAGGACATTTTGAAAAAGCTAGGCAATATGCAAGAAAGAAAAAGAAACTAAGAATGACAAACTATGTATCTGTGCAGTTTGGCTTGTTATATGATATATGTTACAAATATACATGTAATATAACGTTTGTAAAGCAAATGCTTCCAAATAAAACTGTGCATCTGCCATTTGTCTCTGAACTCACTTGTTTTCTCCTACAGGAATGCAAAATAAATTCTAAAGTATTTGTCTGTAGTAATGCTCTTTGTGGACTGACAGCAATCCATGTTAATTTTTTACCTCAGGATGTTGAAGTATTTGCACACAGTGCCTCAGAGGAATGTCAAAAGTGCAGCAGAAATAAAGACTATCTTTTTATCATAAAACCAGTAACTGTATACTGTACCAACTCTGGGCAATACATCTTCTGCTTCTTACTGTGACAGAAAAGGTATTTGAATGGAACTCCATTTCCAAAATTGTTTAAAGAGTGTGGGAAAATATTGTTCTAAGCAATGCAGCTAATTCTTGCATTGTATCCACTATGTTCTTTGTTTGTTTTTTGTATGCTTGCATTAACTAGAACTATCTGTCATGTATCTATCCATCTGGTCTCTTCTGAAAGCAGACACTTTCCCAAAGTAGTACAGGAACATTTTAAGAGTAGCTCAAATAGACAACTAGCTAGGGGAGCACTTTACTTTTTCATCAGAATATTTCCAAACAAATAAATAAACAAGTAAATGAATGAATGCTAAGACTGGGATTTGAGAATATTGAAACATAATTTGAAATAAAGATAAATGTTTTATATCTCACAAAACTGTATTTTCTGTATTTTTGTAGGTGTCTTTCCAAATAGGACACTTGCAGACTCCAGAAGGACACCTGATAATAGAGATGCACCGATCGACCGGCCAGGTACCAGAATTTCCACATGACCGGCCCGGACCAATAATATATTTATGTTGTACCAGATGACAATTAATTAAAACAATGTAAGAATTTGATGTGAAAGATGACACATTTAATAAAGTTTGTGAAAAAAATACAATTTAAAAAACAATGGGAAATGACATCTGTTTTGTTATATACAGCAACTCGATTTCAGTTCATTGTTATTTCTAACTCTTTTGTAGTCACAGAGCACTTTATTTTGAGAGTTGTTTAAGTGAGAGACCATCTGTAACTTTGTCCAGATTGGGGGAATTGTAATTTTTTTTGGTGTTTTTTTTTTGCATTAAAAAAAGTATAGATTGCAAATGGTGTGATACCAAACAGGATTGCATGGAGATGCCAAAACACCACTATACCAGCTATCTTTACCTGACTGCATGTACAGCTCCATTCTAATTTTTTGTACACCGCAAAATACACATGAAAATAAAAATATGAATCTATTGAAAGTCAGCAACCTAATTCGGCCTCATTATCAGCAAATAGTTACTCAGTCAGAGTTGCACCTGATTGTGTCAACTGTATTTGTCTGGTTGAATCATTGAGCGGCTCGGTAGAAATCATGTTCCGGAGGGGAAAATGGGGGCATCTCAAGCAACTCTCATGGAACATAAATTGCCTAGAGATGATGCCCTTTTTTCTAGCTTTAAGCTATATTTTTACATGTTATCCTCTTTAGTTCTTTACGTTGCCTCCAGCACCTCTGGGAGTAGACACTCTGGCTCATGTGTCAACTGTGACTGCCTCGCTGTCGGTCACCAAAGCTCTTCGGATTGCGAAGGCTGATTCAAAATCATCAGTTCTCATTCTGCTACATCTGTCAACAGCACAGTCAAACATCAGATCCTTCTGTCCACTCTCTCATTACAGGGAAGGTATTCAGGGTACATCAACTGGTCCGGAGTACCTCAAGGATCAGTTCTTCTCCATATTCACTATTCCACTGGGGACCATTATACAGGCACATAGTTTCTCCTACCACTGGTATTCTTATGACACACAGCTCTAGCTTTCATAACAACCAGACAATCCCATGGTAGCTGCATGGATCTCAGACTGCCTGGCAGATATCTCAGAATGGCTGAAAGAACATGACCTGCAACTCAAACTAGCAAAAAAGCAAAGAGCTTCTGATGCTACAACAAAATTTTAGAACAGCAAGACTGGTATTCTGAGCCCAAGAATGCTCACATCACACCTCTCTTTATCTCTTTACAGTGGCTATAAGTTGCAGCTCGCATCAAGTTCAAGACACTGATGCTTGAATACATAACAGCCATGGGCTCTGCACCCTCCTACCTCAACTTAATCATACAAGTTTACATGCCCCTCCAGATGCCTGTGGTCGGTAAGTAAACAGCGTGGTACCATCACAGAGTGGCACAAAATCACTTTCCAGAATATTTTTGTTCACTGTTCCTTACTGGTTGAATTATCTTCCATCCAAGGGGACTGAAAACTCATCTTATCCGTGAGCACTTAACGGCATCTGAATTCTGCTAACTTCTGATTTCTGCTGTGGCTTCATCTCAAGCGCTATCTATGGGAGCATCTTTGGAAGATATCTGTGTGGCAGCAGACTGGGCCTCTCTGCACACTCACATTTTATCATTTAGATCTGAATTTGACTCCTGGGGCCTCATTTATAAAAGTGTGTATACATAGATTTGATCTTAGGGCTTGTGTACGCTAAAATCCACGTCATCGTTCAGATTTATAAAAACAGTCTTTCACATGGAAAAGTACTTAGCGCCACGTCAGGTTCTAAGCAAGTGTAAGCACTTTTCCTAGTAGCAGAGTCAGGGTACCACAGGTACTAAGCAACAACAATAATAAATAATAAATATTTTTTAAATAATAATAAGAAAAGATATGCCCTCGGCTACTTGTTCCAAATAAAACATACACACTTAAACTTAAACTTCAGAGTACTGTATGCATAATGTATGTACGGCTCCAGGCATGTAAATTAGTTCAGCCAATCTACAGGCTATAAAATAGCCTATAATGCAGCATTTTGCAAGAGGCAGAATAGCAGCATAGGCATTCCTCAAAGACATTGCTAACTGCACGATGAGACCAAATGCAACCAGGTCACACCTGTTGAGGTACTGGTGCTCTTTGTCCTTGGGTTCCTGGTTATGGGAACATTTCAAAGAGAAATTGGTGACCGGTCAGAAATAACCCAGTCGTCTGTGAGTAGAGCTATGCCAGCTGTACAGTAAGGCTTCATCCGTTTTTCCCTTCATTACATAAAGTTCCCACTCACTGCCAAAGAGCAGCAGCATGTGATGGAGGATTTTGAAAGCCAAACAGAATTCCTCAATGCCTTAGGTGCAATAGATTGTACTCACGTTGCCATGTGAGTAACTCGTGTTTATGAGTATGTGTATGTTAACCAGAAGAATTTCCATTCAATTAATGCACCGCTCATTTGAAATGCTTGTACGGCAATTCTTAATGTCCTTGCAAGATGGACCGGGTCGAAGCATGACTCCTTTATTATGTGCAACTGCGGTGCGGGAAATCGTCTAGAAGCCAGAGCAGGTAGAGACGGTTATCTTCAAGGTAGGTAAGTTTTTATTTGTACATTGCTGCTATTCTACTTTAATTTTCACAGAATAATAATCTCTATACAATCAGGTTACATAGTTTATCCTCTAAAGCCATGGCTTCTCACCCCCATAGTACACTCTGCCGACATCTGAAGAAGCGCACTGTAACACAGCCCATGTCTGTGCCTGGTCAGAAGTGAAGTGCCATACAGGGAAGGTGGCAGTGGATACATCAGGTGGGAAACTACTATACGAGCCAGGCAAAGTGTGCCGGATAATTTTGGCCTGTTGTTTTCTGCACAATATCTGCTTGAGCCATGGACTTGAGATGCCAGAAGGAGAAATGCAGATGGATGTACCAGTAGATGCCTTACAATACCCGCTGACTGGAAACCTGTCACAAAGATGAACTCAGAAACTACGAAGAGCTGGATCCAGATGCAGAGAGTTTATTGTAGTAATAATAAAATACAAAAACAAACTCAGGTAAACCAGGAAACCAACGAATGGAAGGAACAAAACTGGACACACAAACAAGACATCCATATGTGGTCATGGACAGACCTAATAAAGAACAAAGGAAACACAATGGATTATATACCCTGGAGTTAATATGCTAACAAGACACACCTGGACACAATCAGGGAACTAATCAACCAGAAAGCTACAAAGGGCCAAACAAGACTATGGCACAAGAAACTGGAAAAGAACAGAACCACATAAAAATCCAAATAACAAAAACAAAAGGTACACAAAACAGGGAACTGTGGTGCCCAGAAAGGGGTATGGTCCTTCACATAGAAGCATATAGGCACCTTCAGAACCATGGAGAGTACCATCAGAGGAGGCCATGACTGGGGCTGGGCTATTCAGTAGGAATGATCAGGACCAGGGATAGCTCCTCTAACACAGGCGTGCACCTTTTCCAGCCTTACCTGCATGCTGTTAGACACAACAAACCTCAACCACATAAAAGAGAACTAGGAGATGGTGAGCAGACGCAGAGTGCTGGATGTCCCACAGCCCAGACATTGGACAAGATCCAACAAAGACAAATGCTTGAGGGCAGAGGCTTAGTGGGGACATGAATAGCCTGACCTTCCTTTACTAACCCTCCATCTCTTCAGCCCTCCTTCCAGATGGAGGAATTTGTTGCACCAAGGTCCAGTCCAAGAAGGGAGTAATACCTCAGTGGGTTTTTTTCTGTATCCCTCTCTCACTTTGAGAATACAGAGCTCCTGTTTTGAGATATTTCTACTTTGTTTTGTTTTTGGAAGAATTAAAGTGCTGCAAAATAAAAATAAAATATCTCTCCTTGCTTTTGTGAAAGCAAGCCTGATAGAAAAATGGACCCATAATTAAATAGATCTGCCAGCAGTATGTCTCCTCCTCACCCAGGGGGATTGGTCCCTTGAGGACCACACCAGTAACTTTTTGTCCAATGTCCATCCTAGAGGGCATTCTCGTGGAGTTTGCAAGCATAGAGTGGAGCCCCACTCATCCTCTTACTGCTGAAGTAAATTAAGTGGGCTTGGTTTCCTTAGAGATATTTCTGTAATGTAAAGATGTCTGCTCCCAGAGACTCCTATGCCCACTGACCCCATCTGGTCACCTGTCTCCTTTGTCTCTACGCTGGTGCAGTGGGTCCTGGGTTCCTCCTGGTGCACGACAATGCCCGGCCTCATGTGGCGAGAGTATGTAGGCAGTTCCTGGAGGATGAAGGAATTGATACCACTGAATGGCCCCCACATTCACCTGACCTAAATCCAATAGAACACCTCTGGGACATTATGTTTTGGTCCATCCGACGCCACCAGGTTGCATCTTAGACTGTCCAGGAGCTCAGTGATGCCCTGGTCCAGATTAGGGATGCAACGATACCATTTTTTCAGATCCGATCCGATCCGATCCAGAAAATTCTGAGTATCGGCCAATTCCGATCCGATCCGATCCTAGTACCGTTTTTTTTTTTTTTTTTTTAATCAATGTGGAGTTTCTATACTTCTGTGTCACTCTTTTGTGTGTTAAACACAATCTACTAGACAACTTAATTTTAAAGAAAAATAACATGAAAAAATATATAGGGGCTGTTTACACCTGGTCACTTCATGAGTTTTGTAATATAAATCCGATCGCTCAAAACACTTCAGGAGGAGGTCTGGGCCACATTCCAGACGAAACTGGACAAGTGTAAATGCATCTGGTTGTTGAAACCACATACGTGAATTTTACTCCTCCCAAAATGTAAAAATAATAAACGTGTGAGACCGTGTTCAGATATGACTGCGCTAATGCAACAAGCATCCGCGGCGATGCTTGTTGCATTAGCGCAGTCATATCTGAATGTCATATAGCTGTTTGCGCGTCTGCTTGCTGAAGAGATACTCAGCTACTCTTCAGCAAGCAGACGCGCAAAGCCGCGAATGAAACTGAAATAAGACGCAGATGGTCAACACACAATCATCTTCATTAAAAGTATAAGACAAACATATCTTTCCAGTGCTGATGCCGCGCGCGCTCCTATTGCGGTCTTTGATCTGGAAATGAGCTGATAATTAATAAAATGCAGCGCTTTTGATTTCGTTGACGTGAACTTCGTTAAATTTATATACAGCGCGGGAATTGAAGATCGGATTTATATCCATTTTGTGAAGATTTATGTGGCCAAGTGTAAATGGAAACGTTTTAATAAATCAGATAGATATCAGATCAGAGAAAACGCATGAAGTGACCAGGTGTAAACAGACCCATTCATAATCTATGACAAAAATACTATTATAAACTAGGTTAGTGGATAATTTAGCAGCAAAGTTATTCTAGAAAAATCATGAGTGCACAATTTTATAAAATCTAAACATTTAGTGAAATAACATTATTTAGTGGGGAACAAATAAAAGTGAATATGTGAAGGACTAAATCTGGTAAAATGTTACACATTGCTCTTTGCATTGTTGTAAAATACATTAATGAAAACAAGTAAATGTATTTATTTATAAATATAAACTACAAAATTAAAATACATTTTAAATATATAGCACAGTAATGAAGGCAGCAGAATATGATAGAGGAGTCCTGCCTCCATTACTGTGCTATACATTAGATTATTAATAGCCTTGATAGGACAGTACAAGAAACGCTATAAATAATATTTCATTGCGCAAAAGTATTATATAATACGAAAAGCTCCAATACAGAGCGGCACAAAGCGCTTATGCGCATCCCGTGCGCAGAATGATGCGCTTGAAGCAGCACGGAGTCACAGCACGCAGCTCCGCACAGAGAAGTTCAAAGCACAGAGGAAAGATATATTGATGCGTAGTTTATTAAATCTGCGCGATTGTTTGAGCCTTTTCTTTTAACGGTTTTAAATCTCAGTTATTGAGCGCTCTTGAAGAGAGTTTCATTGTTTTGACTGTAGTAACCGAACGCAACACGCAGTTTGAACGCTGAAGGGAGGATGACAGACAGACGCAGCGGAGAGAAGAGTTTACGTGAACTTGAATTTAAAGACTTAAATATCCATCTGTACCTCACATTAAACTATGAAACAGAACACTTGGACTTTGACTTTATGGTGCTTTATAATGCTTTTGTGCTTTCGTGGGGCTTAATAATAACACAGAATATTATACACACAATATCGGATTTGGATCGTTTTGGTCTCACCGATACCCGATCCGCAGAAAATGACCGGATCGGAGCCGATACCGATCCTGAGTATCGGATCGATGCATCCCTAGTCCAGATCTGGGAGGAAATACCCCAGGACACTATCCGTCATCTCATTGTCAGGCATGCATACAAGCACGTGGGGGCCATACAAAATACGGAGTACCATTTTGAGTTGCTGCAATTAAATTTCAGCAAAATGGACTAGCCTGCTGCATCATTTTTTCACTTTGATTTTCGGGGTGTCTTTGAATTCAGCCCTCTGTTGGTTGATCATTTTCATTTCCATCAAACGATGTGGCATCCTTTCGTTCCTAACACATTACCCAGTCCATACCTGTATCAGTATAGATATCCAGCATGATATTTTTCCCCATTGAGATCTGATGTGTTTTCAAAGTGTTCCTTAAATTTTTTTGAGCAGTGTATTTATGGTTATTTGTTAAATATTTCGAACAATTGAAATCAAAGCTTGCTTGAAATTAAGACGTCTTATGAAAAAAGTTACATTTCAGTTTTATTGTAAAAAGCAAGTTTCCTAAATAGAAAATAACAAAATAAATGAATATTGCCATGTCAAAGGTAGAAAATAACCAGCATCTCTTGCAAACAAAACAAAATAACTTGTAGCTTTGTAAATGAATATTATTTTAAATAATGAAATGTGGAAATTAGAAAATAATAACTTGCATCTCCTGTAGACAAATGTTTTAAATAATGAATGTAAATAGAACACTGCTGATTAAGAGAAAGAGCAGGGCAGCATCTCAGTGATCTTATCCTGTCACTCTATATGCATATTTACTCTAGGTTCTTACAGGCCATTCACACAGAACACGTCTTTGTGTCTAAAACCGTGAGACACAGTGCTAATGAATAGTTTTTAAAAAAATAAAGCGTAGCGCATAATGCCTACTCTGCAATGTTGCCTTCAAATACAAAAGTTGCCATACCAACCTGCTACTGTAAATAAAAGCTCCCAATGCTTGCCCTGCCTCCAGGGTCTTCTGTTTTGGAACTGACATTGATGAGTGGCGCTGCTTGTAAAAGTTTAAATTCTTTTAGCGTGCCATTCACATGCAAGACGCTGCAAAACACGCGAGTGCAACGGTCATACACATTCGTATAGTGCCAACTACACACGTGGTAGTATGTTTTTCAGGGGAAATAATTAATAGGATTAAAAAACCAAAATAACCGACATTGGAAAATTATGTCGATTAGAGGTTCTGAATTTCAATTTCGATTTAATTTCCTGATTAACCGTCCAGCCCTACTCCACTGGTTCTGCTCAGCCCTAACTCCCCTTCATCCCAGTTGTTTCAGTCCGGCCACCTACTTCTATGCAGACTCCATACAGTTTTTCAGCTCCACCTCCACTGGATCTCTCCTCAGCTCCTTCTTCAGTGGCACTGCTCGGTTACACCTTGGGCTTCCATGTATTAAGTGCCATTCTGGGATGTCAACCCCCTTGCTCCACTTCGGGCCTCTAAGCCCAGGACTCTGCTACGGGCTTTCGGTGATTCTGGCTGTGCCTTGTCCCTTCTTCCCTCTGGCTCCACCTTGGTGTTCAATCCCACTGGCCCTGTCCCAGCCTGCCAAGCCCCTGTCTCCACCTTGGTCCAGCAGGCCTGCAGTTCCGCCTTGGTTTACTCCATGGCTCCTCCATCCACCTCCTTCTCCCTGGATCTTCATTCCATCGTCTCCTCCCTTCATTGTATGTCCCTCCACTCCTCCATGGACTGTTCTATTATTTAGGGAGCATTCTATCTTTGCTGCCCTCCTACATTTTCTACAGCCTGCACTACACGTTGCCAGGCCACAAACTTTGCTTTGTGTGAGAGCTCACTGGAGAAGCTCCCAAAAAAGGTGAAGCTGGATCAAAAATGATTTGTGCGAACATAGATGCATTTAGGTAGATCGGGGGTGCATTCCTTTTAAAAACAAACATAATCCACTGCGTCTTCAGCAGCTCAGATGTCGGGAGTAAATGACAACTGCTATGTTCATTATTACATCCAACAACAAAACACCTCAATCGACCTCCGGGGTCCACCTCCGGGGTCGAAACAATGGCGGACTGTACAGCTCACTCAGGGTGGATCTGTGCTTAAACGCCATTGTCAGTCAACAATCATGGGAGGAGCCTGTGCAAAACTATGTCACTCTGCCAAGAATCTCAGAACAGCCTAAGAAAGTGATCATTATTATTGGGGATTTAAAAAAAGCACTGGGTGGATTTTTATCATTATAGGGTGGATGAGTACACACACTGCTATTACAGATTTATGTTCAAACAAAACTGTAAAAGTAAAAGAGATTTGATTTGATTTGATTTGATAAAAGTGAATTTTGCATCCGATGACCCCTTTAAGGCAGAGATCTGAAACCATTTAGCTGTGCATAATTTTAAAATAATTTTCAATTTATAGATTTCACAATTTCACATCTGAAAGAGAGGCGTATGAAGGTATTTTTTAATTTATTTTGTGAGATTTTTCTCTGAATTAGACATATGCAAAATTATATATTATATAAATTATAATAATATTAGATTAAATGTAGCATGGTTTTCACACAGCATTTTATAAATGAGGCTCCAGGTTTTCAGGTTTTATCTGTTTGAACAGTAGTCAGTTCATGTTTTGTGTCAGTCTGTGTTGAGGCACGTGTTAGCTAAATGGCAGTCACCTGTAGCATAGTCTCGCGTAGCCAGACCTTCTGACTGATGGCTGAAGGTCTGGAATCCATGGCAGCTTTCATTGGCCAAGGCCCACCCATGAGGCCGTTTGACCGACATGTCAAACAACCAATCACACTTAGTTTCGTTTAGCATCACGTTTTGGGGCGTGGAAATGTTGCCACAATTGACTGTTGTGTAAAACTCTCAGCCGTCTATGTTGCAAACTTTAAATATTTCACATACTTTTGGAAATTCAGTGTTTAGTTGATCCTGACATGCGCTCGTCATCAGTTGTAAACACGACGGCTTTCTTCTTTCGTGAAGGGGTTTGGTGTCACGGCAGCTTTGTTTCCAGGCGGAATGGTAAAGAAAGTGACACACACGTCTCCCGGAAATCATAATTTATAATTCAACCAATCCGATGACGACTTCGAAACTCCTAAAGTGTTTCCACTTTTGTGTGCCATATGCATCAGACATTCAGCCAGCGGTCCGTGGGCGTGACGTCTGAGGCTGAGACTACCTGTAGCATGGTGCTGTGGTAGAGAGGGTTCCCATAGCGTCAGTTGCTGACACAGTGTTGAGTGAACCTATAAATGGGAACACCTAGGTTGCGTATGTAACCCTGGTTCCCTGAATAGGGGTACGTAGCCTGCCATACTCCTTCATTTCTGCTTAATTCATCAAAAGCTCTTAGGAGCGATGGCTTCCTTATGAAACACTCGTGATGCAGTGCCTCAAGGGGCAGCGTAAGTGTAAGTCACTGAACTGCTGTGTTTCTATACGGGTTGCAGACAATTGTTGCAATCATTGTGTTTTTCACCTTTTTGGATGTGTTGGGTCACATTTCTTGGTCCATATGTCCATCTATCTTTACGTAAATATTTGCATCAACCACTGTCATATAAAAAAGCATTCTTCATCTACACTATCCATTTTTGCTGTGCCTCTGCACATGTTTTTGTCTCTCTTAATAATTTCTTAATCTATTAGACACTTCAAACTTTGACAATATATCCTTCTAACAGCTTTCTTCAGAAAACACTTTCAAGAACTGCATTTGTGATTGTGTTATCCAGGGCTGTCCAAACTCGGTCCTGGAGGGCCGGTGTCCTGCAACCCTAATTAAACACACCTGAAGCAGCTAATCAAGCTCTTACTAGGCATACTAGAAGCTTCCTTGCAGATGTGTTGAGGAAATTTGGAACTAAACTCTGCAGGACACCGGCCCGCCAGGACCGAGTTTGGACAGCCCTGTGTTATACAGTACATTTGTAGTTGCTATTTAATAGGAGTTTCTCCTTTAGCTGCATCTGACAGACCCACCACCCATTGTACAGGATGGTGTTGGATAAGTTATTTTTCAATAAAGTGCAGTCAGAAAAAAATGGCAATCAAGCACTTCCTGTCTTCTTTGTGGGGATATTCATGGGGTATCTATCACAAAGCCTCCACTCACGGAAAACATAGAGAAACATTTTAAAAATTACAATCCATAAAAATGCATGACCATGTATATAAGCCCAAAACAAAGGCATCGCAAAGCTACAGCAATGAGGAAATAAGAAGCATAGGCCTCACCTCATCTTCAGGTTGCCTGGCTGTGGTTGTCCATCATAGATGGAGACAATGTCAAAGTCCTCCTCCAGAGCGAAGGTATGAAATGACAACTGTATCCTGTTCCGCTCTCCGGTGACTATGATCCACGTACAGTTGGCATAGTTAGGGTAGCCATGGGGAAAGCCAGGACTCTCTATAGTTCCATTGAGACCTTGTACCAAGCCGCCACAAGTTTGACCTAAGGACACAAAAAAAGGAAGTTAGTGACTTCCATCTGTCATTACATTATTTTACATTTTACATTATATGTTTTTGAAACAGTTCTGCATTTGCAAACTCTTTCAAACTCTTAAGCTGTAATATTAACTAATAAATTGTATGTTAATGCATTATATTAGTTATACGCATATGTACAGTATAAGCACCTAGTATCCTCAGTGCCCTTCAAGGGCACAACATGTGTACTGGAATCCACCACTGTAAAGGTCATAGAAATGCTATATTTTACAGCTATTCTCGATCTTTCCTAAATGAGACAAGCATAACTTTAGTAAGTGTAAGAGTAAATTTATGCTCATGAGAGGATCAGTATGTGTAAGTACGGCAGTTTTTGGATGTTATATCAAGAATGACATGCAGTCCCAGAAACAATTACCAAAAGCTCTTGTAGCAACCATAATACAGCACAAGTTGGTGGATGAAGTACCTGAAAGCCTCACTTAAGCAAAAGTACAGATATCTTACCAGAAAATGGTGGAAGTTGAAGTCAGCATTTAGAATATTATTTGAGTAAAAGTTTTAAAGTATGTGGTATTTATTGTACTTAAGTATGAAAGGTATTTTATAATATTAAACATATTTAAGTATTGAAAGTAAAAGTACAAGTAAAAGCAAATTGGGAAGTCATGGCCTAATGGTTAGAGAGTCGGACTCGTAATCCAAAGGTTGTGAGTTCGAGTCTCAGGTCCGGCAGGAATTGTCGGTGGGGGGAGTGAATGTACAGTGCTCTCTCCACCCTCAATACCATGACTTAGTTGTCCTTGAGCAAGGCACCGAACCCCCAACTGCTCCCCGGGTGCTGCAGCATAAATGGCTGCCCACTGCTCCGGGTGTGTGTTCACGGTGTGAGTGTGTTCACTGCTGTGTGTTTGCACTTTGGATGGGTTAAATGCAGAGCACAAATTCCGAGTATGGTTCACCATACTTGGCCGTATGTCACGTCACTTTCACTTTCAAAATAGAAAAGGAGCAAATAAACATATTAAAAAATGTTTAGACACAGTTTGAGTAGCAAAATTATGTTCAGTTTTAACTCTTTCTTCCATTTTGTATCTTTTGGTAAGTATAAGAGGCACTTCATCTTGTACTTTCTTTCATTCCACCATAAGAAAACATTTCTGGAATCTGCATCTGAAGTGGCATTTAGATGTTTTTACACAGTTTAATGTAGCTCAGAGGGGACATGGATGCATTTAACCTGCAGTAAATCCATAAATAATAATTTGTTTTAAACATAAAACGTTTAATACTAATTCATTATAAAACTGCTAATTAATTCAGAAACGAATCATTAAAGTGAGTCATTGAATCATTCATGATTCGTTCAAAACGCTGATTCATTCAATAAGTAAACATGGTCTATTGCTCAGATAAGCGAGTGCTGTGATCTTTGTTTGAAACTATTTTCGTTGGCAAAATTGAGCAAAAACAGTCAATATTGTGTCTAAAATGTAAGTCACTTTATGCTAACTTTATTAAACTTGTATAAAATCATTATTACATTTGTCATCATGCTGATATCTGGAGAAATAGTGATATAGATTAACTATATTAAATTATATGAATATAAAAAAGATAGAGAGACATTTTTGCTGTGTACAATTTAGAATGCATGTGCATGCACTCTCTGGGTGTGTTTTTGAAATAGGCCACTCGATAATGTCAGATCGCACATCATTAAAACAACACTTACCATATTATCGCAGACACTGCGCAGAATGCACACCCCAGCCTCGGAAAATTAAATCATCCGCGGTCGTGCAAGCAATTGTTTGCACATGAGCAAATGTGTGTGTTTGTTTGTTTTGTTTTTTTTGTTTGTTTTTTTACTTGCAAGCGCCAGACCACTGATTCGTCAAACCTGCTTGCTTGCAGTCTGTGTTCTTCCGACTTTATTTTGTATGCTTCGAGGCAGTGGCGCAACAACGGGGTATGCAGCGTATGCAGTGCATAGGGGCGCCACACATAGGGGGGCGCCATTTTGCCTAAATCATTCTGTGAAAATCTTCTTTAATAAAACGTTATAAATAATCAAAAGTTTAGTTTTTAAAGATAATCAATGCAACATTTGTATCCAACGGTTTTTAGCATTTTAATGAGTTAAAAAATGTATTTATTAAAAACTTATTAAGACGCGGAACGGCCGTATCTCTTCACGACCACATCAAACGGGAGACTTTTCAGATGCGCACCTCAGCTTTCCCTCAGCACCAGGCACGAGTCAAACATGCGTGGAAAAGGTAGGCTACAGGTGCCAAATGAGCTTCAGTAGAAAAACAGGGAACTGCGGTCTGATGAGATATTGTTATATGTCATTAAACCAACTTTCCTATTCTGTCAGCCGTTTTACTGTGCTCACGGCGCAAGCTCTTCAACTGTACGCGAATATGAGGCGCACGCTCACTTCATAAATAAACCGCACTAGGAGCATACATCGTCAGTTTAGTCACGAAATGACCAAAATGGCAATTAAAACTGTGCATGCATGTATGTGCATTAGATTTAAATGCTTGCAGCCTACTGAAATATTCTGCAATTCGAGTTCACAATAGGACGCAAGATGATAGGCTATGTAAACATTTATTTATAATTTAATGCACAGGTAGACCAAATATGCTAGAAAATATGCGCTAATTTTTCGTTAATTTGTAAAGTATGAAAATGAAAAGAAAATGAAACCATATTTAAATGCATGAAATAACTCATTTTACATTCTTACATTATTTTCCTTTGTACAGAGCTCGATTTAGGTATGACAAAAGTGCTGCAATGAATTCATTTTGACAACTAATAGAATGTTAAACATTGACTGAAAACTTCAGAGTTCAGTGATTATATAAAATTCAGTAAAGGTTGACTATAGTTATCTGCATGTCTCATCCATGAGTGGGCCTATGCAATGATGGACTCTGGAGAACAAGATTTTGGGGGTGTTAAGACCCAGAACCAAGCTTCCTGAGCAATAAAGCTATAGTGAGCCCTTTTATTAAAAGCCTAGCTAATACAAAAATAAAACAAAAATTGTCATTCACTCGGTATTACTTGATGTAATTCACAACTACCTCAATTACAATTAAGGACAAATTAATGGTATTCAGTTGTGTTTTAGGCACTAAAACAGTCCAGTACTTTATAGTCAAATCCATTTCAATATTGAAATAATTAAGATTTCTGTGCCACCCCAGACTGGTTGCTGCCCCCTTCCTGGCTACCCCTATGAAAACATCCTGGCTCCGCCACTGCCTAAGAGGGAAAAGTGATTAATATTAGTTTATTTCTGAGTATCTTTGCTGAAAAAAAACCCAACATGTTTGTGAATGACCATTTGATTTACATTTGAGAGAAACCGAGAAGATTGTAAACAAGGATACAAACTAGCCACTTTTCACTGAAAATTGCAAAATTCAAAATAGGCCATCTGTGTAATTCAAGTAGATTCAATGAGTTGAAAACTCTTGCTACTTCATACTTCAATACAAAACAATGCTGAACTTTGACAAAAAAAAAAAAGATTTTTAAATGTTATAATAGTGATTTTATAATGTTTAAATATAAATCCATTAGCAAAACATGTGAAAAGAACTATATTACAGAGTGGAAATGGTAAAGGAGAATAAATGATCCTCTGCTGCCATTTAGTGGCCATAGTGGGAATCATGACATTCATTTTAATAGTATTTGTTTTTCTACCAGGTGAAATCTTGGCAGAAATCTTCCAATTATCTCTTTAAGTAAAAATGAAGAAAAAAAAAATGCAGATGTTCTTTAAAATAAATTTTACTATGTAAAAATGTGCAAAAATATTAATAGTTTTGAGGCAATTGATATATTCAAATTACCTAACTAAAAAGTGAGCAATATTACGTGTTTGAAAATAAAAATTAATAATATAAAAAAAAAAGTGTTCTACTATCTGGGGTTTGCCATCAGGAGTTAAAGGGGATGTTATGTGACACACTTTTCTTTCTTCTTTTTTTTCTTGTTTTAACTTTTCACTTTTTTTCCTTATGGTACTAAAAAAGGGGGAGGGGGTTCAAACCTTTGTCACTTTTTACACTCCTTATGAGTTTGTATCCTTCCATGCACTAGTAATGGGCTTTTGGTCATTGACTTGCAGAAAGTTTTCTACGCGAGTTGGTGTTAGAGGCTACTACAGGGATACTCAAAAACTCAAATTTGATCAGGGTTGGAGCTAAACTCTGCAGGAAAGTGGATCTTGCGAGCCAGATTTGAGGATCACTGGGCTACTAGAATACAGGGGGACGCCGACACTGATCTTGCATACCCCTAGGCAAATGTGCAGTTGCGCCCCTGCTTCGAGGAAATGTATCAGAGTAAAAGTATAGGCTACATTTTAGTTAGAAAATGAAGTGGAGTAAAAGTGAAAGTTGACAGAAATTTAAAAACTCAAGTAAAGTACAGATACTCCCCAAAACAAAAATACTTAAGTACTGTAACAAAGTATTATTAGCCTATTTTGTTACATTACACCACTGAGCACAATAGCTGGGTTCTTTAAGCAAAAATCCCATTAATTTTCTCCATAGAAAATAATAATAATAACATTTAACCATTTCAAGACAGAGATACTGTGAGCCCTCAGTTATACCTCTTTAAAAGCCACAAATCAGTGTGAAAATTGGTTGTTGTTGTTTTTTTTTTTTTTTTGAGTTAATTTATGTCTGGACAGTATTTTTTTTTTTTTTTCCATGATCGCTATTCAAAGTTTAGTTTTGTTGTTTTTGTTGTTATTGTTGTTGTTTTGTTTTTTGTTTGTTTGTTTTGATTTTTATACAGAATACACAAATATATACTGCACCATTGTTGTCCTGAGCCTAGTATTTGCATGTTTACTCCATATTAATTTCTTATTCACTAAAATATTTACAGGCCATCATACCCATGCTGTTGCTGACTATTGCATAATATTTATTGGTGATTATTTTCACTGCAAAACTGAGACTGGGATGTTCCTTAATGGTATAATGATTCCATATGCTTGGTAATCATCTTTACAATATGCTGATGGATTTATACCTGAATAATTGCAAACTTAAAAGTGGAAGTTGCATTGTGATGTACTGTAAAAAAAACGTATTGCAGTTATCTGAAGCTGCTTCCCACTTGACTAAATCGCAGATGCACAGTGCATTCTCAGGAACAATAAAAAGCAGTCCACTAGTTGTTTGCACAGATACAGTTTTTGCTGATAGCACACTTTGTCATGCCATTATAACAAATACACTCTTGATCATTACAAATTATTAATACATTAAAATGATAAACAAGTATGCTGTCTGCTGTATTTTTCATAGGGGCTTGTACAGTGCAAAATAACACCGTCCTAGCCATTTGCTGAAAATATACTCGCCTCAGGCCATCCAAGGTATAGATAAATTTGTTTCTTCATTGGAACAGATTCTGAGAAATTTACCATTACATCACTTGTTCACTAATGCAGTGAATATGTGTCATCAGATTCCACAATAATGGACACAACTCTGTGTTGCATGTTTGTAATAAATTCATTATTAAGATGTTTTTTACTTCAAATTGTTGTTTCCAGCTAAAATATGAATCCCTTATCCATAACATTGCTTTCTCCAGTGGGAAAGTCATCTCGCCTGAATCAGAAGAGAAATATACACAGATCAAGCATCATTTAGAAAGTGAAAACACTTCTAAACAGTTCTGTACAAATATGTTGGAAATGTTTAATGTGAGAGGACAACAGGGGATGGATGGTTTAAACTCAAAGCGCTTTAAAGATGAATGTTCTTCCTGCAAACAGGCAGCTTTTCACAACACAAGACATTAAATGGAGTTGTGTTGATTATTTGTGGATTATTATGATGCTTTTATTTGATGTTTAGATTCTTAATATCCTGTGGCTCAGTGGTAGAGCATTGCGTTAGCAGTGCAAAAGGTTGTGGGTTCAATTCCCAGGGAACACACATACTGATAAAAAAAAAAATGTATAGCCTGAATGCACTGTAAGTCGCTTTGGATAAAAGCATCTGCTAAATGTAAATGTAAATGTAATATCTGACGGCGCCCATTCACTGCAGAGGATCCACTGGTGAGCAAGTGATGTAATGTTAAATGTCTCCAAATCTATACCGATGAAGAAACAAACTCATATACTTCTTGGATGGCTTGAGGGTGAGTACATTTTTATAAAATGTTCACATTTTGGAAAAGGGTTGCATGATCTGATTAGTCTCGGATTTAGCATAAACAACATGAACGTATGGGTCCAATCTTGCCTTGAATCAGCAGTTCAGGCTGGTGATGGTGGTGGTGTAATTGTATGGGGAATATTTTCTTGACACACGTTGGTCACCTTAGTACCTACTGAACATCGTTTAAACACCACAGCCTGAGTATTGTTGCTGACCATGTCCATCCCTTTCTGACCACAGTGCACCCATCTGATGGCGTCTTCCAGCAGGATAACTCACCGTGTAACAAAGTTGAAATCATCTCAAACTGGTTTCTTGTACATGATCATGAGTTCAATAAATTCAAATGGCCTGCAGAGTCACTAGATCTTAATACAATAGAGAACAGGAGATTTGCATCATGGATGTCAGGCCGACAAATCTGCAGCAATTGTGTGATGCTACGATGTCAATACTTACCAAAATCTCTGAGGAATGTTTCTAGCACCTTGTTGAATTTATGTCATGAAGAATTAAGACAGTTCTAAAGGCAAAAGGAGGTCCAACCTGGTACTAGCAAGTCATACTAGATAAAGTGGCTGGTGAGTGTAGATTTTAAATGATTATGTGATCTGATTATGCGATATGATTATGGTCACACACGTCATGTTCAGCTTTAAAGAAGTGCACTTTCTTGATGTGTTGACTAACATTCTAATGCACATGTATACTTGATTATAATTTTAACTTTAATGTGCCCTTTGCTTTTACATTTAAAATTAATATATTATAAAAAATACTAATGTGAAACTTCCTCATTACAAATGTGTAATTACAAATATATTTTTAAATATATGGCATACACATTTCAAAAGAAATTACAAAATTAATTTCTAATATATTTTCATTTAATTGTAAGTGTCTGAAAACATTACTTTCAGTTCACATTTAAGTATATTATTTTAAAGTGTATTATTTCCATAATAAGCACTATTTTGAAAAGTATGCTAAAGTGTAACTCTTTTTCACAAAGTCAAACCTTGAATAATCTACCCTAAAATAAACAACATGTATTAATGCTGGCTTTATTTTGATCTTTACCCTCAAACCACCTCGCTTTATTCTGGTATGCCACTTTTCATTTCCTGAGTAAGAAGTGCATGTAATAGATATGTATATACTGTTAAATATGCCTGTTAATCAAGTTTATGCCATCAAATATATTATTAGTGTAGAATGTGTTATGCATAGCTGCCACAGCTAGTGAGCACAATGCTGTCAGCCCTGCTGGTGTAGCTCAGAGCAAAAAACACCACCCCAAAATCCATTCTCTTTTTAATGAGGTAATTTATCATTTAGCAGCATGTGTGAGGGGACCAAAGTTTTATAGCCTTATCATTATACGTTACATTACTTTTTCATACAAAGATGTGTTTTGAAGTCTCAAACACAAGAATGTGCCTTGGTCAATAAAAAATATTTGTAATGTTTTGTTTCTTTAGTTCTATTACTCCTACCTTTATCCATGGCAACAACTGTTAAACTGAGCTCCAGACTCTTACCGGTAGCCGAACACTTGAGTAAATTCAAGTAAAAAAAATAAATAAAAAAAATTCAAATCAAAATATTGAAAGAACTGGCTTTGTGTAAAAGGGCATTCAAATTCAGTGGTGCAAATTGTCTTTGGGTCTGCCAGCAACCTAATGTTTACTGAAAGTAATTTTAATAGGTCCCGTTAGTTGGAATTCAGTTTATACCCAAGTGAGAGGAGACCATGCCAACATAGCATGCATGTTTTTTCAGAGTACGCCAAGCTGAACCAACAGCATCAAAAAAGAGATTGGCTTCATTAAAGGTGTAGGTGTATAAAGCTCAATGAACAGAGATTATTTCATTGTCCTTTCAACCTCTTCTGTTTTTCTGCTGAAAGCAAAATAAGGCAAAATCGTTCCACCCTCAGCCAGGCACCATTAGCAAATGTTAAATAAGGCTTGTGAGTGTATCTGCATATAGATGTTGTCATTGATTTCAATTTACTCTTGTTTTGATTCCTCAGCAGGGCTTTGTGTCAATCTCAAGTCATGCATAGCCGATTACGGCTGGTAAAGAGCACACTTTTGTAGACCTCAGTAAAGCCAAATGACTCTGACGAGCTGGGAATGAAGCTGGGCTCTTAAGAAAGTGGCATATGAATGAATGCAGGCCTGTGCTGATTACTACTCTATTTGGCTGTGTTGTCAATAAATCTACATATGTAACATCTGAAAGTGACAACTACATTCTTCTTTGTAACCTTGGGTCATTCTTAAATGTTTCTTCTTAGTGATACATCCTTTCTTTTATATATACGTATATATCAAATTACATATAAGTATGTCACACTGATTGTCATTACTGATTATACTAGTCTATTGGATTTTGCGATTCAAATGAAATAAGTTCACATTACTAATAATTATTGTTTTAAAAATTGGTTGACTCAAATGATTTGAGTTACCTTATCTCATTGGGTTTTTTCTCCATTTTATTTGTCAAGGTAATAAATTGAGTTATTCAGATCTTCTTAAATTTGTGCATTTTAAATTTGTTTATGCATTTACTCAGTTCATAAGGTATAGTTCAATGATATCACAGTTTTAAAATTTACAGTATTTCAATTATAAAATATAGTACATCATAGCTTAAGTTTTTAATCAATATTAGACTCCATCAAAGAGAACACATCAGCAAAATCACCTGATGTTGAGTAGATAACAAAATTAGCTATGATTAAGCAGTACGAATAGCAGTGGAACAGTCGAACAGGGGCTCAGAACAAGGATTTGTGAACAGCAGGGTGAAATAAAACAGGTGTTTCTATACCAGCAGATTTTTAGAGTGAAAAAGTTGACAGTACACAGATGGGATGTGGCGTCTCTGTGAATTGTTGGCACTCATTGAGCATACAAAATATGGCTAAAGATGAACACAATCTATCTCAGCCATCTGTAAGTTATGGCATTTTCATTCAGTTCAGGAAGTATATATAAATTACAATAAAAGAAAGCTTTAGTATCTATATATGGCTATTTAGTGGTGCATTTGTGCCTGCCATTGAACCCAAAAGTGTTTTTCCACTCGGGTCCATGTTTAGGTGAGGATTGGAATACATTGAAATTCAATTTCCAAACTTGTCATGCTCTCAGGGTCGGATGAAAATCCTTCCTCTAAATGTTAATTTGTATGCATGTGCTCACAGTAGGAAAACGCAGGTAGTTTTAACCTTAGATACAGGACATTAGTCGTTCCAAGTGGAGTCCGTATTTATGGTTAAATCCACAGTTGTCACATTAAAATAAGGGGGGGGGGGGGTAGACTATCGATGCTATTAAATTATTTCTGTCCTTCTCATGCCCTGTTATATATTTATTTATTTAAAGGGGTGGTTGACTGGTTTTTTTCTAGGCTTGATTGTGTTTATGGGGTGCAGTCTAGCATGTGTTCATGCTTGGTTTTTTTAAAAACGCATTATTTTTCACATAATTTACTTTTATTCCACACCTCTCTGTCCCTTCTCTGACAAACGCCTCGATTTATTTCCTGGTTTTATGAAGCTCCTCCTTCAGAAATACGCGATGGGCTGAGATTGGTTAGCTGGCTCAGTGTGTTGTGATTCGCTAAACCGCCTCTACTGCACGTCTGAACGTCCCGCCCCTCACCTCAGTGGCATGTGCTCCGGTTGAATTGTAAACAGTGGCGTTGTCTATAATGCTTATCAATTTGAGCCCGATTGAGACCCAGAGGATATTAGTGAAGAGGATCGTGCAGAACCTGTGCAAGCACGGCTCTTAATGGTATGTTTGGTTGTTGTTGTCTCATACTTTTAAATACGCTGCTATTTCTAAGTGCTACTGCTTCTGTTAGCTTTTAATATACGTTTTATCCTGATTAAAGCTTTAATACAGCACAGCAACCGCACGCGTGTCCATTTATAATGCTTCTCATTGCTGTGTGAAAATAAGTGTATAATTGGAACAGTTTGTTGGAGCTGATCTGACGATCTGAATGAGAGAGAGAGAGAGAGAGAGAGAGATGCAGAGCAGGGCGACACGAGTAACAGTATTAAGAACCGTTGCTTTAATGATTTTGAAACTTGAGAATCCATTAGAATCGTTAGAAGACAGAATCACGATTCATATGAATATATTTTCTCGTGCACCCCTAGTTTTCTCTTCCTCTTCTCTAAAGCAGCGCAGCATGGCCTCGCCCCCTTTGCTGCGTGTTCCCGGGGGCAGGGTTTATCTGGGTCCGTGACGTATCAGACCCGGGAAGTAACTCGTTGTAGTCCTTTACCTGTCGTTTTTGTAGGCATTAAACTGCCAGAATTTTAAAAGACGATATCTCCGTTTGCATTGAACTTTCAGCGCCGCAACTCTGCAGATATTGTTTATGCTCAAACAGCAACATTACACACTAACTAATGTTAAAAAAGTGAAATCGCAATCAACCACCCCTTTAATAGACTTAGATTTAGATTTCAAATAGTCAGCCTTGTTTACCTTGTTTACCATGTTTACACAGAAGCAGATTACAGTTGTCAGTCTTTAAGGTGGTTATATTCACATACAGTTTACTACAAGAGTAAGAGCCACGGGCAAACTGGGACTAAAAAGTGGCCCTGGATTCTCTTTGATAGGTTCTCCCGACGTTGGATCAGTGTGTGCCACTGTGTGCTCGCTTTATTACAAAAGAGAACATACATGGTAAGTATGTCAAGTGGTAAGGAAGCGTGACCCTGTCTAGCATATACAGAGATTTTAGATGTGGTTTCTTGTGCTGTGGACAAAACTTTATTTTTTATTTTTTGTTATCAACATTTTTTTTTTTTCACACACAACATCATAACACAACATCCATTAAAAAAAAATAAAACAAAACAACAGACATATACTCAATATCTCAAAAGTCCAGTCAAAAGAGAGGGAGAGAGGGAAGGACAAGGAAAACACAAAACAAGTCATTCCTTTATATAATCACGTATGTTAAAGAAAAAACACTGCCAAGCATCAATGGTAGAAGGCTTAGCCCCATTAATTTGTGCTGTTGTACATTCACAAGTCACTATTTGCAGGAGGCTATGGATCCAATATGTTTTTCCACACATGTGCGGTGTAAACCAGTTCTGTATTATTGTCTTCTTCGCAGCTGTAAAACCAGCAAACAACATTCTCTTTTGTATTGAACTTATCTAGAGACCAGAATCATCAAGAAGACACAAACTTGGGTTAGCAAGCCAATCAATTTGTAGTAAGGATGATAAAACCAGGTTTACATGTGTCCATAGACTAATGACGATAGGACATTCCCAAAACATATGAAGAAAAGTACCTGATGATGCAGTATTACATATATGGCAGTTAAAATTTGGTTGTAGTTTCATTTTGAATCTTTTGTAAGGAGTTATGTATGCTCTATGAATGACTTTGAAGTGAATAAGACGATGAGCCAGATTTTTAGATGTTAAACTGAGATTAGACCATACTCTCTCCCAGTCGACAGATAAATTAAGGTCAGATAATTCCCTATTCCAAATAGTTTTAATAGAAAGAGGTTTTGTAATGCAATCAATAATTTTATTATATATTAAGGAAACAGATGGCCGACCAGCAGATGGTGCAATCCAGTCCCGCATAGGATGAGAGGAAATGGGAGTTGCCCAAGGAACGCCATACGCATTGAGAGCAGAACACAATTGAAGAAAGATGAAATATGCGGATGTTGGTAGACAAAATTTGGTTCTTAATGTCTGAAATGAACAGAGGCCCTGGTTATCATATATATCACCGCACGTGTTTACACCTAAAGAAGACCAAGAGGGTTGGACAAATGGACGATTTCCGCATACAAAATTAAAATTGTGCCATAAAGGTGTACTGTTACAAACTTTGAAGTGTCCTCCTATCAGACGTTCAACCATTTTCCAGATTTTAATAGAGTTAGCCACAACCGGACCAAATTTATAATTATCCCCTTTTTTCCTGTGCCAGTAAATAAAATATCTTGGAGTCTATTTGGTTTAACCTTGTCAGCTTCAATCACTCTCCATGAAACTGTAGATTGAGGATCAACCCAATTATGAAGAGCCTTAAGCTGGAACGACCAATAATACAATTCAAAATTTGGTACAGCCAGTCCTCCTGCGCGATTAGGATGTTGTAATGTGGTAAGTTTAATTCTGGGGCATTTATCATTCCAGATAAACTTAAGGAGTTGATCTCCTTAAAGTAACCTGGAGCGGGAGAAAGTGGTAGCATAGAGAGAAAAAAAAATCGAGGTAACAAATTCATCTTAACAGTGGAGATTCTTCCTTGGATAGAGACTTTAAGATTCTTCCATCTTTGAATGTCATTTTTGACCTTAACTAAAATATTATTAAAATTGTCTCTGGCAATCTTATGAATGTTTTTATATATGGTAATGCCCAAATAGATGAAAGATTCCTTAATAGGGATAAATGAGGGAATAGAAGAATTAACTTTAACATTGTTAATTGGCATTAAAGCAGATTTGCTCCAATTTATTTTATTTTCCTGATAAGCTTATCTATAAGCTTATAGAATTATACTAGAGACTGAAACATCAAAGTGGTCTAAATATAGAATAATATCATCAGCGTATAATGAAATACTATGATTATGCTCATGAATCTTAATCGATACTTCAGATTTCCTGATGGCTTGTGCTAAGGGTTCAAGAGATAGACAAAACAATAAGGGGGAAAGCGGACATCCCTGCCTCGTTCCCCGCTGTAAAGGGAACGAAGGGGAAATAATATTACCAGTTATGACTGATGCTGCAGGTGAGTGGTATAATGTCTTAATCATAGAAATGAAGTGTTCACCGAAGCCGAAACATTGCAGAACTGCCCACATATAATTCCACTCTAGCCTGTCAAAGGCTTTTTCTGCATCAAGTGAAAAAACCGCACAAGGGCTCAGATGAGAGTCCGCAAAGTCAAGAATATGAAAGAGTCGACACATATTGTCAGATGCATTGCGCCCCTTGATGAAACCGGTTTGGTCCTCCTTGATCAAACTATGAATTACCTTCTCCATACGAGAAGCAAAAACTTTAGCATAGATTTTTAGATCACATGGGATAAGCGAAATCGGGCTGTAGCTGGAACAATCTAATGGATCTTTCCCTTTTTTAATGGGGCCTCCAAAAATTATTTATCCAGTTCCAATTTATATAAATACTGCTTACAAATTGGTTCATCAAAATCTGTTTCGGCTTTATACAGATTTGTGTAAAAACCTTTAAATATGCCATTAATTGCCACAGGGTTCGTGGTGACCTGATCATCCGATGATTTTATTGCGCTAATATATGCCTTAGACTCGCATTCTTTCAGCCTAAGGGCCAATAAGTGACTAGGTCTCTCTGATTCTAAATAATATTTTTGCCTAGTCCTATGTAAGATAAATTTCGCCTTTGAGTGTGAAGTAAATCATATTCTTATTTTAATGAGGACAGCTGTGTAGCCTGTTGCTCAGTAAAAAGTTTTTTTTGTAGGTTTTGTAATGATTGGATTTTATTTTCTAATTGTGTAAACTGGTGAATTTTCGCTTTGGCAAGAGTAGAAGAGAAAGATATACAGAAACCTCGTATAGCACACTTAGTCGTTTCCCACAATATTTGAGGATCCACATCAGAGGGCATATTAATTTCAAGAAATTCCTTAATATATTCTTTTAGAGAAGTAATGAAAGTCTGATTACTTAATAATGATATGTTAAAGCGCCACCTAGGGGATTTGGCTTTAATATCGGAAAGAGGAACACTGCACAACACAGCAGAATGATCAGATAATAAAATTGGTAATATAGAGATTGAGGAATTAGACGAAATTAAAGATGGGCTGAGAAATATGTAGTCTATCCTAGAGAAAGTCTTATGTCTATTAGAAAAAAAAGTGAAGTCCTTAGATGTAGCATTCTGAATTCTCCAAAGATCGATTAAGTTGAGCTCAGTGATAAATGTATTCAGTAATTTAGAGGATGGATTGGCTGTTGTATCAGATTGAGATTTATCTAAAGCAGGATTTATGGCAGCATTAAAATCACCACCCACCACTAGAGGGCAATCAATCTGCTCAAGTAGAGTTTTGGAAATCTGTGTAAGGAATGCACTGTCTGTCTCATTCGGACCATAAATAGAGACCAATGCTAACCTATTATTATATATTTTGCATCGGATAAAAACAAATCTACCCTCCTCATCACTTCCAAGGTGTTCAATTGTTAAATTTAACTTCCGGTTAACAAGGATAAGCACCCCCTTAGTTTTATTGCGAGCGCAGGAAAAGGCTGCCAGTTTATAATACTTATTCTGGAAACATGCCACGTCAGATTGTTTTAGATGTGTCTCTTGTATCAGGGCACAGGAAATCGATTTACGGTGTAAATATTCTAACACACGGGTTCGTTTAACAGCAGAATTTAAGCCATTCACATTTAGAGATAAAATATTTAGAGTATGCATTGAATATTCATAATCCCAAGATTGTATTCTGTAAATGAAGAAAAGCAAAAGCACTTCCATTCTGTAAGTAACATGTAAACGCTGATGTGCATTTTAGATACCAAACCACCTAGGTGAAAAATCATTTTAGAAATAGGGTAAAATAAATAAAAGTATGAATGTCTGTTGTAAAAAATAAAAGCAACACAGAAACAGGAACAACCGACAACCATAAACAAGAAACAACTCAGACCGCACATTACCGAGAACGTAGGTCTGATTGAGCAACAAAAAATAGTGATGATACGTGATCGATCCACTTCAACGCAAGACATGTCCCCCGAAAGGCTCACACAGCCAAAAAATTATTGTAATTAAACCTACTCTCCATTAGTTCCCTCCAAAAAAGAAAAAAGGTTGTTAGTCTTACCAGCAAAGAGACCGTTGTACCGGATAAATAGGAACAATATCCCAGGAGGAGAGAGGAGAGAAGAAAAAGCAAAAAACAGGTTCAACAAGCATCCATGTCCACCTTGCCATCATCCCCTCCTGGGCAGCTGGAACCGCCTCCACCCCGGCCACCAAGCCCCTCCCGCTGGGCCGGAGAGATAGTGGCCGCTGTTTTCCCATTGCCTTGTAGAGCCGCAGCATATGTCTTCTTCTGAGACAGGGAGCTGATAAAATCCTCTGCTTTTTGAGGAGAGTCGAACATCCTCTGCTCCCCTTTGTGCCATAGTTTAATCACCGCCGGATAGGTGAGAAAGGGCTGGAGACCAAGTGAAGTCATCTTCTTCAAAACCGGGTTAAAGCTCTTTCTCCTGGTGGTTGTGGCTGGACTAAAGTCGGGAAAAAATAGTAGTGTGACATTGTCCTGTGCGCATTTCACCAGATAAGCCTGCCGAGCACCTTTCAGGATCTCTGATCTGTCATGCCATCTTAGTGCACGGAAGATGAGAGTACGCGGCCGATCTGAGTTTTTCCTTCCGTCATACACGCGATGTGCCCAGTCAAACTCGATGTCACGGCCTTTCAGGGAAGGGATCCACTTGGAAAGATTAACTCTGAGGAAACCAGCCGCGTCGGAGCCCTCCGCCCCCTCTGGCAACCCCACCAGCCGCACGTTATTTCTTCTGCTCCTATCCTCCATATCCGTCATCTTCTCGGTGAGTTGCTCCAGCTGATTTCTTAAGTCTGTGACTGTCCTCCTATCCTCACGTGCAGCTGCTTGAACGGAATCGACCCGGTCACGTGTCTGCTTCACCGCGCTAGCTAGTGCCTCAAGCTCCGCTCTTAGCTCTTTAACAGAATTACAGTGTCTACCGCATCTCTTACTGCCGAGGCCACAACCAAATCCACAGTGCTTTGCTGCTCTTTAAGTGCTAGCTTAATGCCATTAGCAATAGCATCGTCGAGGTCCTCTCTGGAGATGGTGGAATCTTTGAATTTTTTCTTCATTGGCGATTGCTCAATCTCTCTTTTCCGATCGCCTTTGCCTGCCGAAGCACTCATGATGGGTCCAACGCAGAGTGGTTCAAGATTTACTGACAGGATTATACAATATGTGGCAAAGTGAGCAGAGCGAAAGACTACGCGTGCATCGCTGTCGAAGGGTCACGTGATCCCTGCTGTGGACAAAATTTGACTGGTCTTGGAAGCAAACTTTTTTGGCACTGATTACTAATCCCGCTATAACTATTTTCAGCTTGTTGAAGCAGGAGAAATAATTGTGTCAACATCTTGATCTACCCTTTGAAGGTACAGGGTAGGTCTGAGATTAAACCTTCAAAAGAGTGTTTTGTTGCCACAGCAACAGACTGTATTCCTAGAGGTAGAGAATTTGTGCACAACGCAGTCAAGCAGGTGTACTGCTTGTGTCCAGTCATATTGTTTCTGTCTGAATCAGAACCAGGCAAGACATTCCTGTAGGTTTGTTTTGCAGAATATTGGGTCTTATGGCAGCTGCCTCACCTGTGATACCACTCGGCCTGCTTCATATGAGACAGTTTCATTTCCCCAGTTCCTGATTCAGGATTTTTGTTGGGTGGAGTCTTTCTCCACAAGACGCTTATGACAGATACCTCATTAGTAGATTGGGACACAGTTTTTCAAGGTTGCCCATCCTACAACATCAGATACTTGTGGATGAGGGCAGTGTTTTTGTTTTTGAACCAATTACTCTTGCACGCCCAAGGATGTAATGTGATTGTCAGAACGGACAACATGTCGGTTGTCTCAACTATAAATCAGAAATGTTCAGTGGGAGGTTAGTGCAACACATTCTGCTTCTGGTGCAGAACAAGTTTCTGTTGCTAAAGGTGGTGCAACATCCCAGGATATTTGAATCTGGGAGCAGACCTTCTCTTGCGACATGGGTTGAGGTCTAGAGAATGGAGGTTACATCCTCAGACTGATGTGGCAGGAATTTGCCAAAGCAGATGTGATATGTTCGATATTTGAAATGACACAGTGCCTTCTTTGATTCTCTCTATCTTGTTCAAGATCTCTGGGGTTTGACACTTTGGAGCATCTTTGGCCGATTTCCGACATGGTGTCTCTCCTGGGGGAATCTCCCTGGCAAATCCTGGTCAGAAGAGATCTACCTTCTCAGGATCAAGGCACTGTGTGGCATCCCCAGCCAGAAATGTGGTCTGGCCCAGGCGCGGCTCGTCTAAAACATAGACCTCTATATAAACTGAATCAATAATAAATTGTAAATGTGTTCAGCATTCTGCAACAAATATTTTTCGGATTTTCTATACTATTTTAAGTCATAAAGTAAGCAGTATATATTAAAATCCTGCGCATGGCTTTAGCAGGCATGTATACATGATACTAAGTGGGGCAGACGGTGCCTGAGACCTCCCGAGCTCAAACAGCGCCCCACAATTTTGCAACGTAAATCTGTGGTGAAAAGGGGAACTGCAGCGCGCTCTAATTGAGAGCCATTGGGGCAGATTTGAGACTGCCCCGTTTATTTTCAAGTTAACATTACCTTACGTGAACCTCGCTCCACCAAGACGATATCAGTCCGCTTCAGCTATGTGTCTGCGTCAGGTCAGTAACTAGTTTTTTCTATGTGGAGTAGTGGATCAAATTAACAAAGTAGGCTATACGTTAAATCCTTTAGTTTAAATGTGCTCACATGAATAGCCTTTATATGGTTCTGTTGTGTTTGTTTTGTTTATTCTGAGAATAGACATATGATCTTCTTTCCTCACCCGAATTGCTCCACAACTTGTAACATTCTAAATCAACATTTGGAGGTGATAAATAGCCTACTATATTAAAGCAATTATTATACAGCATTTTATGCGTGTAACATTACTTCGAGCCTGTCATTCAACATTAGCGCGCCACCCACAGGATAATGCAAGGACATCTCTGCCAAAATGTTGTGTTCAGAGATTAGAATATAAAGTTTTCAAAATAATCTGCCCCACCTAAATTTACGGTCAGGAGCTGCTACTGGTCTGGCCTATGAACTGGGCTCTTTGACTGGTTCTGGTCTTTTCGGCAGAGGAGGAATAGATTTTAAATACAAGAACTAAATATTTTATATTCTATGTACTTTATATGTTTATATACTCATACTATAAACCAGTAGCAATAATATTGTCACTTTTTTATTTATTTATTTTTGCATTTTATAAGGAAAAGCCATTGAAATGAACATAACATTTCTCTGTTATGTAATAGTTCTGAAACTGGTACTTAACAGTAAGTAGATAAAGTGCTTTAACAGAGACTTCTAATGGGTATTATACCACCAAACTTTGATCTTCAAGACATCAGTAGGGTAAAGCAGCACAAATAATCCACTTTAAACTGAAATTGTATTGCTGCAAATGTCTGCACTGCTCAATGAATCCTACATTTTCATTGTGTCTACACTCTGTTCTGATAAAAGCATTCATGATTCATGACATGAAAGTGATTGTCTACAATGCTCAGTGCTGCATCTTTTTATTAAATGTAGATCTAAATATAATGCTGTAATCAACATTTAATCTTAATCTTGGCAGAGGTAATAGTAGTACAAGTTTTCAAAAGAGTTTCACATGTAAAACTTATTTCACATGCCGATTTTACCCGTTCATTGCAGTGTACATAGCATATACACTGAAGTCTTATTCAAAGAGTTTTCAAATCAGAGGTCTGAAATCATGGCTTTTTATTTCTAAATGATGACAGTTTTGGGCTAATGCTAATGTTAATCCACATTAATCCGGATATATTTGAAAAAGGTATCTCCATTTGAAAATGCTCTCTGTCCACACTAGCATTTTTCAAACGTTTCATCCACACTGACATGTCTGAATCTCTTAAAATACCTTGCTGTGCATGTCCAAAACGTAAATGCTCAATGATATGATACATATAGACCAGACATAATAAAGGTCTCATTTTATTCTTCTGGCATGAACTTTTTATTAACCAATATCCCACCACTCACAGGTGCATCCAAGTCACACTTAAAATCGGCATTCCGAATATGGTCTAAATGCAACTGTCATCTTTTGCCGCAGGACAGCAGTTGCGTGAAAATATTCAGTCATCTTTGCAGAAATTTAATATGAAGACTTACAAAGTGACATTTAGCTTTATCAACATTAAATAAAAGGAATAGCAGGCACAACTATGGCATGTACAAGCAGCCCATGCTGTGCGCCTTTACTTTCATTTCAGGGTTATATGGCTCTCTGTGAGCTTCCTCGGTCTGAGAGTTGGGGGTTGTAGGCCCTGTGCATTGGGACCTCCCCTCACCCTGGGGACCTCTTTGGTTGTATGGCCTCCTACTACACCTCCTCAATTAGGCTCCTCCTCTTTCTCAAATGTAGGTTTGCGAGCCTCCTTGATGCTTGGCCCTGAACTGAGCTGTGCTCCTTTGCCTGTGAGTGGGTGTGGTAGAGTACCCTGCTCTCTAGGGCTAGGAGCTTGACTGTACTCCCCTCATGCTCCTGAGGGCCTGTGAGTACATCACTGATGCAGAACCTGGTTCCCTAACTGTATTACACAGTGGTGCAGTAACATTTTGTTGTCCCTTCCCCCGTATAGGACCGCCTACTGATGGTCTGGATCCAAGGTGACCCTTAGTCTCAAGAAGACTGTGCGCAGGAGCTTCAGTGGGCGAGTAAAATCCATTTCATTTACAAGGTTCTGTTATCGCTAGTATTCTTGCTAACCTTAGCTATTTCTTACAGTGCACTTGGGGCCTCTTATTCTGTACCACTGACTTTCAATACTGGGACCTCTCTTCCTTCGCTCTGGTGACATCTTGGCTCTTTTTGTGGTCTTTTAGACCTCCCCAATTAGGTTCTCCTTAGCCCAAGGTGTAGGCCCTTGCATGGCCTCCTTGGTTCTCTTGTGCCCTCGAGATGAGCCGATGGTCCTCACCTTTGAGTAGGTGTAGTTGAGCATTCCGCTCCCCAGGGGGCAGGAGCCTGACTGTACCTCCCTCATGCTCCTGAGGGCTGCTTGTGGCCTGGTTCCCTTGATAGCGGGTTGTTAATCCTGTCTTATTGGGCCTCTCTGTCCTTTCCATTACTGGAGAACCCTGACACAGAGTCGTTAGGCTTCTTCTAGGAGCCTCCTTGGTCATCAAGGTCCCAGATTAGCACTGCAACCTCAGAGGCCCTCCGGGTGTCCTTAAAGGGAGTAGCTTTCAGGTTGAACACGGCACCCTGACGGCCTTGCTGCATGCTTTGGCTTCAAGACATCATCCTAGCCAGGGCACTTATTATGTGAGCTCATTCATGTCTAATTCATGTCTTTCAGTTTTATTATTTTAATATTTTCCTTGAGTTTTACTTATAATGTACCTATAAGTTTTTGCACAAAAAAATATAAGGAAAAATTATTATTTTCAACCCTCATTCTCTCTAAAATGACCTGTTTTTAAGGGGCATGTCCTTTAAGGCTTCCCAGTAATCGGTCACTGTTATGATTGGCTAACGTCATTGCATAGGAAAAGGTATCAACGCCCCCTCGCTATTGCATTTAAGTGTTATGACAACATGATCAAAATAAAACAGTCATTTCCAGACAAACCATTATGAAATCATTTACTAACAGATTGTGATGCAGCTGCAGTCAGATATAGTACCGCTTCATCTTTTAACAAATGTTTCTTTGTGAACACTTCATGACACTGTGCCTCGTTTACAAAACAAAAAGCTCCGATCAATCCTCTGGTATGATTCAGAGTGCCATTAAAAATAAACTATCCACTTGTTCCTTAAGCTGGGATCCTTCTTATATATGTACACAAAACGTTTCAAAACGAACGCTCTTTCACTCCATTTGTCCTATTGACAGACTCAAGCGCGTGGACTGTGTCCAAAGCGAACGCGCATCTGTATACTGTATCCAGTGACTGTATTTGCTTTAGACGTGACGTGTCACTCACATTCAGCTTGATTAAGTGTCAATGTCTTGCTCTAGAGGCAGTGTTTATGCAAACGACTGCACCCAGGTGACGTCACCTTGCCCTTCGGATCCAAAACTAGCTATATTTTGAGCCATATGGAGCTTGATTAAATAAATGCTTTGTTTATAATGAGGTGGACATTTTAAGCTATGAAACTTGAAGGATGTTTTAATGGTACAAAGACCTCTTACAGACGGTTTCAACGGCAACAGCACAAACAAACATTACTGCACATGCACGCTTTTGTGGCCCAAACTTAACTCTGGTAGACTTCCAATCAATAACATCCTCTAGAGTAGATTATTTCTGATGAAAAGAAACATACATAACAAGTAAGTTACATTAGAGTTAAAACTTTATGTACTGGTTCACATTTACAACTCTGCTCTGTGTGTTTGCTGCGTAAATCAGACGGGCTGATTGAAAATGCAAATTCATTCTCTGCCAGCAGGAGGTGCTTTTGGAGCGGCAGAGATAGAGGTTTCTGCGGTAACGTCAGTACACAAAGCAGCGCTCCACTCACAAATGCTGCTTTACAGGCAAGATGAAATGAAAATTACGAAAATGATGAAAATTAAATTTAAAAATGAAGACAGCCGGTTTCCTTCAGACATACAATAATATAAAAACACCCGATTTTGAAACAAGCAGTGCTTATGTTTATTCAACGAAGTCGAAGCCTTTTGGAAAATCTGTTTGTGGTGGTCAGGTGGGCCGCCACAAATAAATAAATGTATGGGAAACACATCCCACAGCACAACAACCTGAGCCCAACTTCAGTCTACTCATCACCTTGACTTTAACTGCTTTTGTAGGCGGCGGCATAAACAGACCGATTAACAAACACAGACCGGAAGTTAACTTCGAGCCAGGCGCGTGCGTCCGATGAAACCATCTATATGCCAAAAGATCAAGGAAAATTTGATTTCTCATGTCATCACCCTTCAACAATTTGAGAACAAAGTATAACAATAATGATAATTTGCATGGTTTGATGTGATATGAGCTAAGCGATCATTGGTAGCGCAATTTATTATGTGTTTTTTTTCCTCAGTTTGTCAGAACAAAAGTGGCAGACGTGTTACTTAATTGTTCAGAAGACAATATCCGGTGAAAATTTTTATTTAGGTCATACTTCCAAGACAAAGAATCTGTGATTCCTAAGTACAGTCTCCACACCGGTGCAGTGACTGACAGCTTCAAAACAGCTACACGAACACCTACGCGCTGAGGAGCAATGCCGATGCACAACCCACGTAAAGAAGATAATTCCACAAATAACTGCAATCGCAGGTTTCAAACAGAGATGGCAACAAAATGGCAAAACTTACGGACTGCAGCTTTAATTGATTATTTAATTATAAATTATATAACTTTCGTTACGCTCACTGGAACCTCATCAATAGGGTACAAATGTCTAAAATCGTTGTGTTATAGCTGCAAGGAAGGTGTTGCTGCTACAAAACAAAGGATGTCACATTGGGTGAAAGATGTTATTTTTCTTGTTAATGAGGTGCATGGGTTAACTTTGCCTCTTGGAATTTGAGCTCACTCTGTTAAAAGTGTTGCTTCTTCTCAGGCATTATGTAAGAGTGCGTTGGTTGTGTATTATAATTCTGAAAACTATATGGGTCCCACTTTATATTAAGTGACCTTAACTACTATGTACTTACATTTAAATTAATTATGTGGTACGATGCACTTATTGTGTACATAATGTACATGTTTTTACATTGTACTTATATTTAAAAAAAAATACCTGCATGTAATTATATCTGTAGTTAATTTCTGTAATTACATTTATAATAACACTGTTGACCCAGTCCTTACACCTTAACCCACCCTTAAACCTTACCACCAAACCTGTCCTTAACCTCGCCCGTATTCCACCTCAATAGCAGCAAAAGTGTTTTGCAATACAATATGAACACATTACGTACAATACATAGTAGTTAAGGCCACTCAATATAAAGTGGGACCAAAACTTTTATTTTGCTTTTACTGTCCATTCAAAAGAAATACAAAATAATGCTGACCATGGGCGGATCACAGAAGAATGATGTTGTGATTTTAAATCACTACACTGCATTATTGTTTTCTTGGCTTCAACGCATTACAGAGATTAATATAAAAGCCTGCATTGACAAAGCAAAGCTGCTCTGCCCTTGCAGTGGACCATCTTGTAATGCAGAACTAGAAAAGCGGCCTTAATTGTCTTACCAATTGTACTCTGTATTGATTTCAAGTTTCAAGTTTCAAGTTTTATTTGTCACATACACGACTATACAGAGACTGTATAACCAGCAGTGAAATGAGAGCTCCATGGACAGTGCAACTAGTTCCACACCATAAGATAAGATGAATGAAAAATAAGATATAAAGAATAAAATATAAAATGTAAAAGAATGTGCATGACAGTAAGCTGTAGAATTAAATCATTAATATGAGCATGACTGTAACAGAGAGGACATGTGCAACAGGTTATACATGGTTGACATGAAGCAGCCAATCACAAAAAATAAAATAAATATAAAAATAAGATACGATTTCCTAAGATATAGCCCAAGTGTGCAATGCAAATCCAAAACATGACAGTTATGACAGTGTGTGATTAGTGATTTAAGTCAGATGATGTTTTTAAGAGGCTGACTTTGAGTTCAGGAGCCTGATGGCCAGAAACTCCTCCTGAGTCTCTCTGTTTTTGCCATCAGGCAGCGGAAGCGCTTAAATGGCAGCCTCATTGTTAAAGTTAGACAGTTTCCAGGGTGATTTGAATCTTTGATGATTTTGTCAGCTCTGCCTCTGCATCGTTTGATGTAGATGTCCTGAGAGCCGACCCAGAGATACGCTCAGCTAAGCGCACAACTCTCTGCAAGGCTTTGCAGTCTTGAAAACTTAATTTAAGTTTCCATACCACACTGAGATGCACTGAGACAAAACACTTTCTATGGTCCCTGCATAGAAAGTTTTCAGGATTGTTGGTGAGACCCTGAATTTTCTCAGCTGTCGCAGATGGTACAGTCTTTGCCTGGCTTTCTTGACCTGTGTTTGGATGTGTGTAGTCCAAGTCAGGTCCTCGGAGATGTTTACGCCGAGGTACTTGAAGCTGCTTACTCTCTCCACAGGGGTCCCACTGATCATAAGAGGAGTGTAGGGCAGCAGGTGTCTCTTTCTGAAGTCCACAATCAGCTCTTTGGTTTTGCTCACGTTCAGAGAGAGACAGTTGTCCTGGCACCATGATGTTAGTCTCTCCACCTCATCCAAGGTATGTCATCATTGTTGGAAATGTATCATCAGCAAATTTGATTAGATGTGGATCTATTCATGTGTGTGTTAACTCAGAACGCAGGCTCCTACGTTCAGGTGAACTGGTTCACCACTTGAGGTCTGCCTCTTGGATCCAGTCGCAGAGTGAGGTGTTTGAGGCCTGTGAGTTTATTAGTCAGCTCTATGGTGTTAAAAGCTGTTGCTAGTCTATGAATAGCAGTCTTGCATAGTTCCCATTGCTGCTTCAATGTGAGGGAGGAGTGCGTTGAGTATGTGTGAGATTCATCAGTTGATCTATTGGAGCGATAGGCAAACTGAATATGGGTCCCAGCTTTAATGTGGCTCTTAACAAGTGACCTTCATGACTATAGATGTACTGGACGATAGTCATTCAGGCACTGTTCTTAGGCACAATGATGATGGATAAAGGAGGTGGGAACTACAGAGGTACTCGAAGTGCAAGCTGATCAGCGCATGATTGCCTGTGATCCCGTCAGGTCCAATGTACGAACCTCGTCCTCCGTCACGGTTACATTGCTGCTTTACGCGCTGCTATTTCAAAAAAGGCGTTTAAAAATACCTGCGCGGAGGATTTGCTTAGATGGTCCTTATATGCGTGTAGCTGGTTAATTGTAGCGATGTTTGCACTTACATTACATTATATTATATTAACAAAAGACTCGTTGTACCGGCAGTCCTTACACCGCTTAATCCCATCCACCTGATTAAAGTCCTTACCACGGTAAGTGTGTTTACAAAGCTCACTGCTACCTCCGTGAAACGTCCTCGCCCGTGAACATGTCCGACCATCAACTAGCAGCAAAAGTGTTCCTGTGCAATATTCCAATATGGTCAACACTTACGTACAATAGCAGGTAGCGGGCCTTGTAGTTCTTAAACTTAGCAGTGCCAGTGTATTCGGTCCTCTCAATACATGAAAGTTCGGGACCTTTGTTAAAACTGCGATGATTCAGGATAATGTTGATCACATCGTTTTAGACAAAGCCAACGTGTGCCATGTTCAAGAAGTAAATAGAATGGGCGGCAAATAATGGATAGATGTTCCAGATGCGAGCAGGATCGACAGAGAGGAGATGATGTCCTGTGATTAGTTGAAACACTACCACTTGCATTTACCATCCGCTGTTCTGTCCATTAAAACTGTGTTACAGCAGTGTCCACCGAGGGCGCCATTCAAACAGATGATTACAATGGAAACTAAAAGATCGCCAAGGATTGGACATTAGCGAGCAAAAGGCTCAAGGAGGACTGTGAGCAATCTCCGCAGCGCTTTTTGCAGTCTCCTGTGTCCTTTGTTCTCCGCGTTCCGAAGAATCTCGATGGATTCGGTGATAAAGTGTCCTGAACCAGGTTAGTGACGATGTCCAAGAGTGCACTTTTGTCATAGGTGCAGTGGACGTTATGTGTGTAAAAATAGAAATCAAAAGTAAGTAAAAAAGTAATTGTCTTACCAATTGTACTCTGTATTGATTTGTAGGTCTTATCACCATAGTGGACAACTTGAGGTCAGCAGTCAATAAATTCCCACGTTTCTTCTGTATCCACTATGCAGGGGATACATATTGAAACGTTTGTGACTGAATACATAATCACATAATTTCAGGTTCACTAAAAGAGTCATGATAGACGATTGATATATTAGACAGTGTTCAATGACTTTCTTGTACAATTATGGATTGCATCGCGCTGACCTTCAATGCATCCACAGTTAAAAGCAATCATAGCAGGAAACCTGTGGGCATGTGTTAACAGGCAAATATTTAACCATTTTAATGGCGCATCAATTTAGGATTGCTTAATTTTATCAATAATATGGCTTGATACTAATAAAAAATAAAAAAAAACTTCAAGCTTCAAGTAGGACAATTCCTTGTTATACATTATTTATTTTATACTGAGTGACTTTTTATGCAAAATTTGCTAAATTTGTGAATTGGCATGCTAATTAAATAACAACAATTCACATTAAAAATAACAAAATGAAAGTGTCATTTGGGGTTGGGTAATTTAAATGTATGATCTGATATTACTATAATATTAACTATTAAATCAGCATTAAATGTAAGGGAGCTAGACTGATAAATAAAGCTCTATATACCGCAGTAAATAATAATTATAGTTTTCCAAATATGCTTATATGGACTAAGTAATTACTATAATCACCGGATTTGTGATGCAGCACAAATTCCAGCGATAAGCACAACATGACTTCATTCAGGCTAAAATTATATCCACTGGTTCAATGTGCATCGCTACTCCCAACACAAGGCAATGCCGTTCTAATCATATTTGAATACAACCAGTTTAAACATTGAATTTCTTGATTATTATCTAAACAGGACTAAATGACACATGCTGTTTGTATCTTGTGTGCCCATTCAGTGAACCAAACCTCAAATATGTTATGGAAATATGGCTTGTTATTTGTACTATAATTGCATGAACTATCGCACATGGGGATTTGGTGACTGTTTAGTGGAATGACTCAGTAGTTAATGAACATATCTGCAGAATCAAAAATTCCCTGTTTCAATTACAGATAACTCTCATTGACAGTCTCAAAAACCTTTTAAGCTAATGTCTGTCTGTAAGGGGGCTCATGGCCTGTGGAGAGATGTTATTCTCATGCTTACAGATGATTAAAAAGTTTTATGTCATTCTTCAGTGACAGTCAGTTAATGCCAATGTGGTCCTTATTTCATTATCATAGCTCTAATTTAAAACTACATGAAAAAAATACTTAAAAGATATTTTAATTTAAACAGCGCCAAAGTTTTTAAAATGTTAAACAAAACAGAGAGAGAGAGAGAGAGAGAGAGAGAGAGAGAGATTTCAAACATAATAAATAGTTAAAAGCTGTTATTAGATGTTTTAATACGTACATTCTGAACTGTATACTATACTGCTATACTGAAAAATGTTGTAAAGTTATTGTGATTTTTAGTTTATAACCCAACACTGCACTTGATGGCACAAATGTTTTTATCCAGATGTAAGTAATTGCCCCATCAGCCTTAAGAGAGGTCCGGGATGCATGTTGGAAATATTAAGGCTCCAATGGCACAAGGCTTAGGGTACATAAAATAAAACCCCATGTCAAATATTGTTTGCCTCTTGAAATGTTATAGTGGCTAAAGTGCTGCTTGCTTTAGAGGTCATGTCATCAGAATCTGCAGTTGTTGTGTTCCCACTGAGTTCATCTATTGAAGTAAGTTCATTACATTTCTATCTATGAACTGTTTAGAGATTTAAAAGTCCCATAACTGACTTCCAACTGGCCACGGCCACCATGCATTTCACAGCATTATATGGCTGATGAGAGTTGCAAAAAGGACTCAACGAAAGCAGTTAGAGTTGCTTGTACTTTAGAAAGTCTGAGATATATTTTGCTGTTGAAGCTGTTGAAGAGCAAGCATATCATTGCTCTTTTGTTGATTTTGATTGTAGTGTTAATTTCGTCAGCTATTTTAATTTTAGTCTTAGTCCCGTGGTAAAAATGTCCTTGTTAGTTTTTATCATATTTAGTCAACCTTATCCTATTTAGTTTTAGTCACGTTTTAGTCGACTAAAAGTCTCAACATTTTTGTCTAGTTTTAGTCCAAGAAAATCTAAAGTATTGTAGTCTAGTTTTAGTCAAAGAAAACCTGAAGTATTTAGTCTAGTTTTAGTCAATGAAACTTGACATTTTAGCAATAAGATTATTATTAATGAACCGTAAAGCAGTATTAATTTTGGAAGCCATTTTTAATTTAGTCTTAGTCTTACTCAAATGTACATTTTAGTTATCATATTTAGTCAACCTTGTCCTGTTTTTGTTTAGTCAAGTTTAAGTCAATGAAATGAATGAGCATTTTAGTTAGTGAAATCTTAGTCACATTTTCGTCATTCTGTATAATAGTTAAACTGATAAAAATAATTTTTGCTCAAAATTATAATCATAATGATTGTTGTCATTTGAGAAATTTACTTCTGCATTTCAGGTATTGCACTTTCACCAGTAAGCACAAGTCAATAGAATGTGGACATATATACATGGTGTATTTTACCTCATCTAGTATACTGATTTATTATAGGCTTTTTATTATATAAATTAATACCAAAGACTTATGCAATATCTCTGTCTACATTATGAAAACTGGTAAAACAAACGAAAAATATTATAAAGGTGAAATTCCTAGTAATTCCACTAATTCCAAATGGAAATATCATATTTCTCTATTAAAACAACAGCGGTTGAGTAAGTGCATTTATTCAGCAATCACAATCGCAAACAATATAGTCAAGATCTCATGACAGAACACAAACCGGCTGAGGGACACTTTCATTTAGATCAGGAATGGGCAACTGGCGGCCCGCGGGCCGCATACGGCCCCCAGTGTCTTTTAGTACGGCCCGCTGGATTATATTACACTCGGATGATCAATTTTAAAATCATTTGAAAAGTAAGTCACGTAAAGATTGCTTTCAGTTTATGATGTTAGTACTATCTCCAACCAGGAGAGGTCGCTAGCTCCAGCCGCTCCCCGTATTAATTTCAGCGCAGTGTAAACATTCACTAACGTTAGCAAATAATAAATGAAAAACAGACCACGAAAACAGTATTTTCCAGTCAAGATGTTAACAGATTATCTTTTTTTAACAAGTTCAAGGGGATACCTATATGTTTGGAAATCTGTGTTTTTATTTAAATCGCCATCACACCACTGCTCACAGACAACGGGACGCCAGAGTTGCACTTGCCTCAAATTTCAAAGGTAAAACAATGCATAGTCAACAAAAGCTTTTTGCCAAATGCATGACAGAAATGTTTGCACTGAACTATGTTCGTAGGGTGTCTTTGGGTCCTTAAAAATCTTCAGTTTAATTGTTTAAATTTATGGCCATGAAAACTCGTAAATGTTACAAAAAGTCTAAATTATAAGAGGTCTTAAATTTGGGGACGGAAAGACATGAATTGCTATATGGATTAATATGAGATTATACTTCAAAAGGCTATGATTTCAAAATAAATATGAGCTGCAAGTTTCAAAGTCAGGCCCTGCTGCTTTGTGTTCTGCAGTTACCGGGGAAACCGGTATATTCTGCTGTTCTGAAAGTGAAACCTGCTGCCAGAGAACGAATATGCATTTTCAATAAGCCCGTCTGCTATTTTTGCTACATATTTTTAAATGTGAACCTGTGGATCGACAAAAAGCTAATGCCTTATAAAAATCTAAACAATTAAGTCATTAAGATATATTTATATGTTATTTAATTTAATAATTAATTGATATTTTTGACTCATCCCTTTTCTTAAAAATTGTTTAAAGGCTGAAATGTGAAGTGCAGATCTTAAAAGGGTCTTTAAAAGTCTTAAAATTGATTTTGAAAATCATGCAGAGACCATCTTAATTTATGGTACCATTGAATAACTTTTTTTTTTTTTTGAATAAGCCCTTTTTAACTGTCCTCTTAGGTTGTTTTGAGAATTTTCTGTAGGCCACTAATAAAAAAAGGACCTCTGTACATTTGTTTGTTGCAAATTTACAGACAATGCAATTGAGATGTTTACATTGACTTGTTGGGTAATATTTCTGTCAATTGACAACAAAGTTTCCCTTCTGAACTAGCATAACTGCACAAGTTTTATAGTTAATAAAATCTTTAAACGCAAATTACATTAATTATACTTTCATTTCTTTCAATAATTAAAGGAAACTGAGTAAAACGGTGTAAAAGGTGTGTGGACATGGATTAGTAATCTGGCCCCTTGGTATAAAGGAGAAAAAATCCTGACCCTTGTCACTCTCAAAGTTGCCCATCCCTGATTTAGATGCTAAACTCCAGCTTGTTTGTAGTTGTTTTCAGATCATCGGCTGCGGCGCCGCTTCCGCAATGAGGAAACGTGCGCATGGATGCCAGATTGCTTAAAATAAGCAAAACACTGGGCAGAGAGTGTATTCGTGTAACAGTGAAGCTCTGATTTGGGGATTTGAACTCATGATATCTGGCAACCGCACACATGAAAAAGCTCGCATAGTAGAGGCGTGTAGAGCAGTGCAGTAACATTTTGTCTCCTTTTTTTTTTTACGAAAATAAAAAGATGTTTAGAAGTTGTTATTTTTTTGAAATTTTGTCCCGTCTTATTTCGTCAACGAAATTGCATGTTGATATAGTCATAGTTATCGTTTATTGACCTTATTAACGTCTCATCTTAGTCTCTTCAGTCATGGGAAAAAAAGCTTGTCAACGAACATTTTTCGTCATTGTCTTCCTTAACGAAATTAACACTATTTGATTGCTTCCATTGTTCTCATTTGTAAGCAGCTTTGGATAAAAGCATCTGCTAAATGACTAAATGTAAATGTATTATTATTTTTTTTTTTTACATATTTCCATTCACACAGCTCAGATAATCTTACATCACTTTTACATAATATCTGTACAACAGTACTGTGTGGTTTCATGAAAGATTCATTCATTTTACACCAGGGGCGAGGCCAGAAATGTTTAAGTGGGTGGGCCGACATAAAACTGGGTGGGCAAGGTCACGGTGTATGTAAGAAAACTGCATAATTGCCAACAGAAAATACAGCACAAATGTTCAATGCACAACACTTCTAAAGCATTAATTAACATTAATTTTAATTTCAGCATTTACTAATAATTATTAAAATTTAAATTTATCTGTTAACATTCGTACCTGATCTAACAAAAAGTTATAGCCTATTTTTATTAACTAACCTTAAAAAAAGATTAATTAATACTGTAACAAATGTATTACTCATTGTTAATGTTAGTTAATGCATTACCTAACGTAAGTTTATTGTAAAGCATTACCTTAGTCTGAGACGACGGAGCTTCGCAGATGATCTTATAATCAAGGGTCTCTGTCAGTTCGCATTCAAAGGAGAATAAACGAATACCGCAGAAATGTGCGCAGCTGCAGTTATGCAGTTTGTTGTGGAGAAGAGTATGTAGCTCAACGTTTATGTGTTTCTTTCTACAAAGGACGCATCTATTTAGCGGTTTAAACACTGTACCATTGCTAATATGATGCTTTAAACACGCTCATAAGTTTCCAATCTAAATCCATCACCTGGTGGTCTGGTTTCATTTGTAGGCGGCACGGATTCAGTGCTAAGACTTAAGTTTAATTTGGGATATCCAATATTTTTAAAGACTGATTGAGGTTTGTTTCACTATTTTCAAATTCAACATTATTTTCAAACATGCCCATTTTACTATGTTCTTACGTTGTAAACATAAATGTGGGTGGGACTAACTGAATCGTCACTGACCAATCATCATTTTGGTATGCTAAGCACCTATTAAGAAGGAAAATTAATAAACTGCCTGTAATTGACCATAAAAACTCACGTTAAATATATTTTAAAGTAAATATATGAAGTTATAGGGAAACTAACGTTTATTATTATTATCGTTTAATAAATAGCCTATCATTCATTTGGAAAAGTACCAACTTCTCATTGGGTGGGCCACGGCTGAAAGTGGGTGGGCCTTGGCCCACCCGGGCCCACCCCTAGCTTCGCCACTGTTTTACACGTCCGTTTGAGTCAAAATTCTGTTTTATAAATGAAACCAAGGCTATGATATTTTTATATGTATGACTATATTGACACTTTTATTATTATTATTATTATTATTATTATTATCAAACTTAACCATACTAATAGAAGACAAGTTAATCAAATCACCTTTGTTTGTATAGCACCTTTCTACAATACAGATCAATAACAGTGACAAAGCAGCTTCATGGTGATAAACAGGAAAAATAGCAAAGTCAGTTATCGACACTCAACTACAGTATGGAGACAGTTCAGTTTCTGCTATAAAACACCTCTAAAAGATATGCCATTGTTCAGATCAAGTCGGTTTAGAGTTCTTTTCAAATCAATAACATTGTGAATTTCATAGAATTTTGAAGCAAGTTCAGTTCAGCTATAAGCAGTTCTATGAATAGGCAGCAATGTAATTTATTCAGCTTTAGTCAGTTCAGCTCTATACCAGTGTTGATGTTGCAAGATATTTGTTACTACTAACTGCTTGTTCATCTATTATTATTAATACTCATCAAATCTTCATTTAACACTGCTGGTGTAATAATGGTGGAAGGCACAGAGGTGCACCTTTAGTTTCATGGCTCACTCACAGTTCATTTCAAGTGTCATTTCAATCCAGACATTAGTGAAATTGGTGATGGATGAGTTGTTTACTCGGTAATTAGTTTAATTTCTCATTACTATCAGTATTTATGCAGATTTGTACATTGTGGACATGATAGGCAAACACTATCACCTTGAAAATGTAATCAGCCATTGACAGCACTAGAGGGTTTTCCAATGATAGATTTTTATTTTTTTTGTGCTGACACAACATTGTTAGTATAAAATTAATTTTAGTTTGGGGCAAAAAAATGACACCAACATTAATAAAGATGCAATATATGAGTAAATGATGCAATGATGCATTTATAAAAACAGTATCTTCCTTCATTCCTAAATGAGTCAGTTGTTTCCTAAGTGGCATTTACTGCTAAGATTGAACTCTATCGGAGTTAGACAACACATGTCAGGGCCTACTCATTGTCAAAATCATACTCTAGATTTAATACTGTCACATGGAATTGATGTTAATGTAGGGCTGCACGATTATGACAACAATCATAATTGTCGATTATTCCCTTGAGATTGTAATTGCGATTATTACTAACGATTATTTTGAACAGATTTATGCCATTGTTTGAAGCTGCATGCCATATTTTCATATATATATATATATAAGGCTGAAAACACTCTTCCTGAACTTTTATTGCTTTTCTATAGCATTGAGCCGCAAATGTCAACTATACATTGGTTTGGTTTCTTCTTTAAACAAAAAAGGTAAAATTATGCATGGTATAATAATGTGTTATACTAAAACTAAAAGAAAAAAAAAGAAAAAAAATGGTTTACTAAAGCTATATATTTCATTTACAATTAAACAGAACATTTTATAGTACAATTTATATGATCAGGGCTCCAGACTAACATTGGAGAGCAGTGGCACCAGCACCTGATTTGGTAGCACTGAACATGTAATATTAGAAGTTTTGTCTCTTAGAAATGCACATTAGAACAGGAGCTTGAGTTCAGAGTAGCAGGAGGTTGAGTTGGGATGCAGATGTACATTTGACAGTACCATTGTGAAAACTGTAACAGCCTCATCTTTTATACATAACCAAAAGTACAGCACCTCGTTACCATGGTAAAAAAAGTAGCCTAACTATATGGTTTCTATGGTGTTTGCATTGAAAAACAGTAGCCTAAAGACATTGTCAATTACAAATCTACATCAACTGATAGAATTATTAACAAAATAATGTAATTATATTCCATTACTCCTTTAACATATTTAGTATATTAAAAATATAATAATACTCAATATGAATATCCTACTTTTCTGTCATCGTACCATTGTTACCGTTAGTGTTACTACAGTAAAACTATGGTAAATGTGGGTGATTTGTGGATTGAAACGTCTTCTAACTGGATCGTTGTTGCACTGTTTCTGCATCTTTCTGCAACAGTGTTGATGAGAATAACAGCTCCGATTTATTTGGCTTTAAACTAGTTTAAATTAAAGAGACATGATTTGTACTGGAGAACTCTGCGCTGAACTCGAGTGCTTCTTACTGGATTTCACAGCGTTGTTTAGTGCGTGATCGCGACGGGACACTGTAATAAACGCATATGCTCTAAGCTCGCGCTGCGCTGTTTTCTTCTGAGGCGAGCGGATTAAAGGTCAGTGTGGCGCGCAGTTCAAACGAGTTCCGCTATTTTGTTCCGCTTTTGACACGTTTGGCGTTTAACATATCTATCATGCACAACAGAGTGACGACGACTATCAGTTAGACAAAATGTATTTTATCTAGTGTGTTTGAGTTTGTTAAACCCCGCGCTGCAAACATCTCTTAAGCACACAGAATAATGCAAGTGGGCATTTTTTATTGTTTATTTATTTTTGTACTCGCGGCTTTGAACGATTACGTAATCGTGGCATTCATAATCGTAATCGCGATTAGAAATTCGATTAATTGTGCAGCCCTATGTTAATGGCATTGAAATTATGCAGCAGAACTATGATATCTCAGATCATTATCTAGTCTTGTGTGTACTCCTTATAGCTAAAGCTGTAAATTCAACTCAGTGTTACAAATATGGTAGAACCATCATCTCTACCACAAAAGACTGCTTTGTTAGGAATCTCCTGACTTATCTAAATTCCTCAGCATATCCAACAGCTCAGAAAAACTTGATGATGTAACAGAAAATATTGACTCGCTCTTTTCTAGCACTTTAGATATGGTTGCTCCATTAAGCTTACGGAAGATTAAGGAAGGTCTGGCACCGTGGTATAACGAGCACACTCTCGCCCTAAAGAGAGCAGCCCAGAAAATGGTGCGCAGCTGGAAGAAAACAAAACTAGAGGTATTTCGTATTAAATGGCAGGAAAGTACCTTCTCCTACAGAAAAGCATTAAAAACTGCTAGACCTGATTACTTTTCATCTATTTTAGAAGAAAACAAACACAACCCTAGGTATTTATTCAATACAGTGGCTAAATTAATGAAAAAATAAAGCATCAACAGGCGTTGACATTTCCCAACAGCATAACAGTAATTATTTTATGAACTACTTTACTTCCAAGATCGATACTGTTAGAGATAAAATTGTAACCATGCAGCCGTCAGCTACAGTACATCAGACAGTGCACTATAGATACCCTGAAAAACATTCCACTCATTATCTACTATAGGAGAGAAATAATTTTATAAATTTGTTAAATCATCTAAACCAACAAACTAACATGTATGTTAGACCCTATTCTATCTAAGCTACTAAAAAAGGCTGCTTCCAGAAGTCATAGATCCTCTTCTGACTATTCTGACATATTATAAATTCATCATTGTCATTAGGATATGTCCCAAAAACCTTCAAACTGGCAAAGAATTAGTTAATTACAGACCGATCTCAAGTCTCCCTTTTCTGTCAAAGACACTAGAGAAGGTAGTATCTTCACAAATATGTTCCTTCTTAGAGAAAAATGGTATCTATGAGGTTTTCCAGTCAGGATTTAGACCATATCATAGTACTGAGACTGCTCTCATTAGAGTTACAAATGACCTGCTCTTATCATCCCATCATGGTTGTATCTCTCTATTAGTGCTACTGGATCTTACCTCTGCATTCGACACTATCGACCACAACATTCTTTTGAATAGACTATAAAATTATGTTGGCATTAGTGGAAGTGCATTGGCATGGTTCAAATCATACTTATCTGACTGACATCAGTTTGTAGCATTGAATGAAGAGGTATCATACCGATCACAAATGCAGTATGGAGTACCTCAAGGCTCAGTACTAGGAACATTGCTTTTCACGCTTTACATGTTACCCTTGGGAGATATCATCAGGAAACATGGTGTTAGCTTTCACTGTTATGCTGATGATACACAGCTCTATATTTCTTTGTGGCCTGACGAAACATACCAGTTTGCAAAACTAACGGAATGCATAGTTGATATAAAAACTGGATGACTAGTAATTTCCTACTGCTAAATTTTGAAAAAAACAGAGGTTTTAATTATCGGGACAGAAACCTCCACATGTAATGACCTAGAACACTGTCAGCCACGTTTCTAGCATTTGTAAAACCGCATTTTTCCATCTTAAAAAAATATATCTAAATGATGACTTATGCTCTCAATGTCAAATGCAGAAACATTAATTCATGCGTTCATGACCTCAAGGTTAGATTATTACTTTATTGGCTGGTTGCTCTGCGCGCTTAATAAACAAACTACTGGTCCAAAATGCAGCAGCTAGAGTTCTTACTAGTACCAGGAAGTATGACCATGTTAGCCCGGTTCTGTCAACTCTGCACTGGCTCCCTATTAAACATTGTATACATTTCAAAATCTTGCTAATTACTTATAAAGCCCTGAATGGTTTAGCTCCTCAGTACTTGAGTGAGCTCTTATTGCACTATAATCCTTCACGTCCGCTGCGCTCTTAAAACTCTGGCCATTTGATAATACCCAGAATATCAAAATCTACTGAGGGTGGGAGATCCTTTTCCTATTTAGCACCCAAAGTCTGGAACAATCTACCTAACATTGTTTGGGAGGCAGACACACTGTAAATTTAAATCTAGATCCATCTCTTTAATCTGGCTTACACATAACACATTAACACATTTATATTATTCAAATCCATTAAAAGAATGTTAGGCTGCATTAATTAGGTCAACCGGAACCAGGAACACTTCCCATAACACCCAATGTACTTGTTACATCATAAGAAGAATGGCATCTATGGTAATAGTCTGTTTCATTCTTATTCCCAGGTCACCGTAGCCACCCAGATCCAGTCTGTATCCAGATCAGATGGTCACTGCAGTCACCCATCCAGTCCAGATGGTGGATCAGCACCTAGAGACGACCTCTACAGCCCTGAATGTTATCGGAGACCATGACAACTACAGTAGATGTGCCCCAGCGAAGACCTCGTCACCTAGATGGCACACATGCCCGTCATGGACCCCAAGATTCCGCACATGCCTGTCACAGAACCCCAGCCAAAGGATTTGTCCATCCTATAGTCAACTCCAGCTGTTCTGTCCATCCCAGAGCCAGTCCCTGCAACCCTTTCAGTCCTGGAGCTGATTCTCACCCTTATTGCCACCCAAAATCCTTTACTGAGGAGATAAATTATGTCTTTGTCAGGGGCATAAAAGTTGTTTCCCCTCCATTCTCTGCTGGTTCCATCCAGGTCCCTGTCCCTTCCTCCTCTGCTGGTTCTGTTCAGCATCAGTGACTCCCTGGTTCCATTCTTGGCCTTGGCCCTTCCTCTTCCAACAACTCCACCAGAATCTTTACAGACTTCTCCTTATCCTACTGCTCCTTTTTAGTCTCCCCATGCCTCCAGCTTCACTAGCATTACCACGGTCTTCTGGCCCTCCATGGCCCTCCTGGCCCTTCTGAGTCACGGCCCAAGCCTAAAACTTTTGACTCTCCAGCTCCACCTCGGCCCTCAGAGCCCTTGACTCCATATTGGCTCTACAATCCCTTAGTTCATCTATGGCTCTCCAATTCCTTGACTCCACCAGGGTCCTTCTGGCCTTGCCATAGTCCTTGGCTCCACCATGGATTTCTAGATCTTCAGCTACGCCTTGACTCTTCAATTCTTTGGCTTTGCCAGGGTCCCCCATCCCTTTTGCCCTACCATTGTCCTCGGCCCCTCCCCGCTCTACCTCAGTTTTCCAATTCTGTGGTGTCACCCTGGTCTTCTGTTCTTCCAGTAGCGCCTTGATCTCTACTTTCTCCAGCTCAGCCTTGGTGGTCTTCTACACTGGCATTTCAGCAATACCACTGTCCCTGCTGAACTTATTAGTCAGTTCTTAGCATCCTATGTTAAGCTGTTACATATTTCCCATTCTAGATTATCATCTTTATTTTGGTTTGCTCTTGTATGATCTTTTCTTGTAATTAAAATATTTAAATCCATGCCTCCACTGCTCCTCTTACAACACTGACATTTATTTATAGGGCATATAGGGCATTATAGGGCATTCATATATAGTGTCTTATTATTCTAACTGTATTTATTGAGGAAATGTAAGAATATTACAAAAAGATGATGCATCTGATAATGATAGAAAAAATTCCATTTAAATTAAAATTACACTTGAATTCAATTTAAGGGAACAAAAAAAGTTTGCATCTTACCCCGGTTTACTCTATAATGATTTTTTTATACTTCTGTATTTCCTGAATTACTGATTATTTTCTCATCCAAATTTACCTCCTCTGAGAAACACCCCTGCTATATAAATACATCTGAATACTGCCCACTCACATCATCATGTGTTTCCAAGCATTTATCATATTGTAGTATTTACTTGCTTGTTTGCCTGCTGCTTTGAAACCCATAATTCCATTGTGCAATAAATGCAAAAAATGGGTGGAATGTAGAACGTAGCTAGCCAGGTTTTATGTGCCTTTAATTCCCAAGCAGTGCATTTACAGAATTGCATCAACCACTATTCTATGGGATGTGGTGGACATGCACAGTGCCAGTTAAACAGCATGATGCATTAGCCATTACACTGTAACTGCGCTTGACATGTAAGAATAGTTAAATAATCAGAACATAACAGCAAAACAATTACTTGGCAATTTGTCATAGTTTTAAGGGTCTGCACTCAATAATTCCTTCTACAAACATTAATAATTATTTTGCCAGATTTCACAGACAGATGGCCAGTTCTTCCCTCTCTATAAATTGAATTAGTTGCATTGAATATTCTGAACACTAAGCAGAAATATATCCATAAATTACAACAGAACTAAAAATAATGATTCACCTTTACACTCACATTGACCCTACAAATACAGATTCCAAATCCAGATACTCAATAGCTGCTGAACAAATACATATGCTAACTAAATTCTTACTTGGTGCAATGCTACATGGTAATGTACAGTGTTAGGGAAGCTATTTTGAAACCTTTTTTAAGCTATTGTACAATCTACTCTTGATTAATGCAGCTTAAAAAGATAGTTCACCCCAAAAATGACATTCTAATAGTTTATGTTTGATTATTAAGACTATGTGTACAATATAATGACATATAAAAACAGCAAAGTGCACTACATGTTGGTGAAAAAAAAGGCTTAATATTTGAAAACCCAAACAATTTTGAAAACAGCTATGGAAAAGAAAAGAAAAATAGTTAGTAGTTTTGCTGCTTTCAGTCTCTGTAGATATTACCCAAAACTGCAGATAGAGTAAGATGTTGGAAGATGCCCCCTTAAGAAAATGAGAATTTACTTTTAAATTGTAACATATTTAGAAAAGAGTTTAACGGGCATTATGATGATGCATCAGCTAATGTGTTATCAAATAAATAAAAACATTTGCTTATGTTATTGTGCACCTGTTATTGTTATCTAATTCATGGAAATATTAAACAATAACTCCATTAATTACAATAATTACATCAATTACATTTAAAAATTATAGCACTAATAACAACATGACAGACACAAATTTAGATCAGTTAACCTCAAAACTGTTTCAAAATCTCACAAATGTTGATATTCAGATGAAATGACTCAATTAAAAATTGTGTAGCCAAAAGTGCTGAGATGAGATTTTCTATGGCCAAGGAAAAAATAATTAAGGTGGAGGGGTGGTGTGTCATCTTGCCCTGGGGGGCATCTTACCCATATAGCACAGGAAAAATGCTGTTTTTTTTTTTTTTAGTCAGACTATTGTGTGGTTCTCTAACAGATGTCCTCCATTAACATGCAAAATACTTTGGCCATGTTCTTGCTACAGACATCCTTGTACCTTGCAAGACTTTCTAGCATTGATCTAGCACTCCAGAGAGTACATTAAAAAACAAGATTCATTTAATAACTGTCACAATCTATGTTTTTAATTCACACGTGTAGCAGATTACAGTTGTTCTCAGTGGTCAACATGAGTCAGCATTGTTGTTTTTTTGCAAACTGCAAAATATATTTTCAAGTCTAATCAAAGATCTTTAGATTAATGAACAAGAGCATCAACCTCAGAGTCTATACATAAACCCAGACACTATTGGGTGCACCAGCTCTCTGTTTTAAATCCCTGTGCTAAATGACTTACACTATTGAAATATTTTATCAGTGCTGAATGACAGAGGAGTTTTAAGAGAGGATTTGACAGTGACAGATTGGGGAGCTGCATTAAAACTTAGCTACAGCCACACATGAAGAAAGTTGCGGTGCAAACTGCTTTAATCCTCCGTTACCATGGTTACATCAGCCGAAGCAGTTCGGTATAATTCTGCCCTAAAATTATGCAGCGCTTGATGTTTCCGGCCAAAATACCAGGAACACTAACGTCACTCTACACAAATCTAAAATTACAGATGCTACGTCAACGATCACGTCTCCTTTTTTTACTATATGTATCATATTTAGTCTCAAAGCTGCTGCTAAAGTGCATTGATCCATGTCAGGATTGTGTACACAATATTGTAACCCAGTTCAAATCCAAACAGAGGACCTGTGTGAGTCATTGCCCATGAACAGCACCCTAACGCACGGCAAATTAATTAATGATCAAATCTGCAGTGAAGGTGTGCGTGTTGGCTCGCCGGGTTTTTAAGAAGCAGGCACGTTTTCCTTCTCTGTGGAATGAGGCAGCTCTAGTTCTCATGACAGCACACTGCTTATGTTTAAGGCATTGCTAAATAATGCATGACTGACGTAAACAAAAGAGCTGAGGGCTCCTACGACCAAGAGAGAGATGGATGGCATTATTTCTCCATAATTTCCTCTCACGACTCCAATCCCATCTCAGAAAAAAATGACAATATGCTTTTGTGTTTTTAGGATTTATGGATGACAGCCAGTAACACAGACGTAGCGATGGCGAATTTCAGCGCACTTGAATAATTCAGTCTTCCCACCTGAAAAGCATGTAAACATAAGCTTTGTAGCATTTTAACAAGAAACGTAACTGAGTCTACTGTCCCGCAGGGACTAAGAAGGTTTTAAAATGGGAATATCATTCTTCTTTAAAGTAAAAGGTAATTGTGAGATGAAGTTTAAAATAACAGATAGTTACATTATAAGATATAAAGTCGCAATTACAAATAAAGTCGCAGTTGTGAGATTTAAGTCACATTGCAAGATATAAAGTTATAATCTGGAGATATAAAATCACATTTAACAGAAGGTAGAATCAGGCTTCCATATATAGATACATCAAACGTTACTGCAGCCTACAAGCAAGTTTTGTTCCATACAAAGCAATATCTAGCCAATAAAATACTTCAGAGCATAACTTAAAAAATATATGTTCATAAATTAAACTTCCATAACTTTTTTTTTAATGTGACAAGCAAAATGACTGACAGGCAGATAGTGTTTTCGATTCTTTAAGTCCCATGATATTTCCAGGCTTTTTTTATTTATTTTTTAATTCCCTGATTTTTCCAGTTTTTCCATGACCATGAACCTAGAGAGGAGAAATCAGGAAACAAAATTGCTGACAGCAGTTCCTAACAGCAGGAAACTGTTTGTTATTTTCAGTCAATTTGAAAAAGGAATTTCCGTCATGTTTGTCCAAGGTCACAATCCAGCCATGTAAAGAGGATGACTGGCAGGCTGTGTATTGATCAATGAAGGGAACAGCAGCAGGTGTACTGGGGTCCGTTACTTGTGCAATGGTAGGTGTTATGAGCCAAACACATGGCGAGAAAAGAGAGAGTTGCACTGTTGGTCAGAACCACAGCCAGGACACAAGGCCAAAGGGACCTGATTGGATTTTGTGTCTGAAATAAATGCCAAACGAAAGAGAAGAGAGATATGAAACTAGCTCACAGAGGCTGGATGGAATAAGACAGTGAGGAAGTGAGCAGCAGAAGCAGACAACAAGACTCTTTCTCACCTGAGAGGGTGCAAGACTTAGTGGATTCACTCAAAGGGCCTGTCAAGGGCTTTAATGTGACAGTCTGGTGTGGAAAAATGTCACAAATTTGTGTAAACATTCATGGCAGCAATATATGAGCATGGCTAAAAGTACTTACTGATGATGGACAACTCATAACAAATGCTGAAATACGTTTAAACCATTGCACAATTCACTTTATTTTTAAAATAAAGTATTTTTTTTATCATATTTTATTCACTGCATTAAAAATAGAACATCCACTTTGCATGATCAACCAGATTTGCATTTCCTAAAGGAAAGAGCAGTGTTTGCATGGCATCAGGAGAATAGCAAGGAAGTTTTAGGTAAGATTGCTTCTGTTTAAATGAAATGTTGCATCAGAGAAACTTTGCCATTATCATAAAACAGTCTAGTTTTCTGTCAGCTGCGCATATAAATGGTTAAAATATTTGCATGGGTAAAAAGACCAAACACAAATCAGTATGCAAATATTGTGATGATGTCATTGCTGTTAATTACATCTTGTAAATACTGAATATTAGCCACTGACTGATATGCATTTTTTATATCAGTCGACCACTACTGACCAATGCTGAGAAAAAAAAAAGTGTGAGAAAAAAAAGTGTGGGGTGGTCTATATGAGATAAGGTAGTACAGTTTATTTATAGCATATATGTGCTATACAGTATCTGCTGAAAAATATATGCAGCTGCTAGAGTGCTAACTAGAACCAAGAATTATGATCATATTATCCTGGTTCTGTCAACACTGCATTGGCTGCCTATTAAGTATTATATACTTTTTTCTGATTACTTAATAAGCCCTGAATGGTTTAGCTTAAGGTACTTAAGGGACTGTTATGTTGTATTAATTTGATCAACCGGCACTGAGAACACTTCCCATAACACCCAGTGTATTGAAAGAGCAATGGCATCTATGCTTACATCACTGGACTACACGCACACACTGCAATAATACAACCTATCTGCTATCACTGGATACCATACAATGCACTCCACGACATTGCATATGTATAATCTGTTGCACCTTTGCACAACTATCTACTGCACAACTAATCTGTTGTAAATCTATAATCTGTTGCCCTTAACATATCACGTTTAGATGTGTACATAATGTAAAATGTGTACATAGTGTATTGATAACTAAGACTGTCTTTATAGTACACTGTGTGTATTGAGTATGTGTATGTGTATTTTGCACATTGTCTTCTGTACAGTCTGTAAATATGTACTGTCTATATGTAAACTGTTTTGTTTTTTGCACTGTTTGGAGAGCTCTCAAGAATTTCACTCACCAAGGCACTTGTGCTGTGGTGATGTGACAATAAAAGTGATTTGATTTGATTTGACATCAGTCTCTGTCTGTGTCGCTCTTATCCCAAGGTTACCATAGTCATAGTTGGATCCAGCCTGTATCCAGACCACATGGTGGAATTGCACCGAAAAGGTCACAACACAGCCCCTTATGGCCAGTGAAGATCCCAATGACTAGACAAGCCCTCAGCACAGAGCCTCAGTAAAGACCCTAAAGACTAGACAACTCCGCAGAAAAAAATCCCTATAGCCAGCTGTGGTGAGAACACAGCAGGACCAGCAAGGACTGCAACACAGACTAGCAAGATCAATGGGCAAGCAGTCATTTAGCCAATCCTCTACTGCTGCCTAAGATGCAACTATACCTTCATGTTTCAACCTGCTGATCATACTGCAACCTCAATGTTGTCACCTAATTCCGCCTTGGTGCACTCTGGTCTCCAGGCAGAAGGAGCAGTATATCAGGTCACAAAAAGACTGACCTGTGATGCAGCCTGGAGTCATAAATCCTTTAGGCCAGAGGAGAACTGGCCAACTGAGCCTGATTTCTCCAAAAGGTTTAAAGAAAGATTTATTTATTTATTATTTTATTTGTTTGTTTGTTTCTTTGTTTGTTTGTTTAACTTTGGTACCTTGTCACTATTGCCTGTGGCTTATTCAGTTAGAGGCTTAAAAGACATAATATAACATATATTCATATATATTCATATTCATAACATATTATTGATCTGACTGTATTGACACTAGATCAGATAAGAACACAAAAAAAACTGAGCTGAATTGAGGTGGACAATGATGATCTGTGATCTGTTGATTTTTTTTTTTTTAGTCATTTCATAGTTGCATTTTGCAACAATGATATTGAACTAATTTGACTCACTATTAAACTGGACTGAAATTAATTATGACACTATTTTCTTCTATATACCTGCTTTATGGCTGAAATTGAATTTGTTTTATAACTTATTAACTTTGCAACATTCACTCTGTAACTGAAGTTAACTGAATAAACATTGAATCTGAATTGAGCTGAATAACACTGCTGTTCTTTGTAGAGCTTCTTTACAAGCTTAAATTAACGTAATGTCAAAACTGATGAATTTGCAGCATTAACACTGTTACTTTACTTTCCAGTTTATGACTCTGAAGATGCTTTAAAACAGCCTGCATTGTATGAAGTTCTATAAATTAATGCAACTTAAAGTTTTGGGCTTAAAACTAACTTTAAACAAAAATTTAGGCAGTATGTTAAGAAGTTTGGATTGAATTATTTTTGAAGTTTTATACTTCAAACCCTAATCATAATGCTTAGGAAATATTAGTACAGTGCTGCCTTTTATTGATAGTAGCTGGTAGTAGCTGGTAGCAATGAATAAGGTTTTACAGCAGCATGACTATAGGTACATTCACTGAAATCTACAGAAAGCTGGAGTTGGGGTAATTGGACTCAGACTAGGGCTGAAATTATGAATGAACCCTGATGTATTTAGGTGGAATCCACATCATCTTTAACATGAAAGATATAATAATAATAATAATAAAATTAAGATAAGACATTAATAAACGTCTCCTGCTCAAACTTTAAAGTTAAAGACTTGGACTCAACTCAAACTCGACAAGGTGGACTAGGACCCAACATAGCAAAAAGTTATGGAACATTTCCACAATTATTGCCTGGGGAAAATAAACTAAAAACACACATAATAGTCACTGAACTGTAGCTTGAGCTTTTGGGAGAAAAAAAAATGCAACACTGTTATACAGCATTAATCGTTATTTTCATTATTTTCCTTAAAGGAGACATACAGTATTTAAAATATTGTACTACATCTTAAATCTTGCCATCAATCTCATTTCCACATTAGCAGGGAAAGCTAACAGGCTGCTAATAATGCTAACAATGCTGAGCAAAGCTAACTGCCATTTTGACAGGAGCCAGGGTGAAAAGCTCTCAAGAGCTCAGTCATATTTTATGTTATAACTATAGTGGTAATTAATCAAAGGTGGTATATTACACACAGTCAAATGAAGTGCAGATCACTACAGATCGGTGAGTGATTGCTCTGTGCTGGTGATTAATAGCGCAGGACTAACAGTGACATGCCCGAGCCGCAGTCGGATGCAGATGGTCGCTTTGGGCTTAGTCTCCCGAGAATAATTCCACAAAACACCTGCTTTATATCTGTACTTTATACTCTTCTAAAGATGAATCTCCAGTGTGCAATCGGCATCCATCTCTGTGGGAGTGAGTCAACACTTGGTGTGATATAAATAAGCACATTTCCAAGAACAATTAACACAGATGTTTCAAAGGGTAATTAACCCTTCTACAAAAACACCTCATGACTGGAAGAAATCAACTAATCAACTAAATGAATAAATAATGTATCGGACCATTGTATTTAAAATAAGACTGATGGGTGTGATCAGGGAAAAGTAGGCTCCTTAATAATTCCATTAACAACCCTTCCAGACATACACACGCATTACTATCAAAACTGCCTTTGTCATGTGAACATCAGTAACCATCAAACCACTGATTTATCACCTAAAAATTAAAACTACTCTATACAGCTCTGGAAAACATTCAGAGACTGAATTAAAAGTGGATAATAAAGTGGAAAATAAGACAGAATTTTTCTTAAATCAGCATCTCTACATGTATTGCAGCCTTTCCATACCAGTGTCTGTTGAATGCTAACACAGACGCACCTCATTCTGCTCAATGAAGTACTGATTAGATGATCACCTAAACCAAATTTTATTGAACGAGGATAAGTATAAAAATCACTGATGTGGTCATCACTATCCTTTTGCAATAGGATCAGCTAGATGGTGAAAACAGTGCTAGTAGTACCTCAAAAGTAATTGGAATAGGAGGATCACGTGACCCCTCGACGGCGATGCAGGCTTAGTCTTTCGCTCTTCAAGCACTTTGAATTCGGTTGTGAATTCGGCAGTAAGAGATGCGATGGACTCTATGCTGATTCCAGCATTGCGCGAACTGCGTGAGGACATACAAGCGACCAACAAGTCTGTTAAAGAGCTAAGAGAGGAATTTGAGGCCATAGCTACCGAGACGAAGCAGACACGTAACCGCATTGATTCTGTTCAGGCAGATGCACGTGAGGATAGGAGGACAGTCACGGACTTAAAAAATCACGGACTCACGAGAAGATGACAGATATGGAAAGGTGCAACGTTTCTCAGAGGAGGTAAATTTGGATGAGAAAATAATCAGTAATTGAAATACAGAGTATAAAAAAATCATTATAGAGACGGGGTAAGATCACTTTTTTGTTCCCTTAAATTGAATTCAAGTGTAATTTTAATTTAAAGAATTTTTTCTATCATTATCAAGATGTAATATTCTTACATTTCCTCAATAAATACAGTTAGAATAATAAGACACTATATATGGCCCTATAAGCCCTATATGCCCTATAAATAAACAGTGTTGTAAGAGGAGGTGCAGATTTAAATATTTTAAGGAACAACGTAAGACTGGTGGGGCTGCCAGAAGGGTGGAGGGGGGCTGCCAGCTAATCTTTCCAAGGGATTCCTTCCCTGGAGGGTCGGGCGCACCACGTGTATGACAGACGCAGCACACTCTCATCTGGTTTCCTCAGATATCCTAAAAGCTAATCTTTCCAAGTGTCACACTGATTCCTTCCCTGAAAGGTCTGGTTTTGAAGAAGTAGCGCTTGGTCTCCAGCCCTTCCTCATTGAGATACGGCACAAAGGGGAACAGAGAAGCTGATCAGAAAGCGGGATTTTATCGCACCACGTGTATGAGCGGTCGCTGTTTCTCCGGAGGGAGGGGCTCGGGATGGACGATGCCCAGGAGGGGATGGCAGGATGAACACGCTAAACATTTTTTGTGTTTTCTTCTCTCCTCTCTTCTCTGGGATATTGTCATCCGGTACAACTTCCTGGTAAGTGACACTCCTTTTTTCTTTTTTGGAGGGGACTGAGTTTACTTAATAAAAAAAATATGGCATGATGTCTTGCGTTGGAGATCGGTCAGATACTGTTTTTTGTTCCTAATGTTCTCGGTAATGTGCGGTCTGGTGCTTGTTTATGGTTGTGGGTTGTTCGGCAGACATTTATACTTTTATGTATTTTACCTTATTTCTTATTTTTCATCTAGGAGGTGAAATGCGCACGTGTTATTTATAGAAGAAGTGCTTCTGCTTTTTTTCAATGTCATCTTGGCATTATGAATACTGCATACTCTAAATATTTTATCACAAATTTTTCCTGTTAAACAACTTTAGAATATTTCCATTTCCTGTGCTACAGCGCATTTAAAACAATCAGGAGAAGTATTACAAATTAGGCTATTTCATTTGGCTTATCCTTTTTCAGGAAGTTAAATTTGGTTTTGAGAAGAAGATGACAAAATATATAATAATAGGTTAGCGCTATTTATGGTTGAGACAGACAGGTCTCCAGCCCTTCCTAAAAATTCATCTATGGAAAACCGGCTGAATTAAAAGTGGATAATAAAGTGGTAAGACAGAATTAAGATACGGCACAAAGGGGAACAGAGAAGCAATGAAGTACTGATTAGATGATCACCTAAACCAAATTTTATTCGAGGATAAGTATAAAAATCCTGATGTGGTCTCATCCTTTTGAAAGCTAGATGGGAGGCTTTCATTTCACTTATTTTGCGCACAGAACAATCACTGCAAATTTTTCCATGTCTCAGCAGAATTTGGTCTGGTTGTAGCGCTTGGTCTGCCCTTCCTCCACGGCGGTAATTAAGATACGGCACAAAGGGGAACAGAGAAGCTGATTCCCCTCAGAAAGGGGATTTTATCAGGTCTCACAGAAGTTGTATGCCACGGCTCTGCGGGGGGACGACGGGGGAGCAGCGGTCGCTGTTTCTCCAGCTCGACGGGAGGGGCTTGACGGCCGGGATGGACATGGTCCTAGCTGCCCAGGAGGGGATGATAGCAGGATGAACATGGACGCTTGCTAAACCTATTTTTTGTGTTTTCTTCTCTCCTCTCTTCTACTGGGATATTGTCCCTATATATCCGGTACAACGATCTCTTTGCTGGTAAGACTGACACTCCTTTTTTCTTTTTTGGAGGGGACTAATGGAGAGTAGGTTTACTTAATAAAAAAAATATTTTTTTGGCTGCGTGAGCCTTTCGGGAGACATGTCTTGCGTTGGAGTGGATCGGTCATGAACTATCACTGTTTTTTGTTGCTCAGTCAGACCTATGTTCTCGGTAATGTGCGGTCTGAGTTGTTCCTTGTTTATGGTTGTGGGTTGTTCATATTTTTATGTTGTTTTTGTTTTTTACAGCAGACATTTATACTTTTATGTATTTTACCTTATTTCTAATGGGATTTTTCATCTAGGAGGTTTGGTATCTAAAATGCACATCAGCATTTACGTGTTATTTATAGAATGGAAGTGCTTCTGCTTTTTTTCATTTATTGAGTACAATCTTGGCATTATGAATATTCAATGCATACTCTAAATATTTTATCACTGAATGTGAATGGTTTAAATTCTGCTGTTAAACGAACCCGTGTGTTAGAATATTTACACCATAAATCTATTTCCTGTGCCTTAATACAAGAGACGCATTTAAAACAATCTGACATGGCACGTTTCCAGAATAAGTATTACAAATTAGCAGCTATTTCTAGCGCTCAAAATAAAACTAAGGGGGTGCTTATCCTTTTTAACAGGAAGTTAAATTTAACGATTGAACACCTTGGTAGTGATGAGAAGGGTAGATTTGTTTTTATCCGATGCAAAATATATAATAATAGGTTAGCATTGGTCTCTATTTATGGTCCGAATGAGACAGACCTTACACAGATTTCCAAAACTCTACTTGAGGAGATTGATTGCCCTCTAGTGGTGGGTGGTGATTTTTAATGCTGTCATAAATCCTGCTTTAGATAAATCTCAATCTGATACAACAGCCAATCCATCCTCTAAATTATTGAATAAATTTATCACTGAGCTCAACTTAATCGATCTATGGAGAATTCAGAATACTAAAGCTAAGGACTTCACTTTTTTTTCTAATAGACACAAGACTTTCTCTAGGATAGACTACATATTTCTCAGCCCATCTTTAATGTCGTCTAATTACTCCATCTCTATATTACCAATTTTATTATCTGATCATTCTGCTGTGTGGTGCTGTGTTCCTCTTTCCGATGTTAAAGCCAAGTCCCCTAGATGGCGCTTTAACATATCATTATTAAGTAATCAGACTTTCATTACTTCTCTAAAAGAATATATTAAGGAATTTCTTGAAATTAATATGCCCTCTGATGTGGATCCTCAAATACTGTGGGAAACGACTAAGTGTGCTATACGAGGTTTCTGTATATCTTTCTCTTCTACTCTCGCCAAAGCGAAAACTCACCAGTTTACACAATTAGAAAATAAAATCCAATCATTACAAAACCTACAAAAACAACATTTTACTGAGCAACAGGCTACACAGCTGTACTCTTTAAAAGAAGAATATGATTTTCTTTCACACTCAAAGGCGGAATTTATTTTACATAGGACTAGACAAAAATATTATTTTGAATCAGAGAGACCTAGTCATTTATTGGCCCTTAGGTTGAAAGAATGCGAGTCTAAGGCATATATTAGCGCAATAAAATCATCGGATGATCAGGTCACCACGAACCCTGTGGCAATTAATGACATATTTAAAGGTTTTTACACAAATCTGTATAAAGCCGAAACAGATTTTGATGAACCAATTTGTAAGCAGTATTTAGATAAATTGGAACTGCCTCGGATCTCACAGATAGATAAAGAATCTTTGGAGGCCCCATTAAGTTTGGAGGAACTCCACGTCTCTCTAAAAAGCCGTCAAAAGGGCAAATCGCCGGGTCTAGATGGTCTCCCCCCTGAATTATATTTAGAAATTTGGGATCTGGTAGGGATACTTATGCTTAACTCATTTGATTTTGCAATTGAACATGGGGTATTTCATAGAGATCAAAAAACATCAATGATTTCATTACTTCTTAAAAAAGGGAAAGATCCATTAGATTGTTCCAGCTACAGACCGATTTCGCTTATCCCATGTGATCTAAAAATCTATGCTAAAGTTTTTGCTTCTCGTATGGAGAAGGTAATTCACGGTCTGATCAAGGAGGACCAAACTGGTTTCAACAAGGGGCGCAATGCATCTGACAATATGAGTCGACTCCTTCATATTCTTGACTTTGCGGACTCCCACCCAACCCCTTGTGCGGTCTTTTCACTTGATGCAGAAAAAGCCTTTGACAGACTAAAGTGGAATTATATGTGGGCAGTTCTGCAATGTTTCGGCTTCGGTGAACACTTTGTTTCTATGATTAAGACATTATACCACTCACCTGCAGCATCAGTCATAACTGGTAATATTATTTCCCTCTCATTCCCTTTACAGCGGGGAACGAGGCAGGGGTGTCCGCTTTCCCCCTTATTGTTTTGTCTATCTCTTGAACCCTTAGCACAAGCCATCAGGAAATCTGAAGTATCGATTAAGATTCATGACCATAATCATAGTATTTCATTATACGCTGATGATATTATTCTATATTTAGACCACTTTGATGTTTCAGTCTCTAGTATAATTAAGGAATTTGATAATTTTAGTAGCCTATCAGGATATAAAATAAATTGGAGCAAATCTGCTTTAATGCCAATTAACAATGTTAAGGTTAATTCTTCTATTCCCTCATTTATCCCTATTAAGGAATCTTTCATCTATTTGGGCATTACCATATATAAAAACATTCATAAGATTGCCAGAGACAATTTTAATAACATTTTAGTTAAGGTCAAAAATGACATTCAAAGATGGAAGAATCTTAAAGTCTCTCTCCAAGGAAGAATCTCCACTGTTAAGATGAATTTGTTACCTCGATTTAATTTTTTTTTCTCTATGCTACCACTTTCTCCCCCTCCAGGTTACTTCAAGGAGATCAACTCCATAATTTCTAAGTTTATCTGGAATGATAAATGTCCCAGAATTAAACTTACCACATTACAACATCCTAATAGCGCAGGAGGACTGGTTGTAGCAAATTTTGAATTATATTATTGGTCGTTCCAGCTTAAAGCTCTTCATAATTGGGTTGATCCTCAATCTACAGTTTCATGGAGAGTGATTGAAGCTGACAAGGTTAAACCAAATAGACTTCAAGATATTTTATTTACTGGCACAGGAAAAAAAGGGGATAATTATAAATTTGGTCCGGTTGTGGCCAACTCTATTAAAATCTGGAAAACGGTTGAACGTCGGATAGGAGGACCCTTCAAATTTTGTAACAGTACACCTTTATGGCACAATTTTAATTTTGTATGCGGAAATCGTCCATTTGTCCAACCCTCTTGGTCCTCTTTAGGTGTAAACACGTGCGGTGATATATATGATAACCAGGGCCTCTGTTCATTTCAGACATTAAGAACCAAATTTTGTCTACCAGCTTCCGCATATTTTGTCTTTCTTCAATTACGTTCTGCTCTCAAAGTGTATGGCGTTCCTTGGTCTTCTTCCATTTCCTCTCATCCTATGCGACTGGATTGCACCATCTGCTTGTCGGCCATCTGTTTCCTTAATCTAAAATTATTGATTGCATTACAAAACCTCATTCTATTAAAACTATTTGGAATAGGGAATTATCTGACCTTAATTTATCTGTCGATTGGGAGAGAGTGTGGTCTAATCTCAGTTTAACATCTAAAAATCTGGCTCATCGTCTTATTCACTTCAAAGTCATTCATAGAGCATACATAACTCCTTACAAAAGATTTAAAATGAAACTACAGTCAAATTTGAACTGCCATATATGTAACACTACATCATCAGGCACTTTTCTGCATATGTTTTGGGAATGTCCTGTCGTCATCAGTCTATGGACACATGTAAATCTGGTTTTGTCATAATTACTGCAAATTGATTGGTCTGTTAACCCAAGTTTGTGTCTTCTTAATGATGATTCTGGTCTCTGTATTAGTTCAATGCAAAAGAGAATGTTGTTTGCTGGTTTTACAGCTGCGAAGAAGACAATAATCCAGAACTGGTTTACACCACACATGTGTGGAAAAACATATTGGATCTGTAGCCTCCTGCAAATAGTGACTTGTGAATGTGCAACGGCGCGAGTCGGTGGGGCTAGGCCTTCGACTTGGCAGTGTTTTTTGTTTGATATACGTGATTATATAAAGGAGTGACTTTTGTGTTTTTTTATTGTCCTTCCCTCTCTCCCTCCATTTTGACTGGACTTTGAGATGTTGAGTATGTGTCTGTTGTTTTGTTTTGTTATATTTTGGATGTTATGTTATGTGTGAAAAAAATAAAAAATGTTGATAACAAAAAAAAGTAATTGGAATCAAATAATAATTATTGACCATGGCAAAGGAGCTGAAAAGAGAAATTTTGATTGAGGAAAAGAAGGGTTCCATTCTGGCTTTACTGGAAAAGGGATACAGTGAGACTCAGGTTGCTTTCATCCTCAGAATATCAAGGTCAAGTTGCAGACAGTGGGGACAACAAAGATACAGACCGGCAGAGTGGCGAAAATTACTCTCCACTGACCGGGTTGACCGGCAACTCATTCAAATGTCAATCAACAACCATAGGATTACATCAAGTGATCTACAAAAAGAATAGCAAATGGTGATGGGATGATAGGGTGAAGTGCACAGTGAGGACAGTTCAGAACAGGCTCCTAGGGATAAGGCTGAGGTCATGCAAAATTGGAAAAAGCCCTTTATCAATGAGAAGCAAATAAGGACCAGACTGAGGACCGTAAAGGACTGGAGTAAGATTATTTTCTCTGATGAGTCCAATTTTCAGCATTGCCCAACATCTGGTCATCTAACGGTTAGACAATGAGCTGGAGAGCCACCCACTGTAAAATTTGGCGGAGGATCAGTGATGATCTGGAGGTGCTTCCACAAGGCCACAATCGGGCACATTCATCTTTGTAAGAAAACTTGCTTTCTTCTGCTTTTACAATGTTCCCTGAATCTGAGGATTTTTTTATTTGTTTTTTATTTTGTTTTCTTTTATTTTCAGCAGGACAATGCTCCATACCACACAGCCAGGTCAATCAAGGTGTGGATGGAGGACCACCAGATTAAGACAGATGGCCACAAGCTATCAAGCCGAACTGCTTGAATTGTTGCGCTAAGAGTGGCAAAAAGTCACCCAACAGCAATGTGAAAGACTGGTGGAGAGCATGCTAAGTTGCATGAAATCTGTGATTGAAAATCAGGGTTATTCCACCAAATATTGATTTCTGAACTCTGCCTAAGTTAAAACAATAATATTGCTTTGTTTAAAAATTAATATGAACTTGTTTTCTTTGCATTATTCGAGGTCTAAAAACACTGCATTTTTATTTTTTTTATTATTATTATTATTTTATTTATTTATTTTTTGACCTGTTGTCATTTTCTGCAAATATATGCTCTAAATCACAATATGTTTACCTGGAATTTGGGAGAAATATTGTCAGTAGTTTATAGAATAAAACAAAAATGTTAATTTTACTCCAACTTCTACCTATAAATATTAAAGAGAAAATTATTAATAATTAATAATAAAATAATTTTGCAGTGATATCTTAATTTTCTCCAAAACTATAATTTTCTCGCCCTCATTTTGTTATAAAGCCCTATGGCATATTTCCTTCCGAAGAACAACTATGACTTTCCAAAGATCCTGGCTGCTCTTTTCCACATAATAAATGTAATAGGAGACAGGTGGTGTCAAGCTCTCTTGGGGGAGGAAAAAAATCGAACTCTGGTCTCTCAGACCAAGTGTCAGTATTTCATTCCCCTGAGATATTGTAGCTAGCAAGAGGATGATGAATCCCAGTGCAGAAAAGGACAAGACAACTTGAATAAGTGTCACTCAAATCTTTACTGAGGTTCTGTTCTTGAAAATACAAACAGCTTTAAAAATATAGATATTTTGGAATTAATGGAATTAATTAAAAAAAACATCTTCAATAAATAAATATCACTACAAACGTCAAAACAGACACAATCACACACATAGTGGACTTTTCAGAGTCACTTAGTAACAGCATAGGAGAGGCTCAAGAGTGAACAAAAGCAAGAGGGTGAGATTTTAAATAAGTCAAAACACAGGTCAACAATTCTCCTGATAACCTGGAAGAACTCTTCAATTTAACATGACTATATTCTGACAACAAAAAAGTGAAATATTTATCTATATCTCATTTACATAAAATAGCTTAGTTATTTTCCATATGTAGAACTTTCCAGTAGGTGTAACTATTGTTATTTATATATATAACAAGAGATGGATGCTATTATTATGTTCTGGGGTATAATTGTGTACATTTACCGCATTATTCCAAAAGCAGGCATATTTATGTTATATTCGTACTGGGTTACAGGTTTGTTTTATTATTATTCCTGGTCCCCACACTGCGTGTCTGTATATGTTTAATTAGACGCAGCGTGCTGGCGCGTCGCCTTTAAGTTTAATTTTCATTCAATTGATGGTCAGGACTGGTACGCCTTGCCGGTTTACAACCTAACCCAACCAACCTAACTAACTAACCTACCAGTTGACTAACAGGCTAGCGTAGCGGTAGCATTAGGCTATCTAGTTTGTGGATGTTTATTGTGTATGTGTGCACAATAAAAGCTTATAAAAGAGACGCGAGTTGTATCCGCCGTGCTTGTCCTGAAACCCTTCCAGTGGGGAGTTTATTGAGCTATAGCAGGTAGTTCAGTAGAAAACTGGACAGTTGTAAACCGTCCTCGGAGCCGTGCTAGAGAGAACACGGACCCCGAGCGGAGGAGAGCTATCGTTGACGATCGGCGCCGGGATCGGAGACCCGGATTCTGGGGATAGAAGCGGCCGTCAACAACACCATTACAACGGATGAGCCGAAACCAAGGGCTAACGGAGCAGTTAAAGGGCTGAATAACTTCCACGACTGTGAGTAAGACTGGGTGGATAAAAAATAATAGCTGCGGGGCTAATGAAGTGACTTTGTGAACAACGCCTCTACCAACCATAACAGCTGGCAAAGACGTCTGTGTTGTTCATGGATGAGTCGATTCGTTTGAACGATTCTTTTGCTAAGAAGTGATTTTAGTGATTCTGTTCACTGGAAAAAAAGTGAAAGTAAAAGAAAAAATAAGGAAAATGGCAGATGATAAACCAGATCTAGAGAGTTTAAAGCGGAAACGCTCAAATGCGCAACGAAACTTTACAACACGAATAAACCGCCTTGATGTAAGTGCTGGCCGTTTACATGAAGTTGAGTTGTCAGAAGAGTTAGCGAGATTGAAGGATGATTATGACAAACTCCTCGATGTCAGTAATGAATATGTAGACGCACAGAGCCAGATAGACCCTACGGGTGACGACAGTGAGTCGCGGGACGCCCTGGCGAGGAGAGATGCCAGTGAGAAAAGGTTCCTTGAAGCTGAGAGTAAGAGCATGGAATTACTGTGGTCCAAGTTTGCAGCGCCGGACATAGACGCTTTGGTAATACAGTTCAAGTCTGCTTTGGCTCGGGCTGAGGTGCTCGGGGAAGGTGCCATGGACGCAGCAAGGGGTCGAAAGTGGTAAATTAGATAGGAAACTCCATGAACTCAGGGAGGCTGTGTACACTTGGAGAGACTATCGGCCACATGGAAAGGACAAATGGATGCTCTTTTTATCATTGAGGGAGGACAAGGAGCAACTGATGGATGGGTGGACATACTGACGTGAAAATGAGGTCATGAAGAGGAACAGTACAGAACTAAAAGACGATGGCGACGGTGACAGAGGTGAGGAGGAAGAGGATGAAGATGTGGGAGGCGATGACGCGGTCGGTAAGCATGTCACAACGGCTATCGACAGCCTTACAGCTGAAGATAATATCACCTTTACCCAACCAGTAACCCTTGCTATTGCTACTCCACCTGTTAACAACCGGCCTGCTGTTGTCAATCCGTCCATTAATGGGCAGGGAAACGTATATGTCACAAGCTCTCCTTCATTCATGGCCACAGGCAAAGCAAGCATCTCAACCTGTGCTGCTCAAGGTGCTACAGTCACTAGTCGACCTCCGAGCAGGTATGTGACAGCTACCACACACAGTACCCCCCAACAGACTTTACAGCCCACCCTGCAGTCAAGACGGTCTGATGGTGGACTTGGTGTCAGTTTCGCCCTACCTCCGACCCTTGCCAGCACGCCACAACTGCTGAGTGTTTGTGCCGCTCCGCCCGTCGATCTCAGCATGGGACAAAGTAGTAGCATGCCATATAGCAGCCCTGGTTCATACGCCGGTGGGGATAACAGCTCTCAGTGGGTTCGACCAAAAATAAGGCTCACACCCATAAGTTTGCCTAAGTTCTCTGGGGACAGGAGGGACTATTGGCGCTGGAAGGCTGAATGGGAGAGTATCCAGGCGCAAGCGGAACCTACGGGGTCGAGAGAATGTAAGAAACTTCACTTGCTAGACAGTATAGGTGAGTCTGTGAAAAGTGAACTCAGACTGTTGCGTTGCAGAGATGCAAACGATATCTTCAGGGAATTAGAGAACCGTTATGGTGACAAAGCACAAACGGCAGAAGAGATCGTGTTGGAGCTTCAATCACGACCTGCTGTAAAGAACCACCAGCCAAGAGAGACGTTAGAGTTGATTCTAGCAGTGGAGAGGGCTGCATTAGACCTCACAGACCTGGGGTGCGCGGACGCTGTACAGAATCAGCTGGTGATTCGGTCTTTGGAGAGTAAACTCCCTGATGTTATGAAAAGAGAGTGGCTCATGTGCGTGAGAAACCCTGTTAACAACGTCCACCCAGGAAACCGTTTCGACAGACTTTTGCTGTTCCTGGAAGACCAAAAATCGTTGCTCGTGAGGTTGGAGCAGTTGCTGCCCAGCAAGCCATAGCCTGCTAATGCTCCTGAGAGACCAAGCTACCGGGAGAAACCAGGAGACAGATGGAGGGAGAAGAAGTTGTTCACTAAGACTACAGCAAGTGAAGTTAAAAGAGACTCCAAACAGTTACCATGTGCTATGTGTGGTGATGAAGAACATGGAGGTAAACTGTTTCGCTGTAAAACATTCAGAAAGGCCAGTCTGTCGGAGAAGAAAGCTCAGGTGAAAAAGGTAAAAGCATGTTCAAAGTGTCTGGATGTTCACGGGGTCGATAATGGCTGCACTCCAAAGTTCCTCTGTCGTAAAGAGGAGTGTAAGAAAGGCGACACTCCAGCGGATCACCACTATTTCCTCTGCCCTAAGGCATCAACAAGGAAGGATGCTGCTCAGAGGGAAAGCAAAGCAGAGGAAAAGAGGGGACCTCGTGGTCCGACAGAGGAGCAAGAGGCTGTGTTCGCCGAGTTGGGACTGACTCCCCTCCAGTTGGAGGCTGTCCGCAGAGCTTGTACTAACAAGGCATCGTCGACAGTGTGTTCTGGCAAGGGTCTGATAGAACAGAGTGGCTTGAAAGAACATCCAGTCCTCATGATGCTTGTATCTGTCACGACAAAGAGAGGAGATAGCCTTGGAGCTTTGGTCGATCTTGCTTCTGACACGAATTACATTACACACCAAGCTGCGGAAAGGCTCGGACTGACCGGTGAACCAATCACCCTTGTCATGTATGGAGTCGGCACGATGAAGGTGAAAGTTGATACAAAAAGGTATCTTGTGACAATAAAAGTGTGGACCTCACGAGGAACCCTGAAGTTCCACGAGATGATCTGCTACGGGATGGAAGACATTGCCAAAGTGAATCGTGTGGTGAGATCGAAGCGGCTAGAGCAGTTTTTCCCTGAAGCTAAGCCGGGTGAACTGGCCCGCCCACAGAAGATCGATCTATTGATCAGCACTCGAGAAGGCCGTTTAGCTCCGCAAAGGCTGCAAAGGGTCGGCGACCTGGTGTTGTGGGATGGTCCTCTGGGAAAGATCGTGAGTGGTGTGCATCCAGACCTCTTCGAAGAAGTGGAGGTGACCACATGGCAGTCGGAGACGCACTTCGCTCACTCAATGAGGACGGTAGCCGTCAAAGTTGAAGAACACTTCGTGGGAAGGCCAGGAAGCCATTTGGAGCAAGAAAGCAGTGTAGAAGTTCGAACGACAGCAGCATGCAATAAAGAGGTCCTTGAGTGGCTAAAATGGGATAGCATCGGTGCTGCCTGTGACCCCACCTGTGGAGGGTGTCGCTGTGGTAAGTGCACACCGGGGGGAAAGGAGATGTCCCTGGCTGATGAGAAAGAGCTGGAGATAATAAAGGCAGGTCTAACCTTCAGAGAGAGAGATGCCCACAGCGACCAGCCGCACTGGGATGCGAAGTACCCCTGGAAGGAAAACCCAGCCTCTCTTCCCAACAACCGTAAATCTGTGGAAGCAACATTCCTGAGGGCTGAGACGCGGCTCATGAAAGACCCCCTGTGGAAAGAGGCTTACATGAAGCAAGTCCATGAGATGGTGGGGAGGGGAGCTGCTGTTAAGCTCACTAAGGACGTGATGGACAGCTGGAATGGTGCTGTGTGGTGGGTGAGCCACCTAACTGCTCCAAATCCCCACTCAGTGACTACGCCAGTGCGCCTCGTCTGGAATAGCAGCCAAGAGTTCGGAGGGGTGAGCATGAATAGCATTTTGCTCAAAGGCCCAGACGTCCTAAATCCCATCAGAGCGGTGCTCCTCAGATTCCGGGAAGGAGAACATGCAGCCATCGGAGACATCACCAAGATGTACAATTCGATATGGCTGGAAGAACAAGAGGTCCATGTACATCGATTCCTATGGAGAGACTCACCGGAGGATGAGATTGAGGATTATGCTGTCGTGAGGGTGAACATGGGGGACAAACCGGCTGGGTGCATTGCACATGTTGCCATGCGAGAGACTGCGATGTTGCCCTAGTTCTCTGATATGAAGGAGGAAAGAAGGGTCATCGATGAAAATTCCTACGTCGATGACCTCCTCACATCCCACAATGACCCACACTGTCTAAACGAGATCCTAGGGGGAGTGGAGTATATATTGAAAGCGGGAGGCTTCTACCTCAAGCCTTGGGTCCGGTCCGGTCAAAGTGGGAGGCGGGACGGGACAGAGTCCAAGCCAGTGACTCTGACGTTGCCCAACCAGCTAAGGGAAGAAGATAACAAAGCCCTGGGGGTTGGTTACCTCGTGCAAGAGGACAAACTCTTTGTGATGGTCTCCATCAACTTCTCCAGAAGGAAGAAGAAGATGAGAACTGAGACTGACCTCACTGAAGGAGAAGTGGAAGTGAAGACACCAAACCCACTGACTCGTCGTGTTCTACTGAGCCAGATCGCCGGGCTGTATGACCCGATCGGTCTAGTAACACCTGTGAAACAGAAAGGAGTGATCCTTGTTAGAAGAGCCTTCCAGGAAGCTGGTAAGCTTACTAAAGACACCTGGGATGAACCTCTGTCTGACGAGCTCAGAGGAAAGGCAATTGAACTGTTCAAGGAGTACGCTCGTCTAAGTAGAATCACGTTCCGCAGGAGCCTCACACCCTCTGACTGGAAGGGTAAACCCTGGGGAATTACGTTTTCTGACGGGAGCTGTGAGTCCTATGGCGCCGTACTGTACTTGAGATGGGAGACGTCAGATGGTGTGGTCACCCGGCTGGTAGAGTCGAAGGCCAAGTTAACCCCCCTCAACCAGAAAGGTGACGCAGTCAAGGCTGAGGTATGCGGGGCTGTCTTTGCCACACGTCTGAAGGGATACGTATTGAAGCATGGACGATTGGACGTGGAGAAGTGGTTCCACTTCATTGACAGTCAGACGGTACTAGGAGCCATCCAAAAAGAGAGCTACGGATTCCAGACATTCTTTGCGAACCGAGTCGGAGAGATTCAGAAGGCTGGACCTGTAACTGACTGGTGGTGGATACCAGGCGAGGTCAACATCGCTGATCTGGTCACGAGGGGGTGCTCTCCTGAACTGCTGGGTGAGAACTCTGTGTGGCAGAAAGGTCCCGAGTTCCTGTCTAGTCCAGTCGAGGATTGGCCCATAAAGTCCGCTTCAGAAGTGGCAGCTGATGCTAGGGAGGTGTGTCCTGATGTGAAGGGCGTAGTACGAGATGTGAGGGTGAGAACATGTCGAAGCTGTCCAGTTTTCGGCGGACAGCCTAAGAGAAACCGAGGTATGGAGAACTATCCCTCCACCATCCTCCACAGGGATGTTAGGAGGTTGGTGGTTCTGCTTCCAGTGGAGGAGCAGTAAAGGATCCCCACCATGGTGTGTTTCGGTAAAGGATCAAGACCCTCCCCACTACCATCCTCCTGGAGGCTGGTGGTGTGTTTCGGTGAAGGAGGTCGTAATGTCACCAAGGACAATGTATGTTGTTGATGGACATTAAAATTACCTTGAAGAGATAGTTATTCATGTTGTGACATAGTACGTTCATATCTATGCATGCAACGTTGTTTGCATGATCACGGGGAAAATTTCATATCTAGAAGTTTAACTGTTTGGTTATGGTAGCCTACTTGGATTCTAGAATCAGTAGACCAAGTGGGAGGTGTAGAACTTTCCAGTAGGTGTAACTATTGTTATTTATATATATAACAAGAGATGGATGCTATTATTATGTTCTGGGGTATAATTGTGTATATTTACCGCCTTATTCCAAAAGCAGGCATATTTATGTTATATTCGTACTGGGTTACAGGTTTGTTTTATTATTATTCCTGGTCCCCACACTGCGTGTCTGTATATGTTTAATTAGACGCAGCGTGCTGGCGCGTCGCCTTTAAGTTTCATTTTCATTCAATTGATGGTCAGGACTGGTACGCCTTGCCGGTTTACAACCTAACCCAACCAACCTAACTAACTAACCTACCAGTTGACTAACAGGCTAGCGTAGCGGTAGCATTAGGCTATCTAGTTTGTGGATGTTTATTGTGTATGTGTGCACAATAAAAGCTTATAAAAGAGACGCGAGTTGTATCCGCCGTGCTTGTCCTGAAACCCTTCCAGTGGGGAGTTTATTGAGCTATAGCAGGTAGTTCAGTAGAAAACTGGACACCATATAATTAAAATTATAATTTAATTGAAGAATGTGTCTGTCACTCAAAAAAGCTAAATGTTTTCTGTGAATAACATGAAAGAAATTCTGTGAATTACTTGTAGATTCTGTAGTGGTTTTGCTATATAGCGCTTAACAGTAGTATTAGTACTACTTTTGTTCATGACCTCAAGTTTAGATTATTGTAATGCTTTACTGGGTGGTTGTTCTGCACAATTAATAAACAAACTCCAGCTGGTTCAAAATACAGCAGCTAATACAGCAGCTAGAGTTCTCACTAGAACCAGGAAGTATAACCATATATTACCCTGGTTCTGTCAACTCTGCACTGGTTCCCTATTGAACATCGAATACATTTTAAAATCTCGCTAATTACTTAATAAAAAGCCCTGAATGTTTAATTCCTCAATACTTGAGCGGGCTCTTATCGCATTATAGTCAGAAGTCAGAAAGAGCTTTATTACCAAGTATGTTTACACCAGTATGTTGTCAAGGAATTTGACTTTGCAACAGGAGCTTCCAGTGCAGAAGAAAGTACGGACATAGTGCAAACATACATGATAGTGCAGACATACATAGAATCACACATTAGAGATAAAATATAACACTAATATAAGAAAAAAAAAACGAAAATTAAATAATGCACTATATTCAGAAGTAGAAGTAGGCCTATAGAAATGTAATGCCTTTGTGGAGGAAAAGACACACACACACACACACACACACACACTAAGTGCAACAATACATCCCTGAGGTCCGATTTCCTGCCATAAAACCTCCTTATCTCAAGAGACGTTGTTAAAACAAGAAGTTGGAGGAGAGCATCTTGAATGTGGTTTAAAACAGGACTTCACTTGGTTCTTATCACTTAACCATAACTCGACCGAAACAGGACGAAACATCTGTTTATGGTCCAACAACAAACGTCACGGATCCCCTGATCGTTAACGCATAATTCAATGATTTTTATCAACAAGAAAAGACGTTTTTACGACAGACGTTCAGCTAAGAAAGACCAGATCTCCACAAACGTGACATTCTTATGACCTGGACAGTGACTTTCCTGACCTCCCGTTTCTCCCACATTCCACAGCTCGTTTCTGGTCTTGGACCTTGCTAAAAGGACCCAAAACTTTTATAAAGTGTTTCAAAAGACAATTAATACCTGTTGCTGTTATCAAAAGCAATATATACAATATATTTTACAAAATATATCAATGTGTATTTTATGTCATTTATAAGCTTGCTGTGTTATTGGAATCTATGATATTGTTGGAATCTTTTGATGTCTAATTTTCCCGATCACTATTGTTTAATTTCACATGCGTGGTGTGATTATTTAGAATTTAGGATAGTTTAATCTATGCCTTAGCCATGTAATATATACAGTATAACTGAGATATGTACTTTGGAGAATGCCAGATATCTGCTGTTTGGGTTTTAATGAAAGTTCATTTCAGTGGCAATAATTTGGTGTGAATGAAAATTACCCTTAGCCCATAATGTATGATTATAACACATATAGAAATCTGCCAGGATATTTTCTTCATGTGACAAAATAACTAAGCAGATAAATTTACTGCATGGAAAATGAGCCGTGTAGGCGGAGCTCCGCCCTTCAAGAACTATTTAATTGGAAGAGCATCGAGTGGGAGGAACCGAAATCTCCGGTCTAAAATACTGACTCCCAGCTGCTTGCTCTCTCTCTCTCTGCTGCTTTTTTTTTAAATCGCGCGATTCTTTGAAACTTGGAGCTACTCCAAAAGAGCTTGCAACCTTAACATCTAGGCCGAGTTTGAACATTGAACCAACATCTAGTCAAATCTCTGAAGAAACCCTTGAAAGTCTGAAGCTACGGAACTCAAGGAAGAACTCAAGAGCGTCAAACAACACCGAGCAGCCAAACCAACAGAAGGGCATCCCCAGAGTGACGTCACGCAACGACACGCGGAATTCCCTCGAGCCACCGATCAGCGATCATTTCAACTTAAAAGCAAGTATCAAACAACCTCTATTCCGCTGAATCGTGTCGTATCTATCTCTAAAGTAAGGATAATAGTTCTCCTCTTGATGATCGACACGGGTAAAATCGTGTGGAAATAGCAGAACAGTGCTATATTTTAATCATTCTCAATTGCAACAATTCATTGCCTATGTTTGTGTATGTATGTATTTTGTTTTATGTTATTTAGCTTAGTTCATGTATTTTAGTAAGATAGCAAATAAACTCTTGTTTGATTTATAGAGAAGTGCCCTGTGTTCTGTTGTGAAAGATTCAAATCAAACTTTGCCCAGATTACGTTACCTATGCTCATAACTGTCATAAGGTTATTTAAATAATTCTGTATTATTATATCGTGGCCACGAGAATAAACAGAATTTCTCAGATGTACTGAAATCTAACAACTCGCTGGACGATTGTTAAATAAGGTATAAGTTGGACGTTTTGATTAATATCAATTGATCATATCAATATCAGACTTTAAGATTCCCTAAAGCTAAAATAAAGCTTAAACCAAAGAGCTAAATTAAACAATGTAAAAGGGGTAAAATCCTTTACAGAAAAAAAAAATTGTTTAAATGAATGTACAGATATGTTATTTACAATTATGCAGTTTACAAAAGTACAAATTTAGGATTCTGTGTATAAATATGTCAGTTATGATGAACAATGTGTAGTTATGAAAGTTTTAATTATTCAGACTGGATATAGCCTGCGGGAAAAGCTGTTCTTGTGCCTGGCTGTTCTGGTGGTCGGTGCTCTGTAACGCTGACCAGAAGGCAACCTTTCGAAGAAAGAATGGCCTGGGTGTATGGGGTCCAAAGTGATTTTCTTAGCCCTTTTTCTTACTCTGGAGGTTTAAAGATCTTGAAGGTTGGGCAGGGGGCACTATTAATCCTCTCAGCAGTCCTGACTGTCCGTTGTAGTCTCTTGATGTCTGATTTGATAGCTGAACCAAACCAGACAATTATGGATGAACACAGGACAGACTCAATGATGGCCGAGTAGAACTGTTTCAGCAGCTCCTGTGGCAGGTTGAACTTCCTCAGTTGGCAAAGGAAGTACAACCTCTGCTGGGTCTTTTTGACAATGGAGTCTGTGTGAGTGTTCCACTTCAAGTCCTGTGAGATGGTGGTGCCCAGGAACTTGAATGACTCCACTGCAGCCACAGTGCTGTTCATGATGGTGAGTGGGGGGGAGTGCAGGGGGGTTTCTCCTTTTTTGGCTTAAAACTGGGTTTTTTTTCCAGCTTTTCAGAGTAGTGTTTTTAGCCACTCTGATCTCCTTTGTTAGTCTGTTCCTGGCCTGGTTATACAAGATTTTATCCCCACTTCTGTAAGCATCCTCTTTGGCGTGAGTTGTTTGAGTTTCCCAGTAAACCATGGTTTATCATTATAGAATGATAAGAATGTTCCAACCAGAAACAGGAACACTTCCCATAACACCCGATGTACTCGCTACATCGCAAGAAGAATGGCATCTGTGCTAATATTAGTTTCTTTCATTTTTATTCCGAGATCACCGTAGCCACCCAGATCCAGTTTATATCCAGACCAGATGGTGGACCAGCACCTAGAGATGACCTCTACAGCCCTGAATGTCAGCGGAGACCATGTCAACTACATGTGCCCCAGAGACAGATCCCCAGTGAAGACCACACCACCTAGACGACCGTCGGGACCACATGAACCAGATGAGTCCTCTGTACAATCTGACCTGTGTTGCAGCCTGGAATTAAACTGCTAGTTTCGTCTGGCCAGAGGAGAACTGGCCCCTCGACTGAGCCTGGTTTCTCCCAAGGTTTTTAACTCCATTTCTGTCAAGGATGGAGTTTTCCATCCGTGCCACTGTCACCTTTGGCTTGCTTAGTTGGGAGCGCTTGACTGATTGCACAGACACTATTGGAAGAGAGCTGAACTGGATGATGATATCACTGAATCATCAATGAATTGACTTTAAAAGAAAAAATGACTCTTTGTTATTATACTCTTGCATTATTGACAAACTATTTTCCTGTTTGAAACTGTAAAGCTGCTTTGACACAATCTGTATTGTATAAAGCGCTATATAAATAAAGGTGACTTGACTTTACTTTACTATAGTTCCATCCACAATGTAAAAGGAACAAAATGTCATGAAAATCACTTTACGTATGCATGTATGTTTGTATGTTTTTTTATTTATTTTTTATTACAGTTTCTAAATTACCAACCCTTCTAAAGAGCAAATTAAGCCAACTTTTACAATCATAATACCCTTATGTATTTTTAAAAGTTTGTAGACAACAGATGGCATGATACCATGTCCTATAAATTCGAATTTTTGCCAGTAAAAAGCATAAGCATCCTGCCTGGTCCCCAGATCCATTTTAAAATTGTTTTGGATAAAATCAACTACTAAGTGCCTAATGTAAACATGAAGTCAGAATTGACTCATTTTACATTTTTAATGCACATTAGGCCTATTTACACTTGGTCAATTAATTTGTTTTCTATGATCAAATATCTAAATGTGCAAACCACTTGAGAAGGTGGTTTGAGACACATTCCAGAGGCAACTGGACAACTGGAAAATGAAGTGGAAACAGAAGATCAGGTTTACAGTATATTAATTTTGTAGAGACAAACAAAAATACAATAACAAAGAGGATAGCTATCTGATCAATAAAAATGCATGAAGTGGCCGAATGTAAATAGGCCTATTGGTTGTATTATACACATATATATATATATATATATATATATATATATATATTATTATTTTTTTTTAATGTTTGTCTTTATAACATTTTACCAAAATATAATAACTTCCTCCACCTCCAAAAAGACTTAGATGTCATTTTTCATAAAACAATCAATTCCCAATGAATAATAATACAAAAAAATCATGTTGACTTTAAATGTAAATATCTGATTTCCTGTATATAAGCCAGCAAGGAAACTAGCAAAAGCATGCTAGGTAAACTGAAGAAATTCCCCTGTCTCAGATGTGGGCGTGTTCTAATAAGCTTTTGTTGAGGATGCACATGATTATCAACCATATAAGTGAGCTATTTGCCCATCAATCGTGTATGGGAGACAGTGTCAGGTACTGAATTTTTTTTGCTTCCTTATGCTTACCTTCTCATTGATTTGTGTTGTTCAATGCAATGACGCAGACACCTTATATTAATGAATCCCAGTCTGCATTTTTTTGCAGATGATAATCAGCTCTGATTCTGCTTCACTATTATTATTATTATTATTATCAGGGCTCGAATTGAGGGGGGATGCGGGGGGATGGCATCCCCCTGGTCGAAAAAAAATGACAAAAAGCATCCCCTCTTTAAAACCACCATCCCCCCTTACCATCCCCTTTGGATTATTCATTTTGTGTATTACGTAAAACTTATCATGCACATGAAATGTTAAAATTCTCTACTTATGATCATTTACAAACTAAATAACGGCGATTGGCCAATCAGAACTTGTAACAAGCTGCGCACAAGCGGAAGCAATTTCGTAATTTTTCGCGTTCTAAAGTTCTTTAAAAAGAAGACAACAGAAGGTATGATTTTTCCTTGATTAGAATTTAAAGACATTCTCCTGACATAATGTATGTGTGACTGTGAGGGACTGAGAGACGATAGGAGAGCTGATATTATCCTGATATTATGATTTTATTTAAAACAAAAAACACGTCTTCAGAGTCCAAAAGCATTCACTGCGCGATGAAGCCCATTAGAATACAGTTAGAATGCCCTTATAATTCCAGCAATGAAACATAAAATACCAATGTATGAGTTTTTACGTTTTTATATTCATTGCACAAGCAATGTACATTTATGTATATCAGCACATGTGCGCGAGGCCGCAAGCACAAAATATGTTATTAGTTTTATACAACAGTGCATAGCAACATGGAGTTTCATTCCGTGAATGAATCAGTTTTTGAACGAATCGAGTGAGCCAGTGATTCAACGGTCCATTCAGTTGTTTCGTTTCTATTGAATCAGCCGTTTTGAACAAATCGTTTGATATGAATGATTCAGTAAGTCATTTATTAAAACAGGGACTTGCTGCCACCTACTGGCGGTTGTCATATTTATTTATCCATGACAGACCTAAATCAGCCAAGGTGCCAGCACAAAAACACATTCAGCTAAATATTGTTTAATTATCAATATTGAACAAAAATCCTCTATTTCAGGCCCCAGAAGGAAAAAAAACGTATAAATAACAGTTCATTTAATAAGGCTAATTTTTCATTAAATAGAAACCTTTAAAAATGAGACCAATTTTATAATCATTGTGTAAAATTAGCCACAGGACCCACACCATCCCCCCTGATTTTTTTTTTACAATTCGACCACTGATTATTATCACACACTTTATTCCTGTAATGTGGTTTTGGGTTTTGCTTCATGTTCTTGTTTTCAAGTCTCTTATTTTGTAGTTAGTTCATAGTCATGTTCTCTGTTAGTCATGTGATTCCATATTCCCTCATGTATCTTGTTTCAATTGGTTGCCTTGTGTATGTGTCATGTTCTGATTGGTTGTCTTATTCATGTGCCTTGTTTATCATTGGTTGGTTGGTTTATGTCATGCGACCCTTATTGTTTGGAATTTATAGCCCTCATATCTTCATTGTTTCTTGTCAAGTATTGATTTGTGTAAGCACTGTTTGTGAGTTTGTGCCATGTTTTAGTTCATGTTTTGCCAAGCCATGCTATGTCTTTGATTATTATGTATTTGCTCACTTTTGGATATCATTAAACTAGTGATGGGAGAAACGAACCTTTTTGAAGCTTCGAATCAATTGTACCAATTGCTTCACAAAATGATTCACTGTTTCGAAGCGCTCGAAACACCACACGCTAGTGACGCCTGCTGGTCAAAAGTGTGTAAACTCAGGCAAAAACATGCATAAAAACAGCTTTTTAAAAACCCATTGCAAATGTTTTATTTAAAGTATAATAGGTACATTAAATACTATAAAATAATAAAATACCATTAAATATGAGGTGTCTGTATAATACAGTATGTGGTTTTAATTTTTTTTATATTAATTTGCAGGACTTGTTTTGTTTGTTTAATGGAGAGCTTGTAAATAGAGGCCAGTAAGACACTATTAACTACTACTCATCCTTTTAATTACACAAATGTCTCGTACAAATGTCTACAAATTGATGAAACTGATCCGAGATCAGGTAAAAACCATAAACGCTGGTTCAATAGTTTGCCGCTGGGGGCCCCCCCAATGGAAAATCTTAGAAATTTCAAATGTTTCAAAACAGTTATGACATAATGAAGCCTCGTTTACTGAAATCATGTGACTTTGGCAGTTTGATACACGCTCTGAACCACTGTTTCGAAACAAATGATTCACAAAAGTTTCGAAGCTTCTCGAAGCAGTGCTTCAAAAGCACCCATCACTACATTAAACTGCACATAGGTTCTATTTCAACTCGCTTCAGTGGACTGATCACTACAGAATACTCAACCCGTAATGAACCCAGCAGCTTGTCTATTATGCCTTCGACAAGGCAACCGGGCCATTGAGGATTATGTGGCAAACTTTTGTGAACTGTGTGACCAGGTGTGTTTCAATGGTATTGCCCTTAAGGACATTTTTCGTTTCAGATTAACAAAAGAACTATCATGTTTAATGCCACCATACCCCACAATGATCACTACAGCAATATATTGACTTTGCACTCCAGTTTAGTGGCGCTGTATTCACTGTTGGGATAGCTGATGAGGAGCCCTGCAATTTTGCAGTACCGTCCGCACCAGAGCATTTTCATGTCCCAACCGTTATGCCTGGATTTGTTCAAGTCATGCCAGCCAAGCCAGAGCCTCCACACGCCATGCCTGCCAAGCCAAAGCCAGCCACTCCAGAGCCTGCTCCAGTTCATGAATCCACTCCAGAGCCTGCTCCAGTCCATGAATCCACTCCAGAGCCTGCTCCAGTCCATGAATCCGCTCCAGAGCCTGCTCCAGTCCATGAATCCGCTCCAGAGCCTGCTCAAGTCCTTGAGTCCACTGCAGAACCTCCCAAGGTGGCGGCGTCCACTTCAGCTCCTCTCAGGGTGGTGTCGCCCACCTCTGAACTCACAGTCTGTCCTGTCACGGCCAAGGAGGCCGTTCATGAACTTTCTGCTTTGAGGCCATTCGAGGATATTTTGCCTGTCATGTTGCGGCTGTGGAGGCTGCTCACAAACACTCCGCCTGTTCTGTCACGGTCAAGTGGTCTGTCCATTTCTCTGCTCCGCCATGGCCTCCTAACCTGAGGTGGTCTTCTGCTCAGCCTTGCCTCCCTGCTCTGCTCTGCCTCTTCTCCATGGCCAAGGCCCGGCACTGCACCACAGTCCTTTGCGCTATGGCCCAGGCCCACCTCTTCTCCCCAGCCCAGGCCCACCTCTGCTCCACGGCCCAGGTCCACCATGGCTCCACTACCCAGATTTGCAACTGCCCCATGGTCCAGGTCCACCAATGCTCCAAAGCCTAGTTCTGCCATTGCCCCATGGTCCAGGTCCACCAATGCTCCAAAGCCTAATTCTGCCATTGCCTCATGGTCTAGGCCCACCATCGCTGCACAGTCCTGGTCCTTTGCCATGCCATGATCCAGGTCAGGTTCCACTATATGGGCCTGGTCCTCCATCCCACCCCCTGGACTACCTCCAGTCCTCCATCCTGGACTATGTTTTGGGTGGTTCTTTAGGCACCTGAAGCTGCCTTTTTTTGAGGGGGGAAATATGTAACGTGGTTTTGGGTTTTGTTTCATGTTCTTGTTTTCAAGTCTCTTATTTTGTAGTTAGTTCACAGTCATTTTCTCTGTTAGTCATGTGATTCCCTGTTCCCTCATGTGTCTTGTTTCGATTGGTTGCCTTGTGTATGTGTCATGTTGTGATTGGTTGTCTTAGTCATGTGTCTTGTTTCTCATTGGTTGGTTTATGTTATGTGACCCTTATTGTTTGATATTTATAGCCCTCATGTCGTCATTGTTTCTTGTTGAGTATTTATTTGTGTAACCACTTTTTGTGAGTTTGTGCCATGTTTTAGTCCATGTTTTGCCAAGCCATGCCATGTTTTTATTATGTATTTGCTCACTTTTGGATATCATTAAACTGCACATGGGTTCTATTTCAACTCACTTCAATGGACTGATCATTACAATTCCAGTCAGATCATGTATCATTTTATATTGTCATTAAATTAAAACTACTTGGAATTTATTTCATTTTATTTTATTTATTTTATAAATTTATTTTAAAGAAGCTGATGTCAGCTGCACCATTGTGGAAGACAATAGTTATATTTCATATGGGAATCAAGGACATAATTATTCAAGACCATATAGATTATATACATGCACCCGAGAAGGCGTCAAACATAGCAAGATCTGAAATTCTTTAAATAAAATCTTACCAAACAAAACTGCTTTATTGACTTCACAGCCTTGATAAGACCACCAGTAAAATAGTATGCATGGCTGCATTTCATTTGCTTTTGGAATGAGATAACATTTTATTTATCATAAACATCAAGAGAATGGGCATTCGTTATTTATTGCTGAATCTTGAAATCTCCGTGATATCATGAAATTCCACTCAGTTACAATATCAGATTTTTTTTTTTCAGATATCAACACAAAGTAAAGGTTACTTGTCATCAGTTGGATTTTATCACATTTTATGTGCTGATTTTAGGCTATTGTAATTATATATGGTTACAACTGAATAAATATTGTGTAAAATAAATGCTCATTTAATTTCAGCTACATTTCATGTACTATAATATAGCTGTATTGAATCACATACACAACTAGTTAAAAGTTTTGGTACATCTGTTAATTGTCAATATTTTTCACATTTTAGAATAAAAGTCTAATAATAAATCACAATTATTATATTGATTGACTGAATGATTGCAATATTTATTTTAATATCATGAAAAATGTAAATTGAGTCAAGTGTGCATAACTGGTGGTGGATATACCATCTTGCTCACTAGATCAACATCAGCCATTGAAAACCCATACTGTGTAATCATTATCCATCATAAATCAACTGCATTGAGGTACCAGTGAGAGATAAAAAAAAAAATACCAGCTTCCTTTATGTACTTTTCCTGTATGCTCTAGCAGAGTCTTGCTAACTTACCTCAGTGCCTGAGGCAGCCTGACTCTGGAAAATACCAGCCAGGTCTCGGATCAGCACTGCTGCAGACTACAGTAAGATTCCTACAAATCTTTTTTGCAAAAATTCAAACCAAAATATCCACAGTTCAATTCCTAGGGTTATCTTCCTGCTCTTTTAGTCCTTTGGCTAATATTCGCTAATCAAGTACATGGTAAGAGCACAAGGCCATTATTTTTTTTCCATGTTCTCGGTGAATCTGTGCTGATTGAACTGCTTTCCTTACAAAGTAAAATCTGAGCACTAGAGTAATTTTTCCTGCACAGTTTGATGTGAGTCCCAGCCTGTGTCATTACCCCAGCTATGATTGAGTGACCCAGGACTGATATTTATGTGTAAAGCCAAGTGTAAAACATCATTTGAGGACCTTCAGACTTTATTTCAGTTTAATGTCATGTTTATAACCATTTTTTTTATCCTCCCGACTTCATAGAGAAACATAATGATACATGGCGTCCTTGAACGTAGCCACAGAAAGCATCAGATGAGGTGTCTGGACTCTGGCCCCAGATTTACACACTTGTGTTCTTGGGGTACAATCACTCAAGGCGTCTGGTTCTGCTTTTAATGCCATACCACTGTCTGCCATCCATACAAATACACTACAGCTCATGTCCCAAGAAAAAAAAAAAAACTGAGGAGGAAAAGTTTGAAAATAATAAAAATAAAAAAGGTACAGGACTGGACAGTCTTTCTAGTTAACCATCTAGTGAAACTCAAGGGCACCAGGATTAGTAATCAGGTAAGGCTGAAATGCATTTTGTTTCAAAGAACAATTCCCGTGACCAAGAATATATGGAAAAATTACAGATTCACAACAGTTTGAATCTCAGTCGGTTTCTCTAACTAGACAGTTAGATCTGTAAATAGTCAATTTGTTTAGTTTGTGTCAGTTTAGTGGTGCCATGCCTTTTTGGAGAAAAAAAATTATAATAGTAAAATCTGTGTCCAAAATTATGATATTTTGAAGAATGGTGATAACCAAGTTTTGGTCACCACTGACTTCCATTGAATGAAATCAAACAAACAAACAAACATATTTAAGACCACTGAAGCTGCAGGGCATATTTTGAGTCATTTACATAAGGTAAACACTGACTCGCTTACTAGTCGACTACTTTTCAAGATGACTAGTAAACCTAGTTGTACAAACCTATAGCTGTGTAAGTTTCTATTTGCTGTTAATAACTAAACAAACAAACAAACAATCAAAAGGATGTGTAATATACCTCTACCTCCTCTTCCACCCTGACCCTTGTTTTCCATTGTTTGGAGAGAAAAAAAACAAAAAAAACATGCAGTCTTACCCCAATCTCACATCACTGGCTGATTGATTCATTGTTTTTATTGCATTAATTTACTTAATTAATTTGATGATGAAATGAAGGGCAAATGTCCTGTATGGAACCGTATGAGCCAGTTGTAAAGAAGCGAAAGAAGAGGAAAAAAATTGTTATGACTTTCTACTAATGGATTAATTTTTAATGAATATGTGGGAGTTTCTCCATTCTTACTGCTATCACTAACAGATACATCAAAAGAATACACATGCTTTTATATTCAAATGAGATAAAAACAACCATGTTGCAAATGATAGCCAGACTCATTTATTGCCATTAATTAAAAAAATCTGCAAGAGTCTAAACAAATATATACTTATAAACATCATTCTTGTACAACCCCAAATCAGAAAAAGTTGGGACGGTATGGAAAACGCAAATAAAAAAAGAAAGTAGTGATTTCTAAATTTACTTTGACTTGTATTTCATTGCAGACAATATGAACACAAAATATTTCATGTTTTGTCTGGTCAACTTCATGTCATTTGTAAATATACATCCTTTCCTGTCATTCAGACCTGCAACACATTCCAAAAAAAGTTGGGACAGGAGCAATTTAGGGTTAGTAATGAGGTAAATTGGTTAAATAATGATGTGATTTGAAACAGTTGATGTCAACAGGTGATTGTAATTATGATTTGGTACAAAAGCAGCATCCAAGAAAGGTCTAGTCCTTTAGGAGCAAAGATGGGCCGAGGATCGCCAGTTTGCCAACAAATACGTGAGAAAATTATTGAAATGTTTAAAAACAATGTTCCTCAAAGAAAGATAGGAAGAGATTTGGATATTTCACCTTCAACAGTGCATAACATAATTAAAAGATTCAAGGAATCTGGAGGAATTTCAGTGCGTAAAGGACAAGGGCGCAAGCCTAAGATGAACAACCGTGATCTCCGATCCCTCAGGTGGCACTGCATCAAGAATCGTCATTCATCTATAAGCGATATCACCACATGGGCTCAGGACTACTTTGGCAAACCTTTGTCAAGTACCACAATACGTAGTTACATCCACAAATGCCAGTTAAAACTGTACTGTGCCAAAAGGAAGCCCTATGTTAACAGTGTCCAGAAGCGCCGTCGCCTTCTCTGGGCTCGGAGGCATCTGGGATGGACCATCACACAGTGGAAACGTGTACTGTGGTCAGATGAATCAGTATTTCAGGTATTTTTTGGGAGGAATGGACGCCGTGTGCTCCGGACCAAAGAAGAAAAGGATCATCCAGACTGTTACCAGCAACAAGTCCAAAAGCCAGGGTCTGTCATGGTATGGGGTTGTGTCAGTGCCCTTGGCAAAGGTAACTTGCACTTCTGTGATGGCACCATTAATGCTGAAAAGTACATAGAGATTTTGGAGCACAATATGTTGCCTTCAAGAAGACATCTTTTCCAGGGACGTCCATGCATATTTCAACAAGACAATGCAAAACCACATTCTGCACACATTACAAAGTCCTGGCTGCGGAGGAAGAGGGTACGGGTACTTGACTGGCCTGCCTGCAGTCCCGACCTGTCTCCAATAGAGAATGTGTGGCGCATTTTGAAGCGCAAAGTGCGACAACGAAGACCCCGTACTGTTGCCCACCTTAAGACTTGTTTGCAGGAAGAATGAGACAAAATTACACCTGAAACACTTCATCACTTGGTGTCTTCAGTCCCTAAACGTCTTTTAAGTGTTGTGAAAAGGAATGGCAACATTACAAAGTGGTAAATGCTTTACTGTCCCAACTTTTTTTGGAATGTGTTGCAGGTCTGAATGACAGGAAAGGATGTATATTTACAAATTACATGAAGTTGACCAGACAAAACATGAAATATTTTGTGTTCATATTGTCTGCAATGAAATACAGGTCAAAGTAAATTTAGAAATCACTACTTTCTTTTTTTATTTGCGTTTTCCATACTGTCCCAACTTTTTCTGATTTGGGGTTGTATGATAATGCCAGATAACACTGTTTTTTCATGATAAATGAAGAGTGAGTAAGGAGATTAAGCAGAATATTTTTGCGCCAAAACCATGTCAGTCCTTTCAAACTAAGACATGTCAGACATAATTTGCAGTGCCCTGAATTAATGCACTTAGATTGCAGTTCTGTGTCAATTATCAAGCATTAAGGAGCACGTTTAGATGAACTATTCTAATCTGCAAGTGGTAAGTGAGCACTCTTGGGAGCTATTGGGTGCACGCCACACCTTCTGCCCACCTACATTTCACACTAATAGACTGGTAAAGAGATTGCCATATCCTTTATGAGATCTATAGAATTTCATGTGTAACAGAGCACAATCATGCTCTTAAACAGTGTAATCTCCCTGTGAATTAGAAGTAAATTTAAGCTTAAGCTTAAAAGGATGATGATAATGATAATGGTTTCAGTTATGTTCAACTGTCTGATAACTTTATCAGCCTAAAATTCCTCATGAGCAATATAAATAAACAGAGATGAGGCAATTGTTGACATGCAGTCATGCTGAAAAGAAAAATCACAAATGAGATCTCTCTAATATCCTGTTTTTCATAAATGGAGAGTAAGGTAGATAAGGCAGACTTTTGCTGACATTGCATGTACATTCAATTTATAGTTTTATACCCTTCTGTATGCCAACAAATATTGAGTCTTTTTTATTACAAGCATCTGAGACAAAGTTGATACCAAAACAAAATTGAGAACTTCAATATGTGGAAGAAATGTTTGAGTTAATGATGACATGTCTGATTTTGATTTCAGGCTTTGTTATTGTTGCAATTCTGAGCAGAGATTCAGACATTGTTGAGATCTCTTCTAAAATTATTACTTCTGAAGTCTAAAACAAATTTTAAAGCAGAAAGTGTCCATTTGTCTTCTTTAAATCATTGGGAAAACATTCTAAAACAATCATGTCTAGGAAAAACATTTGAGAAATTAAAGATCCCCATTTAAATTATTATTATTATTTTTTAATGTCATGCATCAGTACAGCTAAACAATACAAGAGGTTACTCACAAACCTCCTGAAAAAATATCTAGCTAATCTTCTCCAACAAGGACAGCAACACCGACGCGGCAGCTATTTTAGCATTCAGTTGTGTAATGTAGCTTGGCCTATATATCAAAACAATGCATGTAGTACACAGCTTAACTATGATAGAATCTGGCCAGCAAGGAAACTCAATATCAAGTTCAGACAAAGCATCATTAAGCACTCATTTCCAAATATAGAGCTGATAGAAAGACTGGCACATGGGAAGTGATACTAATGAGAGAGACACATTTAATAAGACCAATTACAGGGAAAATTAGAAATAGTGAGGTTTGCAGTATTAGCAGCCAACTGCATGAGTTTGATATTTTAAGTTAAAAAATGTAAATAAATACACTGATAACTGCTCATCGTTTCCTCAGAATGTGGAATGATATCCATGGCAACAGCAATCCTCAAGTTGGCGACAAAAATTAGGGACATCTAGATGTAAAACCGTTACTTAAAAAAAAAAAAACCTTCCTCTGATGTTAAAGTCAAAATGAAATGCCATTCACAACCCATTTTACTGTGGAAATCTGACATATTTGCCTGTGACAGGTTATTCAGCTTTTATTTGGCTTAATTTACTCCATTAGGAATGGACTGGAAGTAGAGCCCTGCACGGGCCAAAAATTTAGGCCCTAGCCCGGCCTGTGTCCAACAGCTTATCAGAATTCTCGGCCCGAGTCCGACCCGAGCTCGTCTTTTTTTTTCCCCTTCTCCCAAAACAGCTTATACTACTGTTTCAGCTATTAAAATACTTCAGTTTTGTATTTTTTTTTTTGCACTTTAAATATGACAGGCTCATAGCTCGTAAGACATGGGAAATACAGTTGCAAATGGACTTTGCTTTTTCATTTGAAATGTGGCAGTCACTGTGCGTTTGCGAAAGTGAAAATACAAAAGATAATGCAAGATTTGCAATTGCATTTGAATTATGTCACAATTTATGCGCCCACATGTGGAAAACGCAATTGAAAATACAATTTGCAATTCCTTTTGAAAAAAGTCCTGATTATTCTTCCATAGTCTTTTCTGCTGTAAACGTTAAGTGACTATTCATAAACTGTTTTATTCATGGTATAATATTGTAAATGAGGACATAATATTAGCGTCTTCCATTCATTATTTGTAGCGCGCCAGCCAACCAATCTCGCAAAATGTTGTGCTTTGTTCTTTTACACACAGCTCATCTTTCAAATTCTTTCAGTTTTATAACGAAATACAAATTATAAATGTGTTTTTGCTCTTTATTTCAAGTTTATAGCAAGATATAAAAGTGAAGGAACATCATAAGACATGAAAATAAAAAACAGTTTAGCCTAATTTATAATGAAAATAATGTCTCGTCGTTCGTTATTGTAATCGGAAAGATGATTGGCTCACATTATTGCAATATAGCCTGATTGTTTGTATTTCGCTATAAAACTGACATATTTTGAAAGCTGAGACTTTGGAATATCTCCCGGTGCTCCCAATCCGGGCCATTTGCATGCGCAAAAGGCTAGAATAGCCTATCTCAAAATATTATAACTATAATCTTTATTCTTGAAACATTTCGACTTTATTCTTAAAACATTTCGACTTCAATCTCGAAACATTTCCACTTTATTCTCGAAACATTTTGACTTTATTCTAGTAATATTTCGACTTTATTCTCGTAATTTTTCGACTTTATTCTCGTAATTTCGACTTTATTCTCTAAATATTTCGACTTTATTCTCGTAGTATTTCGACTTTATTCTCGTAGTATTTCGACTTTATTCTCATAATTTCGACTTTATTCTCGAAATACTACGACTTTATTCTCGTTATTTCGACTTTATTCTCTAAATATTTCGACTTTATTCTCGTAGTATTTTGACTTTATTCTCGTAATATTTCGACTTTATTCTCGTAATTTCGACTTTATTCTCGAAATATTATGACTTTAATCTCGTAATTTTATATATTTTTTATTTTTTAACGAGGCGCTAAAATGCCGTCGTAAACTGGAAGGTACTTAAGTGTTAAAAAGTATTATTTCCAACTGCTGGTGTAGCAGTACTTAAATTGAACACTTAATAGTACTGAACAAAATTAATATGCTTGTGTTGTAATTTAAGGACATATTTCTATAAAACAGTATCAGAATATGCTCTCATGAATCTCAGACACTTACATTTTATTAATTGTATCTTGATTATTTATGACATGATTTATTTTCATTACACAATTACAAGAAAATTAAAGGGATAGAAATAGAGCTAAAGTTTGACATTGCCAATGAGGAATTGACAGATGACTGTTAGTTTTGAAAGTTAGTTTTGATCTTTGAAATTCTGATAGTATCATAAATATTTCTGTTATTTTAAATGATTAGAATGCATTGATACAATATTTTAAATTGTTCTCTGATATCTACATAGAAGGTATGTGGCTTAGGTAAGGGCAACAATTCTCCAGAAACGGTTTTACATGTCCATTTACAACCCTAGGATTTCTCCCTAGAATTAAATGGTCTGTTATTACCTTATGTGGAAGGGTCATGAATAATAATGTTGAGCACTGCTCTGATTGGCTGTTTCACAGTGCGGCTCAATGTTGAGCTCTGCTCTGATTGGCTGTTTCACAGTGCGGCTCATTTCAGTAGCTCACACAGCAGGAAGGAAACACAGGGAAAATATATATTTCAATACTTTCTCGTGCAGTTATATTGTTGGGTAATTGAGTAATCGCTTTTTAGTTTCACTTTCACTTTCGAGATTAGCGGTCGCACGTACTCTGTTTATACTATGGAGCGGCAGCACTTCCCACACATTTTACAAGATCAGATGCTTGTCAGTGGTGCTCAGGATCTGTAAATCATTCGCCATCATCCTCAGTCATCTCTCCTTACTCTGTTTATGTGGTAAGTGAAATCTTATGTACTGTAATGTAACAGGCTACTGGAACATAACATTTATTTCCATGCCATTTTCGCTGTTGTCCTCGCTTGTTTCTTCACAATACCTGCAGAACTTCTGATGGTTTGGCTGTGCAGGTTTGGCTGACATGGCCTAGAACATGGGCGGGTATATGCAAATGTTGGGGGCGTACATATTAGTGATCCCGACTGTAATGTCACAGTCGGTGTTATGTTCTGATTCGCCTATTTTTCAGTGGTCTTTTGCATTCACAAGATTTACATAAGAAGGATGAAACAATGGTGTTTGAGGCTCACGGTATGTCATTTCCATGTACAGAACTGTTATTATTCAACTATGCCAAGGTAAATACAGCTTTCCATTCTATAGCACTTTTAAGATATTGAAGATTTTAAGAATGAGAACAGCTACTACCACAAAACAACACAGGATGATTGGGGGGGGGGTTGGGGGGGGTTGAAGCAACAGCTGGAAAAAAGTGACATCTGCTGAAATTAAGGACTGTATTAAGGACTGTAATGTATTGTCTATACTTCCAATGTAGACAGCAATGTTAATCATGATGTGGCAAAATATATATCAATCTATTATTCATGCCATTGTGTGCAAATCTAATCATAATATGTGCAAACACACAAAGAGACATCACAGGGAAAGCATCCTTTGCAATATGCAATCAAATCTAATCTGATGTGGATTTGACTTCTGAATTTCTCTAGTTGTTACATTATTATTTTGTGATTCATATGTCTCCTTGACTTGGATCCAAATCCAACATGACAGCGTTAAATAAGAGTTCTGGCCCTGTACCTGAACCCTTTGGAAAGTAAATCAATCTGGGTGGGATTCAATCTGCAAACAATATTCTGATTCTATGACCTTAGATATTACACAGTTCACCTTGCCAGAAATATCACTATAAGGTACTTGATTCGTCCAGTAAATTTTACATGCAAACCCATCCTTCAACGATATGGTGACCCATCCTCGGAATTCTTGCTCTGCATTTACCCATCCAAAGTGCACACACACAGCAGTGAACACACTCACACCATGAACACACACCCGGAGCAGTGGGCAGCCATTTATGCTGCGGCGCCCGGGAAGCAGTTGGGGGTTCGGTGCCTTGCTCAAGGGCACCTCAGTCGTGGTATTGATGGTTGAGAGAGCGCTGGTTATTCACTCCTCCCACCTACAATTCCTGCAGGCCCGAGACTCGAACTCGCAACCTTTGGATTACAAGTCTGACTCTCTAACCATTAGGCCATTATTACCCACTGCTTTTACAGCAAAAATAAATAAATAAATAAAAATTGTAATTACAGAGGATGTTATTTTATTTTTGATTCTGTACTTACTGACAGTTTATGCAGTATGGGCATCACAGGCACAGCATGACATGATAGTAGATAGAAAATTGGGTATGTTGTACTGCCAAAGAAGAGAGGTAAATTCTATACTGCTCTCTGATGTAAGATTGCCCAGGAGAAAAAAAAAAGTGCACTTCCATAATGTACTTAAAGTGCTCTATTTTCATACTCTAATTTTGTGCTTAATATACTAACAATTATTCTTTAGTACTTCTTAAGATATTTTTAAGAATATCTAAGTGTACTCAACTGTGCTATTTTGGAACACCATGAATATGAACTAAAATGTAATTTTAACAAACTTTCTCTGTATTAAAAAAAATATTTAGCTACCACTTGTAACACACTTGAACCCATCTCTCATACACTAGTGGGTTCAAGTGGTATTTTAATAAAAAAAAATAAAAAAATACAGCGATAGTATGTTAAAAGCACATTTTAGTTCATATTCATGGTGTCCCAAAATAGCACATTTGATTACACTTAGATGTTTTTAAGATTATTTTAAGGAATACTAAAGAATAATTGTTTAGTATATTAAGTACAATATTAGTGCGTGAAAATAGAGTATTTTAAGAACATTATGGAAGTGCACTTTTTTGCCTGAGTTTATGAGACATCTAGAACAGGGGCAGCCAACCTTGCTCCTGGAGGGCTAATTTCCAACTCTAAATGACATTGTTGTCAAAACAATCCCTGTTCACACTAATGTATTATGCATGCCAGGCCAGTAGTTGGTGATGTCACTTTGTAAAGAAACACTACACAAACACCGTTTTCACAAACTCACATTTTTTTAGTTTACATAAAGACAATAACTGTATCATTTTCGAAAAGTTGCACTTTGAAACCTGTTTTCAAAAGTTTCCACCCTGCTGAAAAAAACTAACTAACTAACAAACAAAAACAACAGAAACCACAATAAATAACACTACAAACAACTATTAACCATCAAAACCATTAAAAAAATGTTTTCTGAAGTGTGTTTTGGGACATACAGTATTCCATTAGGATTTATTGGTTTCAACAAGCCAACAATAGAAGGTGACAAATTACCAGTAGAGATCCACAGGGACCATTACAATTTCCATTAAAACCAATAATTCCCATTAAAACCACTAACACCATTAGAAATTCTGTGATGGTTTCTATTGTTTTTTCAGCGGGGCGTTTTCAGGCCCCCAAAACACTGCTAATGCGTAAATGAGCAGCCAAAACGCATAAAAACATTACATTTTTACTGAACATTTATGTAGTACTATGAGTGCTTTCACAAGATGCTTAAGTAGTATGCCTTTTTGCTTTATTATACCGATGCTACTCACAGACAAGGAAAAAAAATTAAATAAAAAAGATCAAATGGCAATTTTAAGATAGAAAAATGGGTATCAAGCCTTTGACATTCCAAAGAGACCTTTGATGGTGAAACAATATTGTTTGTTGAGCTTTGGACAGATTGCACTCTTCTCTTCTGGAGTCAGATTAGATACTATATTATTGATTTTTGCTATGGCAAGATGGTGTAGAAAACATTTTTTTTTTTTTTTTAACAACTAAGTTGTTTTCAAATTAGTATTCAATTTTTTCCAGGGGTCTTTTTTCTAACAAATAGCAGTGTAGCATGTTAGTCCAATGCTCTTATTCACTGCTGGTTTTGTTCTAAAGTCTATTCTTTTTTAGTTATGTTTAGTCTACCCTAATTGAGCTGTGTATTTAGATCATTCATGTTCATTTATTCCTAACCCTTAAATGTTTTTGCACCAAAATAATATAAGTAGCTTCAACATACAGTATTAACTATTTTTTTTTATTCATTTGGAAACTAAAGGGGGATTTTTAAACAAGTTTAAATTATCAGTAGATTAGAACTAAAAATACCTTTTATTTATTGTTGATTTCAGGTGTAGGTGACGATTAATAATATGAATGGTCACAGACTTTGGCTTTCTTTTCCATCTTTCAAAGCCTTTTCTTTCTGTTTATTTGTTCAATTTATCAAAATAGTCTGATTGATGCTTCAAAGTTTTGATGTGCCAAAAATTCTTCAAGTTATAAAAAGAAGTACATTCTTATCCAATTCATGTTAAGGTTAAAAAAAAAAAAAAAACTATCTGCTGGCATGCCAACTCCTCCCATTGCCGGTCAGCCAATCACCTGAGCTGTAAATGCCATATCATTAATCTGTCTAGAGCTGCAGGGATATTATGTCACCGCAATGGCTGATGACATGCCCAGTCCCAAGCCCTTCACTAGTGACATCCCATGCCATTACCAGGTCTATAGAGTCTTTTTTAAATAGTGTGTCGAGAAACTTTTTCATATTCTTTTTTGTTTGGACATCAGTTCCCCTTTTTTTTTTTTTAATGAAAGATTGAGAATTTTGGTCCAAGTATTTGACAAGATTACTTCTGATATTTTAGCAGTATGATTCATGACTCATTTTCATCTCCTTATAGAGGTGGAAGTTTACCTTTGGTAGCCACCCAAAGGCATACATTTATGACTCTATCATTCAGACATTAAGAGCTTCCTTATTGGCAACAGGATGCATTTAAAACTTCAGCTTATAAGGTGACCACCCTGTTATTTCTCTGTTGCAGGAAAGCCGATGTGATTTTGCGGGACAAGGTTCCTTGCCGCTGCTGCCTATGGCTTGTTTTGTTGGGGACACTTCGTATTCAGCAATATTATTGAATTAATTGTACAGACACTATTGAATGAGAACTGAACTGAACTGAGCTGGATGATGACATCACTCTTTTCTACAGGGCTGTTTTACAGTTGAATTGAACGAGAAAAAAAAATATTTTCTTGACAATGTCGACATTGAGGATGTATCAGTTGGTACAAACACTGATAGATAAGCACTGATAAATCATTAAAATTTTAACCGATACACACACACACAGTATACTATTAGAACTATTCTTTTGAAGTATGTGGGTAAATATATATTTTTATTATTTTATTTTTATTTTACAGTATTATGTTTTACTTTATTTTATTTTATTTATTTATTTTAATTTTTTGTGGTTAAAATCTGAGGTTTCATTCAGGACTGGACAGCCTGCTGTGATACTGAATGGACTCATAGAATCCATCCATTCACTGCAGAATTCCCATAAATCCCTGCTTTCTCACGCATGAGCAGCAACAGTCGTGCATTTGCACTTGTCTCTTTTACTTTGAGGATTTCTTTGACTCCTGTTGACTGGTACATGTTGGAGCCCATGGCTATGATGGATGTGGAGAAGGTAAATGGGGAACTCCAGGGGGAGAGATTAGGAGCTAGTAGAGTACATGCAGAAAGACCTGGATCTACAGGTACATATGTTCACATGACATCTATAGAAAAGTATCTATAGACATTGATGAAATGTATGTGTGTGTGTGTGTGTGTGTGTGTGTGTGTATATGAAATTCCCAAACGCAGGTTCGGGAGGAGCCTAATCATCCAGTCCTGTCAATCAACGCTACGACCATATATAAGCAGCAGTCATTGGTCCATTCCAGCGACAATTCTTCTGGCATCCCTCCACCACCCCTTCTCCTCCTCTAAATTCCTCTCTTTTTTTTCCTCCACACCTTAACATCATGGGGGGGGTTCTTACTCAGAGCTCAAGCCAAGCCTCGGGTTCGAGCCTCCTTCGTGGACAGCAAGCCAAGTTTGTTTACCGTTATCTTGCAGGACTGAATAGGCAGGCGAACTCGTGAAATATATATATATATATATACACACACACTTTTTATTTATTTTATTTTTTTAGAATTTGGGGTGATTTTTTTAGGGGGGCACCAGACTGGCTGAGATTGGCTGCAAAATTCTCCTAAATATTCACACTAATATCAATCAACTTTCCAGCATCATTTTAGTACCTGCAGAATTACCCTGAGGCAGCTCATCAGTTGATGAGATAAGCTCTGACAGATACAGCAAATGGAACATTATGACTTATGTCATAGGTCTAGAGCTCACAACTCAAGCCATATCTGTAAGACTGCCACAAGCAGCCACCATAAAAAAAAAATAAAAAAAAAAATAAAAAAAAAACACAGGCTTTCAAACTGGACCCTGCTCTCAGAGAACTATTATAGCACAAATCTATAAATCTATAATATTTTAAATGGGACTTCACAATACAGCACAACAGTGACCGTTCACTTTTTCAGCAGCATTGGTGAAGGCTTTTCCTTTTAGGCATTTTCTCCATATGAAGAAAAAAAACCCCGCAGTAGATTACATGTAGATTTAAAAACAAAAATAAATGTAAAATACACCTTAATTATCATTATTATTATTATTAGTAGTAGTAGTATTAGTATTAGTAGTAGTAATAATAATAATAGGTTCTTTATTATTTGTCACATACACAATCATACAGGGTATAATCAGTAGTGAAATGTAGGAGTACAAATTAATAATGTAATTTATGAGAATGAGAATGAATGAGAATGAGCTTTATTGGCCAGGCATGTTTACACATATGAGGAATTTGTTATAGTGACAGAAGCTCCACAGTCCAACGAATGACAGCAACAGGACAGGACACAGATAATAAAATAATAATATACAAATATACAAATAGGCAATGTACAAAATAGCAAAAACACAATATATAATATAGACAATTATGTGTGTACAGGTCTGATATGTGCAAAATTGAAATGAAAAAAAAAGAATAAGTATGTGTGGTGAATAAATAATGTATAATAGTGTTGTGTGTTCCATGTTTATGTCAAGTGTTCATGAGATGGATTGCTTGAGGGAAGAAACTGTTCCTGTGTCTGGTCGTTCTGGTGCTCAGAGCTCTGTAGCATCGACCAGATGGCAACAGTTCAAAGAGGGAGTGTGCTGGATGTGAGGGGTCCAGAGTGATTTTGCCAGCCCTTTTGCTCATTCTGGATAAGTACAGTTCTTGGAGAGTGGGGAGGGTTGTACCAATGATTCGCTCAGCAGTCCGGACTACCCTCCATAGTCTTCTGAGGTCAGATTTGGTAGCTGAGCTGAACCAGACCATTATTGACGTGCAGAGGATGGAGTCAATGATGGCAGAGTAGAACTGTATCAGCAGCTCCTGTGGCAGGTTGAACTTCCTCAGCTGGCGAAAGAAGTACAACCTCTGCTGGGCCTTTCTCACAATGGAGTCTATGTGATTGTCCCACTTCAGGTCCTGGGAGATGATGGTGCCCAGGAATCTGAATGACTCCACTGCAGTCACAGTGCTGTTCATGATGGTGAGTGGGGGGAGAGCAGGGGGGTTTCTCCTGAAGTCCACAATCATCTCCACGGTTTTGAGAGTGTTGAGCTCCAGGTTGTTAAGACTGCACCAAACAGCCAGCTCCTTAACCTCCTGTCTGTAAGCAGACTTGTCTCCGTCCTGGATGAGGCTGATCAGTGTGGTGTCGTCTGCAAACTTCTGGAGCTTGACAGAGGGGTCTTTAGATGTGCAGTCGTTCGTGTAGAGAGAGAAGAGCGGTGGGGAGAGAACGCAGCCCTAAGGAGCTCCAGTGCTGATGGTGCGGGTGCTGGATGAGAATTTTCCCAGCCTCACTAGCTGCTGCCTGTCTGTCTTTCTGAAAGCTGTTGATCCACTGACAGACGGAGGTGGGGACGGAGAGCTGTGTCAGTTTATTCTGAAGGGTGTCCGGGATGATGGTGTTAAAAGCGGAGCTGAAGTCTACAAACAGGATCCTCACATAAGTTCCTGGTCTGTCCCATGTTGACTACATCATCCACAGACCTGTTTGCTCTGTAGGCAAACTGCAGGGGGTCCAGTAAGGGTCCAGTGGAGGCCTTCAGATAAGCCAAAACCAGTCTTTCAAATGATTTCATGGCCACAGACGTTAGAGCCACAGATCTGTAGTCATTAAGTCCAGTAATTTTGGGTTTCTTTGGGACGGGGATGATGGTGGCGCATTTGAAGCATGAGGGGACTTCGCACAGCTCCAGTGATCTGTTGAACATCTGTGTGAAGATGGGGGCCAGCTGGTCAGCACAGGTTTTTAGGCAGGCTGGTGACACACAGTCTGGGCCTGGTGCTTTCCTTCTTTTGTTCTTTTTGAAGACCTGGCACACATCATCTTCTCTTATCTGCAGTGTAGGTGTGGGGAGAGGGGGGTTGCAGGTTTTTCAAACCGGCAGTAGAACTCATTCAGATCGTCTGCCATTTGTTGATTCTCCACAGTGCTGGGGGATGGTGTCTTGTAACTGGTGATGTCTTTCATGCCTTTCCACACTGAAGCAGAATCACTGGAAGAGAATTTGTTCCTTAGCTTGCCAGAATAATTCCTCTTTGCCACTCTGATCTCCTTTTCCAGTGTGTATTTGGCCTGTTTATACAAGACTTTATCCCCCTTTCTGTAAGCATCTTCTTTGGCCTGACGGAGCTGTCTGAGTTTTGCAGTGAACCATGGTTTGTCGTTGTTGTAGGTTAATATAATACACATATCTTCACAGAAACTGATATATGATGTTACAGTCTCTGTGAGCTTGTCCAGATCGGTGGCAGCAGCTTCAAAAACAGTCCAATCAGGAGTCAGACGTGACCCTTCGACAGCGATGCACGCATAGTCTTTCGCTCTGCTCACTTTGTCAATATTATATTATGCTGTCAGTAAATTTCGAACCAATCTGCATTGGACCCATCATGAGTGTTTCAGCAGTCGGGGGCGATCGGAAAGGAGAGATTGAGCAATCGCCAAAGAAGAAAAAAATCAAAGATTCCACCATCTCCAGAGAGGATCGCGACGATGCTATCGCTAACGGTATCAAGCTAGCATTTAAAGAGCAGCAAAGCACTTTGGATTCGGTTGTGACTTTGGCAGTAAGAGATGCGGTGGACTCTGTGCTGATTCCAGCATTGCGTGAACTGTGTGAGGACATACAAGCGACTAACAATTTTGTTAAAGAGCTGAGAGCGGAGATTGAGGCGATAGCTACCGCGGCGAAGCAGAAACGTGACTGGGTTGATTCCGTTCAAGCAGCTGCACGTGAGGATAGGAGGACAGTCACGGACTTAGGAAATCAGCTGGAGCGACTCACCGAGAAGATGACGGATATGGAGGATAGGAGCAGGAGGAATAACGTACGGCTGGTGGGATTGCCAGAGGGGGTGGAGGGCTCCAACGCGGCTGGTTTCCTCAGAGTTAATCTTTCCAAGTAGATCCCTTCCTTGAGGGACCGTAACATCGAGATTGACCGGGCACATCGCGTATATGACGGAAGGAAAAACTCTGATCGGCAAACACTCTCATCTTCCATGTACTAAGATGGCATGACAGATCGGAGATCCTGAGAGGTGCTCGGCAGGCTTATCTGGTGAAATGCACGCAGGACAATGTCACACTACTATTTGTTCCCAACTTTAGTCCAGCCACAACCATCAGGAGAAAGGCCTTTAATCCGGTTTTGAAGAAGATGACAGCGCTTGGTCTCCAGCCCTCACCTATCCGGTGGCAATTAAACTACGGCACAAGGGTGAGCAGAGAAGTTTCGACTCTCCTCAGAAAGCGGAGGATTTTATCAGCTCCCTGTCGCAGAGGAAGACATATGCTGAGGCTCTACAGGGCAACGGGAATACGGCGGCCATCATCTCTTCGACCCGGTGGGAGGGGCTTGAAGGCCGGGATGGAGGCGATCCCAACTGCCCGGGAGACGATGGTGGCAGGGTGGAGATGGATACTTGCTAAATCTCTTTTTCTTTTTCTTTTTTTTCTTTCCTCTCTCCCCCTGGGATACTGTCCCTATCTATCCGGTACAACGATCTCTTTGCTGGTAAGACTAACACCCTTTTTTTCTTTTTTGGAGGGGACTAATGGAGAGTAGGTTTAATTACAATAATTTTTTGGCTGTGTGAGCCTTTCGGGGGACATGTCTTGCGTTGAAGTGGATCGGTCACGTACCATCACTATTTTTTTGTTGCTCAATCAGACCTTTTTGAGACCTGAGACAGACCTGGTTGTTGGTTGTTCATGTTTCTATGTTGTTTTAATTTTTTATGTTTATTTATTTTACCCTATTTCTAAAATAATTTTTCACCCTTTTTTTCATTTATTGAATACAATCTTGGGATTATGAATATTCAATGCATACTCTAAATATTTTATCACTGAATGTGAATGGTTTAAATTCTGCTGTTAAACGAACCCGTGTGTTAGAATATTTACACCGTAAATCTATTTCCTGTGCCCTAATACAAGAGACACATTTAAAACAATCTGACGTGGCACGTTTCCAGAATAAGTATTATAAATTAGCAGCCTTTTCCTGCGCTCTCAATAAAACTAAGGGGGTGCTTATCCTTGTTAACCGGAAGTTAAATTTAACAATTGAATACCTTGGCAGTGATGAGAAGGGTAGATTTGTTTTTATCCGATACAAAATATATAATAATAGGTTAGCATTGGTCTCTATTTATGGTTCGAATGAGACAGACAGTGCATTCCTTACACAGATTTCCAAAACTCTACTTGAGGAGATTGATTGCCCTCTAGTGGTGGGTGGTGATTTTAATGCTGTCGTAAATCCTGCTTTAGATAAATCTCAATCTGATACAACAGCCAATCCATCCTCTAAATTACTGAATAAATTTATCACTGAGCTCAACTTAATCGATCATTGGAGAATTCAGAATACTAAATCTAAGGACTTCACTTTTTTTTCTAATAGACTAAGACTTTCTCTAGGATAGACTACATATTTCTCAGCCCATCTTTAATTTCGTCTAATTCCTCCATCTCTATATTATCAATTTTATTATCTGATCATTCTGCTGTGTTGTGCAGTGTTCCTCTTTCCGATGTTAAAGCCAAGTCCCCTAGATGGCGCTTTAACATATCATTATTAAGTAATCAGACTTTCATGACTTCTCTAAAATAATATATTAAGGAATTTCTTGAAATTAATATGCCCTCTGAGGTGGATCCTCAAATAATGTGGGAAACGACTAAGTGTGCTATACGAGGTTTCTGTATATCTTTCTCTTCTACTCTTGCCAAAGCGAAAACTCACCAGTTTACACAATTAGAAAATAAAATCCAATCATTACAAAACCTACAAAAACAACGTTTTACTGAGCAACAGGCTACATAGCTGTCCTCTTTAAAAGAAGAATATGATTTACTTTCACACTCAAAGGTGGAATTTATTTTACATAGGACTAGGCAAAAATATTATTTCGAATCAGAGAGGCCTAGTCATGTATTGGCCCTTAGGTTGAAAGAATGCGAGTCTAAGGCATATATTAGCGCAATAAAATCATCTGATGATCAGATCACCACGAACCCTGTGGCAATGAATGAAATATTTAAAGGTTTTTACACAAATCTGTATAAAGCCAAAACAGATTTTGATGAACCAATTTGTAAGCAGTATTTAGATAAATTGGAACTGCCTCGGATCTCACAGATGGATAAAGAATATTTGGAGGCCCATTAAGTATGGAGGAACTCCACGTCTCTCTAAAAAGTTTTCAAAAGGGCAAATCGCCTGGTCTAGATGGTCTCCCCCTGAATTATATTTAGAAATTTGGGATTTGGTAGGGACACTTATGCTTAATTCATTTAATTTTGCAATTGAACATGGGGTATTTCATAGAGATCAAAAAAACATCATTGATATCATTACTTCTTAAAAAAGGGAAAGATCCATTAGATTGTTCCAGCTACAGACCGATTTCTCTTATCCCATGTGATCTAAAAATCTATGCTAAAGTTTTTGCTTCTCGTATGGAGAAGGTAATTCATAGTTTGATCAAGGAGGACCAAACCGGTTTCATCAAGGGGCGCAATGCGTCTGACAATATGTGTCGACTCCTTCATATTCTTGACTTTGCAGATTCTCATCCAAGCCCTTGTGCGTTTTTTTCACTTGATGCAGAAAAAGCCTTTGACAGGCTAGAGTGGAATTATATGTGGGCAGTTCTGCAATGTTTCAGCTTCGGTGAACACTTCATTTCTATGATTAAGACATTATATCACTCACCTGCAGCATCAGTCATAACTTGTAATATTATTTCCCCCCCATTCCCTTTACAGCGGGGAATGATGCAGGAATGTCCGCTTTCCCCCTTATTGTTTTGTCTATCTCTTGAACCCTTAGCACAAGCCATCAGGAAATCTGAAGTATCGATTAAGATTCATGATCATAATCATAGTATTTCATTATACGCTGATGATATTATTCTATATTTAGACCACTTTGATGTTTCAGTTTCTAGTATAATTAAGGAATTTTATAATTTTAGTAGCTTATCAAGATATAAAATAAATTGGAGCAAATCTGCTTTAATGCCAGTTAACAATGTTAAAGTTAATTCTTCTATTCCCTCATTTATCCCTATTAAGGAATCTTTCATCTATTTGGGCATTACCATATATAAAAACATTCATAAGATTGCCAGAGACAATTTTAATAATATTTTAGTTAAGGTCAAAAATGACATTCAAAGATGGAAGAATCTTAAAGTCTCTCTCCAAGGAAGAATCTCCACTGTTAAGATGAATTTGTCACCACGATTTAATTATTTTTTCTCTATGCTACCACTTTCTCCCCCTCCAGGTTACTTTAAGGAGATCAACTCCATAATTTCTAAGTTTATCTGGAATGATAAATGCCCCAGAATTAAACTTACCACATTACATATAAAGAACAAAATATAAGATAATGTGCATGATAGTATACTGTAGACTTAAATATTAAGATAAGATAAACATGACTGTACAAGAGAGGAATGTGCAAATAGGTTGTACATGGTTGACATGTAGCAGCAATCTCAAAAAAATAAATAAAAAAATAAGATACCAAAACACAGAAAGTGATGTGTGCAAATGACACTGTCAGTATGAGGTAGAGAATAATGAGTTCTCTGTTATATGAGAATTGTATTATTGGTTGTTCCAGCTTAAGGCACTTCATAATTGGGTTGATCCTCAATCTACAGTTTCATGGAGAGTGATTGAAGCTGACAAGTTTAAACCAAATATACTCCAAGATATTTTATTTACTGGCACAGGAAAAAAAGGGGATAATTATAAATTTGGTCCGGTTGTGGCTAACTCTATTAAAATCTGGAAAATGTTTGAACGTCGGATAGGAGGACCCTTCAAATTTTGTAACAGTACACCTTTATGGCACAATTTTAATTTTGTATGTGGAAATCGTCCATTTGTCCAACCCTCTTGGTCTTCTTTAGATGTAAACACGTGAGGTGATATATATGATAACCAGGGCCTCTGTTCATTTCAGTCATTAAGAACCAAATTTTGTCTACCAGCATCTGCATATTTTGTCTTTCTTCAATTGCGTTCTGCTCTCAAAGCGTATGGCGTTCCTTGGGCATCTTCCATTTCCTCTCATCCTATGCGGGACTGGATTGCACCATCTGCTTTCCAGGTTACTTTAAGGAGATCAACTCCATAATTTCTAAGTTTATCTGGAATGATAAATGCCCCAGAATTAAACTTACCACATTACATATAAAGAACAAATTATATATTAAGGCCATCTGTTTCCTTAATATATAATAAAATTATTGATTGCATTACAAAACCTCTTTCTATTAAAACTATTTGGAATAGGGAATTATCTGACCTTAATTTATCTGTCGACTGGGAGAGAGTGTGGTCTAATCTCAGCTTAACATCTAAAAATTTGGCTCATCGTCTTATTCACTTCAAAGTCATTCATAGAGCATACATAACTCCTTACAAAAGATTCAAAATGAAACTACAACCAAATTTTAACTGCCATATATGTAATACTGCATCATCAGGTACTTTTCTTCATATGTTTTGGGAATGTCCTATTGTCATTAGTCTATGGACACATGTAAACCTGGTTTTATCATCCTTACTACAAATTGATTGGCTTGCTAACCCAAGTTTGTGTCTTCTTAATGATGATTCTGGTCTCTGTATAAGTTCAATGCAAAAGAGAATGTTGTTTGCTGGTTTTACAGCTGCGAAGAAGACAATAATACAGAACTGGTTTACACCGCACATGTGTGGAAAAACATATTGGATCCATAGCCTCCTGCAAATAGTGACTTATGAATGTACAACAGCACGAATCAATGGGGCCAAGCCTTCGACCATTGATGCTTGGCAGTGTTTTCTCCTTAATATACGTGATTGTATAAAGGAATGACTTGTTTTGTGTTTTTCTTGTCCTTCCCTCTCTCCCTCCCTTTTTGACTGGACTTTTGAGATATTGAGTATATGTCTGTTTTGTTATATTTTGGATGTTATGTTATGATGTTGTGTATGAAAAATAAAAAATGTTGATAACAAAAAAAAAGTCCAATCAGTGAGGTCAAAACAAGCTTTTAAATCTTGCTCTGCTTCATTAGTCCATCTTTTAACAGTTCTTAATACAGGTTTTGCAGATTTAAGTTTCTGCCTGTAGGTCGGTATAAGATGAACCAATCAGTGATCAGAGAGTCCTAAAGCTGCCCGTGGGACAGAGTGATATGCCTCCTTTATCGCTGTGTAACAGTGATCCAATATATTACTGTCTCTGGTAGGACATGTAACATGCTGTCTGTATTTTGGCAGTTCACGGGAGAGATTTGCTTTATTAAAGTCCCCGAGAATGATTAAAATAGGGTCCGGGTGTTTTTGTGCTGTGTCTGTGATCTGATCAGCGAGATTCTGTAAAGCTGAGCTCACGTGCGCTTGCGGTGGAATGTAGACACTCACGAGAATGAATGAACGCATGTAAAAGCACGTCCCGCCGCCGCGCGACTTCCGCCTTGATTCTGTGTCGCGATCTGCTCTGATCAGCTGGAAGTTAGGAAGATGTAGCACGCTGTCCGGTATGGCGTCATTCAGCCAGGTTTCCGTGAAACGCAGAGCAGCAGAGTTTGAAAAATCCTTGTTTGTCCGGGAGAGTAGAAGAAGTTTGACCGTTTTGTTGGGTAGAGAGCGGAGATTCGCTAGATGGATGCTAGGCAACAGCATTCTTAATCCGTGCTGACGAAGCTTCACGAGCGCGCCGGCTCGCTTCCCTCATCTGCGCGTCCTGAAGCGTTTGACTAGAGCTACGGCTCCGCCAACTACAATGTCCAGCAAAACGTCCAAATAATCAAAATCCGGTAAAAGATTTTGTGGTGTGTTCTGCCGAATGTTCAGCAGTTCATCCCTGGTAAAACTGATCGTTTTTGAGAAACAAAAAACAGGAAAAACAAACAAAAACAGTATGAACACTGAAGAGCAAAGCACTGTAGCTGCCATCTACGGCACCATCTTAGGCTATTTATAATGCTTAATAGAAGTGATTGGTCACTGCTTGTCTTTTGTCATTGTTGTTATTTCCAAAATAACAGCAACCTCTCTGATTTGTGGGTCGGTGGGTTTTCAGTAGTGCTGAAATCATGCTTTACTATTTATCATTGATCAACAAGCTCAGAGCTCAAGGTAGGCCAATCTTAAAAGGTTTATACGTTATTATTGTTTATATGTTAAAATAAGTTTCTCTATGGAAAAATTTAATGAGATTTTTATTCCCAGAAGGCCACTGTTGCATTCTTTAGGTCTCTACAATCTGTAACATCTTGAGTGTTTTACATTCAGTGTAGCTCAGCCAAGGAAATCTATTCAAATATACAGCAATATATATATATATTTTCCATTTCAAATTTGCACGTCAGACCTGTACACACATGATTGTCTATATTGCATTGTGTTTTTGCTATTTTGTACATTGCCTATTTGTATATTTGTATATTGTTCTTTTGTTGTCTGTGTCCTGTCCTGTTGCTGGCATTCTGTTGCACTGTGGAGCTTTGTCACTATAACAAATTCCTCGTATGTGTAAACATACCTGGCCAATAAAGCTCATTCTGATTCTGATTCTGATTCAATATGGAGTGAAAGAATATATGCACTGTTGTTTTACTTTTTCGGAATGTATCAGTAAATAAAAAGTGAGAGCTCTTCTGCATTTTCATATCACCAGTAAATTCTCTCTCTAAATTGGATGACTTATGACAAACTTTAGAATGCATTGTTTTGAAATAACACAATCATGGAAACTTGTTTTCAAGGTGTTTGGAGATGCAGACAGTTTCCCCCACATCTCCTTCAGACCCAAATCGATCAAGCCTTAACGTCTGCAACTTTAACATTCTGGAACTGAGGATCTATGCACAGTTAACAGAGGTTGACACCACTGAAGGAGGCTCATTATGTACACAATGAACCGTGGTGCCAATTCCATCCTTGAACTCTGCAGCAAAGTCAGGAGGCACTTGGTTCGACTCCAGTTCATTGCACTCAGAAAGCTGTGGATGCACAATGGTATCGATAAACCACTCATCCACACAATAAAGAAATAACAGCATTTAGCACACATCTGTTATTATTTTATGCAATTTCTGTCTAAGCTTCAAGGCTATAGGGGCAACAAAAGATCAAAAGATGAGAAATCACATTGTTTTTCTGTGTCTTAGAAAAATGGCATGGTTTAACTGCCAATTTTGCCCTGCCTTAATAATAATAATAATAATAAGCAGCTTATTTTACATTAAAGTCAGCATGAATCGAAAGTTGCTACCTACTTTTCTTCAGTATTGTGACGTATTTCCAACTGAAATGGAATATTAAATATTCCAATATTCCAATATTCTAAGAGTTGCTCATAGCAAACAGTTGGAGGGGAGTGGTTAAGGATACTTAGGTGGGTTTTTTTTTTCAGTGGATTATTGTGTATAACAATACTAGCAATGTGCATTAGTACATTATTAGGGATATAGTGCAATTTCCTTTTATGGCTGTTGACTTAATGGGTAAATTTAATTAGTTAGTAATGGGAAAAAAATGATCGTAAGAATTATTAATGTTTCTGTTACTAACATAACCTTGGTTCCAACAACAAGATATTACTTCAAATGTTGCAATGGGGAAATCCCTTTTGCCAAAAATGCTGAAGCCTGTTTGAATCACATCTGTGTAACTACAATGACAAATGGCATCTCAGCGTGTCCAAATAGGTGGGCTAATTTGCCTTTATAAGTTGCCTCTGAGTGCCATTTCATGAGAATCATTCCTGTCTATCTCAGGGAACTGAGGTTACATTAGTAACTGAAACATTCCCTTTTGATATTGGTTCACTCAACATTGTGTCAGATTAGCTGACACTATGGGGAATAAAATATCTTTAAATGTCAAATATCTTGCTAATTTCATAGCCTGAATCCTCCTCCTCATTATTAAAAAAAATAAAAATAAATAATATTTAACCAAGCTCCAAAAACATTTGCGAGAGCTGCCTTTTGCAAGAGTTTTACATATTCGCACCATAGGCCCCACCGACTGTCGTTCAGTTACTTAACAGCTGACACCTGTCTACACCAGATGCATGTCATGTCAAAAGCAAATAGTACCCATTATAAGAAAACTGGAATAAAGATTCAAATTGGAGACACCTATTCAGAATCCAACCTAAAGTCAGATTTGAAAAGAGCAAATGTGAAACCAGGATCTCCATCAGGAGTTTTATGTTGATTTCTTTGAATAAAAGGTAATAGGTTGCCATTTTTCTAGAGACAGATGGGCAAAGTTTGCACTTATGGAATGTTCTGTGAGCAGAGACAATAATGTCCATGAGATTCTCCCCAGGGCCACTAATAAGGTTACATACATCAATAGATTACTTCAAAGAACCTGTCTGACATATGTGACCCTGGACCACAAAACCAGTCATAAAGGTACATTTTTCGAAATTGAGATTTATACAACATCTGAAAGCTGAATAAATAAGCTTTCCATTGATGTATGGTTTGTTAGGTTAGGACAATATTTGGCCGAGATACAACAATCTGAAAATCTGGAATCTGAGGGTGCAAAAAAATAATAATATTGAGAAAATCGCCTTTAAATGTGTCCAAATGAAGTTCTTAGCAATGCATATTACTAATCAAAAAATAAGTTTTGATATATTTACAGTAGGAAATTTACAAAATATCTTCATGGAACATGATCTTTACTTAATGTCCTAATGATTTTTGGCATAAAAGAAAAATCAATCATTTTGACCCATACAATGTAGTTTTGGCTATTGCTACAAATATACCCCAGCGACTTAAGACTGGTTTTGTGGCCCAGGGTCACATATATCTAGCCATACTTTAAAATGCCATAAGTTGCATGTGTATGTTCTCTTTTCTCAGTTATCTTATTTGATTAATACCCTTCTTTTGTTATATTTATACACAAACTGTAGGTTGAACAATATCATAATTCTTTCCCAGGAAAAATGGAAAGTTGTTGATTCTTTTCCTTTGTTGAGACTGTGAACAAATCACTAAATGGCTTTTATGGGAAATCTCAGTATGTCATCTTGACTTTCGTTTTCCTTTATTCTAGCTTTTTTCAGATGTTGATTGTCACTTCCATGAGCAACATGTACAACAACTTTCAGGGATGAAGCGACACATCATTAATGAAAGTCTGGTACATTGATCTGCATTTTGAAGTCATTGGCACATGGCTGAGAGCCAGCTCCAAATGATGACAGAATATATTCCAGTGAATGGGGTGACACCTGAATTAATTTCTCTATTATTCAAATTCTGGTAATTACATCCATTATTGTAACAGCCAGTACAATGAAATTAGGGATCTACCACTGTATCGCCCAATAATCGGTATTGGGTAATTAAAGCAATTATCTGCAATTATCGGGCAATGCCAGATAGTTTAAAATCAACTGATGATCGGGCCGATTATAAAGAGGGCAGAAAAACGTGTCAGACTCCAACTTATGTGTGAAGTAAATATGTCTTGTGTAGAATTTAGGGCTGTCAAAATTAACACAATAATAACACATTAGCGCAATCTCACTTTTAAAACTTTAATAATAATAATAATAATGATGATGATGATGATAATAATCACTTTATAAACAATTAATCATTTTATTTAACAATTTAAAGATTTCTGGATATATGCTTCAGTTTAACATTGTGAATTGGTATGTCTTAGAGTCTGACAAAGCCATGACATTTAGAATTTTGTGAATAAACAGGTTGCTTTTGTGCATCAAAGATGCATTAATGATACATTCAACAGTCTGTTCAAAGCTAAGAAAAAGAGTCTACTTTTATCTATTAATACATTTGTACAATTAAATGTGGTCAGTAAATGGAGATGCTATACTGTACCAATACAATTTTAGGATTTACAAAGAAAAAGTCAAGTAAACCTACCTTCCTCCTTAGTCTAATAGTGATGCTGATCACATGCTGTCCACAAATCAGCAAGGGCTGACATTGACTTATTTATTTATTATCTACACTGAACAAGCATTCATCAAATTAAGACAGTTTGCTGTGGTATTAATTAATAACAGCACACTATTAACACTGGGAAAGCAAACGAATTGGCCTTAATACATAGTTGTGCTGGAATGTATAAGACATGTCATGCATCACTTGTGCACACAGAATGAAAAAAGAAAAAAATAGGCCACACTCATTTCTGAATGGCTTCTCAACAATTTATTTATTTATTTATTTATTTTTAATGAGACAGAACAGTTCTAGAAGTAAATTAACACGAAACCTAAAAATTGGTATGCCAAGACATACAGTAAGACAAAACAAAATTGCTTCAACCTATGATGTCAAAAATTGTCTGGATCCCATAAAGCTTTATAAAATACATGAAGCAATACATTATGTCCTGTGATATGGAGTTAATAAACAGCCAGGGCGACTGGCTTTGAGTCCACGCATATGGCACAAATGAAATCCATGCATAGAGATGTATATCCAGATTCATCTGACCCAGGTGGCCCTACCACAGGTGATTCTGAGGCTGTGTTAATTATAATCCTGGAGTTAATCCAAGGAATTGCACATTGAGCAGCCACATACTCTGCACACGCTATCTCGAGAGGAAACGACCAACAGTGCTGAGTTTCTGAGGCTTTGCCGGGAGACGTCGGACTGCAACAGTTCCCAGCCATCCCATAAAAACATTATCCTCATTATTAAACTCAGCAAGAGCCTGCGAGCAAACATTGCTGTGTTGATGGAAGCTAAAGCATGACCGTGACAAATGAGAAGTGGTGTCAGCAGAGAAGAGGTGTCAACAACAGATCGAGCCCTAAATTCTAGTTGGTCAATCTCTGCACACCTCGCTGTTCATGACCTGCTGTTGACTGAGCATCTTATTAGATCAGATCATCAGTGTCAGTTTATAGCAGTACGATAACAAGGAACAAACATTGTTTATTTTAAAAGAGGACTAAAACTAGTGTTGATCCAGGTTGTTTTATGAGGGGAAAGGACCTTATCATTTTGTGAAATATTAATGAAAGCAAATGATGGCACATCTGAAGCATGCCCCAATGGTGGCAAAAATGCATGTACTAATCGTCTGGATAAGACAAAATGTGTGATATAAACAGAACAAACAGAGGGATATGATGTGGCTTCAGTCATATGATTGGCCTGCTAGGTAACCAAACTGAGAATGAGTTTATGAAGTACTGTATAATGTTGATTGCACTTGATTGGCTCTATGACTCTCTCTCCTCTCCACCTGTAGCTGGTGTGTGGTGAGCGCACTGGCGCCGTTGTGCTGTGGCTGCCGTCGCATCATCCAAGTGGATGCTGCACATTGGTGGTGGTTGAGGAGAGACCCCCCACATGATTGTAAAGCGCTTTTGGTGTACAACAATACACAATAAAGCGCTATATAAATGCCTCATTCATTCATTCATGTTAATAATTAATATTTATAAAAAAACTAAAAAAAAAAACTATTGGTTTAATGATATAGCTGAAGAGCCAAACTGATGCTGATGAGACCCATTTTTACAATAGGAGTAAGCTATACAAAGAGAAAATGTGCAGTCGTTAATTTCTAATTTCAGCAATCTGCTCATCTCAACAATGGCTCAAATAATGGCATGGGTTTAGGGTGAGACTATGTTTTACCAATGTCAATTTATTAAAAAAAAAATCATTTTATTGAAAGTCTTTGTTTTCAATGTTTAATATTTTATTAAAATATATGCAACTAAACTAACTTCTTAGTAAAAATAGCGTGGAAAACATTTTTGATTTTTCAGGATAACTGCATAACTGCATTTAACTGCATAAAAATACTGAGATATATTTTTTATCAGACAAGTCAGTGTTAACAGCGTGCTGTTACAAACAGCAACTCTCATATGCAATCAGAATTTTACATTTTTCAGCAAGGTTTGTGGAATCTTGACAGCTCCGACAGTCAAATTCATTGCAGCTAGCACATTATCATGGCAAAACATTATTCCGCTCAGAGACACAACTGCATGTCAAACTCTTGCATTTCTGATTCTTTTCATGAGCTGTTGATTTATTAAGATGACTCTCAGTAATATGTAATATGAATGCCACTGAGATGGCATACAGAACGGTACATAGCAGCAGAGTCCTCTGTGTAAGAGAATTCTATTGCCAAGACAAGAAGATTGTCACCATGGAAACTAATTTCATTTCTTCCAGGAGACCAGAGCAATACAGACAAGAGCAAGCTGCCCGCACAGAACCACTCTCCAATAATGTCCGTGTTTCAGCTCCCACCCATAATATCACTTCGCTTTTATTTCGTCCTGCAGCTGTGTGGACGGAACTGTGAAGGTAGAGTCTTACAGACCACTTTGCTGATTACACATCACACTGAGTGCATGTTTAACTGTTATTCACTTTGAAACTTAGTTACTATGTAAATAGGTAACATTTTACAACCTAGGCGGTATAGGGAGACCGGCTTCTTCTAGTACAGTGTACACTGTATTGTTACTAGTACATTTCGTAAGCCTTGGCATATATAAAATATTACATATTACAAATGTAAAATAGATTGCAAACAGTGCATTATATTGATTTTAACTCTTATTATTATTATTATTATTATTATTATTATTACTGTTGTTATTGTTGTTGTTAATTGTTTAATGGGCCGTTTGCCTTTAATTGATAAGATATAGTGAAATCAAATACACAAATTTACACCATCTGCAATTCTAAATCAACTTTCCTTTTCCATCCAGAGAACTTGTGAACTTCTTTCTGCATTTGGAGCTGGGCACAGATAAAAACCAGGTGGAAAAACAGATGGAGGACAATCAATACTGACGGTATCCATGATGAAATCAAAAGTAATGCGTTTGTGGCCAAAAAGGCAAAACCGATGTAGAGAGGCATATGATTATTTGAGCTGTTTCCTCATTACTTTAAAATCAGAGGAAAACAGCTTTAGTAATTTTACTTTCCTAATCTATCAATCATAGAAAAAAAATCTCTAGAAAATTATTGGTGAGAGTTTTTATGCTGTTTTTATGCTTTCTCATAAAATATGATACTAAACATGTTTGGAATAACATACACTTATGAATCACAGTGCTTGACCAGGAACATGCTTTAAGAAAGTGAACAGGGTCCATTTTTATTTAATTTTGAATATAAGATAAAGTGGCACAGATACACTTTAAAAAATAAATAAAAGGTTTAACCAAAAAACAGCACTGGGGAAGTTGATGGTTTATATATAACAGGGTGTGTATGGGCCTTTAGAAATTTGACAAGTAATTACGGTCCATCAGCCAAAAGAGAGATTGTGCTTGCATTTCAGAAAATGGCCAAGAACAGCAAGCAAGAATATAAACAAAACCTTGAGCCCCTAATAATGATACTGTGGTCTGTTAGCTGTCAGAGAGCATGATTGTTTGCCATAGTGGAAATGACTATACTAAAGTGACTTACATCACTCGGCCCATTATCGCATGTAGCAATTATTTGCGGAGTCTCTATTGGCTCTAATCCTCCAGTCAAATGTGAGGTTAGGGGGACACACAGATGTTCCTGACTAGCAATCCAGGCATTAAGACATGTGAGGGGCCCAAAACTATTAAACGTGACCTGCAGAAGCCAGTCTTCCTGTACTTTGCTGGGACAAGGAAGAGAGAGAGGCTAATGAGACAAGGCCCCCGGATTAAATCCAAATCATAGCTCTGCCACAGCGCTATACATAGCCTTGACAGCTCCATTAATTTTGATGTAATGTCTGCCAAATTGGTGTGTGGGGTTATAACATTTGCCTTTTACATCTGGAGGTGTGACTAGTATTCCGCCAGGGACCTTCTCATATCTTCTCATATCCTTTCACTATATAAAATGTCAGATTACACAAGTACAATAAAATGACATGGAAACAGAACTGCATGTGAATCATCAACAGGGCAGCACAACTGACATTTTGATTATCACAAATTTAATTTCTAGCTGCTAGGCAAACATGCATCTCATACCAAAGTAATGCAAGCCACAGACTAGTTGACTAACTTTCAACAAATCTGTTTATTTAAATGTAGCTAAAATAAATTGATTGCAACCACTTACCTAAAAAAAATTTAGTATCATTTTTTTTTCAGTGTGCTGGATTCCTAATAAATACATGGACATATATGCAAAGAAATATTCATCCTTTCCTTCTCTATTGTTATTCTAATTTGGAAGTAGTTCAGTCCTGGCATGGCTGCCTGGGCCCAGTGAGTAACAATCCTGTCCTCTTGGTAGGCTGGACCCTTTAAATGTAGGGGTATTGCAAGAAATCCACAGTCCATGGTCTTTCCCTGACTTTACATATCACCAGAGGGGTGATAACTGGACTGTGGTGCACCACTGAGCACAGCAACATCAACACTTAGACCTTATTTTAGGGTTCACTAGCAGAAATCTCCATCTTTTAGCCTTCACTGTCAAGTGAAGGTTACTAAGGGCCGATCAGAGGTTCTAAGGGCCGATCTTTCAGTCTGTCACTTTCTGTCATTCTGATTTCACTCAAAGCATATTTAAAACCTCATATAAAAAAGTACTTTGGTGGTAGAGTATAGTGGGTCTCTAAAGGTATCACATCACAGTACCTTATTTCTGAATGATTAGCATTAAACACAGTGTCATTTCCCAAATCGAGAACCTTGATAATGCTATTTCTTTGTTATGAAACAGGACATCGATTTCATACATGTCGACTGTAGAGGACACCAGGACTTAAAGCATGTTTATTTTGCATTTTGGGAGACACAGCATGTGAATAGGGAAAGAAAATTAAACATCAATATTCCTATGAAATATTAAATATTATTATGAAAATCTTGCCAAATCATTACTCCCATTATTACACTTCTATTTTAATAACATTTTGCCCCATAAACACATTAAAATGCAAATAAGATACAATGTATAGATACATTGTATATAATGGGAAAAAAATGTATATGGCCATTTTACACACATTGTATGAAGCAAAAAGGTATATCAAATCATTCTGTCATATCTTTCATAACATAGTAGAGAATCATCCTTATACAAAGTTTTTTTCTTATGCTATAAACAATGTCATACCATTAAAAAAATCTAAATTCACAATAATAATAATAATAAATGCATTATTGTTATTATTATTATTATTATTTATTGATATTAATTATTATAATTATTGTTGTTGTTGTTATTATTATTATTATTTATATGTTTATTTATTTATTTGTAATTATTATTTATTTATTTTGTTGGTAGTCAGAGGCAATTGTGTAAATATTGTGCAAAATATAATTTTATATTCATGTACTATGGTATTTACATACTATAAAATCACTATTGTAATATTATACCACAGTGCATTTAAAAAATATATGGTATGATGTAGAATAAAATGGGATCATGTCCAACATAGAAAGGTAAAAACATAAAATTTGTGATGACAACATTTGGCTCTATTTAGACAGAACCACAAAACCAAGTGAAGATGATGCAGAAGATGCAAATGTGTCTGCACAGCTTAATTTGCATTTGTGAGTGTGTGTGCAAACACATGTCACCAGTGATACAGCTTCCTCTTATGTAAGAGCTCAGATTGAGTTCCAAAAATCTGTGAGTTTTTCAAAAACTGAATAAAATCATATCAGGTTATGGATTTTGGCTGGTTATGGCGACATTAGATTGAAGTTAACATTAGATGCACTGGTAACTGCACGTGACTTACTCACAAAAAGATTTAAAAGCACAATAAATTACCAATCTTGTTTTCACTCATCTTTTAATTAACAAGCACACATACAACATTTTATTGCCCTTTGTGAATGTTAAGAGATGTACACAAACTTATCTGTGCGCACACACAAACCTTTATATATATATATATATATATATAATTATTATTATTATTTTTTTTTTATGGATGGATAGCCATGATAAAAGTGTTACGGTCAAAAATTATGATTTAAAAATATGCTCTACTGTATTTATGCTGACAAACAGAAGCTGTCATCTTGTTCATTTTTTATAACTTTATTTTTTTCACGGAGCTCCACGTATAATGTTAGACAAGGCTTCTCAAACCAAAAACAGTTATAATTTAGTTTTTGTGAATATTTTTCACACTCTGTCTGACATTTGGAGTTTTTAATAGGACTGCTAGCTATTTTTACTCCATCATCTGTTTAGCTTTCTGAACATCCAACAATAGTCACTGTTGATTTGTAAATGTGGGTGGTCATGGTGATGGATTTGTCTGACATCAGAGAGTTGTGGAAGTTCAGAAGTGAGACATGTTTGAAACTTAGTTACAAAAGATGTTCTTTTGCAAATGAGAGGGAAGAGTTAATTTCTACAGTACGTAGGCCTTTAGTTCCTCCTGGGAAGCTCCAACTTATAAGCTTGGAAGTCATAATTAGACTGTGATTAGGCTTATCTGCGGGGGGGGGGGGGGTAATTATATTATTATTTATAATATTATTTTCTAATATTATTTATTTATTTATTTAATGTATTATTTTTTTTGTTAATTTATTTATATATAGATATGGACATGGGCGACATTTGACACTCGAGTCAGGGGGGGCAAGAATTTTTTTTTTTTTTTTCGGATGTATGCATCAAAGTTATATTGCAACGCATTGTGTCAATACAGCGCAGTGAAGAATAAAGAGGTTGCCTGCGTTTTCTAAACTGTGGAGCTTTGACTCTTGCTGCTGATTTGAATGGCGATGCTTCCCATTTTAAGTGTCAGTTGATGGCCTTTAAATTTTAATCAGAAATGTGCGCGCTGCTTTTCTGATGTTCACAGTAGCGGCTCCTGACCATAAATTTAGGTGGGGCAGTTTATTTTGTAAACTTTATATTCTAATCATAGACTGTAATTCTAATCTCTGAACACAAAATTTTGGCAGAGCTGTCCTTCCTTGAGTTATCCTGTGGGTGGCGCGCTAATGTTGATTGACAGGCTCGAAGTAGGCCTAATGTTACATGCATAAAATTCTGTATGATTGCCTTAATATAGTATCACCTCCAAAAGTTGATTTAGAATGTTACAAGTTGTGGAGCAATTCGGGTGAGGAAAAAGGATCATATGTCTATTCTCAGAATAAACAAAACAAACACAACAGAACCAAATAAAGGCTATTCATGTGAGCACATTTAAACTAAAGGATTTAAGGTATACTTTGTTAATTTGATCCACTACTCCACATAAAAAAGAAAAAAAAGAAACAGACATGCCAACTAGTTACTGACCTGATGCAGACACATAGCTGAAGCGGATTGATATCGTCTTGGTGGAGCGAGGTTCATGTAAAATAACGTGAAAATAAGCGGGGCAGTCTCAAATCTGTCCCAATGGCTCCCAAGTAGAGCGCGCTGCAGTTCCCCTTTTCACCACAGATTTACGTTGCAAAATTGTGGGGCGCTGTTGAGCTCGGGAGGACTCAGGCACAGTCTGCCCCACTTATAGTATCATGCATGCCTGCTAAAGCCATGCGCGGGATTTTAATATATACTACTTACTTTACGACTTAAAATAGTATAGAAAATCCGAAAAAATATTTGTTGCAGAATGCTGAACACATTTACAATTTATTATTGATTCAGTTTATATAGAGGTCTATGTTTTGGATGACTATTTATGCCCATATAGACGAGCCGCGCCTGGATGTTCATTTAAGTTTTCCGTGTCTTTTTCCCGTGTCACGTGAAATGTGTCCGTTTTGAATCATTGTGGCGAGACACGTGTGGAAAAAATAAACGATCAATTGTGGGACTATTCTGTCATAAATGGCATATTTCTGAACTTTCTACCTCCGTTACTGGAAATGAAATTACTGGTTGATATGTCCTGATCTTTTTACACACACTTTTAGTCCGTCCGTGAACTGGATCTCCGCACGCTCAGAACTCGCGCTGTCTGTGTGGAAGTTTGGTCAGGACCGATTCCAGAATAAATCACTGAGGCATTTTTGTCCCGTCCATTGCTTATCACTGATATTTCGAGAATGAATCCAGAATTATTCCCGAAACTTTGCAGCATGTACATGTCCGAAAAACGAAAGCATCATTCAAATTCTTAATGGATTATAGCCTAAAAAAACACACGAAGCGCGCTCCCTTTATTATCACTTAAAGCATAACTCATCAAAGTCCATCGCGATCTCACAAGGTTCCTTTATAATCAAGCTCTCTAAAAGACACAACGAATCTCTCATTTACATCACGTCTGCACTTATGAGATGATTCACGAGCGTGCAATTGCCCCCCTTGCCCCCCCCAAACCCCCCCCTCCCTAATGTCGCCCATGGATATAAAGCAAAAAGATGAGCAAAGGTTAAACATGGATATATATTCTTGATGTTTTATCTGCCATAGAGGATGATGGGAAAAGTAGTTTTGGATCCAACAAAAGTATTCAACAGTAAATAATTATTGAGAATGATTCAGAACTATAATAAATCATCTGCACTCCAAAACTGTCACTTAGTGCCTCATGAAGAAGCTAAACGAGTAATAATAATAATAAGTTGTTACATTTATATAGCGCTTTTCTGGGTACTCAAAGCGCTTTACATAGAAGGGGGGGGGGGGGGATCTCCTCAACCACCACAAGTGAGCAGCATCCACCTGGATGATGCGACGGCAGCCATATTGCGCCAGAACGCCCACCACACACTATGTAGGACTAGGAGTATTTTCTGGAAAGCTTATCACTATTCACCTACAGTACATAAAATGCATTAAAAGTATTGGTGCAGATTCACAATTAAATCTTCCCACTGGAATTTATGATATTGTATCTTTCTGACATGACTTGCAGTCAGATGTCTTACATCTTGCAAACCTGCAACCATTTGGACTAGGCTACACCATCATTAATACTATACTTAATGTAGAGTGACTGCAGTGAAACAGCACAACCAGCGAGACCGAGTACTAATAAGTCACTATTCAGACCTTGCAGTAACTTTCTTAGACATAACTCAGTATACAGATAAACATATTACAATAACCTATTTAGAAGACTGTGCATGTTTGCATGGTCCCTTGTGTTCAGGTGTTCACTAAAGGCAGTGCTATGCTGCAACATTCTACTTTATGTAGAATCAATACACTGCTCACATGGCAAAGGGTGTTTTAGTACCTTTGTCACAATTATTTACTAGCCGTCTGTGAATGTGGAAAACAGTCCTGTTTTTAAAGACGGACTGATCCTGAGTAAAGATGGCTTTTTGCTGCTGGAATGCAGTACTTTCATGTGGTCAGATGCTCATTTGATGTGCAACCCACTGCAGTGTGTGTTATTGTATCACATTCGCCAAACTTTTAAGGTAGCGCTTACAGCAGTTTGACTTTAAGATGCATCCAATGAGTTTTTGAAATCTAATTGTTGTCAGTTAGCACTCTGAGACCCATTTACAGTCTTTCGTTTATTGGTGATCTTTAATGTTAGGCTTTTTGGCCTACCCGTGGAGATAGGCAATTACATATTTCTGTGACTGGGTAAAATTATCCAGAGCACCTGTCAACATCTCAGTCCATATGCACAGTCAGTTTGTCAAGCATCAAAATCTCCAGACATAATCTTCAAAATACTGGTCACTGCCTTATCATTTTCAAACATGACAGTTGGAGAGAAGGCCTTTTCTTGAATTGCATGTACATCAGCAAACCCAGATAGGTTGAAATCTGCTTTAATTCAGTGAAATAGACTTAAACATGGTAAAATATGTTAAAAGGAGCTGAGAGTGCTACATTCTTAAAGGTAACTGAAAGCATAATCAAATTGGTCAAAATATTTAATAAGGACAGACAATGTATGGTAAGGGTTCCTCTTCAGGAACTCGAGCTGCGTCCGGTAAGACGCTTTGGGGAACGTCTCCAGCGTGAGCGGCTCTGAATATCGTGTGTAATCAGTCCAAATGATGGGCGAGACGTCACGGGCGGGGTGACGTAATGACCAGCTGGTATAAAAGCATGTGCGATGCAGCCGGCATCAGCTTTTTGTCATTCAGCAAAAGCGCTGCGTGTGCTGTCCAAACTTTCTGTTTTGTGAGTCTTATTTAGTGTTGTCTGTCCTGCCACTTTATAAGCTCCACTTAAGGTCGATTTTTATCTCTAAAAAAGAAAAAGTCAGTATGTCAGAGAGATATTTAATCGATCGCTCTAGGACAGGGGTTCCCAAACTCGTTCCTGGAGTCTCCCCAAAACTGCACATTTTGCATGTCTCCTTTATCAATCACACCTGATTCAACTCATCAGCTCATTAGTAGCAACTCCAAGACCTGAAATGGGTGTGTCAGACAAAGGAGACATGCAAAATGTGCAGTGTTGGGGAGGCTCCAGGAACGTGTTTGGGAACCCCTGCTCTAGGAAAGAGGGCGAGAACAGCTCACGTTTCAGATCATGTGTCCCTCCCTGCGGACGCTATATGGTCCCAGATACACATGATCTGTGCGTGGTCTGCTTGGGAGCGGAGCATGCACGGTCGGCTCTCGAGGGAGCCGACAGTGTGCATTGCGAGCATCTTCCGATGCATTCGCTCCACTCCCGGAAGGCTCTTTTTGACGCTAAAGGAGCTTTCACCAGCGTTTCCCGCGGTGCTGGTCCCGCTGCCGCCGAGGCGGGGCAGGGCAGCATCAGCACTTCTGGGGATCGCAAGTGGATCTGTTGGAGGGAATGGAGACGGGCGGGTCCCTATCTCCTTCCCCACCCATCAGATTCGGTGGCCGTTCTCCGGGATCGGAAGCCCACTCGGCGGTTACTTCTCCCCGGGGAACGGACTCGGCGCTTCTCTTATCTTCCTCTGAGGAGGTTGATGTAGAGCGCGCCGAGGCTCGGCCCCTGTGTCGCTCCAGTATGAGGAGCTGTTGGAGACTTGATGACTCGTGCTGTGGCCAAACTAAACATCAGTTGGCCGGCCAAGGAGCATGCTGAGCCGCAGATTAGCAAACTTGATGAACACTTTCTGTGAACGAAGCGATCACTTCCGACATGGAGCCTGCCGTTCTTCTCCGATCTCCACACCGAGGTGTCGAGATCGTGGGCAAGCCCATTCTCGGCCCGCCTCTTCGTCCCCTCCTCTGATTACTACGGTAATGTGGGGGGATTGAAGCAGCGCGGTTACAGAGCAATGCCTCGGGTAGAACAGACGCTCGCGAGCTATCTGTCCCCCGTGGCGGCATCGTCTCTGAAAGCTCCGTCCTTGCCCTCCAAGCCGCTACGAACAACTTCAGCGCTTGTGGGCAAGGGATACGCGGCAGCGGGTCAGGCTGGTGCATGTCTGCACACCATGTCGGTGTTACAGGCATACCAGGCTGACCTGCTGAAAGAGATGGATGAGCACGAGGCCATGAGCTCCGATGACATCACGGAGCTCAGGAGAACCGCTGATTTGGCTCTCCGCGCCACTAAGGAGACCGCCCGTGCTATTGGGCGGTCTATGGCAGCCATGGTGGCAGCGGAGAGGCATCTCTGGTTGACCCTGTCTGGCATTAAAGATAAAGACAGGGTCTTCCTATTGGACGCACCGCTTGCGCCTCTTGCGCCTCCGTCGTCGACAGACACCGAGAGGCTCATAGACAAGCGGTGCGGTTCTTGCCTCGTCGCCCTCCAGCTCAGCTTCAAGCCTCGGAGCAGCCCCATCCGCATGCCAGCTCCTCGTACAGGGAGGCACAGAGACAGAGCGTCGCCACTCGTGCTCCTCCGAGTCGGGACCGAGGTGGCAAGCGGCGCTCTGCGCCGGGGCCTTCTAAGCCGGAGACGGACCTGCAGGCCATGCTTCAGGCCAAGAAGGCTTCGAAGAAGCCCTGACGCCCATGGCCCAGGGCTTATGAGGGTAGCCCCCACTGGAGGGGAACGGTTTTCACTGCGGTTCCCGGTGCCCGTTCCTCGTCAGTGCCCTCAGGAGGTTGGTCTGCCAACCCTGGTGCTCCAGGGCACAGCAATCTCCAGCGACTGAGATGCTCGCCACCCCTTCGGGGGTCTCTAGAACAGCTAGTTCGGCCGTCCCCTGCCGGTGCGCCATTCCAGGGCACCGAACTAGCTGCTCTGATTACACCAGAGGCCAGTCTCGAGAGACTGGTTCCCTTAGTAGACCATTTGGCAGCATGGAAACTACTGCCAAATGTGTCACGATGGGTCCTCCAGACTGTAGAGAGAGGCTACAGAATCCAGTTCGGTTCTCCACCGCCTCGATTCAACGGGGTTATTCCCACTCTGGTGGGCCCCGAGCACTAGTAGACACTCTCTTGAGGAAGGAGGCCATCGAGGTGGTCCCTCTCCACGAAAGGGAGTCCAGGTTCTACAACCGGTACTTAATAGTTCCAAAGAAGGATGGGGGGTTGCGTCCGATTTTAGATCTGCGTCAGCTGAACCGCTCAGTCATGCGACTGAAGTTCAAGATGCTGACACTCAAACAGGTCGTGTCTCAGATCAGGTCCGAGGACTGGTTTGTCACGATCGATCTAAAGGACGCATACTTCCATGTCTCCATCCTTCCCACTCACAGGAAATTCGTGAGGTTTGCTTTCGGGGGCGGAGCTTACCAATATCAGGTTCTTCCGTTTGGCCTAGCACTCTCACCCTGCACTTTCACGAAGTGTGTGGATGCTGCGTTAGCTCCGTTGCGGCTAAAGGGCATCCGCATACTCAATTACATCGACGATTGGTTGATTCTCGCTCAATCAGAGCAGATGGCGGTTCGGCATCGAGATGTCGTTCTTGCCCACATGAAAGTGCTGGGATTAAGCTGAGGGGGCGCAGCTCATAGCTTCCGGTCTCTCAACCGAGGTTGTTGAGACCATACTCCAATCCAGAGCTCCCTCAACGAGGAAACTGTACGCCCTGAAGTGGAGAATCTTCATTTCATGGTGCGGAGACCGCCAGCTCAACCCAGTCAACTGCCCGATTGGTACAGTGCTGGAGTTCCTGCAGGCCCGACTCTCCGCAGGGTTGACCCACTCCACCTTGAAGGTTTATGTGGCGGCAATATCGGCCTACCTCGCCTCTCTTGGTGGACAGTCAGTGGGCAGAAACCCCCTGGTTACACGTTTCCTCCGTGGTGCGCTGAGGCTGAGGCCTCCAGTACGGTCCCGTGTGCCACCTTGGGACCTGGCGGTGGTGCTCGAGGCTCTCTGTAGGCCTCCCTTCGAGCCTATCGAGGAGATTTCTGATCGCCATCTCACTCTAAAGACAACATTTCTGTTGATAATATCTTCTCTAAAGAGAGTGGGGGATCTTCAGGCCCTCTCAGTGGCCCCTACTCATTTGGACTTTGCACCCGGCATGGCCAAAGCCTTTCTATACCCTAGAACAGGGTATGTTCCGAAGGTCCCCTCCTCAGCACCACAGTCTATAGTACTGCAGGCTTTCTGTCCTCCTCCCTTTCGGGAGCCTGACCAGCAAAAGCACAATTGTATGTGTCCAGTGCGAGCACTGGACGCATACGTCCACAGAGCTGCCCTGTGGAGAAAGGGGGACCAATTGCTAGTCTGCTATGGTCCCCCCAAGAGAGGTCTGCCGGCTACAAAGCAGACCCTCAGCCGATGGATTGTGGATGCCATTAACATTTATTTTGAGTCCTCTCAGCTCCCCTCGCCGATGGGAGTCAGAGCTCATTCAACTCGGAGTGTGGCGGCCTCCAAGGCCTTTCTCGCAGGTGTTCCGATACAGGACATCTGCAACGCTGCGGGTTGGTCCACGCCTCTGACCTTCGTCAGGTTTTATGGCCTCGATATGCAGGCCACTCCAGGCTCTTCCGTTCTCTCGCCCTCGTTGTGCTCCTGAGGGATACACACAGGGCAGGGACTTGGAAGTCTGGCAGCGTGGGCATCTCATTCCCCAAAGCATCTTACCGGACGCAGCTCGAGTTCCTGAAGAGGATCGCCTCAGGTTACGTATGTAACCCTGGTTCCTCGAAGGAACGAGACGCTGCGTCTCGGTGCCACACCTCCTGTATCCCTGCCAGCGTTTTGCTTCATTCCTTGAAGCTGATGCCGGCTGCGTCACACGTGCTTTTATACCAGCTGGTCATTATGTCACCCCGCCCGTGATGTCTCGCCCATCATTTGGACTGATTACACACCATATTCAGAGCCGCTCACACTGGAGACGTTCCCCAGAGCGTCTTACCGGACGCAGCATCTCATTCCTTCGAGGAACCAGGGTTACATACGTAACCTGAGGCGTTTTTGCAGCTGTTTCATTTATCATCTCAAAAAGCCTCCATATAACTTCCTATATGTGACCCTGGACCACAAAACCAGTCATAAGTCGCACGTGTATATTTGTAGCAATATCCAAAAATACATTGTATGGGTCAAAATTATCGCTTTTTCTTTTATGCCAAAAATCATTAGGATATTAAGTAAAAATCATGAAGATATTTTGTAAATTTCCTGCCATAAATTTATCAAAACTTGATTTTTGATTAGTAATATGCATTGCTAAGGACTTCATTTGGACAACTTTAAATGTGATTTTCTCAATATTTAGATTTTTTTGCACCCTCAGATTATAGATTTTCAAATAGTTGTATCTCGGCCAAATATTGTTCTATCCAAACAAATATATTAGCCATATATCAAAGGAAAGCTTATTTATTCAGCTTTCAGATTAAGTATGAATCTCAGTTTCGAAAAAGTGAGCCTTATGACTGTTTTGTGGTCCAGGGTCACATAAAGTGCCCATAGATGGTAGCAGTTTTAAAGGGGTCCTATTATGCTTTTTCACTTTTTGAATTTTAGTCAGTGTGTAGAGTGTATGTTTGGGCATAAAACAATCTACAAAGTTACAAATCTCAAAGTCCACTCCAAAGGGAGATATTTCGTTTTAAAAAAATCCCTTTTCAAGAACTACAACGAATGGCTCGTTTGGACTACAAAGTTGTTTTCCTGTATTTGTGACATCACAAATTGTAAATCCCGCCTACGGAAATTCGAATGGTTGGGGGGTGAGGAGAACTCTTGGTTGAGCACTGCACGTTTCAAAATCAAAACTAGGTGCGGGTGTTTTTATATCACTGTATTTCTGATGGAAACCAACTGTTTTCAGAAAATGTTGGATGTCATTTTCATTTCATCTTGCATATAATGTCTGATAAAGCAGCGTTTTTGAGAGGAGCTCTGTTTTGTGTACAGCGTTAGCGGGGAAACCTTGCTCTCTCCCGCTCCAACAGTGCCTCCCGCTGGCAGAGAATTAATTTGCCGTCTAAAACACCGTCTAAGCTGTTCACCAATCACAACGCACTGGGGCAGCTAACCAATCACAACACATTTCGTTTTTCGGAAGGCGGGCCTTCATCAAACCCGGAACTAATCGAGTCGTTTGTGTGAGGCTGGGGAGAAAGGTATTGTAATAATGTAAATTATGTGAAAAATAATGTGATAATTTCGAACCACCAAGCATGAGAGCATGTTCTAGTACACCCCCAAAACAAAATCAAGACTTTGTAAAAGAGCATAATAGGACCCCTTTAAAGAAAAACACCAGTAGTGTGAAGTTTGCAGCTGGTAGGGGAAGAAATCCAAGAAGCACACTTTTTCATTTTCTGGGCTGTACTGAAGTTCTCCAAAATCCAATTCCTGCAAAAAGGTAATCACTGAGCAGATCAATGAGAACACAATCACTTATTTACAGTGAAAGCTGGTTTCTTTACTGGAATATTATGCTTGACCACAGATGGTGCTGTCCACTCCACTACTCAGTAATATCGGTTCCCCTTCGAGGGAACTCGCACTGCGTCGGTAACGACACTTTGGGGGAATCCCCTCAGCGTAGCGCGTCTGAAGCATGAATGAAACTATCCCAATCCTGATTGGTGTTGTGTCATGACGTAACATGTGACGGCATACTCGGAAGCTACAAAGGGACGCCGGCACACAACAGAGTCAGCTTTTTTGCTCTTCAGCAAGCGCTCTGTGTCATTGTGTGTCTTATTTGGTGTTGTTTGTCACAAGCAATATATATTATCTTGGCGAGTGGACACACATCAGCTGTGTGTTCGTTGTTTGGGAGCGCAGCACGCCCGAGCAGCTCTCGATGGAGCTGCCTGTGTGGACTGTGAAGCACTGCCGATCAGAGTGCTGCGCTCCCGCCTGGCTGTGTTTGATGCGGCCAGGCTCGCGCGCCCTGCGGTTCGGGACCCGCGTCCGCCGAGGCGGCGTGGTGGCTTAGATCGTGGGGCTCGCAGATGTATCTGTTAGGAGAGCTCGAGAAATTGCAGAGAGCTCGCCACTGCATTCACACGCACATGAGGGGCTGGGGTTTACCATTTTTTCCTGACTTCCACAATGAGTTGTGTAAGTCATGGATTAAACTGTACTCCGCGTGACTGTCCCTCCCCTGACGTTGCGTCGTCCTTTAAAGCCCCGATACTGCCCACCAAACCTTGTTGTTATACATCAGTATTGGTGGGCAGGGCTTATATGGCGCTCTCGCCGAGCCGAAGGTCGATTTGAGGACCGTCCTTCAGGCAAGAAAGGCTTCGGGAAAGAGGTCCTCGCTTTCGTAGGGCCTCTGACGGTTGCCCCCCTTGCAATTGAGGTTGTTTCCACCTCGGAACCCTCAGGAAATCGATGTTGGAATCCCGCCGTCCAATACGCTTCGGGCCACATCGATTTCCGGTGAACGCACGCTGCAGTGTCCGCCCCTAAGGCTTGCGGCCTGGCAGCGAAAGCGTCCGCACATAGAAGATTGTTTTCGATCATTCCTGCCGGTATTCCGCTTCAGGGGATCGTAAACGATACTCGAAGAACACCCAAGGTCAGTCTCGAGAGGCTGATTCTCTTAGTAGATTATATCGGCGCATGTCAATGCCTTCCGAATATATCTCCATGGGTCCTGCATATAGTGCAGACTGCAGTTCAGTTACCGCCCCCCGAAGTTCGATGGGGTGGTCTGGACTGCGGTGCACCCAGAGCAGGGTCGGGTGATGGAACAGGAAGTTCACTCCCTGTTGGTTAAGGAGGCCATAGAGCGTGTTCCTCCGCCAGATAGGGAGTCCGGGTTCTACGGCCGGTACTTCATAGTTCCCAGGAAGGATGGGGGGTTGCGTCCAATTTTGGATCTGCGGCACTTGAATCGTTCTCTCAGGAGATTCAGGTTCAAGATGCTCACTATTCCTACCATCGTGAGTCAGATCAGATCCGAGGACTGGTTTGTCACGATAGGTCTGAAGGACGCAACTTCCATGTTTCCATCATTCCTTCTCACAGGAAGCGCCTGAGGTTCGCTTTCGGGGGGCGAAGCGTTCCAATATCAGGTTCTTCCGTTTGGCCAGGATAAAGCTAGGCCACGCTATCACTGTAAAGCAGTTCCAATGACTGCTGGGGCTCATGGCAGCTGCGTCCAACGTATTACCTTTTGGCCTTCTGTACATGAGACCCCTACAGGGGTGGTTAAAAACCAAGGAGTTTTCCTCGAGAGGGAACCCGTTCCATATGATCAGAGTCACGCGCCGATGCCTTCGTGCCCTGTCCATATGGAAGAGACCTTGGTTTCTGTCCCAAGGCCCAGTATTGGGAGTGTCATGTCGCCGAAAAGTCGTTTCGACAGACTCATCCCTTACGGGGTGGGGCACGGTCATGGACGGCCGCTTTGCGAGAGGTCTGTGGCAGGCCCGGCATTCCTCATGGCACATAAATTGTCTGGAAATGCTAGCGGTCTACAAGGCTCTGAGGAGCTTTCTCCCAGATCTCAGCGGTCACCATGTCCTAATACGAGCAGACAATATGTCAGTGGTCTCGTATTTGAACCATCAGGGGGGTCTGAGGTCGCGCCCTCTGTGCAGATTGGCGCACCAGATCCTCCTGTGGTCCAAGGGGAAACTGTCGTCTCTCAGAGCGATGTATGTCCCCGGGGACCAGAATCGGGGAGCAGACGTCCTGTCGAGGCAGGGGTTGAGGCCCGGGGAATGGAGACTTCACCCCGAGGTGGTGAAGTCGATATGCGAGAGGTTCGCGCGTCTCGAGAGACGACCCACTGTCCACTGTGGTTTTCTCTCAGGCATCCAGCCCCGCTGGGGTTGGACGCCATGGTACAGACGTGGCCGAGGCTACGCCTGTACGCTTTTCCCCCGATCGCTCTGCTCCCGGGAGTTCTGGAGAGGGTCCGGAAAGAAGGGGTCAGTCTATTGCTGGTAGCCCCGTTCTGGCCGGCCCGGGTATGGTTTTCAGACATCATGTCACTCCTGGCAGGCCAGCCGTGGCAGATCCCTCTGAGGAGGGATCTGCTGTCTCAGGCAGGGGGCACAATTTTTCACCCTCGGCCAGAGCTGTGGAAACTGTGGGTTTGGCCCCTGAGGGGGCGCGGTACCTAGAGGCTGGCTTGTCGGCTGGAGTGATCGAGACCATACTCAGTTCTAGGGCTCCCTCCACAAGGAGATTGTACGGCTTAAAGTGGAATGTGTTTTCCACGTGGTGTAGAGAACATGGGTTGGACCCGGTTAACTGCCCGGTGGCTTCAGTGCTGGAGTTCCTCCAAGATCGTTTCTCTGCTGGTCTTACCCCGTCCACACTGAAGGTGTACGTGGCTGCCATTGCGGCTTTCCACGCGCCTTTAGATGTTGGGCCTCTGGGGAGGCACCAGCTGGTCGTGCGTTTCTTACGTGGTGCATGGAGGATGAGGCCTGCGGCTCGTTCCAGTGTCCCAACTTGGGATCTGGCTGTGGTCCTTGAGGGGCTGTCACTTTCCCCCTTCGAACCTATCGAGTCGGCTACAGCGAAGAACCTGACCTTTAAGATGGTCTTCCTCCTAGCGATTACTTCGCTCAAGAGAGTGGGGGATCTCCAGGCCTTGGCTATCTCGCCAACTTGCCTGGAGTTTGCCCCTGGGGGAGTTAAGGCCATTTTATACCCTAGGCCTGGCTATGTGCCCAAGGTGCCATCTAATGTGGCACGGCCGGTGGTTCTTCAGGCCTTCCATCCTCCGCCTCATGTGTCGGCGGAAGAAGAGAGGCTTCATCTGCTCTGCCCTGTCAGAGCATTGAATATCTTTATTCAGAAGTCTTCTCATTGGAGGAGGTCGGAACAGTTGTTGGTGTGCTTTGGATCACCCAAGAAGGGACTTCCTGCTTCCAAGCAGACGATTAGTAGTTGGATTATTCAGGCTATTGCCTTGGCCTATCAGGTGCGCGGTTTGCCTTCACCTGTGGCCTTGACGGCCCATTCAACTAGAGGCATGGCGTCCTCTAGGGCCCTCCTTTCAGGAGTCCCGTTGCAGGAGATCTGCGATGCGGCTGGGTGGTCCACCCCGCATACTTTCATCAGGTTTTATAGCCTGGACCTTCCCTCCACGCCGGGTGCACGAGTGCTCTCGTCCTAAGTTGTGCCTGGTTCAGCTTCATACTAGGACAGGCATGTTTTGGGGTGGCATAGTGGGTATACGTTCCCCAAAGTGTCGTTACCGACACAGTGCGAGTTCCCTCGAAGGGGAACGTCTCGGGTTACGACTGTAACCCTTGTTCCCCGAGAAGGGAACGAGACACTGCATCTCTTTGCCACACCTCTCCATGCCTGGGAGCGGCTTGCTTCATCGCAAAAGCTGACTCTGTTGTGTGCCGGCGTCCCTTTGTAGCTTCCGAGTATGCCGTCACATGTTACGTCATGACGCAACACCAATCAGATTGGGATAGTTTCATTCATGCTTCAGACGCGCTACGCTGAGGGGATTCCCCCAAAGTGTCGTTACCGACGCAGTGTCTCGTTCCCTTCTCGGGGAACAAGGGTTACAGTCGTAACCCGAGACGTTCTCTTAGATGGTGGGTGAAATGTGGCACACTGACAGAGCTGGTGAGCAAAGCATTCATCCAGAGAAGATCCACACAAAGATCTATCACATGCAATAGGGAAAACAGCCATGAACCTCAGTACTGGGCACAATTCAGAGGCAGGCAACACCAAAATAATCAGAATACAAACCATCAACTGCTACGAGATTTCAAGACCCCCTGCACAATGAAGAATCACTGATGCTTTCAAACTGTGTCAAATATAAAAGCCAAAGCTATTTCACATGCACTGTCACTCTCTTCATTTTTACTGCAACTAGACTGAAAGCAGTGAATTATTGATGTACTTAATCTTGCCTTTTCAAAGTTTATGCAGATCATAGAAAGAATTGAGGCATGATGTGAACATTTTATGATATTTAAATGTTTAAACATATTATGCATATCCTCAAAGACACACCTAAGATTAGGAGTTGGAGCTTATGTGTTAAACCTGAACGATTAAATGTGGAAAATTCAGATTAAACAGTAAACCACTTGTGGTTTTATATTCCATCCCCATGACAACAGCAAAATATTTTACATGCTTTACACTCTAAATAGCAGATTACTTTTTTTAAGAAAATGAAAAGGGATTTCTATCTTTTATCCACACAATAACCTACAAAAACAATGCAAGTTCCACACTTAAATGTAGCACGATTGTCTGCCTCCGTGGTTGTGCTGTATTCAACAAAACACATGTAGGGGATATCATGTGATGCACAAAGATGCATAATTACACACGCACGCACACACACACACACACACACACACACACACATGTTGGTATTGGTGGTTAGCGGGGACCATAGGTGTAATGGTTTTTATACTGTAAAAACTCTTATCTTCTATTTTCAGATTTTCAAAAAACACCATTTAGCATGTTTTTTAAGCCTTTTGAATCACACATTGTAATACCTCTGTCATATCCATGTCATTATACAAATTTGTGTCTCCATAAACCACCCAAACCAGAGTGCACACACACACACACACAAGCTGAAGGCAAATGCATGGGGTTCTATATAGTAAATGAGACTGAAACCAAACCAATGTTCCGGGCCACAGCAAAACTGGTCAATGTAAAATCTGCCACATATGAACATGAAAATCCACGACAAAAAAATTAGTCTGAGATCGAGAACCTGAAAACTAGGTGGTTTTGTACACATCAGAAACAATGGACCAATGAACCAAGCTTTATCATAATTGATGATGGGAAATGTGTCATGCAAAAAACCAGCAGTGTCTGATTCTGTGAGTGAGCACATTATTTATCACAGTTGAAAACCAAAGACCACATCTTCTCACTGTTTTACTCCAAAACAGGGGGATTGCAAGAATTCTGTCCTGAGAAAACCTTAATCCCTCCCTAACCCTTCTGTCTAAAGTCCCAAGAAAGCTTAAAATAGGTTTTCGAACTACTTCAATGATAAAATGACACCTAATTCAATTGAGACCTAAGAACAAGGAAACAAATCAACATTAACATAATAAAACCTGATAAAAGTTTGCAGAGAGGCCCAGCCAGCCATGACACAAATATCTTCCAGACACTCCTAAAAAAACCTAAGAGGAAGCACTTTCCTGCTACACAAAGAATGGTGGAGAAAAAGATTGCAGCACAAAAAACTTGAGAGCAAAGCAGAGTCAAAACAATCTTATTCAGATAACACAACCTTGGCCTGGATCAAGACCTTGACCAGACCAAGATCAAAATCCAGACTTGCACATCTCCAATTCTTTTAAGAAACAGTATGGCTAATAATAATACCAACTCAAGAGTCAGAACCTCTTCCAAGGCTGACTCTAATGACTCAAAAGGATCACCCTTTAAAGATAAGTCACAGGAAGGAACACACGTAGGGTGGAAATGTTTCAACCTTCTTGCCCCACACATAAAATGAGAGATCAGAGAATATCTTCCCAAAGATAAATGAGTAATAAGCACATGCTCAGCAGCAATGGCCGCAACATAAACCTTTCAGTGTAACCTGAGCTGCCCCCTCAGAAAAACGCTCTTGTAGAAAAGCCAGCACCCTGCTACAAGCCTGATAGAGCAGGGCCATCTTGATTGGCACCTCCCATGGAGGTTCCTCCAGAAGTGACATCAGATCCGAGAACCAAGCTTGAGATAGCAAAATGGAGCAACTAGCAGGAGGTGCACTCTGTCCTGCTGAACTCTCAACAGAACTTCTGGAAGCAGGACTAGTCTTACACCAGTCCATCACCAAACAACCTAGTGGCTGATCATCCAACTCTCAGTCTGATCCAACACAAAGACCAAGAGCTGGATGGTCCCTGCTAAGTTGCCATGTTGGGGGAAATAGCCACTTGAGGTAAAGCCAAAAAGAAGCATGCATCTCAAGAGGCAGACTGTTGAGGTAGAGAAACAACCTGGCGGGAGCATCCAACTGTTAGTCTGTGCATGGACACCACTCGTAGAGGATACTGTGTCTTCGATGTGTGGTTTGAGACACCGCTCTGAAAGCGATACTGGGGGAGAAATCGTCAGCTCTTTGACTCTCATGGGTCAAAACAGCACCCTTGTCCATGTCCTTGAGAAAGTTTGCCTGGAAAAATGCTTTGCCATCAAATAAACGATATAATGGCTGCTGAAAATTCAGCCTTGCCATCACAGTTACATTTTAAAATATATTAAAATATAATGACTTTTAAATTGTAATAATTTATACAACAGTTCTTTCTGGTCCTCGAATCTGATTGGCTGATAAGAGTGTGATATTAGAGTCCAACAAACTCCAACAGCCGTTTCACCATTTGTATCACTCCGCTTGCCGAAGTTGCTGTATTTCTCATAGCGAGTGTCATGGTGGACACCCAAATCCACTATAATTTTAAAAATAATACTGTTGTGTGTATTATTTGTGTATTATCTCACGTGTGATCTCATGTGATATTGCTCATATATCACAATATTACTTTTTAACTGTATTTAAAATGCAGCCATGGTGAATGTAAGAGACTTCTTTCAAATCCTTTTGACTGGTATGTGTTCATAAATATATGAAAGTGCTGAAACATAAAATAGTTGCTTTTTTCATTAACCTCTTCCTCATATTGGGGATATATCTTCATATTTCTGTTTTTCTTTCCTTGGCAAAATAAAATTGCAGTAAATTTTTAAACATTACCTTCATTTTCAACTAACTGGCATTTGGAACACGCTTATCTATGATTTGAATTTGAGAGCATGCGATGAAGATAATTTGACACTCTAATCATTGATTATATGCTAAAAGTCTTGCAAAATCCAGTTTTATTCCAAAGAAGGAATGTCCTGACCACTTCAAGTACAAGAATGAGGATTTGATTGCTCTGTCTTTGTGGACTGTTGATGGCAAATCAGATGATGATTCATTCTGATGAAATGTTTGGTTAATGGATATGCAATTTATTTGGTGCTCTGCAGAAACTAGACGATCCCAACAAGTGAGATATTTGTCACAACCCCCTTATTTCCTGTGATGATTTCAACACCAGAGACTAATTAGCATAATTTGTATTAATTTATTTCCAAAGCATAGGGGTTCCATTAACTTAGCATGCATTAAGGAGAGCAGAAATCATTTGTGACATTTCCCTTCATGTTTAAACCTCTAAGTCACATCCGTCTTTGGACACCCAATAATTTTGTCCTTCAGCCTATTATTCTGAATGAACACTTCTGGGCAAAGAAGAGGAAATATTTTATCACAATATAAATATCACAATGAATAATTTATCGAAACATGAGATACCCAAAACCCATAAGTTAAGTTTTCTCAGCCTGCAAACTAAACAAACAATGACATAGTTTAAAACAAAACTGTGTTTCATAAATACCCTGTGGATTACCAAAATGTAATATACATATTTATAGTAATTACACATGCACAAAATGCCACAATCTTGTTTACAAGAATTAAATTCAAATTATGTTACACACATAACATAAACATTCATATTTATGTATTTTCAACAGAACATAAAAACATGTGCTCACTTTGCTTAATATTGGAGCAAAAGAATTTGAATTAAGATCATGGTTGTTATTAAAAAAGCTTCCACACCCAATGTAAAAGCGTCTTTTACTCCCAAAGGAGCTGTTTTTCTGTCAATTATCAGTTGTTTTATAAGGTGAGTGCACATATTAGAATGGTCTTCCAGCCATCTGGCATCTTTTTGAACTAAATGTGCCAAGAGTGACTATCCATGTGGAGCACTTATACAGCAGAGAAAGTGTTGGATTGAACAGTGTTTAGCACTTTTCTTTATATGGAAAACAACTGGGTAATGCTAGTTTAAAGAAAATGTCTGTAACTTATTTGTTTGTTTGCTTGCTTGCTGATTCACAAATACACTTATATTAATCATGGATTAGTGACCACATAGGATAGCACTGTTATCTGTATGCATTAGTGCATTAAAACAGTGCAGAAACCCTTAAGATAACATGTAGAAAGATAAGAGCACATCTTAAGCACACAGAATAACATAAGTGGATTTTGAACGATTAATTGCTGCTTTGAACGATTATGTAATTGTGGCATCCGTAATTGTAATTGCGATTAGAAATTCAATTAATTGTGCAGCCCTAGGTTAAATGCAGAGCACAAATTCCGAGTATGGGTCACCATACTTGGCCGTATGTCACGTCACTTTCACTTTCATATCCACAACACTGTGTCCTAACAACAGTAGGTGACAGATTATTAGTGGTAAGTACTTAGTCAACACTGCACACATATGTGCTAGGATTTTGTGTGGAACAGGATTCTGGATCTTTACCACATTATTTTTGGTTAGGACTTAGTATAAGAGTAATGTCATTTTGTGAGAAAAAATTAGGACAGGACTTGATTTTATATTGTATCCATCAGGAATTGATTAGTAGAATGAATAATACAAAGTGGTCTGAAGGATGATTGTAAAAGTGGGGTTGAAAAATAAGAGAGCTTGGTGACTTTTTTTTTTTTTTGCATTGATGAAACATAGACAATAAATAAGTCCAGGAATGTGTATTAGGAAATTAAATAGGGTTGACTTTACACTAAGTTGACTTCTATAAGAAATCCTGGAATTTCTGGATTCCTGGAACCAACACAAATATTTATTTCAGTTTCTCAAGATGAAAGACACCTTGGTCTTTAAAACCAAATTTGTATTATCGCAACATAATTTATTTATGATTGGCCATGGCTCACTATGGCTACTTTATTTCCAGGATAAAGGAAAACATAGTTCACACAATCCAAACCTGTGCAGAGAAAAAGGTTTCCCACCATAGCTGTTCATTCAGTACAGCAGACACCACTCTGACAGCTGGGTTGCTGTGTTTAAATTAGGGCAAAAATCCCTACAGTAGGTGGGATATTGAACACTGTGCATTATTAAAGCAATATTTAGAAGGGCCGCCTTTCTATCCTGCACAGCCCTGAGGCTGCAGGGCCCCATGGTGCATGCCAGAAAATTCAGAGTAAGTCAGTCTCTCTCTCTCTCCCAGACACGAGAAACAGGTTGAAAACCTCAATCTAGCTAATTCTGTGATCCATTAATTACAGGCCCAATGGCGGCAGCCGTAAGATGCAGTGATTACGGTTCAAGGGCATGCTTTCCCGGACTGGTGGGCTGTTTTCACAGTGGCTATCTGCAGACGGACTGATGAGACATGCTCTGGAAGATTCATAATCCACATCTTAGATCTTCCCTGCCTGACTGCTGCTCTCCACTTTCTCAGAACATGACACAGACACAGATGTGTCTGCCAAGGCCACACAAACAACCAATGGCACAGAGACACAAAAGATTGTGGCGGGAATCATGTTTGTACAAAATAATGTAAACACTGGCAAAATAGGCAATACTTCGTTATTAAGGTGTTTTTATCAACATTTGCCTTTAATCAAGCTTCCAAGTTTTTTTTTTTATAAATTAAAGTCACTTTTGAATAGTCTCCAGCTAAATGTTGACTATAAAAATAAAATAATTTAAAAAAAAAAACATTTGCTGTTAATTTCAAGGATACCATTTTGAGAACATAGACAAGGAACAGATAAAAGATAATCAGAATGTTTTTTTTTTCATTGTACAATTGTCTACAAAAATTATACTAGCCCCTGTAATAACGGGTGTTCACATTATTTCGTCCAACTCAAAAGATATATAATATTAAAAGTAAAAGTAAAAGTAAACAGCAGCTATGGTTGCCAGAACTTTACCATAATAAAATATGGTAGCAACACTTTAGGTTTGATGGATTGAACTTAAATTTACAGTGAAAAACAAAAAACAAAACATACATTTCATTAACTGATACTGACCTACTGAAATACTAAAATCTGTTTTGAACCTTTATAATACACTGACAACCACCCCAGAAACACAAGTGGTAAAGAGAAAGCCACATGTAGAATCACAAGTATTTCTCACTGAAGTAAAAGGTGCAGTGTCATGCACACCAATACAAAATCCCAGTAAATATCACACTAATGCAATAAACATTAATTTAACAACATAAGATAACATAAAGTGTAAGTGTGAGCAAGTGTGACTTCATTTCATTACATTTAAAATATTAATGCAAATAGCATCTACAAACAAATTATATTTTCTCAAAACTAACTTTTCCAAATCTTTCCAAACTTATGTTTATATTGACTTTTAATCAACTGGCATTTTAGTCATTTTTAATGGATGCATGAAGTAATTCCTCCTCAAATTCACACAGGTGTCCTAGCAGATTTAGAGAGTGTAGCGAATCACATAAATATGATTATTGATTTTTAGACATTTTGAATAGTATATGCATTATCATTCAATAACTGTTTAGCTCGAAACGTGTGCTTGTGCTTTCTTTCTTACAAGTAAGTACCACTTAGTGTGATATTGTGTTATATAATTTAATTACATTCATACATTAAGTGTTCAAATTTGTTTGAAATTATATTACAACAAAGTGAATTTCCAGCCATAACCTCAACATTCACCCACAGGATTCAGATCAGTCACGCCAAACCAACACATTCATCCACCTAGAAAAGTAGTCCCAATTTAAAAGATAACTTAGACAACTTTACAGCTCAACTAACAAACATTTGTACTGAATAATTTGTGTAAGCACTTGAACAAAAATAGGATCTTCACACTTCTGCTTTTAGCCCTTCCAGTAGATTTACTTCATAAATATCCAAAGCATTTCTGTGGGTCATTGGTTTATATGAACTGAAGGATGTGTCTAAATAATTTTTCTGTTGTAAGCATCAGAGTGGTTGCTGACAGAGCCTAACATGAAATAAACCTTTATGTTTGTAGTACTTCTTTCTAGAATTCCTTGTGCGATTTATCATTACATCAGCATCTCAGTCTCTTTTTTTCTCATTGCAACTCATTTTGTAAAGCGAAATCACAAAAGATTGATACTTCAACTCTGAGAAGATTTCTCAGCCTATAAACAATAAAGACAGCGGAATAGATACCTCTAGCCAGTATGAGTCATTATCATCATGCAGCAATTTCCACTGCAATAATTTCTGCAAGTAATATAAACACTCCATTTGATAACACACAATAGTGGGGATTACACAATATTTCCCAGGGACATGCCTCCTCTTACACTTTTGAACGATTCTTTTCCCAGCTTAATCATTGAGCTAATGGAATAGCTTTAATAAGGCTGAGACGTGCAGATCCACCATTGTGTCACATTCCCTTGTTTTTTGTTTAATAATACTTAAGGATGCTGGTAGACTTAATTAGGAAGAAGAAGAAGAAGAAGAAAACATCTTAATGGCAAAAATGGTTTTAAGTCAGTTATTTCTATCTCTCACTGTAGTGTGTCAGTAGGAAATATCAGTTTACATTTCCAAACATTCATGTTACCATTAATTTTGATAATCCAGTGAGATTTTTATTTGCACAAGGAGTCTGACAACAGCCAGTGCTCCAGACAGAGATCTGATCTCATGATCATCCAGTCTGTCTGGAATGACATGAAGAAACAAAGGTTCAGACAAACTGAGACAGACTAAATCCAGTAGAACTGTGGCAATGTCTCCAAGATGCTTCAAGAAACCTACCTGCAAAGCTACAGTACTATTAAAAGTTTTAGGCACTTGTGTAAAAATCCTGTAAAATGAGGATGCTGTCAAAAATAATGTCATAAATAGATTTTATTTATCAATTAACTGCTATTAACAAAATTAAATCAACATTTGGTGTGACCATCATTTGCGTTTAAAGCAACTTTTACCCTAGGTACACTTGCACATAGTTTTTCAGGGAGCTTTGCAGGTAGGTCTCTTGAAGCATCTTGAAGACGTTGCCACAGTTTTTCTGGATTTAGTCTGTCTCAGTTTGGTTGGTTTGTTTATATATAGTATTCTCGTAGCTTCATAAAATTATGGTTGAACCACTGATGTCACATGGATTATTTTAACAATGTCCTTGCTACGTTTCTGAGCCTTCATCGTGTTAGGATCCTTGCTGTCTATGGGAGTGTCAGAGAGCTCTCGGAATTCATCAAAAATGTCTTAATTTGTGTTCCGAAGATGAATGAAGGTCTTACAGGTTTGGAAACGACATGAGGGTGAGTAATTAATTAAAGAATTTAAATTTGTGGGTGAACTATCCCTTTAAGACAGGGTCAGATTAAAGACTGTGTTTGAGGCTACACCAGTTAATTGAGCCAGAAGGGGAGCTATTCAGTAAGATTGAAAGATTGTTATTCATGTCGGCACTAATGATGTTCGACTTCGCCAGTCGGAGATCACTGCAATATGCTCTTGTCCCCTCCCTGCTTACCTTGGTAATGAGCTACATAGCAGACTGTTGTCACTCAATGGCTGGATGTCTAAGTGATGCCCGCAGAATAACATAGGTTTCATAAACAATTGGACAAGTTTTGGGGCAGACTTGTCCCAGGAAGTAGACAGACTGGCTAAACCGACCATCTGCTAGCTGCCATATTTTAGATTTAATACTCTCACATGGAATTGATGTTAATGGTGTTGAAATCCTGCAGAAGAGTGATCTCAGATCATTATCTAGTCTTGTGTATACTCCATATAGCTAAAGCTGCAAATTCAACTCCTTGTTACAAATATGCTAGAACCATCACTTCTACCACAAAAGACTGCTTTGTAAATAATCTTCCTGACTTGTCTCAATTCCTCAGCAAATCCAATAGTTCAGAGAAACATGTTTTAACAAACTATAAACTCTCTCTTTTCTAGCACTTTAGATATGGTTGCTCCTTTAAGCTTAAAGAAGATTAAGTAAAACTGCCTGAAACTGTGGTATAATGAGCACACTCGCACCTTAAAGAGAGCAGCCCAGAGAATGAAGTGCAGCTGGAAGAAAACCAAACTAGAGGTATTTTGTATTGCATGGTGGGAAAGTAGTTCTACTTATAGAAAAGCTAAAAACTGCTAGATCTGCTTACCACAAGGTTCAGTACTAGGACCACTGCTTTCTATGCTTTACATGTTACCCTTGGGAGATATCATCAGGAAACATGGTGTTAGGTTTCACTGTTATGCTGATGATACCCAGCTCTATATTTCTTTGCGGCCTGATGAAACATACCAATTCGCAAAACTAGCACTTTCTATTGAGAACCATGTTTCTGGCATTTGTAAAACTGCATTTTTCCATCTTAAAAATATATTTAAATTACGACCTATGCTCTCAATGTCAAATGCACAAACGTTAATTCATGCATTCATGACCTCAAGGTTAGATTTTTGTAATGCTTTATTTGGTGGTTGCTCTGCATGCTATATAAACAAACTGCCAAAATGCAGCAGCTAGAGTTCTCACAAGAACAGGAAGTATGACCATATTACCCCAGTTCTGTCAACTCTGCACTGGCTCCCTATTGAACATTGAATACATTTTAAAATTTTGCTAATTACTTATAAAGCCCTGAATGGTTTAGCTCCTCAATACTTGAGCAAGCTCATATCGCATTATATTCCTTCACATCTGCTGCGTTCTAAAAACTCTAGCCATTTGATAATACCTAGAATATAAAAATCAACTGCGATGGGAGATTATTTTTCTTATTTAGCGCCCAAACTCTGGAACAATCTACCTAGCGTTGTTCATGAGGCAGATACACTCTATCAGTTTAAATCTAGATTAAAGACCCATCTCTTTAACCTGGCACACACATAACACATATTGTATTTCTATTATTCAAATCAAAATTAAAATCAAATTATTCAAAGGATTGTTAGGCTGCATTAACCAGAACCGGGAACACTTCCCATAACATCCAATGTACTCACTACGAACTGTAAGGCGAATGGCATCTGTGCTAATATTAGTCTCTTTCATTCTTATTCCGAGGTCACCGTAGCCACCCAGATCCAGTCCACAACAAGACCAGATGGTGCATCAGCACCTAGAGATGACCTCTACAGCCCTGAATGTCAGCTGAGACCATGTCAACTGGATGCTCCAAAGAGACAGATCACGCTGAGGCCACGCCAATACAGCCAATGGGACAAGACCAATTGAACCAGATGAATCCTCTGCACAATCTGACCTGTGTTGCAACCTGTAATTTAAATACGCCATGCTGGTTTCGCCTGGCCAGAGGAAAGCAGGCCCCCCAACTGAGCCTGGTTTCTCCCAAGGTTTTTTCTCCATTTATGTCATGGAATTTTGGTTCCTTGCCTTTAGCTTGCTTAGTTGTGGACGCTTGACTGATTGCACAGACACTATTGAAAGAAAGCTGAACTGGATGATGGCATCACTGAATCATCAATGAATTGACTTTAAAAGAAAAAATGACTATTTGTTATTATACTCTTGCATTATTGACAAACTATTTTCCTGTTTGAAACTGTAAAGCTGCTTTGACACAATCTGTATTGTATAAAGCGCTATATAAATAAAGGTGACTTGACTTTACTTTACTATAGTTCCATCCACAATGTAAAAGGAACAAAATGTCATGAAAATTTAACTCAGCTTTCTAAAATAATGTGGTTAATCACAGTTCTTTCATGATTTAACAGGAGGGCGCAATTAATTTTTCACGTAGGGCCAGGCAGGTTTGGACAGATTTTTTCCCTTAATAAATGAAATCATCATATAAAAACTGCATTTTGTATTTACTTGCGTTATCTTTGTGTAATATTAAAATTAGTTTGATGATCTGAACCTTTTAAGGGTGACAAATATGCAAAAAATTTAAAAAGCAAAAACCTAAAAAACAGGAAGGTGGCAAAAAACTTTTCACAGCACTGTATTTTATCAACTGACATTCAAGTAATCAAACTTGCTGACATTGACTTATCAAAACTGAAATGGTTTATAAAAGGCACAGTGCTTACTTGATTTTGGCCACTAACTTAAAGTTGGCCAGCACATTAACCAACAATCAAGCTTGCAGCTGGTGAGTGGAAACAGAGTTGGCTAACCTCTTCGAGTATGTGTAGCACAAATTATCATGTTGCCACAAGCAACAATGCTTCTGGATTCTTCACACAAGCAGCTTTAAGTGATGTTGTAAGTAGCACGGTGGTTCTGATGATCTACCATTATGTAATGTTATAAAATTGTATTATTTTTAACGAAAGTTGTCAAATCATTACTATTATCATTGTCACATGAAGTCAGCTTTATTTATAACACTTAATAACAGTGGTTGCCAATCCTGGTCCAGGAGAACCCCCAACACTGCACGGTTTTGATGTCTCTCTTATCTGATACATATTTGAGGTTATGTAATCTTTACTAATGAGCTGATGAGTTGAATCATGTGTCTTTGACATCTAAAATGTGTGTTGGGGCTTCTTCAGGACCAGGATGGGGAACCACTGCTTTGTACAATACATAATGTTTTAAAGCACCTTCACAGTTTTAAACTGGAAAATATCAGAATCTATGCAAACTTCTACATATATAAGACATTATAAGACAATTTTTGCTTTAAAACAGCTCTAAAAAGACAATGGTTTCATTATTCAATTCAGTTAATTTAAGTGTTGATTCAGTTTAGTTCAATAAATGTCATCCATAATGAAACAAGTTCAAATTAGCTAAAAGCAGCTTTACAGAAGGCGATAGTGTCATTTTTCAGCTCAAGTCTGTTCAGTGGTTATTTAGTTCAGTTCAATATCATTGTTAGTGTTACAAAATTCCTCAAAATAAATAAATAATAAATAATGCATTGTGCTGCTTTGTCTGTTATCAATAATAATTTAAATGAAAATCAATAATATTATATTTGGCCTTACATATATATGTTATTCAACTGTTTGTGACTTGGGTGTGCAAATCTACTAACATCATCTTGGAGGGGCGATAGAATATAACTAGAACAATGAGAATGACCACTGTCTGTGAACTGTAAAAATTTGTGTCAAACCCTCAGTTTGTGCTGATCCACTGATAATGATAGAGGTCTACAAAAGCCTACATCTCTACAAATCCTTTGGAAACAGAGTACAGTATTTCAATAACACAGCCCAATTAGCCCCTACTGGTATATGGTGTAACTACACCACTTCAGATTCTTGATAGTTGATTATTGGTTATTAGTACCTTTTGTTTTTAAAGGTCTAAGTAATATATACATCACTTTAATTTCATTTTTGTATAATTAGAGCATTTTTAAGTCACACTGACATTTACTTCTCAAAAACAAAACAATAAACAGAACTGAGAACCAATACAAAGATGGCAGAATGCAGGTTGTGTACTTATGGGTGAGCGTGATTTCACGAAGTACAACATGTTCCTGGATCAACATCCTTGTTGATCCTGGAACATCATTCCAATCAACCAATCAGAATTGAGGGATAACTTTTCAGGAAATATCTGTTTTAGGCTTATGATCAGGGTTAGGTGCTTCTACACCTTTGTTAATCAGCTATCATTTCACACTGATTTTAGGAATAAATTATGGGTAGGGTTAGGTTTAGGGGTAGGGATTGGGTTATGTCTATATTTTTGGACAGTAATGTTGATCCAGGATCAACAAAAGATGTTGATCCAGGAACATGTCTTATCACGGCGACCGTACTTATGAGGGGTCCTGTGCCAGCCTAGCACTGGCTGAACTGCTATTGAGATGAATGGGAATGCTAACGGATAACTTTATCCAGCTATTATAGACCTCCTTGGTTTCGACTCACTTTTTGGTCATTTTCATGTCAATATGAATAATCTACAATGCTTTTCTGGGTGCCTGAAAACTAACAAGTGTAAACAATTTCATCTATTGCATTAGCCAGTTTCTCAAATAGCAGTTGGCTGTTTACATCTCCTCCTTCAATATGCTGAAGTATTCATCATCTTTATAGTCTGTGTTTCAGAGAGCAAACAGTGATCTAATTGTACTGTACATAGTCTTAAGGCATTGTGGCGTTGCTTTTATGGATTCTTTAATTCATGTAACAGATGGCACATGAATAGAAGTTTAGAAAAACAAGACAAGACACCGGGCACTCAATCAAATTCTCACTCTGTACAGATCTGGGACAAACCCTTTGGTGCTGTGGTCTCCCCCTCTGTCATTGAAAGCTGAGGCAGGAAGAAGTGGACAGTCTGGTGAGGTGAAACAGTCAGACAGTAGGCCTTTCACCAGGGGCTGCAGAATGCATTTATGTATTCCAATAGTCTGATCTAATATATTCAAATTGTGATTGTTACCTGTACTGTGGTGAATGGCTAGTAGTGTGCAAATGTAACAGCTGGAAATAATTTTCCTTTTGGAGGTCAAGAAAATTTGAGTTTACTTTAAAATTTTCCCCTCATTTTTCACCTAACCTCCATGAAAATGTGGAGCAAATTATGTATTGTTTTTCAGCTACCTTAAGTGTCCTCTGAGAAATCTAATCCAGCCTTGACAGGAATATCTGTGCCGATACGAGCCAGACAGCGAGGGGCACTTTACTGACCACTGCTTCTTTACCTGCCCTTCTTGGAATGGCCTTCAAAGACTAAAGTAATGTAGGGAGGCATTGCTCAACGATAGCTTCTGCCAACTAAAGCAAGACACAAATGGGTGTTTTACTGAGCCTGCCTGCTTCTCTGCAGTAGTCTTAAGATAGACTTCAAAGACTATAATACCAGCTAGGCAGCTTTTACTGACCACTGCCTTCATCTCTCTTATTCAGCTATTACAGACAATCTTCTGGTGCATTGCCTGAATTTAAACCATTTTTGTTCATTTTATGGGGAAAACATACCAAATCATAAAAATACACATTTTAATAACACAAACTACTACATATTTGTGTGTTTTGTACAATTACAGAAAACATGCTGTGTTTTGTTTCAGCATCTGAGGGAAAGAGTTAAAAAGTCAAACACTGGCAGCAAATACAGATAGTATCCACAGTGATGAGACACTATTATTTCTGCAGCATCCACTGATTTCTGCAGATCCACTGATAGTGTTAGCAACATAACAACTGCATTACATCAGAATCAGAATCAGAATCAGAATGAGCTTTATTGGCCAGGTATGTTTACACATACGAGGAATTTGTTATAGTGACAAAGCTCCAAAGTGCAACAGAATGACAGCAACGGGACAGGACACAGACAACAAGAGAACAATATACAAATAGGCAATGTACAAAATAGCAAAAACACTATGCAATACAGACAATCGTGTGTGTACAGGTCTGACATGTGCAAATTTGAAATGGAAAAAAATAAAATAAAAAATATTATATATGTATGTGTGGTGAATAAATAGTTGTAAAATAGTGTTGTGTGTTCAACGTTAATGTCAGGTGTTCATGAGATGGATTGCTTGGGGGAAGAAACTGTTCCTGTGTCTGGTCGTTCTGGTGCTCAGAGCTCTGTAGCGTCGATCAGACGGCAGCAGTTCAAAGAGGGAGTGTGCTGGATGTGCGGGGTCCAGAGTGATTTTGCCAGCCCTTTTGCTCACTCTGGATAAATACAGTTCTTGGAGAGTAGGGAGGGTTGTACCAATGATTCGCTCAGCAGTCCGGACTACCCTCCGTAGTCTTCTGAGGTCAGATTTGGTAGCTGAGCTGAACCAGACAGTTATTGATGTGCAGAGGACGGATTCAATGATGGCAGAGTAGAACTGTTTCAGCAGCTCCTGTGGTAGGTTGAACTTCCTCAGCTGGCGAAGGAAGTACAACCTCTGCTGGGCCTTTCTCACAATGGAGTCTATGTGAATGTCCCACTTCAGGTCCTGGGAGATGGTGGTGCCCAGGAACCTGAATGACTCCACTGCAGTCACAGTGCTGTTCATGATGGTGAGTGGGGGGAGAGCAGGGGGGTTTCTCCTGAAGTCCACGATCATCTCCACTGTTTTGAGCGTGTTAAGCTCCAGGTTGTTAAGACTGCACCAGACAGCCAGCTCCTTAACCTCCTGTCTGTAGGCAGACTCGTCACCGTCCTGAATGAGGCCGATCAGTGTGGTGTCATCTGCAAACTTCAGGAGCTTGACAGAGGGGTCTTTAGATGTGCAGTCATTCGTGTAGAGGGAGAAGAGCAGTGGGGAGAGAACGCAGCCCTGAGGGGCTCCAGTGCTGGTGGTGCGGGTGCTGGATGAGAATTTTCCCAGCCTCACAAGCTGCTGCCTGTCTGTCAGGAAGCTGTTGATCCACTGACAGACGGAGGTAGGGACGGAGAGCTGTGTCAGTTTATTCTGAAGGGTGTCCGGGATGATGGTGTTAAAAGCAGAGCTGAAGTCTACAAACATGATCCTCACATAAGTCCCTGGTCTGTCCAGATGCTGCAGGGTGAAGTGCAGTCCCATGTTGACTGCATCATCCACAGACCTGTTTGCTCTGTAGGCAAACTGCAGGGGGTCCAGTAAGGGTCCAGTGGAGGCCTTCAGATAAGCCAAAACCAGTCTTTCAAACGATTTCATGACCACAGACGTTAGAGCCACAGGTCTGTAGTCATTAAGTCCAGTAATTTTGGGTTTCTTTGGGACAGGGATGATGGTGGAGCGTTTGAAGCATGAGGGGACTTCGCACAGCTCCAGTGATCTGTTGAAGATCTGTGTGAAAATGGGGGCTAGCTGGTCAGCACAGGATTTGAGGCAGGCTGGTGACACACCGTCTGGGCCTGGTGCTTTCCTTCTTTTGTTCTTTATGAAGACCTGCCGCACGTCATCTTCACTTATTTTCAGTGCAGGTGTGGGGGAGAGGGGGGTTGCTGGGGGTGTTAATGGTTGTGTGGAGAGGTGTTCAGGGCGGGTGTAGGGTGTTTTTTCAAACCTGCAGCAAAAGACATTCAAATCGTCTGCTAGTTGTTGATTCTCCACAGTGCTGGGGGATGGTGTCTTGTAATTTGTAAAGTCTTTCATACCTTTCCACACTGAAGCAGAATCACTGGAAGAGAACTGAATCCTTAGCTTGTCAGAATAATTCCTCTTAGCCACCCTGATCTCCTTTTCCAGTGTGTATTTGGCCTGTTTATACAAGACTTTATCCCCCATCCTGTAAGCATCTTCTTTGGCCTGACGGAGCTGTCTGAGTTTTGCTGTGAACCATGGTTTGTCGTTGTTGTAGGTTAAACGAGTCCTGGTAGGAATACACATATCTTCACAGAAACTGATATATGATGTTACAGTCTCTGTGAGTTCGTCCAAATCGGTGGCAGCAGCTTCAAAAACACTCCAATCAGTGAGGTCAAAACAAGCTTTTAAATCTTGCTCTGCTTCAGCAGTCCATCTTTTAACAGTTTTTAATACAGGTTTTTCAGATTTGAGTTTCTGCCTGTAGGTTGGTATAAGATGAACTAAACAGTGATCAGATAGTCCTAAAGCTGCTCGAGGGACAGAGTGATATGCATCCTTTATCGCTGTGTAACAGTGATCCAATATATTACTGTCTCTGGTGGGACATGTGATGTGCTGTCTGTATTTTGGCAGTTCGCGTGAGAGATTTGCTTTATTAAAGTCACCGAGAATGATTAAAACAGAATCCGGGTGTTGTTGCTCAGTCTCTGTGATCTGATCAGCGAGTTTCTGTAAAGCTGATCTGGCGTTCACGTGCGGTGGAATGTAAACACTCACGAGAATGAACGAACAGAACTCCCGCGGCGAATAGAACGGCTTGCAGTTAATGAAGAGCGTTTCTAGATCATAACATCACATCTTCTTTAACACAGTTACATCTGTACACCACCTCTCATTGATGTAGAAGCACGTCCCGCCGCCGCGCGATTTCCCCGTTGATTCTGCCTCGCGATCTGCTCTGATCAGCTGGAAGTTGGGAAGATGTAACGCGCTGTCCGGTATGGTATCCTTCAGCCAGGTTTCCGTGAAACACAGAGCAGCAGAGTTTGAGAAATCCTTATTTGTCCGGGAGAGCAGGAGAAGTTTGTTCGTTTTGTTGGGTAGAGAGCGGAGATTCGCGAGATGGATGCTAGGCAACGGCGTTCTTAATCCGCGCTCACGAAGCTTCACAAGCGCGCCGGCTCGCTTCCCCCGTCTGCGCGACCTGTAGCGTCTAAACAACACCGCAGCTCCGCCAACTATAATGTCCAGCAAAGCGTCCGAGTAATCAAAATCCGGTAAAAGATTTTGTGGTGTGTTCTGCCGAATGTTCAGCAGTTCATCCCTGGTAAAGCTGATCGTGTTTGAGAAACAAAAAACAGGAAAAACAAACAAAAACAGTACAAACACTGGAGAGCAAAGCACAGTAGCTGCCATCTGCGGCGCCATCACGATCTGATTCTGATTCTGATTCTAATGATTCTTTTTCATTTTTTATATTTTACTTTTAAAAGTAGACTACTGCCAATATACATTAAGAAAGTCTTCCAGTTTTGTAGACATTCACACAAAGACCAGCCACTAGTCAGGTGGCTATAATTACACAGAATTTGACTGCATTTGACCACTGGATTAACAAAAATCATTTCAGTTTTAAGAAGTGTTTTCTCAGCATTTCAACATTTGCATTAACTACTGATAAACACATTCATTATTATTTGAATTATCACTCAGTGGGTCACACACACACACAATTTCTTTGGGAAACATTGGTAATGTAATGTGATGTTTAATGCACTTCATGTTGTAACTTGTTAATAACAACGAATGGAACAAATTTTCTTTTTCTTTGAATTTTTATAGCAATATGGTACAAGATTATTGTATTTAAATCAATTTGATAATGGAGTTAGGTCAAAAGTAATCTAAAAGTAGTCTGATTACAAAACCCTGAAATGTGTAATGTAATGGATTATGTTACCACCTCCTATTTTTAGCCTGCGCTGCGAGCACAGTACCTTTTCCACGCCTGCACCTGGCGCTGAAGTTAAGCCGGAGAGCCGTCTCCCATTTGATGTGGTCGTAAAGACATTCTGCGACTAAATAAATGCATTTCTTGTATAGACAAAGTGCAGTTGTGAGTGGGGTGGCCAACCCTAGCCTTGCCCTGCGTTAATTGCATTAAATATTTTTAACGTGTTAAACTGAAAATATTAATCGCCTGGGTTAAAGTGCTAATTTTGACAGCACTATATATATAAATATAAACATAAAATCAATGCAGATATTGTACTATATTAAACACTGTTGGCCTTGTCTGACTTTCCCATGATTCCCTTTGTTGCATCTTTCACAGAGGTTGTGTGGCATTCAAATGGGAAGGAAGCAAATGGTAAATGATGTCTTTGTCCTAACTGACTCACTCTTTTTAAAAACATCTCTCTCTTTCTTTCTCTTGCTCACTCGGTTAGTTACAAGGCTCACATCTGCTTGACAAGTGTAAGAGTTAGATGAGTCACTTTTATCTTAAAGGTAACTAACAATAAAATATCAGGCTTGCTCATGCAAAGTGACTCTCATTCAGTAGGAGTGCCTAACCCCATATAATGTATTTTGAAGCTAACTGTCCTTACACTTTAATCAACTTGTGGGAATGAGAATTACTGACACCTGCACAACACAGAGTTTGGCAGATATCATGTAATACTTTCATGAAACAAAGAATTAGATCTTTGTATTTTAAAGGGATGGTAAGGGAAGTTAGCTGTTTCACTAACCTCTCTGTCTAAAATTGATTCAGTCTTCAAAAGATGTTTTGCAAAACCAAGTGCTCAAAATGACTGACAAGCATAGACCACCTCAAAAAACTCTGTTCCAACACCTAACATTTTACAGCAGTATTTCAAGTCATTAAGAAGTATTTTTAGGTGTACTTCTGATGAAACGTAAGATATGTTGTAAATACCTTCCAGCATCACATGCTTCTGTCACAGAGAATGCAATCCTATTGCTGAGCTTCTGTAGGTAAAAAAAAAAAAAAAAAAAAAAAAAAAAAAACTAATCCAAGACTGCAGACTGAGATGTGAAATGTGGGTCAGGAAACTACTGATATAAAAAAAAAGAAGAAAAAAAAAAAAAGACGTTTTTAAACAGTAACACCAAATTGTGCATGCTGTGTATTTTTATGCTTACACCAGATTATTATTTATTTATGTATTTATTTACCTACATATTTATTTGCTTACTGTTTACAGGGTTCTTAGTGTTCTCTTGTTTTGAAATGTAGTAAACAATCCATTAATTGTCCTGTGTGCTGTGACGGGGTGCTTTTATTTTAAAAGTCAACATGCAAGCCATTTTGTATTTCTCATATGATATATTTGATAGAGAAACAGGATATTCAATGGCAGGGCAAAAATTGAGCATTACATATATATTTGGAGCAATGTGGTTGGAGGGGATTGGCTGAAAAAGTAAGAGATACAGTGTTTGTCAAAAAGAAAAAGAAAAGTAAAGGTTGTTTCTTTACATACACTAGAATAGGCTTTATAATACTCTAGAATTATTTTATTGCACTCTTTGGCACTATATTTTATATATCTATTAGGATCAGTCTCCTTAACTGTTAAAGGAAATTCTTAATATATTTTTTTTCAATTTGATGTACTATAATTCGGCTAGGTTTGTTGATGTTGTTGTTTTTATTATTATAATGATCAGTACTTTTATATAATTAAGATTGTAATATTATTATAAATATTACATTATTATTTTAAGTTATTTCTGGAGGAAAATTACTCAGACTGGGAGATTTTAGTTACTGTGTTTCATCTCATACCAGTATAAACTTTGTGTCAGATGTTTCACCTAAAATCAATAAATACAGCATAGAATATAAATACAGCATAGAATATACCACTATTAAATGTGAAGCGCATTTCTCAGAATACTGGAAGAGAAATGGTTAAGTTCATATTGAGATGCCTAATCTTTCATTTGAACACTTTTGATTAATCTGAGCAGATCTGATATACAATTTATGTTCAATTTGTTTCAAAACTTTAATTACATTGCTGTCTTGCAAACACAGCTGAGGTGTTACAGGGTCTCATTTATGATTTTTATGTCCTATGACAATATAAACAAGTTACAGCTCATAGAATAAATGCCTTTCAGAAGTACTTGAGGTGGAGGATTCAATAAAATATGATTCACCTTTTCAGCACATATTAAGCCTGGTCTGTATCCTATTCTTTTTTAAATTAGCATGCAGCATCCTTCAAAACACAAGGGAAAACTGACGATTTTTGTCAGACATGTTGGGTCCTTCAAGAGTTAGTAATACCTAAAGGTCAGGACAGCAGAGAGAAACACAGTGCCCTAAAATCAAGGCTACAAATGGTTGAAATTGACTGGTGCACTCCACTGACTTGGAAAAGGTCTCAGAAGTATATGCCTGTGTATTGCTTCCATGTCATAACTTGTCCAAGTAACAGGGCTTTGGAGAGTAGATGATATCCTCTCATAATTGTGCACAATGACAGCAGCACTGAAACAGATGCTGGCTATCTAAAAGTAAACGCCTGTTAACTATGATTGTAACTCTTGCGGGAATTCTAAATCAAAGTAATTATGTAGCAGGCATGATCTTTCAGAAGCTTCACTTTATGCAATAAAGAAATCATCTGAATATTCCATTGTGTATATGACCGGTAATGTGATGTGGTGTTTCATATGGAACGGCATCTTCTAAGCTGATTGAACTACAGGTTCAGTTTTCAAAGCACATTAATCAAATTTATTTTTGTCACTAAAAGACAGAGACAAATAGCAACAGACAAAGTAAATGGCTAAATAAGTCCCATAAAAGGGGAGTTGTCAACATTTCAAGAGTCACTTTATACCCTTGTGGCTTGATTTGCCAAGATACCAAAAACCACAGATTTCCTTACAAATTAAAACATATTCCGACTTTAGATTTTAGGCCCATTCAGATTTGCTGCATTGTAGCATCATTTTGATGACACTTAAGTAAATTTTTCTCCCCAGTTATCTTTACTATAACGCATATCAGTGGTGATTCTCTTGAGTTCCATTATTGTACACTCTGAATAATAATAACAACAACAACAACAACAATAATAATCATGTTCGCTCAAAAAATAAAATAAATAAAATAACTGTTTGCATCTTTTTTCTTTTTTTTAAGTATGAGAACTTAGAATTAAATTATTTTCAATCAACAAACTATATTAAGTCACCCCAGCTACTTGAATTGTAGCTCTGAAACCAACTCATCTCATCTATTATAGTTCAGATTTTCAAAACACATACTAAATGTAAAATATCTAACATGCACATTTAATGATCAAGCAACATGCGATTTGCCACAGTGTAGTGTTTGCCTCCATGTGGTCTACTTTTTAGCACAATGGTAACCACACACACTTCCACATTATGGAATCTCTTTTAAAAATGGCAAATAAAACAGCATCAAACTCTAGCATATCTTTCCCTTCACTAAAAACACATCAAATAACACTTAATTTCAACATTTACTCTCCTGATCCAATCCTATGCAAAGCATGCTGGGAACTAGAAATCCAAAGGTAATTTAAAAAAATTCATTAAGTTACTACAACTCACTTTTATGTTAATGTAATTATCAACATTATTATGTCAGCTGAAATCAATAAAATAATGTTTGCAACTTAAAAGGTTTAATAAAATCAGTCAATTAAATTTTTTAACTTGCAACCATGCATTCAAATATGATGGATTCTTTTTATTTAGATCAGCATAAATTAGAGACTACACTGTTAAAAACTGATGTAAAAAGTTGGTGCTGATAGCCACATGGTTAATGTGTTGACATATAGCGCAACCGTGTTCAAAGCAACCTGAGATCGATTCCCATCTCGATGTCTTTTGCTGATCCCGCTATACTCCACCCAATACTTTCCTGTCATCTCTCCACTGTTCCAAAAAAAAAGTCATTAAAAAAGTAACAAAAAAATGGCCACATTTTGACAGTAACATGCTGTTTTCCATTAAAACAGTGTATTCTGCGTAATATTTGTCATTTTCGAGAAAATAACCTGCAATATACCGTGAATTAACAGCATTCAAAGTCGACACTCAGAGGCTGTGTTTCAAATCACACCCTTCACCATCATTCTCCCTACATGAGTTTACTAATACAGTCCACCTGACAGAGAGAATGAAGACTAATGAGTGAATTCAGCCAATGATGAACAGCTGCTGTTAACAAGCAGAATCACAGAAAGAAAGAGAAACACAAGAACTGACTTCAGCCACAGCCTTAGATGAAATCTACTGAAATAAATGACATTAAATCTCTCAAGATCTCAGCAGAGGAGGATTAAACAAAGCATTACCAGCTTCACTCATTACTAACTAGATTGACTTTATTTCTGTCAGACATCTACAAAAGTTTTTATTGAGAATTATAGAGGTTTAGATGTTGATGTTTTATTGTTTCATTTGATGTCACCATTGTGGAGATCAGTAATTGCTTTAGTTGTGCTCCTGACCCTTGACTTTTGAACATTAGCTTTCGTTTGTTTGTTATAACTGTGTTTTTAAGATACATTTATTTTGGCTGCTCATGTGATGTTGACTGTTTATAATGGTCACAATCTTCACACTGGCCTAAATCACTGAACTCTTTCAGAATGTAGTTAATGTGTAGTTTTACAGTGTGAGATCAGTGTTGGGACAATCAGAAAGAATGAATGATTTTAAAAACCGTTTGTGTTTTCTTTTTTTTCTTTTTTTGTGCGTTAAACATTTTGAACTGCTACAGTTAGACACAAAAAGAGACATCAAGAATCAGCATATGAATCTCAATGATGGTGACAATCAGAAAGCTTCATTTTGCAATGCATGCTGGGTACCAGCATGGTACAAAACTCATCCATGACTCCCAGCATGAATTGCGGCATGTATAAATTATTCCACTGAATTGTCCACTTATTTTTTCTAATTCTTGCTGTGCTTTCATTTTTGTGTTGAGTTTTAGTAGCGTGTTTTGTGATGTTCAGAGTTTATCTGTTTATTTATTTTGTTAATTGTCACCGTTGTTGAGATTCATACACTGAATCTTGATGTGTGTGTATTATAGTATGTAAGAGTTTTTTTTTGTGTGTTTGTGTGTGTGAATGATGTGTTTAACAATAACACCCTGCTTCTGCTCTAGTATATTATTATGACTAGTGGTGAGCAGAGCAAGGCTTCGTGAAACATTGAAGCAGTCGAAGCAAATGTGTCGAGGCTTCGAAACATTTCGACACCCGTCTCTACAGTGACACCTAGTGGTCATTTTCAAGTATTGCTCTGAAACAATGTTGACAAAGAAACAAACAGTTAAGCGAATTGACATATTATAACGTATGTTGTGTTAATCAATCCACCAAGTGATTTGGGGGAGTGGTTAGTGTGCTCGACTGGAATGCTTTCTCCTTGGGTTCGAATCCTGGGTGAAGCAGTCATCTTCACAAAATTATAATAAAGAATTAAAATGTGTGTTTTTATTGTTCTGTTCTTGTAATGTTGAAACATCGGTCTGACACCTGAATGAACTCTTTGTGAATAAATAACTGTTATTTTGGTAATGAAAAATAGACAATAAAATACATCAAGCCATAATGTCTTAATTTTTTTTTTTACATATAGGCTACAGATTTTTATTTAAAAATGTTAATTGTTCTGCTGTTGATGGACATAGCCTACTTCTTTTTTTACATAGAATATCTCCAGCCTTTGAAAAAATCCTCTCACAAGGGACAATTATCTGTCAATGTCTATAGCCTATCTATCAGTATCTTAATAATAACTTTTAAATATAAAAGCCTAAATATAATTAACCAAATTGCACTATAAATATCACTATATCGCAAAATCTCTCTCCTCTCACAAAAAGCCACGAAGTGAAGATGCGTTAACTCCACTTTTATACTTTGTGGGAGTTAGGTTGAGACAGATGTGCAATTGTGTGATTTGTTTCCGACCCTGTCAATCAAATGCAGAATCGGCAAGTATGCCACGTCTCGAAACACTTGTGACGCCCCGATGCTTCGAATCGCCTTAGTCAGGTGACATGGGTGTTTCGAATCACGCTTCGGAGCAGTGTTTCGAAACATCTGTGCTTCGGGATCTCGACACCGTGTCGAAATGTCAGTTTCGCGTCTGCCATCCTCTAATTACGACATTGTTTTGGTAAGTAAAGAGACACTGAATAAAATCATTGAACCAGGGGCCTGTACCACGATGAACAAATTCAGAGTTACAGGATTAGTTTCGAGTTGACAAAATCAAACCACTCCAATCTGGCTTTACTGGTACCATGATGCTGATCATCAACTTTCTTTGTCAACTAAGGCTTTGATCCTGAGTTTGTTGAGTGCGTACACATGAATGTGTGACATCAATGGCGAACAGCCAATCACAACACAGAGCAAGTGTGATTCACTTCTCGCGAGAGAGCCAGCGAGATTCAAAACTCTTTTGTTAAAGGTTAAGAGATTAAAGAATATGAGGAATTTAAACCCATTTAAACTGAAGTACTTGTCCATGTTCATAGAGACTCAAACATGTAAGGTCACGTGTAGCCATTTTTAACATGTTATCTATTGATTCTACCACTTATTTATATTACATATGATCTGTATATATTAATTATTTAAAATAAATGCTTTATAATAATTGTTAAACTAAAAGTGCTTGTATGTAATGGATTAATAATAATATAAATCATATTATAATTATATAAATCATATGTAAATTGTAGTTATAATTATTATTGTAATAATTAAGGTACTTTATAGTGACCTTTAATTTGTAGGAAGAGAAACTTAAGGGAGTGATTTTTTTTTTTTTTGCATCAGACATGTCACTTTGCTCACATCTGATTGGTCCAATTTCAGTTTGAGATCTATTACCCAGAACATAACCTGCCCCGTAGCAGGTTAGCTGTACAGTATAAGTTACGATGGCAATGAACGCAGCTAAAAGCCAAGCCACTTTCACGGTACCTAAAACCCAATGTTGGTGCAAACTAAACTGAAACTTACTTGGCTAGCCAGCTAATTCGGCTTCATGGTACAGATCCCAGATGTTAAATGATGATTATGCCAGTTGTAAAACATAATCAACAATATTAGATATTTTGCTCTTTTTTGCCACAACAAATGTGTTTAAAACCACATGGTTATAACAATCAAAGAAATGTTAATGTTAAAAAGTGAAGGATCAAGAGCCCAACTAAAACTGATCTCCATCATGGTAGTGTCAAAAAATAATAAATAAAAATAATCTAAATCTCTATTAAATCTCAATAAGCACTTCTGTAGATGTCTGACAGAAATAAAGTCCATTTTGTTAGTAATGTGAATCTGGTGATGTTGTTTTGGGAGTTGTTTAACCAGATCTTGAGAGAGATCATTTATTTTATTTCATTTGATTTCATTTAAGGCTGTGACTAAAGTCAGTTGTAGTTCTTGTGTTTCTCTTTCATTCAGTGATTCTACTAGTTAACAGCAGCTGTTCATCACTAATGCACAATCATCACTTAATCACAGAATTATCTCATTAACTTCAACACTCCTTGTTTGATACTTTAACACCCTGTAGCGTGGACACATTGTAAGTGTTTATGTAAGACTCTAACTCTAGCACTCTCTATTCTAATTCTATTCTTTAAAAAAGTGTCCTTTTTAGACTTGCACTCTATTTATTTACTGCTAGTTTTCTTATAAAAAAAAAACCTAACACTAGCTTTTCTAATATTTTTGTATTCTATATTTTCTTTTTATTTTCTATACAATTAACAAAAGCAAAAAAGGCCTCTAACACTAGTTTGCTCTATTATTTTTCTATTCTATCTGTTTTCTTTTTATTTACTATATAATAAAAAAACTTGCTACGTGTACTGCGTTAAGCTAACTGAGACTTGTTATAGCACTTGCATATCATTGCTCTTTTGGGATTTTTTACAAATATAATTTTTAACACACACACATTTGTTTTTGTTAATTGTTGGGACATTCCATAGGCATAATGGTTTTTATACTGTACACTGTAAAAGAAATTAAACGTAAAAGAAAATGCTTGGCAGCACAGGGTGCCAAGCGTTTACCATTAATGGAAATAATGGTTAAAGAACGTTTTTTTTAAAATGGTCAACTGACTGGCAGAAGCAACTGCCAAACAAAAACTGTAAAATTAAGGTACAACACTATTTTTTCTTAAATATTTTTTTAAAACTTATTTTACAGGTATTGTCTGGACTATCATTGTGAAATATTCTCTGTGAAACTTAACCATCAGCTAACAACAGTACACATGCAAAAACTAATAGTATCACTACAACAGCAACTCCACAGATACTGCCTTTAAATGAAGCGGCATGCCGTATAACATCAATGTTTCTTGGTCTTCTCCTGGATTGAATGTGTTTCATTGTGCACTGTACAGTACTCTTCAGCACAATGGTGACCCACAAAACACAGACAACAGCTTGAAAAAAAATATGAAGGGTCAGATGCCCAATTAACGCAAATGCTTATCTCCACAATGGTGACTTCAAACTTTATTAATTTCAATAAAATAAAGTCGTGTACTGCGTTAAGCTGTTGATGTTTTATTGAAATTAATAAAGTTTGAAGTCACCATTGTGGAGATAAGCATTTGCGTTAATTGGGCATCTGACCCTTCATATTTTTTTTCAAGCTGTTTTAAATGTGTGTTTCTAAAGCACATTTGTTATAGCAAAACCTACAAGAAAAGTTCTGATCAGATGAAGTTGTACTTGGATTATGATCATCGTATGATCTACCTGATCCACTAACTTCATCTGAAATGTCTAAGCGTGTTAAATTTATTAATTTCATTTTGTTGTAGTCTTAGAATTTTACTGCTTGAAATGTAGCCCTGTTTTGATATTTTGAATGTTTGTAAGTTATTTTGAAGAAATTATTCAAACAAGAGCATGTAGAGTCACAGACATCAAGAATCTGCATATGAACCTCAACAATGGTGACAATAGACAAAATATTCAGATCAGCTCTGATCATCACAAAACAAGCTTTTTGTTGATTGTCACCATTGTTGAGATTCATGTGCTGATTTGTGTGAGTCAATAAGCTTCCTTTCAAGACACTTTTGATATAATGATTTAAAAAAAGTGATTCTTTGACTATCATAATATCATGAAACTACTGTAAAAAAAAAAGTCACACGAAAAGCTAACATATTCAGAGACAGTACTCATAATGTTATCAATAAGTAACCAGGTGTATCTGAACAGATTCATTGCTAGCAATTTTTGCTATAACAAATGTGCTTTAGAAACACACAATTATAGCAACCAGAGAAAAGTTGATATTTTAAAGTCAAGGGTCAGAAGCACAACTAAAGCAAACGCTTATCTCCACAATGGTGACTTCAAACTTTATTATTTTCAATAAAACATTAACATCTAAACCTCTGTTAATTCTCAATAAGAAGTTTTGTATGAAAGAAATAAAGTCAGACTGGTTTCTAATGAGTGAAAATGCTGAGATCTAGAGAGATCTGTTAGTGTTTCATGTTCTGTTGCTGCCATTCATGTGACGTTTAATTAATTAATTATTTAGTTAATTAGTTAATTTTGCAGTGAAGGTGTTTGATTGTAATAATTTAGGAAATGCCTGTAAATTAATAGTGTTGTCAGCTTGTTTAAATAAGGAGATTTTACTTTAATTTTAAGGTTTTTGTTTTGCACCCTGTGCTGCCAGTCATTTGTCATTAATGTCATAATACTTAAAATAACAGCCAAATAGTTAATTCAGAGATAATTTTACAGAGTTTTGACTGCAATTCAAAATAAAAGAAAACAACCTGAAGAAATCACAGGTATTTTCCGTAAAATTACGTTTTTTTACAGTGTACAAACCATATTTTCTATTGCCCTACACCAACCCTACACCTAAACCTACCCCTTACAGGAAACTTTGTGTATTTTTACTTTCTCAAAAAAACTCACTCTGTATGATTTACAGGTGCATCTCAATAAATTAGAATGTCGTGAAAAAGTAATTTTTTTCTTGTAAGTTATTTCAAAAAGTGAAACTTTCATATATTTTAGATTCATTGCATGTAAAGTAAAATATTTCAAAAGTTTTTTTGTTTTAATTTTGATGATTAGAGCTTACAGCTCATGAAAGTCAAAAATCAGTATCTCAAAATATTAGAATATTTACATTTGAGTTTCAATAAATGACCATCCATACAGTATAAATCTCAAAATCTCAAAGAACTCTTGTTCTTTGAAACCACAATAATGGAGAAGACTGCTGACTTGGCAATGATCCAGAAGACGAACATTGACGCCCTCCACAAAGAGAGTAAGTCACAGAAGGTCATTACTGAAAGGTGTGGCTGTTTACAGAGTGCTGTATCAAAGCATATTAAATGCAAAGTTGACTGGAAGGAAGAATTTGGGTAGGAAAAGGTGCACAAGCAACAGGGATGACTGCAAGCTTGAGAATACTGTCAAGCAAAGCTGATTCAAACACTTGGGAGAGCTTCACAAGGAGTGAACTGAAGCTGGAGTCAGTGCATCAAGAGTCACCACGCTCAGACATCTTCAGGAAAAGGGCTACCAAGCCACTTCTGAACCAGAGACAACGTCAGAAGCGTCTTACCTGGGCTGTGGAGAAAAAGAACTCAGTGGTCCAAAGTCCTCTTTTCAGATGAAAGTAAATTCTGCATTTCATTTGGAAACAAGGTCCCAGAGTCTGGAGGATGAGTGGAGAGGCACAGAATCCATGTTGCTTGAAGTCCAGTGTGAAGTTTCCACAGTCAGTGATGATTTGGGCTGCCATGTCATCTGCTGGTGTTGATCCACTGTGTTTTCTGAAGTCCACAGTCACCGCAGCCATCTACCAGGAAATTTTAGAGCACTTCATGCTTCCTTCTGCTGACAAGATTTAGGGAGATGCTGATTTCATTTTCCAGCAGGACTTGGCACCTGCCCACACTGCCAAAGGTACCAAAAGCTGGTTCAATGACCATGGTGTTACTGTGCTTGATTGGCCAGCAAACTTGCCTGACCTGAACCCCATAGAGAATCTATGGGGTATTGTCAAGAGGAAGATGAGAGACACCAGACCCAACAATGCAGATGACCTGAAGGCCACTGTCAAAGAAACCTGGGCTTCCATACCACCTCAGCAGTGCCACAAACTGATCACCTCCATGCCACACCGAATTGAGGCAGTAATTAAAGCAAAAGGAGCCCCTACCAAGTATTGAGTACATATACAGTAAATTAACATTCTTTCCAGAAGGCCAACAATTCACTAAAAATGTTTTTTTTTATTGGTCTTATGAAGTATTCTAATGGGTTTTTGTTAAATGTGAGCCTAAATCATCACAATTAAAAGAACCAAAGACTTAAACTACTTCAGTCTGTGTGCATTGAATTTATTTAATACACGAGTTTCACAATTTGAGTTGAATTACTGAAATAAATGAACTTTTCCACGACATTCTAATTTATTGAGATGCACCTGTATATGCCTTTTGAAATATGGGGACATGGGGTAAAGTCCTCATAAATCACCTTCTCCTTGTAATACCTATGTCATACCCATGTCATTATACAAATTTGCATCCTCATATGTTACAAAAATGTGAACGCATGCACACACACACACACACACACACATATTATGCTAAAATTTGACCCATACATGTTTGTGACAGGTTCATCTTTGTACATCAACAGCGATCTCAGACTTTTATTGGTTGTTAGGAACATGCTAAAACAACCTATTTTTTTACCTTTAACAAGACAGTATGAAACATAAGAGAGGCAGATGTGAGAGGGGCAGGGTTCTTCTTTATCTGAACATGAAGAGAAATGTGGATTTATCTTCTGTTCCTTTATTTTGAGCTCCTCCTCTGCAGCAGAAATGCAAGTACACCCACATTCTGCATTGTGAGGAAAGAAGGAAGATGTCTGTAATCTCCAGTAGATGCACAGTTAGCATCAACAGCTGCTAAGAATAGACTCACCCTACCTTTAAAGCGTTATCATTTTACTTTTCCCATTTCTCCTCTCTCTTTTTATTGGAAAGAAAAATCACAAATTAGATCACTTTAATAGTTGTTTCTCCTATAAAGCCATGAGATTAAATGGAGGGCAAATGGAGAATTTTTTTTCCCTTCAGAAAAAGATCTCATCTATCTCACAATGAACACAGACATTTCTCATTTAATCTTTCAAAACCAAATGATGCTACTATGCTGCCAATGCTAAAGGAATAGCTCATCCAAATTATTATTGTTTTATTTATTTATTTATATTTCTGTAAAGCTTAAAATGAAAATCTACCCATAGCTCTTTCCATTACCATGGCAATTCATAGTGACGGTAAGCTTAAAAAAATAAAAAAATACATTTATTAATGCATGTCATTTACTAATGTAACATAATGTCTCATTCTCCATTCCGCATATTCATTCACATTCAACTGGAATGTTTGAATTATATCATTTTCTCATTACATAACATGTTGCCAAAGATGCAATTTTTTTGTCTCACAATGGCAGATAAGAGAGAGGCATATGAAACTTTGAAAAAAACACTCTATTTTTGCAGTTCAGTTTGGTGCCACTTGAGCTGCAGAAGTGACATACTTATTTGCTTCATGCAAAACATGCTGCAACAAAATAACCCAATACACAGAATCACACCATCTAACTAGCTCAGAGCTTGAGAATGGTGCACATTAGTATTCACGACACCTCTCTAGGTGTTAAAACAAAATTCATAATATCTCTCATAAAGAACACAGTGTTTTACATTTACATAAACTATTATATTCTCGACAAAAAGTAAGTCATGTACCACCTACGTGATATCTGCCACTTCTAGAATCCTCAATTTCAAGTGTAATAGAATACATAAATCAGGCCTCCAGATTTGCTTGTCTTCTTAGGCTCCTAAAGGCATCATCATTGGTTCATTGCCTTCATTGTCATAGTGACTCATTGTATTCCAACCATCTGCTCCACTCTGTCATGTTAACTTGTTTGGCAGCATCACTCCAACATGTTGCCTTTGTGACAAGACTATGACTGCTTCAAGTGTAGCTTGTTTTGCTCTAGGGCATTATTATGGATTTTGGGCTTGTAAGCAAGGAACAACATCATGGAAAAATGGTTTTATGCTCTATTGTGTAGGTTATAAAAATATATATGTAAACACCACAGTCATATAAAACCTGCTTGACTTTGCAAACGGGCTGTAACACAATTTGCTGCACTGCAAATTGTGCAGATGAAGACAGGACCTACTAATTTTGCTAAATCACAAGGTGATACAGACCTTGCTCCCTACAGTGAGGCCCAGACTAGCTACAAAACCCTTGGATATGGGGGTCTGACATCACTGTTGGATGGTGAGCCACCTGCCATGTTTAGTGGAGTGATCCAGCATTGTGTGGGGTGTTAGAATGACTCACATGTGATTCAGACATGGACCAGCAGGCAAAGTGATGTGCACACAGAATGTCCCCATTCAGCATTCAGTCTCTCAGCTATTCGTGTGCTAAAAATTAATCCTAAAGCTAAAAATTCATAAAAAAAATATTCTCCAGGCTTTGATGATATATATATATATATATATATATATATATATATATAATTCTGAATAGGCAGTTGTTTCTCTCATTTTAAAAATAATAGGCATATTACCAAGCATTCTTTTATTTCAATCTACAGTTCAAATTAAGTTAAGTTAAACAGAAACGTTAAATGGTATAGGCCTACAACTGCACCTGTTTATGAATGTTGCTTGATGAAACAAGCCTTGATGAATAGTCAACATAATGAGGCATAAAAAACATGACACTTGTAAATAATAATTTTATATATAAAATTAATAATACATAATATAGTTTTGTTTCAAACAGATGAGGAAAATATAGCATCTTGAAAATCTCTGCAGCTTGTCAAAAATAAAAATGGGGCATCTTGATTGCAAATTTAAGATCAAAGAATCAAAGATCAAATTATTTGTGCAAGTATTCAAATTTTGGCTTGTAGTTCTGTAACCGAAGCTGTTTTTCTTGTTTTGTTTGTTTGTTTGTTTGTTTTTTCCCATGTAACGTGTCTTTTATGGTCCCACACTGGCTAAACACCCTCTGGTTTTGCCTGCTACAGTACACTGTAAAACATTCACGCGAAATCTACAGTAATTTACTGTGTTTGTGCACAGGAAATTACTGTATACTAGTTCACAGTAGAATACCGTAGTTTCAGTCAAAATTGCAGTAATGTAAGAACTGTGAGTGTCACAGTAACCAGCAATGTCTTGTAGAAAATCACAGTAACTTCCAATGTATTGTAGAAAACACAATAAGCATTTATGTACTGTAGAAAATTACAGTAACCAACAATGTGCTGTAAAAAAAACAAAAAACACAGTAACCTATTATATCCAGCTTAGTTTTCACGAGAGAGCGGGCTCGACTATTTGTAATTTGAATGTGTTTGGCTTCTGGTGTCTTTCGCTTTCGCTTTCGCTTTCCAGTTATTTTACCTGTACAAAAACAGCCCATTATACGGCTTAATACAAAATTTTAATCATTATCATATTATTTTAACTTCAGTATCATAATCATAAATACACCCCCCAGAACGCGATTTCACTGTACTGCCATACACTAGGGTTTTCTGAAACCCAGCCACTGGGATAGAGTAGGAAAACACAGTACACTGGCAGCTGGGTTTCCAGCCAATGACTGCATTTAATTTGACCTCACTGTAATTCAATTACATTTTAAGTTTGAATAGACAATACAGGAAGCAAATGTATTCTTTAATTTAAAAAAAAAGAAAAAAAAAGACCAGAATGTCATCAAGATTTTATTGTTTTCAACATATCTAGCAATAAGTGAAGAATGATTAATGAAGCTTGATATAATGATGAGCAGTTAACTGTGACTGTTGATAAATTAATATTTATATTTAAATCATGCCACATGCATTATTTAATTCAGTTTTTTTTTTGGGGGGGGGGGGGGGCTAACTAACTAAACAGCAATGGAATCTGTACCAATAGTCTAGTGGTTAGAGCACTGACATATAGTGCAACTGTGTCTCTGGCGACGCGTGTTCGATTCCTGGCTTAAGGTCCTTTGCCGATCACATTCCCCTCTCTCAATCGCTACACTGTCCTGTGTGATGAGCGCAAAAAGTGAGTTTGAAATTAGTGAGTTTTACTTTACAGTTACATGGTTGCTACTGTAAATGAAAACAGCGAAAATATGGTTATTTCTTCTGCAGTAAGTTACTTGTCACTTGCTGCCAGTAAATTACTGTAGTTCTTTTCTACAGTAAGTTACTTGTCACTTGCTGATGGTTAATTACTGTGCTTTTTATACAGTAAGTTACTTGTCACTTGCTGCCAGTTAATAACTGTGAATTTCACAGTCAGTTTTTTACAGTGTAGCCATGCCTCATAGTACTCATAGTAGTTACGTATTGTCAAAGAACAATATACTGGGTTTAAGTAAACTTAAAGAAGCTTACTTTAGAAAATAAACTTGAAGTATACTTCTTTTTTTCTGAGCATTAACATGTATCATGATGCCTGTCTTAATTGCAAAATTAAGTATAATGATCAAATTAGTCCAAAATGTCCAAATTAGTCATTGTGATATCTAATTACCCTATGGAACATTACGATTTTGGTTCAGCAAACATTTGATACACTTCAAAGCAGCTACAAACTTCCTCAACAGTTTAATACTGAACATATTTATCAATCTGATCTTAAATCACAGAGCAAAAAATAAATAAATAAAAATATCAGATGAAAACTACTTCAAAAACTTGTCTGACATCTTGAGCATTTTTAGCATTATGCCAAGAGTCAGGAAAGGTTCAGGATATTTTTATTCTCTAAATGTATCAAAGAAAACACCCTCAAGGATGCATTTACCACTTTTTCCAGGAAAAGTTCTTGTGAAAGAAAACCTGAGAATGGAAAGAACGGATCAATGTTAAGTGCCAAACTGACAGCAACCCTGAGCCATATCTCATGACAGGTGGCTTGATAATACCACAACAATGACAAGCGTTGTAGCTCAGTGCCACACCACTGTCAGAGGAGAGCTTGCTGTAAAACTTTCTATTGTTTCCTAGCATAAATATGAAGTAGCGTCTGGTTTTGATTAAAGGTCCTTCTGTGCTAAACCATTAAAAAGTCCAGATTAGTGGCACTGGGGAAGAAGATATGGAGCACTCCAAAGTAAGATTATGCTAGGCGACAGGGTAGCCCAGAGTGTGCACATTTGCAGCACTTTCTTCCTGCGGCAAGCAGTCCCATCAAGCGTTATTGGTAAACAACTGTCAGAAGAGCTCTGCAGAGGCTTCCTTCACTCCAGGTTGGTAACAGTGGGCTTCCACCCCAAACAGACTCCATAAACAAGGAGGCACTGGGGAGGGAAGGCACTGGACCTGCCAATTAATGGAGGCTTATGCCAGGAGGTGTTGGAGCATGGAGCTGCAGTGGGATAAAGCCAGCACTGTTTTCAGCAGTTAGATGTGGTTCCAATGTTATGGTGGGCAGAATGTAGCCCTGGTACTACTCAGTCTACCGTAAACCAGGCAGCACGAGAACCAAATACCTTTTAAACAGGTATATAATGTAAACTGTTGTCAAGAGCACAACTGTAGAACTGCCTACTTGTATGAAGGAAATGTGAGTGTTGTTTGCTATAACAGAACTACAATGGGTGCGCAACAAGGAAGTAGATGCTATGCAGTTGTTGGTTATTTTAAATGGCTATACAGTTGGTGGGGTGTTCTGGGTGTTTCTCAGCATACTGCTACACAATAGCAGGTGTTCAGGGTCTTCAGTAAACTAGGACATTGCTATGTGTGGTTGCTAGGGTGTTGCACATATTTTTAGCTTGTTGCTATGTGGTTGCTAAAGTGTCCTTCCTAGTTGCAAGGGCATTACTTGGTTGGTTTCAAGGTGCTAGCTACTCAGTGTAATTAATAATTGATTCATATACCGTATATGTGTGTTGTTTTGGCTGGAAGAGCTGGACATCAGTTTATATCTACAGAATGAAATTATTCAAGGTAAATTCAGTTTATCCTTGCTATAAAACCTATATAATATTAATGAACTTTCAAGTACTAAACTGTATGTGTGATGGTAATGTTACCACTGTCTAACTCTATTGCTACTACAGCTGTTACAGTGTAAAAGAGAATTGTGGACAGAAGATTGAAATATTGTATTTGTTTTATCCTGTTGTGTGTGTGTGTGTGTGTGTGTGTGTGTGTGTGTGTGTGTGTGTGTGTGTGTGTGTGTGTGTGTGTGTGAGCGCGCACATGTTTTTGTGACATATGAGGACACAAATTTGGATAATGACATGGGTATGACTTATGTATTACAAGGAGAAGGTGATTTATGAGGACATTTCCCCATGTCCCCATATTTCAAAAGGCTTATAAATCATACAGAATTAGTGTTTTGTTTTTTGTTTTTTGAGAAAGTAAAATGCACAAAGTTTCCTGTAAGGGGTAGGTTTAGGTGTAGGGCGATAAAAAATATGGTTTGTACAGTATAAAAACCATTACGCCTATGGAATGTCCCCACAATTCACAAAAACAAACGTGTGTGTGTGTGTGTGTACGTGTGTGTGTGTGTGTGCTATCTGTTAATAAATTGTTAATAAATCATTCTTTTATATTTCAGACATTAAATAAAATAAAATAAAAAATATATATATATATATGTATGTGTGTGTGTGTGTGTAAAATGTTGTCTATCAATGCTATTGGATTGTGTTCAGATATTTTTAACACATTATTATTATTAACGCTTCACAAATGAAATATAATAATAATTAAAAAAACATAAACAAGCAATAAAAACAACAGTAAAACGTAAACAAATTGTAGCCACAAAGAATTGCATTTAGCCTTTATTTGAAAACATGCTCAGTTCAATTTGAAACTGAAGTGAAAATTTTTGAAAGAAATCCTCCTCTAATTTTGCGCAAATCAGTTACACTAAATGTAAACAATAATAATCGCAAGCACCACTAATTACGCATCAACTTAACCTTGGACTTACAGCATTACGTCATACACTTGGATGTGATGCAAACAGGTAAATTAAAATCAGACAAACAATACAGAGTTTAAAAGGCAGTAGTGTTTGACAGTAGTGTTTCAAGTGAAATATATTTCAACACTGACTCTAAAAAGGAGATAAGCCTGTTTTAGAACACGTCTGCAAATCTCTCCAATGCGTCAAGAGACGAAAGAACCTCTTTTCACAGGATACATTTATAGCGCCTAGTGTGAATCTTGTGACAGTTTTCTTTCTGATGTAAAAGGTAAAATCAATGCAGAGAAGATTCTTCACAATCGAAGACCAAGCCAAGCAATTATGAACTAGCAATAAAACTGGGCAGCAGCAGACAGTGCAAAAAGAAAAAAAAACGTAGTAGGCTAAAAGAGGTGAGAATTTCTTCTAAAGCCTAAAACTACCTCATCTATCAACATAGTAAGAGAGCTTACCCTCTCTAATCTTTCCACTGACTTCACAAGGTGTCAAAGTTACAGCAAAACTGTCTCCATGACAGGAAATTAATTGGCACAGGAAAAAAAAAAAAAACATGCAGAAAAGGTACAGTTCTGCTCACTCATAAGTTTACCAATCCTTCACAGAATATGTAAGATAAGATGTTCATAATTTTAACAAGAGGAATCAGAAAAATTGCTTTTTTGCAGTTTTTTTTTTATGAATATGCCATTTCGCATAACAAATGCGTACATGTAGGGGGTGTAAACTTTTGAATAGGATGATGAAGTGTACATTTTTCTTTTTTTAAGATATATTTATAGACATAGAAAGATGTCTTTCTATACTGGCAACAACTAGAAAAAGTGAGTAATACGTTTTAATATAATGTCTCTAAAATGGACAATTTCTCTAAAATGTTTCTCAGGGAAAAAACATAATAATAATAATAATAATAATGGCAGCCATCTTGTTTAGGAGTTTGGTTAACACCCAAAAAGAAGCAACCCTATTAATTTATTTCTTTTGATTTGGGGGTAAAATATGACCTGAACATGTTTTTGCTCTGCAAATTCTCATAGACGTATGAAATCTATTTTTTTAAGCACGTGTTTATTTCATGTAAGTTCACCCATGAAATTTAATTCTCTGAAATGTGCTTCTTATCACTGTGGCACTCAAACACCATACTAATCCATCAAATCATTCCACAAATATGTGAAAATGTATGCATTAATATTGCTGTTGAAATGGCATCATATCCTATTTACACAGATCAAAAATACAGAAAAATATGTGATTATACACGGTATCTAGTGATTCCACGTGACTCAAGTGAACAATAAACTGTAGTTAAGTTGCAGTTCAAATGAAGTCTTATTATGGAAAAGATTAATTAAGCTGGTGTTCTAGGTCACGTTCATTTATCACTGTCACAGTTTTCATTCTGTCATGTATTAATTCTTCACAAAGAAGTCTGTGTTTTGAATAGATGCAACATTATTGCTAGTGACCATTTATGATTCCAACTGGATAAAAACAAAGGTCAACACTTACTAATGTCATTGTATGCAATTAAAGAGGCAACATACTGTATGTGACAACATGACTACAGTATGAACAGACTTGCTGAAAATGACTGAAAGGAAGGGATGTTTTCAGTGCTTGATTAATGTAGGTTTTTCAATGGCTGATAGCCTATTAATACGAATGTGGCTGATGGTCAATACGCTATAATGTCAATAAATACATAATATAGGGCATATTACAGAAAGGGGGATAAAGTCTTGTATAAACAGGCCAAATACACACTGGAAAAGGAGACCAGAGTGGCAAAGAGGAATTATTCTGGCAAGCTAAGGAACAAATTCTCTTCCCGTGATTCTGCTTCAGTGTGGAAAGGAATGAAAGACATCACCAGTTACAAGAAACCACCCCCCAGCACTCTGGAGAATCAACAACTGGCAGACGAGCTGAATGAGTTCTATTGCAGGTTTGAAAAAAAAACATTCACACCTCCTGCAACCCCCGTCTCCCCCACACTTGCACTGCAGATAAGAGAAGATGAAGTGCGCCAGGTCTTCAAAAAGAACAAAAGAAGGAAAGCACCAGGCCCAGACGGCGTGTCACCAGCCTGCCTAAAAACCTGTGCTGACCAGCTGGCCCCCATCTTCACACAGATCTTCAACAGATCACTGGAGCTGTCCCCTCATGCTTCAAACGCTCCACCATCATCCCCGTCCCAAAGAAACCCAAAATTACTGGACTTAATGATTACAGACCTGTGGCTCTAACATCTGTGGCCATGAAATCATTTGAAAGACTGGTTTTAGCTTATCTGAAGGCCTCCACTGGACCCTTACTGGACCCCCTGCAGTTTGCCTACAGAGCAAACAGGTCTGTGGATGATGCAGTCAGCATGGGACTGCACTACATCCTGCAACATCTGGACAGACCAGGGACTTATGTGAGGATCCTGTTTGTAGACTTCAGCTCCGCTTTTAACACCATCATCCCTGACACCCTTCAGAATAAACTGAAACAGCTCTCCGTCCCCACCTCCATCTGTCAGTGGATCACCAGCTTCCTGACAGACAGGCAGCAGCTAGTGAGGCTGGGAAAATTCTCATCCAGCACCCGCACCATCAGCACTGGTGCTCCTCAGGGCTGCGTTCTCTCCCCACTGCTCTTCTCCCTCTACACAAACGACTGCACATCTAAAGAGCCCTCTGTCAAGCTCCTGAAGTTTGCAGACGACACCACACTGATCGATCGGCCTCATCCAGGATGATGACGAGTTTGCTTACAGACAGGAGGATAAGGAGCTGGCTGTCTGGTGCAGTCTTAACAACCTGGAGCTTAACACGCTCAAAACTGTGGAGATTATCGTGGACTTCAGGAGAAACACCCCTGCTCTCCCCCCACTCACCATCATGAACAGCACTGTGACTGCAGTGAAGTCATTCAGATTCCTGGGCACCACAATTTCTCAGGACCTGAAGTGGGACAATCCCACTGAGTCCATTGTGAAAAAGGCCCAGCAGAGGTTGTACTTCCTTCGCCAGCTGAGGAAGTTCAACCTGCCACAGGAGCTGCTGATACAGTTCTACTCTGCCATCATTGAATCCATCCTCTGCACGTCAATAACTGTCTGGTTCAGCTCAGCTACCAAATCTGACCTCAGAAGACTACGGAGGGTAGTCCGGACTGCTGAGCGAATCATTGGTACAACCCTCCCCACTCTCCAAGAACTGTACTTATCCAGAGTGAGCAAAAGGGCTGGCAAAATCACTCTGGACACACAATCCCTCACACCCAGCCAGGGCCGCTGCTGGCCAAATGGGTGCCCCAAGCAGGAATTTATTGTTGTGCCCCCTCCCTCAAATATTACGGAAGTTTAAAAAACCACCTACCATAGGGGTCAAAATAGAACTTTAATAAAATATAAAAGTAAATAAATAAATAAATTGTATTATTTACAAATTACAACTGTAGCTCTAGACAGCTACCCTATGGCAGTAATACAGTTGTCTGATTGATTTTATAGTCTCAAGCATTCAGAAATCACGCAAAAGAAGATTAAGCAGTTTTACCATGAAAACCATGGTTAATTTTTGTAAGGGTTGTGATGTCCACATGTTTTTTTGTTGAAGAAATTATAGAGGCTGTGTCATCTATAGCAAAAAGGTGGCCAAAAAATAAAGATTAAAGGGGTGGTTGACTGGTTTTTTTCTAGGCTTGATTGTGTTTATGGGGTGCAGTCTAGCATGTGTTCATGCTTGTTTTTTTTAAAAACGCATTATTTTTCACATAATTTACCTTTATTCCACACCTCTCTGTCCCTTCTCTGACAAACGCCTCGATTTATTTCCTGGTTTTATGAAGCTCCTCCTTCAGAAATACGCGATGGGCTGAGATTGGTTAGCTGGCTCAGTGTGTTGTGATTCGCTAAACCGCCTCTACAGCACGTCTGAACGTCCCGCCCCTCACCTCATGTGCTCCGGTTGAATTGTAAACAGTGGCGTTGTCTATAATGCTTATCAATTTGAGCCCGATTGAGACCCAGAGGATATTAGTGAAGAGGATCGTGCAGATCCTGTGTAAGCACGGCTCTTAATGGTATGTTTGGTTGTTGTTGTCTCATACTTTTAAATACGCTGCTATTTGTAAGTGCTACTGCTTCTGTTAGCTTTTAATATACGGTTTTATCCTGATTAAAGCTTTAATACAGCACAGCAACCGCACGCGTGTCCATTTATAATGCTTCTCATTGCTGTGTGAAAATAAGTGTATAATTGGAACAGTTTGTTGGAGCTGATCTGATGATCTGAATGAGAGAGAGAGAGAGAGAGAGAGAGATGCAGAGTAGGGCGACACAAGTAACAGTATTAAGAACCGTTGCTTTAATGATTTTGAAACTTGAGAATCCATTAGAATCGTTAGAAGACAGAATCGCGATTCATATGAATAGATTTTTACGTACATCCCTAGTTTTCTCTTCCTCTTCTCTAAAGCAGCGCAGCATGGCCTCGCCCCCTTTGCTGCGTGTTCCCGGGGGCAGGGTTTATCTGGGTCTGTGACGTATCAGACCCGGGAAGTAACTCGTTGTAGTCCCTTACCTGTCGTTTTTGTAGGCATTAAACTGCCAGAATTTTAAAAGACGATATCTCCGTTTGCATTGAACTTTCAGCGTCGTAACTCTGCAGATATTGTTTATGCTCAAACAGCAACATTACACACTAACTAATGTTAAAAAAGTGAAATTGCAATCAACCACCCCTTTAAGTGGATATTTGAATTAAATGTTTGGTCAATAGCCTATTAAACAAGGATATGATCATCCTGTAAGTGTAACAGCAGCAATGGCCAGGCCTTTGGCTCCCTTTACATGCATTTATAACATGTAATGTTGAAAAAAAACAATAGACACCATCACAAAATTTGTAATGGTTTTACTGGTTCTAATTGGACTTGTATTGGTTTTAATGGAAACTGTAATGGACCCTGTTGGTCTCTACTGGTAATTGGTCACCTTCTATTGGTGGCTTGTTAAAACCAATAAATCCTAATGTAATATGTCCCAAAACATACTACAGAAAACCATTTTTTTATGGTTTTAATGGTTAAAAGTTGATGGTTTGTAATGGCATTTGTGATCTATTTGTGATTCATTTGTGATGGTGTTAGAATTTTCTATGATGGTTCTACTGTTTTTTTTCAGCAGTGTTGCCTCATTGTTTTTATATAGGCTAATGCATTTTAGTCATTTTAAAGGCTGTTGTTGCTTAGGTCTGTTTTTATAACCACAAAAATATATATATATATTATCTTAATACTTATAATTAATACTTAATAATTATGAATGTAGCCTACCTGAAAGTGACCTGCGGGCTTCGTTTTCATCTTTTTTTTTTCTTTTCTTTTCTTGGCGCTGGACTGCTGATGTCTTTTCAAGGGCATAGTTGTCCATCAATTATGATCATCTGCATTCAGCCGCAAACATGAGGCGCGAGCGGTCGCGGGCGCGGGAATGGCGCGTCAGTTTTTTTTTTTTTTTTTTTTTAGCAACTGGGATGGTGCCCCCTGCGAGTTGGTGCCCTAAGCAAACTGCGTACTCTGCGTATAGGGAGCGGCGGTACTGCACCCAGCACACTCCCTCTTTGAACTGTTACCGTCTGGTCGACGTTACAGAGCTCTGAGCACCAGAAAGACCAGGCACAGGAACAGTTTCTTCCCCCAAGCTTTCCATCTCATGAACACTTGACATTAAACGTGGAACACACAACACTATTTACATTATTTATTCATCACACATACTTATTTTTATTTCAAATTTGCACATATAAGACCTGTACACACATAATTGTCTATATTATATATTGTGTTTTTGCTATTTTGTACATTGCCTATTTGTATATTATTCTTTTATTATCTGTGTCCTGTCCTGTTGCTGTCATTCTGTTGCACTGTGGAGCTCCTGTCACTATAACAAATTCCTCGAATGTGTAAACATACCTGGCCAATAAAGCTCATTCTGATTCTGATTCTGATAATATAGAAAACAAATTAGATTCACCTAAAATTGTTCAAATCAGATGTATAAATTTACTATCCATAGACATGGTTATTGGCATAGTTCTGTCATTTTCTGATTAATTAATTTCACAGACAACTTTAACTGCCCCCCAAAAAAATTTTTGGTGGAGGGGAGACAGAGTGAGATGCCAATAAGTAGATGTGGGAATGATTAATGAGGTCATGTTGAACAAAGGTCAATGAGCAAATTTGGCCAGGATTCCAGGATAACACCCTTACTCTTTTTGAAAGACATACTGTGATTTTTATGACCACAGAGAGTCTGCACCTCGGTTTAATGTCTCTGACAAAATACAGTACTTTTTTAACAGTATAGTATCCCCATCACTATACTGGGGCATTATGACTCACAGAGACCGCAAGGTGAGCACCCCTTGCTGGCCCCACTTGCACATCTTCCAGCAAACGTTCTCAAGGGTACTGACCAGGCTGAAGCATGCTTAGTTTCACTGGGAGACCAGGTGTGTGATAGTTGCTGGCTTGTGAATCTGCTTCAGAAAATGAATCATTTGTGAAATGTTAAAGAATCATTCAGCCCAATTTGTGAACTGTTTTTTCATTGAAAAGCACTGACTTAAAAGAATGATTCACTCGAAAATCAATCATCACTGTCGCTCGTGAGCAAAATCTCACTCTGCAATGTCTAGCAAATTTAATATTTTTGAGCAGAGAAAAGCAATAAAAAATGTATATTTCACTACAGAAAGTTCAATTTCTTTTTTATTCTTAAAAGCATATATATATTTTTTTTAATTATTATTTTATTACCTGATTTCAATGTGTTCGGTGACTGAGGAAACCCTGCACCTTTAAACAGCAAAGCAGGCCAATATCTGTAATCTCACAATGGACAAATAACGGGCAAAAAGTGCAGTGTTTGCAATGTGTTGAAAGACGCAAAACAGAAAATGGTCATTATCCACTGACAATGCTATTGGTATATTTTGGAACTAACAAGTCAAAAACATGTAAATTATTTTTTGCAGTGCAATTGGCCTGTCCAATATATCAGTCCTCGGCAATAGCTCCACTCGCACTCATCTCTGATCCTGCAACAGTTAAAATGTCTCACAGAGTTAGATTAAGCTTCTTGGATTAGTTTGTTTCTATTTTCACTGTATTAATGAATGTTGCCCATTTCTAGGCTGTTGGTAATTGTTTGAAAGAGGATGATACATTTTCCTTCTATCATGCTTGAACAGGCTTTTGATTGTTTTTGGGAGCATTTTTTTTTTTTATCCCAATAAAAGCAGTTAATTGAAGCATGCATTTCTGCCTTATGTACTGGTATTCGTAATGATACATATCCTCAGTTAGATACTTATTACATGGTGATGCCCTAAGGGACAATGCAACGCAATATAATGTTGCCACTAGGAGAGAAATGCTGTTTTGTCATATTATTAACGACTATCGCCCCTCCTTCCTGAGAACTGTCCCTGGAATCAATCCCCCTCTAGCTTTGCTCATACACTTGCCTTCTTCCTCTACTTACCCCTCAGTTTGATAATGTAGCCTTTAATCAGTTGTCACTCAGAATATTGGCTCATTTTGATGGGCAGTGAGATGGCGCCGGTGGGACAATTTCATAGCTGTGTCAGATGTGTGCCATTCATCCTTTCAATTTCCCACAATGCACCTCATCTGGAGGTCAGCTGTATTGAAATGGCTAAGATCTGCCCTGGGCAATGAAGTGTGGCTTGCCCCTCATCCATGCAGTTGGAAGTCATTGTGCACATGTGCAATTTTATGTAGACCCCCTACTATAGTTTCACAACCCCAAGTTATGAGAACGCAGAGCTATAATGGAATTAGTTATTTCAAGAATATTAACAGAGCATTATGCTATGGTGCATCCATCATAATACATGCAATGAGCTGCTATCCTGCAAATGAATCATGTTGAGGTTTACCACTGCCACTCTGATCTCACTTTGCTATTAACACATTTTTAAAACTATAGCTGTTAGGTTAGCACAGACATTAATCTAGTTGGCTGTTATGCAGTACTGAGCGTCAAAGATTGGTAACAGTTCTTATTAGGTAAACTAATGCAATACAAGTCAGTTTGCATAGAAAAGATATCTATCGATTTCTGATTAAATTGGACATGCAACACTTTCATGAGTGCAGCAAATCTAGTTGCATCTGTGATTTAAAACATGCTTGCAAAAGAAAGAAGATCTTACTGAATTAAAGTTCACTAAGTTACAGTAACTACAGTAAGTAATATTAATTGATGATTAATTGATGATTGGGCATTTTAGAGATGTTTGTCACAGTTAAAAGTACGAGTTGAGGTGAGGATCTATATGCAGCTTTATTAAAGAAACAAGATGATCATGCACAAAGGCTGTAATCCAATGGAACCATAAAATTCCAAACAAAAAACACCATAGCAGCAGACAGTAACTGACAAACTAAGACTGATGAAGAGGGCTATATACACAAAGGGATAAACTGGGAGCTAATCAAGACATGTGATGTAAATCTGAATCCATGGAAATATAGTTAATGACTGTAGATACTGTACAAACTCAAACACAGAAAGTAAACACAGTAAGAGAAAACAGAAGCAATGGAACATAATTATATTTAAAATACAGTAAATGTCTCCGGAATACATTATACATGAGATATTTGCATTAACTTACAAAACTTCAATAAATTCAATATTTAAAACCATAATATTAACAAACAAATTTAATTCTGTTGTGTTTGATATGAATTCTGCCTGTTTGAACCCTAAATAAGACCACATTTCAGACAGGAATATGCCAAAACATTTTCAGTATATTAAGAAGATCATGTCCTTCTATTTGAACTCTTTGAAAGAGTTAACAGTAATTAACTAATCTAATGAACTACATATTACATGTGAAAGTAATTTGGAAATGTAAACATACTAATTTACTAATATTACCATTAAAACATAAATGTGAATTTTTATTTACTAGACAACTAATTCTCTGAAGCCACATTAACATGATGCCATCACATAAAAATACTGACCTATTCTCATATTTAATAGGCACCTACCATTAGCATGACTCTTGACACCCAGCAATGCTGTGACAATTTACATGCCGCAGTGAATTTAATTTAGAAATTGTCAGTGTTAAACCATCAATTTCCTCCTGACAGCTCATTGGAATGTGGTGAGCACACAGGCTGTGGAGCGGCCTGGGCTGTTGACACGCAAACAAAGTGCTGCGCTGTGTAATGCAAAAACTAAAGGGGAAAGGTTTAAGGGCCACTTGCTGTTCAGTTGACATTGCAATCAGCGTGACCCTTCTCAAACAGCAACATATGCACACTCCCGATATGAAAGAACACTGAGGACGTGAATTCTGATTTTTGAAAAAGGTATAGCTTTCCTCCAGGAACCAGACATCAAATTTTGCTATGCCCGATGAATAATAAGGCAGCCATTAGACTGGGGGCAAACATGTGCTTTGGTGTTGTCTCATTTCCATTTTATTCACTCGCTCAGATTTGATTATCTTCTAGGGAACATTTGTTAACATTTTTTTTCACCAAAGGAGCCGATTTGCCATCTGATCCCTTTTGATCATGAAACAATATCATTTTCCACAGTGAATTCCACAGAATGAAGGCCTATATATTCATCAGTGATGTAATATAAAGAGGAAACTCAGTCTAGTTGTCACTTTTTTAACTTTTAGGGAATATTTCTTATATTTTAATGTTTATTGGGTAAATTGTCACATGAACCAGCCTATTATAGGCTTTTTAACAAATTAAAACAATTATGCAATAAAAAAACATTCATCAATTTAAAACAAAATTATTTTAATGAATAATGACTAATAATAAATGAATACATTGCATAAATGTATAACACTGAAAAAATATGTGACATGCTCCAATAAAATGCGACAACTTTCCCTAACATGTGGTTTTCAGTTGTGTCCCTATGAAGCGAGTTGTGTTCCAGTAGTGTCCCTAGGCAGTGTTCATTGCTCCCTATTGCCTGAGAATGGGATATCTGTTGAAGTTGACTTTACTAGACAAAATGTATTTATTCTGAACACCCTGCAATGCCTTCACACACAGACGAAAAGTCAGTAATGCATACACTGTAAAAAAAAAAAAAAAAAGATTATTGGAGTATATTTTAAATGAAAATGCTATTTCAGTTTTTGTACTTTAAAATTTTGTGACAATTACGACAGTCTCTCTTATATATTCCTGTTTATTTAAACCCTTACAACATGTTACACGTTTATCTCATACTCATGAAAAACTACTACCACTAAAGGAGAAAACTGTCTGGAAATGTTTTACCTTTTCTCCTTGTTGCTCAATGCTGACATAAGCACTGTCTTAGTTGCTACAGAAACGATATAACTCAAAACTCATAAAGCACATGGCTCAATTTATGAGAGTATAAAGCAGTCCAGATCAAATGGAAAGCATTAAGATTAAAAACACAAACAATTTGACCTCATTGTGCTTTTAAGAGAGCGTCTTGTAATACTCCAAAGTAACATCAATACCCAGCTTATTTTCTGAAGCTCAACTTCATATGGGATATTATAATGCTATTGTATTAATGCAAGCCAATACAAGAGGTAACAATTTACAACAACAGTACATGAATAATCACATACTAAATTAAACGTTACTTTAATATGAACTAATGATGAGTTAAGACATGTACTAATCAAGAATTAACCTTAACTATGACATAAGTCATATGAATTTATATGTGAATAGCAACCACATTGACTACATGTTTGCTAGCTAATGTTTTTATTATTACTTTGGGGTAAGCATTCATATGAATTCATGAGTTGCGTCTTAGTAAAGTTTAGGTGTTGGTAAGGTTAGTTGAGGTATGCTGTTCACAATTCATTTGACCATCCAGTTTATGACGTTTTTATGAATGCAAGTTTGGGCTGCATACACAATACACACCACTTTGGAAGCACTGTAACTAGACAGCTTTTTTTAGTACACTAATGCTAGTACTTACGCTAGTACCTTAACACAGTGTGCTAACAGGCATGGTGGGAGGGAGCAACAAGTACATTTTTTGTCCTGCCCAACGTGACACATTCACTGCAAATCATACTGATTTTATATATACATTTTGGGCCAATTTTTGAGAGAGGTCTATCCAGCACAATGGCGCAGTAATATAAACCAATTGTCCATCAAAATGCCCTGTCACATTTAGATGAAAGTTCTGATTAATTTGCTTATAGAAATTACTTTCAGGGGCGTAGCCACGGGTGTGCCAGGGTGTGCCGGTGCCACCCACAGTGGCAGCTGGCACACCTAAAGACAGATGCAGAATTATTATTTTTTTAATCGTAATAAACATGGGCAGCGCAAAGGAGGGGCTAGCAGATGCTTCAGCACCCCCAATAAAGACCAAAGCACCGCCACTGCACCCATAAGAAATGAAATAAATTAAAAACATTTGACTTATTATTACGCATTCATAACTCGTGCATTGCAATATAAAGTGACGTGATTAGCAGGCACACTTTTCGAATTGTCAGCATTTTATTTAAAAAATGGATCGGTTCCTTGTGCCAAGAAGGCCTGTCCCCGACTAAAGATTTCACTAGTCGCATGTAAATTGATTAATATAATAACTTAGGCTACTAACCATCCTTTAATATATAGGCGTATAGGCTATTCCGCGACCAAGCGCACGTCTAAAGCTTGCAACGGCAAAAGTAGGCTAATGATTATGAATGTTGGGGGAAAGGCAAAAGAAAACATTTTAATTATTCGTTAATAAACTAGTGATTTCTTCTCAGTCAGTGTCGGCTGAAAAGATAAAGTTGCAGAATGCGACGCTGACTTTAATAAAGAAATGCACCTTTTCATTCCGACTACGTAATTAAAGATTTTTATTTTTTATTTTTTTGGTTCGTTTAATAAAGTAGCCGGTTCATTGCTGTGATGCGCTCCATTTCACACACACACACACACACACACACACACACACACACACACACACAGACGTGAAAGGTTTAATAATACTAAATATACAGCACGCATGCTAACACACACCCACACACACACACACACTCACTTTGTTGCAGATATAAAATAGTTATTTTCAAAGACATCCAAAACGGAGAATATAGGTTAACAGACACATATAGCCTACACAAAAATGAAATAGTTAAACTAACATATTAATACCCAGGGTGCGAACTACGGGGGAGCTAGGGGGAGCTCGGCTCCCCTTAATAAGACATGGGCTCCCCTGAAAATGTGATTTGTGAAATTTTGGGGGGTCTCAAAAAATATTGACAATGTGTTATTTTGAATGTGCAATTTCAGTTTTGTGTAATGTGATCATCGTGGATTATTATGTTTAAAATTGCAAAAATATCATTAATTCATGCATGACGGCGATTTAAACCTAATTCACTCCATTTAAGATAACTATACATGCTATTCTTGTCATGAGCATCAAGGTGTGGGGGCGCTGCGGTGCAAATTCATTCCACTCATGTTTAGTACGTTAACTCAAAAGATTCGAAGAAAAAAATATAAACGTTGGATTCAACATTGGCCGTAGATCTGCGCGCGCAGTCCTTGAAATCCATTCTGCAGTTAGCATTATATAGCCACCATGGCAAAAAGAACACAAGGCAGTTTAATGGCACGACCGATTCACCTGCTGCAAGCCCTGTTAGCACACCTCCCGCCGGGATGACAACGCAAGAAGTAAGTCATTGTAAGTCCACGCGCAAGCGCACGAACCCCCCCGTAATAAAAAAAAAAAAAAAAGGTGGGCTCCCCCAAAGTCCACGGTATAGTTCGAACACTGTTAATACCCAATAAGCATGCTTATTTTTTTATTTTTTTTTGCGCATTAATCTGACAATAAATGTGGCACACCCAGTTTTTCTGATGCACACCCAGAGTCTCCTTTCTGGCTACTCTCCTGCTTTAATAGATTATTACTTCATGCTCATGATGCACCTTGTTAGGACTCTGTGTGGTGTTCTCTGACCTCATCCTATATGATACTAGAAGAATGCTTCAGGGATGTAGCCAAAGCAGAATATCTTATTCAGAAAGACACAGAAAATCAAATGATTAACGAGCTTTACCAAATAATAGTGAAAATACACAGACACAGTGAGTGACTCCTTGTGTTTGCTGAATAACAAGGGAGCCAGAGGATAGCACAATATAATACAAACCTCTAAAATCCCCACACAATAATGAGTGTGTGAAGCGAATGAATGTAAACTCTATGAATGAAATGAGCGCAAGTCAAATAGTCATGTTGCCGTCTCTGTGAGTCTCTCAGAATTCAGAGCTTGCCAAAAGTAATTATCAACTAATATATTGCATTATAGACATTCCCTATTATTTGATATGCCTATTTAAATTGTTTAAACCTTGTACGATATGATACACTAAAGAGTGTAAACTCTATGAATGAAAATAAGCACTATCGCACTTCAAATAGTCTTTCAGAATTCATAGCTTTTATTTAACATTTAGATTTATCCACCTATTCCTTCAATGCGGAAGTAAGCCTATGGGTGAGACTTCCGGTTCATTAGCCGTTGTAGATAAATAGCGAGAAGAATAACAACATGCAGTAAATGGCAAAACTGTTTGCACTACAAACCAGTGTGTTCTTAATTAAGATAATACATTAAAATAATATCATAAGACACACAAATGTTCAATATCAAGCAGCAAAACGAACTGTTTTGTACAGCTAAAAATAGCTGGACGCGGATAAGACCGGAAGCTAGACCCATAGAATTTACAAATGGCCGCACCCATTTTTACGGCAAGAAAAAGTAGATAGTTTTAATGAAAAGATATTTAAATATGTTTTATAATTATATTTAAAAAAATAGATGATTTCATGAACAATGAAAACTATGAAGGGTATGGAATTTCATTCAAAACAGGCTTCTCGTGTAATGTAACAAACTTACGGTTCACGCACCACCCACTTCTGGATTTTATCCAAATACAGATACAAATAATTTTGAAATTGTTGTATGATCTGTATGAATTTCTTTCTTCTGCTGAACACAAAGAAGATATTTTGAATAATGTGGGTAACAAAACAGTTTCTGGTCCCCACTGTTTATTGTTTCAACAGAAGAAAGAAACTCAAACCACTTTCTATTAAAACTATTTGGAATAGGGAATTATCTGACCTTAATTTATCTGTCGACTGGGAGAGAGTATGGTCTAATCTCAGCTTAACATCTAAAAATTTGGCTCATCGTCTTATTCACTTAAAAGTCATTCATAGAGCATACATAACTCCTTACAAAAGATTTAAAATGAAACTACAACCAAATTTCAACTGCCATATATGTAATACTACATTATCAGGTACGTTTCTTCATATGTTTTGGGAGTGTCCTATCGTTATTGGTCTATGGACACATGTAAACCTGGTTTTGTCATCATTACTGCAAATTGATTGGTCTGTTAACCCAAGTTTGTGTCTTCTTAATGATGATTCTGGTCTCTGTATAAGTTCAATGCAAAAGAGAATGTTGTTTGCTGGTTTTACAGCTGCGAAGAAGACAATAATACAGAACTGGTTTACACCGCACATGTGTGGAAAAACATATTGGATCCTGCAAATAGTGACTTATGAATGTACAACAGCACGAATCAATGGGGCCAAGCCTTCGACCATTGATGCTTGGCAGTGCTTTTTCTTTGATATACTTGACTGTATAAAGGAGTGACTTTTGTGTTTTTCTTGTCCTTCCCTCTCTCCCTCTCTTTTGACTGGACTTTGAAAGGTTGAGTATGTGTCTGTTGTTTTGTGTTTTTTTTTGTTTTTTTGGATGTTATGTTATGTTATGTATGAAAAATAAAAAAAAATGTTGATAACAAAAACAGAAGAAAGAAGCTCACACAATGAAACTTAAATGAAACTCGTTTAGGAGAAAATCATTTTTCACTATTTTCCAAACAACATTAAAAGAAATATTCATACAAAATGTATACTCACAGTACACACACACATATATGTGTGTGTGCCATATAAAGACTCCAGATGAAGTCTTTGCGTTGTGTTACGTCCCAACGTAATTGTTGTGTATGTTGGGAGAACATGTTTTTCTCTCCTCCCTCTTTCTCTCTTTTTCTCTCTCTCTGATCTAAATCATCCGCAGCTGATTGCAATTACAACAGTGAGCAACAGATATACACAGCTCAGGAGGAATCCGCTATCCCAGAGTTGTTGTTGTTTTATTTGCTCTTGAGTAAATTTGTGACATGTAAACCTAAAGTGTGGTTACAACGATGTTGTGAATCTGTGTGAGTCTTTCTGTGAAATAGGGAGTTGGGTGCCAATTTGGGTTTACACTTTTCACCTGTTTTTCTTTAGTTAGGGAGAAGGTAAATTATTGTCTTTTATCTTTTGCCAGGGAAGTTATTTTGTTATAACCTTTAGAAAGACTGTTTTGTTTGTTATTTTGGCATTTGCTCTCTCCTCTTGTTATTTAAGTTGATTAACTGTCCTGATATTGTAAATATATCTTCTTTTGGTTTATGTTAAGCCCTTAAATAAACAATTAAGTATATTTCTGGCATTTGGTATTACTTTGTATTATGGTGTTAAATAGAGGGTGGGTGAACCTTTATTGGAATAATGGTGAAAAAGAGCTCCACGTTCACATTTGTTACATCTTTTAACTTTGTTACTTCCGCTCTGAAACGGCCCTAGACTATGCAGTTGTATGCCACAGTATATTTGCAGTAGTGCTGTGCTAAGATTCATCCTATACCCGACCTGACTCTGAGAGGAAGTGACTCTATAGGCTTTCTGCTCTTTAAAGACACTCAGTCAATGCTTGTGAAGTTCACAGTCCTCCCTCACCGACAATCCATTTAGTGTCCTCTCATCGGGTGCTCTCTGACTCCAGGCCCATCGGCTGCTGTGTAGCATGTTCAAAGGCACATATTGGCTATGCTGAGTATTAATTCATATGAACTGCTGTGAGAAGTAATGTGGTCTACTTGATATACAGTAGCTGGACGATACAGCTAAAAGAAAGGTTCAAAGTTCAAATATAAAAGTTTCACTTTGTATGCATGTACATATATATATATATATATATATACTGTATATATAAGCATAAAAATATTAAAGATAACGTCTAAAAAAACATACGCAAGTGAATTCCTTGGAGAAATGAGTTAAGAAGCCTTTCTAGATCGAAAATGTAGGTTTGTCACTACAGGAGGTTTTCTTATCTGCCAGAACCTGATATGTACCCTTTCCTCTCCATTACATTTTACTAAAACAAATAAGAATTGTTACTCTGGTGAGTCAAGAGAAAGTATGATATAAGCAGTTACAAGACACCCTGTCAGCTCTTTTAAGCATTAAATAAAGTCTGCTTGATGATTTTCACTCAATTCAGTGCATACAGATTTTTCTTTCAGAACCCTAGGGAGGCCCAACAATAGAGCCGATAACCAGAGTTTGATCAGTCCCCTGGTGTGATAGATGATGTTAGACAAAAACGGAGTTCAAGACATCACTTGTTCACACACTTGTGGTGGGTTGGGGCAGATAGAGTGGCTGGACAAAATAATGCGAACACCCATTATTATTGGGGTTAATAATGTAATTTGTGTTGGCTACAGGGAAAATAAAAAAAAATAAAAAAACATTGCAATTTTGTTTTGTCTGTATTCTCTAGGTTTTACGGTATATCAGAGTAGTATAAGTAGTGTTCAGCAAGGTTTAGCACAAGCCATGACTTGTCTGACAATGTTCTTTTTTATTATTGTGATGTTTTAAGTAACAGTCTTTATGATTATGACTGTGTACACAAAGCATGGCAAAACTTATAGTGGAAGTATATATAATAAGAATATAATATTAAGAATAGTGGCAATAACCGAAAGTAAATGATGGGGACACTAAGACGTATCGTGTCCGAACAACATAGAACTGCTGCAGAAAAATGACAGCAAAACTCAATATCCAACTTCAACTATCCATAGCCAACACCTATGAAACAGCTGCAATTGTCAAAACTTTAGTCACAGACGCCAGTCCTAAAATGTGAAAATGATGGTGTTATAAGCATAACACGTGGACAGTTGGTGCACCATGATAAACTTCAAACTCTGACCAGGTCAATCAGCTGATTTGAATATTATCAAACTACTGTAGACAGTCAGAAGCTGATTCCCTCCACCGACATCTCTAAAGCAACTGGCAGATGTTTTTATAGACAACATTCAACTGGAGACTATTCAAAAGTTGTATAAATCTATTTGAAGAAGATTGGAAGCTGCATGAAAGGTAAATGGTGGTAAAACACCTTTACAAAGAAATATTGCCTATTTTCTAGGTGTTCATGTTATTTTGTTCATCCGCTGTACTGTATGTGCCCCCACCAAAAAGCATGGAACCATATTAGCAATGGGTCATAAAACAAACTTGCTTTATGAATGTCAAAAATCAAATAAATACATACATAAATAATTCATTCAGTTAGCTAGTTAGTTAGTTAGTTAGTTCATTCGTTCATTCCTATATCTGAAACTTAACCCTATGTATGGACTGAATATTTATGGAAGCCCAGGCTAGGAGTAATGGTTGAAAGCAGACTGATTTATCTGACAGACTATATGACACTGACATTTATACTGATTTACATTTTAAGAGAGAGAATATTATAAGAATAAATGACTTCTTAGCAACTCTCTAATTCACAATATAAAAAATAAATAAATAAACCTTAGCAGGTAGATCAGATAAGCGTTTGCATTCAAAACAGAAGGAAGAAATTTGCTTGAAAAAAAAAAAATCAACATGGACAATTGCTACCAAGCCTCACTTAAGAACATATTTAGTCTGTACATATGACACATGGTGTAGGGGAGTGAGCAAATGTCTACTAAATCCACCTTCAAAAGGTAAATGTCAGATTTTCTAGCAACTGCAAGCTCCTTTTATGGCCATCCTTTGCCCTTTTGATCAGTTTGCTGGCATTTACTTGTAGCATTACGTAAGAATTTCCTGAATAATTTTAGTTTCTCTACCTGCAGATGTATAGGGCCAATTACTGTCAATGTATCAGTACATGTTGTACAATACATTAAAAAAAAAAATTAAAAACTGTCTATGGAGAAAATGAATGGGAAAAATACTCCCAGAACCAAGGTCACTAAAAAACTGGGTAGTTACTGTTAGCTGAATGTTGCATTATGAAAAAATGGCCAGTGAGTGGGCTGACTGTACTTTGAATCTGTTTTAGATGAAAACGGAAGAGTTAAATCTTGTAGAGTGAGAGACAAAATGCTGAAGACAATGAGAGACAAACGAAAGTCAAAATAGCAGTCTCACTCTCTTCATGACTGATAAATGCAACACATACCAAATTAAAATGCCTTTGTGATGCCTTCTGAGATAATTACACTTCCATATCCCCTTTCAACATCTCCAAACCGCTTGACAAGCCTTTGTTTAGTTACCCTCCCTTTTCTGCATCAGACTTGCGCTGTTTACATATGTTTTAGAAATGTTGGTGAATAATAAGAATAGGCCTGCATTACCATGCCATGTGTTTATTGAGCGATGGTATTAGCCATGCCAATGTTTACTGTTCTATCTATCTATCTATCTGGAAAAGGTTGCGTGTCTGTGTGTGTGTGTGTGTGTGTGCCTCTAAAAATTAAAGGGGACCTATTATGCTCATTTTTACAAGATGTAAAATAAGTCTCTGATATCCCCAGAGTGTGTATGTGAGGTTTTAGCTCAAAATACCTGACAGATCATTTTTTATAGGTTGTTAAAATTGCCACTTTTAGGGTATGAGCCAAAACGCGCTGTATTTGAGTATGTTGCTTTAATGCAAATGAGCTGGTGCTCCTGAAGAGGGCGGAGCTTCAAGAGCTCAAGCTCTGTCATTAGCAGTGCTAGCCTTTGCAAATAAACATTCCACTATTAGTACAAGCCTGTTATCTTTACAGAAAACATACTCTGTTTCAAAGTCAGTCATCTGATTGTACTGTGCATAATAAATTCACGTTTATGAATTACACAGACAGGAGCACGGTGGGATGAAAATAACAACATAGCTGGTCTCATGGTGCATGGCATGCTATCACAAACTTTGTCCCACTTTGATTATGAGCTCAACAAACTCAAGCGATCGACTCACATTGCTTTCATATGCAACTTTTAACCACCACATTACTATTCACGATCATTCATGAAGACAGCACCAGTGAAAACAGACAGAGACAATGGTAGCTTTAGCATCATTAGCCTTACAGAGTGCCTCTTTCAGAAGAAGAAGCTCTTTCAGAAGGGCAATTTGGAAAACAAACGCTGATACTTACTTTGTCTGGAGCTGACGTTCACGCACGAAGCTTTGGTATTGATCCCTACATGTATTGGGGACTTCACCGATTTTTTCCAGGACATTTCCTTAGACAGTGAAACTTAACCACAGTGTCCTCAGCGGCTCAGATGGAGGGAGTCTATGGAGACTCCTATGTTCGTTAGTGCATCCCAAAACACAACACTTGAAATGCCTCTTTGAAGCTGACATTGTATATCTCCAGCAGCTACAGCAAGTGATCGATAATGGCGGAGGCGGACCACAGCTTCTCACTCAGGGCTGTTGGTGCATTCAAGTCATGTCGGATACATCGTATTTACGAATTGAACACACATGAACGCCACCACAAAGTCGTTATTACGAGTGGGAAACTCAAAATTTTCTTTAAGCCCCGAGTTTCCACGTTGGGGGCATGTCAGTGAAAAAACTTGTCGGATGCAATGTAAGCAAACTAAAGATATGCAGCGTCGGTAAAGTTGTTGAAATTAATAAAATGATTATTTTTTTGTAATGTACAACAAAACTATATAAGTTACACATACAAAATATTATATTATTGTATAATTATAATAGAATATATAATTATTCAGTTTACATCACCTTCATAAATTAAATAAAAACATAAAAAATAAAAAACACAATGATGCACATTCTTCATTCATCATTTTGTAGATGTAGAGTTAAAACAATCATTGAATTTTATGTAGAAAAGTTAAATCGCCATCTTGTTCCGACCAAAGTGACTTGAACGCACCCAACGTCGTAATTACGACTTGTCAACTTGTAAGTACGAATGTCCCAGGAGGACTTGAATGCAGCATGTGTCTATGCTTATAGGGCAGCGTCACAAATGGGCGGGACTTTTTCCCATCGGTGACGTGAACAGAGGGAGAATCTGAAACAGCTCGTTCCGACCAAAGTGACTTGAACGCACCCAACGTCGTAATTACGACTTGTCAACTTGTAAGTACGAATGTCCCAGGAGGACTTGTCTATATGTGTCACGGTGCACACAGCAGGGAGGAACAAGGACACGCAAACGAGGACGTAAACTCAAATTACAGTCTTTAATGAGGACTAGGCAGGACAAGAAAAAGGCTGACAGACAGGATACACCAGGAGTAACGAGTCGACCAGACCAAATCAAACTCAAAAGACAGGAACTAAATACACAGGGTAATTAACACATAAACACATAAACACAGCTGGAACATACTTAACTCATAATGACATGAAACAAGGACAGGAAACAAACCAAATATGGACACAAGAGGCAGGAACAGATGACACACACAACAGAACCGTGACATAACTCCCCCCTCCCGGAAGGCGTGTCCCACGCCGTAACAGTTCCACCGGGGAGGGGGGGGGCACTCTGGAGGCCCCTCAGGACAAACACGGACAGGAACACAGGACAGGGACCGCCAGAGCAGAACAGACAACGGGGGCCATGGCGGAGCTGGGAGCTCTGGAGGCCATGGCAGGTGGTCATTCATGGCCGTGGCCTCGTCCCTCGGCCAGGCCACTCCAGCCGGAACCCTTCTACCCCCCCCAAAAAATTTCCCTGGGGAAGTGAGGGGGTATCAGGAGCCCTCCGGAGCTAAACAGACAGGACAGTACAAAACAAGACAGGAAAGCCCTCCATGGCCAGACAGACAGGACAGGACAGCCCACAGGAACCAGAAGCCCTCCTGGGCTGGCTTGGAATCTGAGGCTTCCTCTGGGCATGACGAGGAGTCAGGGGCCCTCACAGGGTCCCTCAGCAACCGCTTCCACTTCGGCGACAGGGGGGCAGGCGGCTAGAATGGCCTCCATGGCCACAACAAGAGGAGCCGCCTGCCCCAGACGAGTCTCTGTGGACATGACAAGGTAAATTAAAATGTTCCTGTGGGCACAACAAGACATACACACGGCACTCCTGGCCGTGTCATGTGGACTTGATCCACGGGGCTAGGGTCAGCGGCGGCCGGCGGGCAAGAGTCAGCGCCAATCCGGCGGGCTTGAGTCAGCGGCGATCCGGCGGGCTTGAGTCAGCGGCGATCCGGCGGGCATTGAGTCAGAGGCGGGCCGGTGGCGTGATCTCCCGTGAACGGCGCGCCTGGGGGAGCGGCAACCCGGGAACTAGGCAATTCTACGAGCGGCGATTTCCTTGCCACGGAACAAACAGACAAAACTCAGGAACAAATAAAAACTTTCAAAAACGAAAACAAAACGAGGTGAAGGGGCGCCGCTTACGGTTAGGTCTGGTCTTCTGTCACGGTGCACACAGCAGGGAGGAACAAGGACACGCAAACGAGGACGTAAACTCAAATTACAGTCTTTAATGAGGACTAGGCAGGACAAGACAAGGCTGACAGACAGGATACACCAGGAGTAACGAGTCGACCAGACCAAATCAAACTCAAAAGACAGGAACTAAATACACAGGGTAATTAACACATAACACATAAACACAGCTGGAACATACTTAACTCATAATGACATGAAACAAGGACAGGAAACAAACCAAATATGGACACAAGAGGCAGGAACAGATGACACACACAACAGAACCCTGACAATATGATGTGCTTTATTGCCAAAATGGAAAGATATTCATCTGAAGATATTCATTCCCAAAATTAATAATTTTCTTCCCTTCTGATGATCTCATATGTAGATGAGTATATTCAGGCATTTGGTCACGTGGCATTTAAGAACCAATGGGAAAAACAGAAGAGTTTACATTACAGTAAGTCCTTCCCCATTTAAAGCTATATTATGACTTCAGAAGGTTTTAAAAAGTATATGAGTCATATAAACCACTTTTATACTTTTTGGAGAATGACCATTCATTTCAATTTGTTGAGTAAATGATGACAAAAAAGAATCTAGAGTAAACTAACTCTAACTAATGTTTTTGTTTGTTTGTTTGTGTTTTAGTTTTTTTGTTTTTTTAAACAGTAACATGCACTGAATATTTTTATGAGGTCTCTGTTAATATTTTTAAACAAATTATATCACACGATAAATGTTAATCAGAAAGTGATGTCAACATTTGTAGTCCAATTGTAGTCTGATGCTAAAAACCAATTGCAGCTCTGAAGCCTGATGCAAGAATAAATCACTGAAAATTACAATCATAAAATGTCATAACCTTTAGTTGACCTTGTATCAGGCAACAGCTTTCAGTGTTATGTTATCAGTGTGCATGCAGTACTCAGGATGTGTAAATATCATGTCGCGATTTCAAGTAATATTCCATGTTTAATATGACTTATAAAACAGTTAGTTTCAGATTCTGATTGGTCAACAGCTGTGTTTTATTGACGAGATTTCATTGGTGTCAGATTACCTCAGAAAATAATTTCAATTCATTCTTTAGTTTCTGCACAAAGTCTGCAGTAATGCACAAATACACATACTCTATAAAGCACTTATTGATTATTCAGTCAGAAAAGAAGTTTAATGTTATTTGAACTGTTAAGTTGTCTTATTCATCCGAGGCAATTTTGGTTAAACATGCATCAATATTTCTCACATGCATGCCTAGCAGAACTAGGGTAATTTTATTTATTTTATTTTATTTTAAATAATTTAATATTTTTAACCAGATGGCAAGGTTAAGTGAAATCATGCTAACACTTTATGTGTTGCTATTAAACTTTTGAAACCAAACCTACTGGAAAAAATAGTTTCGTGCCACACACTTGTTTGCTAGATTTTCTTTTGTAAGTGCATTAGTCTACACACTTCATTTTTATGAACAGAGGGAACCATTACTTATCATATTTATTTTGTACACAAAAGGTATTTTCTCAGTATAGGCCTATGTTGTGACTGACAATAGAAACATAAAATACACCAAAACCAACATAAAGTCATAAAAGTAATCAATGTTATTCGTGCACTGTAATACAAATCTTCAGAATCCATACTATTGCAAGGAACAGAACAGACCCAAATACAAGCCTTTATTCTGCAATCTTCATCTCCATCCCCTGCAGCGCCCAAATGTCAAATGCAAAATGCCTATTACAAATTTAAAAATTGCCACCTCAAGAAGCTTCACAACAGGTTTTATGTCAGTGATCAAATGCTCATTGGATCTCACCTGCTTCGTCACAGATTGCGAAATGTTGTGTTTCAGATGAATTGCATTTCCACGAGAAATGTGCTGCATCTCAATATGCCAACATATACTTTGCCCTAAAAGTATGCACTCTTTTTGTGATGAAAAAGTACATACTTTTGAGTGTGCAGCAGAAAAGTAAGCTACTTCATCATAATTGCATCTTTAACTGACCTCTTTGTCCCTTAGTTACATACATTCTGTCATTGTTTAAACTGCCCTGTCAATCATCAATTCAAATATGAGAAAGCATTTTAACAATAAACAAACCAGCAAACTTTCATTTACCACCTGCTTTCTGTGGTCAGTAAATGCCACATCAAGTGTACCAGGCACTGACGTTTATGAATCTGGCAAATAATATTCATGTTGGTGTAATTTTGCACCGAAAAGAATGACAATAACTTTTAAACATAGCAGCGCTAGACCAGTGCATATAGCGCCTGGTTCTACTGGGTTGTGGGTGGTTAAAACAACGCAGGATCTGTGCTGAAATAAAGCAACTGAATTTTGAATTCATCCCTGTACATGTCAAGCATAGTGATATTTTTGCTCATCATTCTAGGGACTGAAATGAAAGCCAGTCTGCCTGCTTCAGCTCTAAGTTAATGGCCTTTCTCCTGCTGTAAGATAGTGTTTCTCATCTGTCAAGAGAAAAACCATAGCAACATGTCTGAACCAGCTGAGTTGATTCACTGGATACGAGGTGAAAGGAGTTGTTTCCTTCTACCCAGTCCTACTTTTGAGTTGCTACTGTGTACATTATTTCTGCCTCTTTCTCCCCTTTGACAACAAACAGACACTCTCAGAAACGCCCTAAATCAACATGAAATAACACAAGTCTCTTTGCTCCCACAGCAACTGAAGCCACATTGATTCCAGAGTTGTTATATCAACAATCCAAAATCTACCGGCCTTTCAGTGGATGTATAATTTCAATAGCACTACTACAAGACAGAGGTTAACATTGCACCTCCTGAGGGACCATCACAGACTAAATTAATCGCTCACAGAATGAGCAATACAGTATACATTTAAAACACAAAAAGACAGCAGACATTTTGCCATTAAATGCTGTTTATACCATGTTACATATACCTATTAGTGGCGAGGACTGCTGTACACTATTTACATGTGAAAGCAAAAATATGTGTCGTAAAAGAAATCATGGTGAGGAAGAACTTATTAACTTAATAAAGTGTGTCTATAAAGATTATATAAGTATATGATATATTTTATCTAATTTTCCATTTTTTTCATCAAATTTTATTTATTTATTTTATTATTCTTTTTAATGAAGTGTTACATATGGTGCTGCTTTGCATCATGATATATAATTTATATCTGACTTCCATCGTTTTCAAAATAAAAAATATTTAATTAAATGGATTATCCAAAAAAAATTAAAAAAGCCATTACCCTATGGTATTCAAAGGACATCATTATAAAGTTACACTTCCTGTGGGGCCACAGTGCAAATATCTAATTAGTGGCAACATAAATAAGGACATGGATGTGCATGAATATGGACTAAACAAAGGAATGAGGAAAAAAAAAACATAACAAAATAGTGTTGCACAATATGTGTTACAATAGTACTGTTACCCAAGCACCAAAAGTGGTAGTATCAGTGGTAGTTTGTATTATTTGTTCCATCAAATCTGTTTATTTATCCTTAATTTATCTGCAATAATATAAAATACTAAATAAGGCAATACAAGGACTGCATCTTGTGTTTTCCTGTTCCTTGTATAAATAGATAAACAAATAAATCTGTGTCATATCTGTTGGATACTCTGTCTTGGCGAATCATTTGTTTGGTTTGCATGAACTTAAATCATATGTGAGTGGTCACATGTTAACTTTCTTTTTGTCCTTCAAGGCTTACAATAGAAAACTGGTTTAATAAAAAAATTAAAAAGACACACAAATACTCTGTGAAAGTAAAGAAATTATGAGATAAATTATATTTATTATATTTTTATTTGTAATTGTTACACCACTTAGTATTGTACTGAATTATATAATTAAGATATTGTGACTCTATCCTGAAATTTCCAGATTAATTTAAGTATTGGGTCTTAAGAACAGTGCTTGTTTTCTGCATACACCCAAATAATAACAGCTAAAGGCCACCACTCATGCTAAAACATCTACAATCTTTTGAAAAAAGCTAAGAGCGCTTGTTAAAAATGGCCATTTTCAATCCTACAACACTGTTAACATGTGGTCTAATTAAAATGCATTTTTGAATCTCAAAGCATTTAGTTAATCTCCCTCTGTTCTTGAGCTCCATAACCTTAAAATCACATTAATAGATCAAAAAGTAATGTCATTTCTGCTGACTCTGTCTGCTTTGAATTGTTTTAATTGGTTATATGCATGTTGTATGAGAAAGATCTGCACTTGCATAACCTAAATGGGTCATCACATCTAGAACCCAAGCAACATGAACTGGTAGAGATACAGCATTTGTGACCAAAACGAGCCATGCAGACAAGAACTGGGAAGTTGAGGAAGAGCTGTCAAAAACTTGAAATAAAAGGTTGCACTGCCACATTGAGCCAGCTGTCCACTGAATTATGGATGTTTCTTGGCTCCAGACTTTGCATCTGCTTGCCTAATCAACACCATTTAAAAGATGTGGTGTGCGTAGACATTAGTTGCATTTTAATTATTTGACATACCCCTTTTTCCAAGCCAAAACTGAAGTGTTCCTCTAGACACCATTTATTCATAGAAGTGCTTCATTCATCAGCGATGGATCCACATTTTGCACATTTTATCTGTACCAAAGTTATGAGTTAACGTCAACATAAAAATCACAATTGACTCTAATTTCTTGTCATGCCTGCCTCCATTCTGGTATGCATACTTTTCAAGATCCAATCACATACCTGTGGATAAAATCAAGTTTTGCTCTACTTATTCTCATTAACTCCAGTTTCACTCAGAAATACATATTACTGAAATAAAATGAGTTGCAAAAGGTATTACATGGTGACATGGAACCTTTCAAAGAAAATTATGGCTAAAGAAAAACAAACACAGCAAAGCAATCATTAAAATAAACAAATAAATAAATAATAAGCAAGAAAATTGCATGTAATAGCCAATGCATATACATATTAATCACCTAAGTGACATTTCAGTTCAATTAGTGTGTTTGAGTCAACAAGGGCCTGTTTTAATAACAAAACCCCTGCTCAATCACTGTTCTCTCAAGACCTCGAATGTCACATTTGCATGTGAGACCTGAGGCTGGACAGTTTCATCACATCTTATAGTTGACAACAACTCATTTGGTTGTCATTGTACCTGTCTTGGATGATGAAACAGTCATTTCAAAAGTGTAGTGTTTGTGTGTGTAAATTAAATTGATATCACTGACATTTGAGGATGGGTGTGCCTCTATTCAGATGACATCAGATACAAACATTCTGTCCAATTGCATTCAATGCCAGCTCATCATTACTCAAATATCAACATGAAATCTGATGTCAACTAAAAAGGAAAGTCCTTCTATATGAAGAGCAAGTTCTTTCCTTAAAGAGAGTATATTTTAATGATTCTATTTCCTAACACACTTTAAGCACAAAAAGTTGACTAACATTCTAAAGTATATGTAAAGTACCTGAAAGTAATTTTAAATTTAAACTGTAGTGCTATATCACATTAAGTTAATATATTTATAATTTTCTAAACTGCAACTTCATTGTTACAAATGCGTAATTTCAAATATATTTAAATACATGACATAGAAGTTAACAATAGAAATTGCATCAAAGTATATAATAGTTTGCCATAAATTCTTGTCAGTAATTTTGACAGTACAATTTAACAATATTTCAAAGATAATCAAAGTAATTATTAAATTATATATGAAGATGAGCTTAAGTATGGTGATGCATTGCTGCCACTTTTTTAACAGTTTACTGCGGTTTGTTATATTCTTCTATTTGTTTAACTGTTGTGGCTGAGGGAAGTGAGGGAAGTCTCACACATTCACATAAAATAGTTTTCTTCAATATTGTAAAATAAGTTACATATCCCCATCAGAAATTTGCACAGTGACAGTTCATCAAAATGAAGCGCTATTTATATCAAAAGACTGCAGATTTCTAACACGTCTCAATACAGCTTAAAATATAACAACAGACATATTGTCCACTTGTAATCTGTTATTGGTGTGTAGCTACTTTGGGGACTTACGCCCATATTGTATTGTCCATAGCCCTGATCTTTTTTTAAATTCACTCACACTATAACATCAAATTCTAGTCTGGTGGTAATGAAAAAGACAAAAGTTTGTTTCTGATGTAAAACATCAGGTATTAAACAGACATCTTTGACTGTTGAGCAGACTGCTTTTCAGATGCTTATGCCGCATTTTTAAAATGCTGTGACATGTTAAAAAATGTTTAACTTTTTAGAAACACATCTCAAAACTCTGGGGGAGTGTCAGTCGGCAAGATTCAATAAACCATTATTGATTCAAAGAGCTGATAAGGTAATAATGGAGAGGTGAAAATGTTAATAACATGTTTAATAACTGCACACTTTACAATGTGACCATGTAAATATATTTTAAAGGAAAAATAAATAAATAAAATGCAGTAAATACAGGATATTTAAGTTATGAATGAACGTCTTTTTAGAAGATGAGCTGCATCTAAATAATGATTATTGTTATCATTATTGTTGTTGTTGTCAATATTATTGTTCAGATGCTTTTTTCTTCTTTTTCTTCTTCTTATTTATGCTCTCAAACTACACCAGATTGGTGCATTTAACTTTAAAAATAAATTTCTTACAGGGGAGCATGCACCAGACCTCCCTAGATACAGTATGTCCAAAGTCCATACACCAAAGTCTCACAAGACCCTGTGGGAAACATGCTTATCCAGAAAAAACTGCCATACAGTTTGACATCAACAGTGTAGCTGGGCTCAGAAGAATGTACAGCATACCCTGCATTTGTAAAACATTAAGCATTTAATTTGACCAAGTTTTAAAGCAAGGGAAGTCTGAATATTTATTCATTTATTTATTTATTTGTTTGTTTGCTTATTTATTTATTTATTTATTTTCCACGGATCATACCTAGTAATAAATATTGTTGTTAAGTGCTTGGGAGACTATTTTTTATATTAGAAGACCCCAAAATTACAAAATTGCCAGGCTATGGTCAGGCTTAACATCATTTTGGGAAAAGAGGGGAAAAAAAGAAAGCTACTCCAAAAACTGATGTATTTTGGAACAACAAATAAACTTTCCATGCTTTCTACTATTTTGCACATCATGGCTGATAAAACTAGATTAATTAATGCCTGTCCCTGAAAACTCCCCACATGCCTTTGAACAAGGAATAGCAGCAGTCATTGTCATTAACTTTGATGGCACAGCTGTGACAAAACTAATGATTCTTTCACAGGCTTGGGAAGCAGTGGAAGTGCCTGCAGCATCACTAATTCTTCTGAAAAAGCGTGTCCTCTAAAACGTTGAATATAATGGGAATACAGAAAGTAACCTTTGAATTGAAGTTTACAGACAGAGAGAGGAGACCGTCGGGATAAAGGTGCTCATTCACACAAGTACATCAGCAGTGAGGTAATGGAGGTGAGCAGGCCACACGAGACTGCGTTTTCCTGTATTATTTAATTTCATGCTATGTGCAAGGATCTGTGTATATTATACTGTAGGTATATATATAGTGTGTTAATTTGTAATCTGCAATTAATTTAGCTATTGCTGCGATCTCATGTGAGTGACTGCTGTTGCTGGAGAGAGGAGGCATTATTCTTGTTAAGTCTGACGTCACGCGTCAATTTTTCTGGGTCCAAACGCTTTATGAGATGTCAAAAGAAAACAAAAAACGTGCTAATTAATAGCTGTTACTTTAAATATGTAAAAAAAAAAAGAAAAAGTTAAATCACGTTAATTATATATCATTTGTCATAGCTTGTCGAATTTAAAAGACACTGTTAACGTTACGTTACATTGTAACTCGTAGAATAGCGCGTGCAGCGGCTTTCTAAAGGTTCCTAGTTCTCGCCTAGTGGGGGCGTAGATGAAATGCACGAATCAGTGCATGAAAGTTAACAAAAATAACGGTTTGCTGAGTTAAAATATTTTTTGCATATCCATCAGCAGCATTAAAAACATTAAATTGTGGCTCCCTCTCACACTACAGCCTAGGTTATAAACTATATTTTAAATTAGATTCAGACTGCAAAGTCAGTCTACTGACAGACTATAGCAAACGTGTAGAACCTCTATGGAAACCGGTGAAAGACCATAGACGGCTAGGAATAACCATATGACTACAGACGAACCATAGGCCTTTCTTTACGTAACACAGCTGTCTGTGATCCAAAAAAGTTTATACCAACACGTTTATGTGATGTAAAATATCATTCGAGGTTTGTATTTTGCTTGCAAATATCATGATGTAATTTTCAGAGAAATAATGAATCGCGTTTTCTTCCTACCCTACCTGAAGTCTAACAGGCATTGTGACGAATTAAAAAAGATATATATATATATATATATATATATATATATATATATATATAATCAATCGAAATTCAATATCCTCGTTATTTCACCGAAATCATCTTGCTGGGTAGTATGTCTCTCATTTAATCAGACGAATAAATAGAATATATACGCCATAACTTAAACACTTTTTGTGTGCGTGCCATATGCAAGTTTTGATGTGGCTTCATCAAACGCAAAGTCAACGTCCATCTATATTCAAGGTCTAAAGGACTTTTGTAGTCATACCCAAGAAAAGTCGTATTCCTATAAGGGATTAATGACAATGACACCTAGCTTATAAAACAGACTTTCAACTTACCGTGAGCTGCGGCAACAAAACCTGCGAAAAGCAGCAGGATCTGCTTCAATGTGCCCATCGTGTCCGCTGTAATTCCACGCAGCGCCACGGTGTCTTGCGTTTTATTTTCTCCGATCACAGTAATGCATAGAGATCCAGCTTTGGCAAGAACATCTGACGCCTATGGCACACGGATTCGTCTATATTAGCTCTCATATCACCGAGAATAGCCTCTGCAGAGACGAGACACGGTGGTGTTGGGACCAAAAGTGATTCCCTCGGTCCAAACCGTGGAGACAGAATGGAGCGATGAGGCAGTCCGCATCTAGAGGAAGGCGCTGGACTCAACCATCATGTGAGATACAGGGGAATATGGATGGAGATCTACAGTCTGTAGACTCTTATGGGTCCACATAAAAACATCAACTCATAAAGTCGCTTTTAAGGGAGCCATATGATTTAACAGGAACCATCCGAAAAAAGCCTGCTACCTCCCCAGTAAGGAAAATAATAATAATAAATAAATAAATGCAGTATGGGATTACTAATATAATTTCGCTCATATTTGGGTCTGATCCTAACGAAATAAAATTTTCTTGAATTCAACATATGTTTAATACAAAACACTCTTATAGAAAGCATTCTGTGTTCAGTTTTATGATTCCCAATGTAGAACATCCAATACAAATGTATGTAAAGAAATTATTTTAGGATTTTAAAACTTGTAAAACACCCGAATGAATGAATAAATGAATGAATCGATTAAAAACAATTAAAAACCCGAATACTTGTCCAATAATAATCCAAATGGAGGAAAGAGAGAGGTTCTGGATATCCAAAGGTGTTTAAAGAAAATCTTTCAATATTTGAAAGAGTTGTGATACATATTTCACCATATCCAATAGAACTCATGAATCAAATAAGCAGGTAGTTCGAATTTTCAATGAATCTAGGAAAATTCTACTTTTAAATCACGACGAATTATAATAAGAGTCATGCATGCATTTAAGGCACTGACTTGCAAAATGTAAAATCAACATAGTTAATGCGAAGCAACAGTTTTAATGTTAGGATGAGCATGACATTTGGCGATATGTCTGGGCGTGTGTGGATGAATGTGTTTTGATGACAACTTTGTTTAGCCTACGCAACCTCATGACAGGAATATTTATATAAAACGCAGCTCATCATTCTTAATGCACCCCCCGCATCCGATCCAATGTAATACACACGTTCAAACTCGCACACCCTCTGGAAAAGAGTGCAGCACACTTCATCAGCAGACAGCACGTCTCACAGTTTCCTATGATACTAATAATGGCTGCAAAATGCGTTGGTCCGATGGCATTTCTTTGAGTTTGAGAGCGAGGCTCATTTTCGGGTCGATTTAAAATGTGGCTTTGCTGCCATCTACTGAGCCTGGACAGTCAGATTAATAAACTGAACATGATTTGTATAGTGGAAGACGCAAGTGCGAGACCATTAAATACCGTAATTTTGCATTGTTTTCCATTTAAATTTAATACGAAAAAATCATATTGTACTATCAACATAACAATTTGATTAAAATGTTACTGAATTTCAGAATGTCTTAGTATTTGGTATGCCGTCTTTGTTGTATAAGTCCTGATAGAATGCTTTCCAGTATGATTTGAAAATGTTTGAGAACATCTTGTGCGTCAATGAAAGCCAAAAAAAAGAAGGTTCTGTACAGAGTAGGGGTTCACATAATCAGTGTCACACATGTAATTAAATTATTAAAGGAGTTTTTTTTTTTCATCTGTGCTCTTTCTTATTCCAAATTCGATGCTTGAGTGCTTTAATTTCACTTTAATTTCGTCTACATGTTGACTGCATTGATATCGGTGGCGCTGTCCACGATGTGGTGCTGAAACAGTGCTGTCCTTGACTCTAGCAAAGGAAAATAATAATGTTCCCTCCCCTGTGCTTTTTGTGAAGGACACATTTAGCACTACCTGTTCCAGATCTCTTTTTTTCATAGCAGAGGCCTGAGATTCTGCTTTAGAATTTATCAAATCAGAAAGAACAAACAACACTTCTGCCTTTGGCTTGTTTTGAACAAAGCACATGCGTTAATCTAATTATATTCAGGTTTGTCAATGGAAGATGTCTTGCATGTTAGATTATTTAGTATTGTATGTTGATGTAAGGTTGGTTTGTGTTTAACTAGTGAAAAAGACATAGACGTTGTATGTAAGGTACATTTATTTCATAAGTATACAAAAAAAAAAAAAACATTTTCAAAAATAGATAAACATATCCTAGTTCTATTTGAAGATTTGATGTGATTGTACTTATTTAATGCGTTATTCTAATGCACACAGAGAAACTTTAAACTACAAATTAAATGGTAAAGTAAAATATAGCTTTTACAAATGCAGTCAAAAATATACTGCTTTACTGGATATAGATGCTTGATTCCATCTTCAACTTGTTTGAAAGTTAAAAGACTTAAGATGTGTATATTAGGCCTAACAGATTCATGGCTTGTAGCGATTTAACAAAGACTTTTCATTTAAAACCCCTATGGGAAGAATGAATGGAAAAAATACTTCCAGAACCAGTGCCGCTGAAAAAGGGGACTGGCACTTGTAGCATGTTTAGTGTGTAAACAAACCTGTGTGACTATAGCAACCTGGGATAATGTTTATTATTAATTAATTAACATTTTATTTTAAATCAAAATTGACAGCACAACATTAAGACATGGCTATGTATTATATTATATTTATTATATTATATTATATTATATTATTATATTACACCTTGCCCATGACATCATCTGAATAAAGTTAGAATAATTTGTTATTATTAATACATGCTTATTAATTTCAGTTTCAATGTTTATTAATTTCATTCCAAAGCCATTCCAAAGTCTTTTAAATCAATTCACTGATAAATCCAAAACTTTAAAATCAGTTCATTTGTTTTATCGTGTATTTCTTTACGTGTTATCTATTTTAATAGTTTTACTTAAAGAAGCATATATGTTTTGTAAATATTGTAAATTCCAACAATCATGCCAATAAAGCTTTGATTTTATTAATCAAATGAATTAACTTTACTGTATGGGAATTTAACATATTAGGCTAAAATGTTTTATTTAGTTCGTCTTGTCATTTATAAGCTATATTAGTAGGTATAATTCTGATAATAATACAGAATGTTAATTAAGTAGATGTAAGGAAAAATAATGCAAATATATAACAACAAATATAATAATATAACCAATAATAAATATAGCTGCAAACAGCAATTAAGGGGACAAGCACAGAGACAAAATGAGGAGCTAAGCATGGCAGGGCTCATCAAACTGCAACAATAAGGAATTAAAGAAATTTCAAGATGATTTTAGTAAAAAATGGCTGAAAAATCATACTGTAAATACAATCACAGTAATTCCCAAAGATGCAACTCTTTCGACCAATAGGTGGTACTGTTTCCAAATTTAAGTGGTGTGGTCAGTGTGAGGTGACGATGACACACATAAAGTTTGGTGTCAATATGTCAAAGCTTTGCAGAGATACAGCCTCAGATGCAGTTTGGCATCATGCCATAAAATGTATTAATGCGGTAAATGAAAACATTATGTCTATCGACATGAAATTGATAACTTTTCCCTGACATGGCTTAAAGATGATCTGAGTCAAATTTGGTGAAAATTTGACCAACAGACTTGGAGGAGTTAGAAAATTCAGGTTCTCACACCATGTTCTTGCCATAATCGAAGGAATCTGTCAAGACCAGTCTCATGACAATAAGCAAAACTAATCAAAACCTATTAGCATTTTTTATTTTTATTTTTTCATTAAAATTTGTGATCAAAAGGCCCTTTTTGAGAACCTTCAGGGCATGGTGTGAAAGACACATAACGATTTTCGTAATAATACACCAATGCATTTGTAAATACAGCCCTTTACGATAAAATTCAAAATGTCCAACCCCCAAAATGGCTGACATGGGAAAATTGAGTTGAAACTTCACATTTTTGATAATTATTGATATTCTCTCTCCAGAAAAAAACTTTCTGCACTGGTTTGCTTCCGATCAGGTGGAAAAACTAGGACTAGTTTGCAGAAGTAGGTTTTTCAAAAAAATCCAAAATACCCGAAAATTTCACTAGGGTGACAATCAAATCCAAGGCATGTGTTTTGTCTGTACTGAGCCAAGGATTCCTTCGAGATAAAGAACTTGAGTCTGCGACTAATGGTTTAGGAGTTATGAGCGATTTCAACTTTTGAGTTCTGTAGCACCCCCATCAGGCCGATTGGGGCAAGCCTTGGTGACGTTGCAGACACAGTGCCCAACTTTTTAAAGAATAGAATAAGAGTAGAGAGTGCTAGAGTTAAAGGGTCAAATAAAGATGAAGAGATGTGTTTTTAGCCGATTCTTGGATTAAGTTGGGCAGGTCATTCCACCAGGAGGGAACATTTAGTGTAAAAGTCTGTGAAAGTGATTTTGTGCCTCTTTGGGATGGCACAATAATGCGCCATTCACTTGCAGAATGCATGCTTCTAGAGGGCACATAAGTCTGAAGTAATGAATTTAGGTAAAGGGGTGCAGAGCCAGTGGTGTTTTTTTAGGCAAACATTAATGCCTTGAATTTTAAGCGAGCAGCTATTGGTAGCCAGTGCAAATTGATAAACAGAGGTGTGATGTGCATTCTTTTCGGCGCATTAAAAATGTATCTTGCTGCCGTGTTCTGGATTAATTGTAAAGGTTGCAATGATGGACAGAACAAGAGCTTGTACAAGAAATTGTGGCTGTTCCAAAAGAAGGGCCTGATCTTCCTGATGTTGAATGCAAATCCAAGAGAGCATTGCTGAGAAATAGATCATCAATCACAACTCCTGGTTGTTTTTGAAGGAGTTATGGTTGAGCCTAACTGGGTGGTGAAATTGTTGAAACGATGGGTTTCAGAACCACAAAGTTCTGTCCGGGCAAGGTTGAGTTGAAGGTGATGGTCCTTCATCCAGCAAGAAATGTTGTGACAACAAGAAATTGTGAAGCATGTTCCAAAAGTTATATTTATATATACACACACACAAAGGGCTAATGAAGCTGATCCCCTTGGACAAAGGCTGATGTTAAACAGAAGAATAAAGATAAAACAAATACAAATCGACTGCAATATATAGTTTGTCTGGACCAGGTAGTTTTAGCAGTGTGGCTATCTGAGAAAGTGGACAGCTGAGGTTTAAAAACGCTAATCAATTTTAGCTTTAGGCATTTAATTAAACTAGGGCTGGGCGGTATATAGAAGGATATATTCTTTATTCAATACGTTATTATGAAGCAATACAGTTAATATACTATTATAATATATATATAATATTGATATACAGTTTGATACGAGCGCATCTGATAAAATATCTAGGGAGGAGACAGACTATGCGGAGAAAGGCATAATACAATTTGATGTGACAAGCTTTATATGAAGGGCTATAAAAAAAACTCGTAAGATACAGTAGCCTGTAGTTTATAGTTTCAGTTTAAAGCGGCTCGCGCTCTACCTGTCAGATGCTCTGACAGAAAGGCTGTGTGTGCCGCTGACAGAGATGCTTCTCGCGCTGTTTAATGTGTTTGCTGTTTTCCGTAATGCATAACTTACAATTCACAGGTATATTCTCCATCTGTAAATGTTAGGAAGCCATGGAAATATTTCCATTTTGCTGTCAGAAGTGCGTGAGCTTCTGCTTTGCGATTCTCTACTAAACTTCACAGACTTAGAATGAGCGCCGCCGTGCGCATGCGCGCCAAACAGACGGCGCACAATGAAATAGGACCGCAATAACTGACTAAAATATACATTTTGCTGAAATATTTGTAGTTGTAGCCTGTGATGCTTCTTACGTGCGTTTCGGAGAAACAAAGGACAAATATTTTAATCGATCGCTCATGCATGGCACCGAAATGAGGCACCGAAATCTGCGTTCTGATTCGGTTCTAGTACATACCGGTTCCATAGGTACCGGTGCCATATTGGTACCGGGTTTCGGTACCCAACCCTAGGTGAGCAGCTATCGTTGGATCATCAGGATGAAATGAGAGGTAGAGTTGAGTGTCATCAGCATAGCAGTGATATGAAAAGCCATGTTTCTGAATGACAGAACCTAGTGATGCCATGTAGACAGAGAAGATGGTCCAAGAACTGAGCCCTGAGGCACCCCAGCCATGGAACTGCTCACCTCTCCAAGATACCTTGAATGACCTATCTGAGAGGTAAGACTCAAACCACTGGAGTGCAGCTCCTAAGATGCCCTTTGCCAATAGGGTTGATAGGAGGATCTGGTGGTTAACCTTTTCAAAAGCAGGGGACAGATTCAGCAACATAAGTATTGAAGATTAAGTAATCCGCTCTTACCAATCTTAGGGCTTCAACAACTGAGAGCATATGTTCCATAGAGTAATGTTCCATAGCTGTTCCTCACTCAGCATTGTCAATGAACTGAAACTAGGAATCTATATAGAAAATGGCTCAAGTAGCATACAAGTTGTCTCGCCAACTTACTAGCATACTGCTCCTCAGACACAATACCTTTAAGGCCGTTTCACACTGGACGCGATGCGAAAAAGCGAGGCGAATCGCCACACCGAGTGCCAAACAAATGTTTGCCTTCTGCTAATTCACGCCTGCACGCTAGGAGGTGCCGACCAACAATGCATTTTTCCTCAGATATGTATCTCATATATGGATTTAACATCGTATGCTGCTCAATATATAGCATTAAATTAATATAGCTAAATAAAGTTTGGTTCTATGCCAGAAACACAAACTATCTATAATGCTTTACAAGAAAACATCTTGAAATATAAACAGAAGTACAATAAGCATCGAGCCACATTTGAAAATGTATGATTATTAATGTTTTTGCTTAAAATCCACCTTAAACCATCATCGAGTGCATGTAATAACTTCTGATTGTGATCTATAGTTGATTTTGATTCTATAATAGGCAGACATGCACTTTTTGTATGTTTAATAACGCCACATAGCTTATAGTCATAAACATACTTTATTGTTATAAAAATACCTTGAGCTGCATACAAAACACAATATAGCGTCATAATCATGTCTATTTGCTTTCATATTTCATGTGTAGAAAAATGTTTCACTCGATTTTTTTAATACGGAAGATCTAACATTAGAGAGTAAACGCGCTCTGACTCATAACATTTGCGCACGTGAAAGAAAACTAACACTCCAGATCACATTATTCAGTGGAGAATTAATAGAAATTATATTAAGAACATGTGAGAATAAATAAGTACTCAGAAGCCAAAAATAACAAGAACTCGGCATTCACTCTCTTCTCTCTCGGAATCGCTCGGAATACTCTTCTTCTGTGTTTGTTTACACTGGTTTTCGAAACAGCGCCACCACTCCTGCCTTTTTGTGCAACAGCAGCTGCTCCAGGCACGTGATCTTAGCTCAAATCTGATTGGATGGCCGTTTCTTCGAGGAGCGACGGGGGAAAAAAATGGACACACAGGATGAAAAAAAATCCTCGCTTTTTCGCGCCGCGAATGATCGCGCCTGGTGTGAATAGCTCCATAGGGATCTATTGTTTCTATTCAAAACATCGTGCCAAACATTCGCGCTGAATTTTCGCTTTTAGTGTGAAAAGCCCTTTAGAGCGTGTCTGCAGCTACCATGTTTTTGAGAATAAAAAATAAAAACACATAAACACACTGTTTGGCACATGTTTATTGTAGCCTTCTCTGTCAGCAATGATGGATTCCCTTGTGATAAATGCAGGGAAATAATCAGGCTGACAGACAAGATTTCCGAACTAGTGACACACATCTAAACTTTAATTCAGCATAATAAAAATGCAGGGGATTTAGATAAGGCATTGGATGCGACTAGCCTAGCGAGTCTTGTACACTGTTCGATTGTTCAGTCAAGTCAAGTCACCTTTATTTATATAGCGCTTTTAACAATACAGATTGTGTCAAAGCACTTAACAGTATCAAGTTGGAGGATAGAGTGTCAGTAATGTATAATAATAAGATTAAACACTCAATTTTCAGTTAAGGGCATTTCATTATTGAATTCGGAGATGTCATTGTCTAGCTCAGTATAGTTTAAATAGTATCTGTGAAATCCAATTGACGATAATCGCTAGAAATTAAGTGTCCCCAACTGAGCAAGCCAGAGGCGACAGCGGCAAGGAACCAAAACTCCCTCTGAGACAGAATGGAGAAAAAAAAAAACCTTGGGAGAAACCAGGCTCAGTCGGGGGGCCAGTTCTCCTCTGGCCAGGATATTATTGTTTATTTATTGTTTACTTATTGTTTTAATTAAAATTTTAAATGTATAAATGTATTCTATTTCTATTTTTATATTGTTGCAATTTCCAACAATAATAGTATTATGTAGTTAGGTATTTTATTATTATATTTTTAGTTATTTGTTTTATTTTTATTTTTATTGTATTTTAATCGAGGTCTTCACTGGGGATATGTCTCTGGGGCTCATCGCTGACGATCAGGGCCGCAGACATCATCTCCCGGCGCCGATCCACCATCTGATCCGGACACGGACTGAGAGACAGAATAAGAAAGAAACAAATATTAGCGTAGATGCCAATCTTCTTACGATGTAACGAGTACATCGTGTGTTATGGGGAGTGTTCCCGGTTCCGGTTGATCTAATTAATGCAGCCTAACAATCCTTTAACGGATTTGAATAATAGAAGTGAATAATAGTGTTCCTGTGGCTCAGTGGTAGAGCATTGCGTTAGCAGCGCAAAAGGTTGTGGGTTCGATTCCCAGGGAACACACATAGTGATAAAACATATATAGACTGAATGCACTGTAAGTCGCTTTGGATAAAAGCGTCTGCTAAATGCATAAATGTAAATGTAAGTGTAGTAGTGTGTTATGTGTACGCCAGGTTAAAGAGATGGGTCTTTAATCTAGATTTAAACTGACAGAGTGTGTCTGCCTCCCGAACAGTGTTAGGTAGATTGTTCCAGAGTTTGGGAGCTAAATAGGAAAAGGATCTGCCGCCCGCAGTCGATTTTGATATTCTAGGTATTATCAAATGGCCAGAGTTTTGAGAACGCAGCGGACGTGAAGGAATATAGTGTGATAGGAGCTCGCTCAAGTACTGATGAGCTAAGCCATTCAGGGCTTTATAAGTCATTAACAAGATTTTAAAATCTATACGATGTTTGATAGGGAGCCAGTGCAGTGTTGACAGAACCGGGCTAATATGGTCATACTTCCTTGTTCTAGTAGAACTCTAGCTGCTGCATTTTGGACCAACTGTAGTTTGTTGATCAAGTGTGCAGAACAACCACCCAGTAAAGCATTACAATAGTCTAACCTTGAGGTCATAAACGCATGAATTAGCATTTCTGCATTTGACATTGAGAGCATAGGTCGCAATTTAGATATGTTTTTGAGATGGAAGAACGCAGTTTTACAGATGCTAGAAACATGGCTTTCAAAAGAAAGATTGTTATCAAACAGCACACCTAGGTTCCTGACTGATGAAGAAGAAGAATTTACAGAGCAGCCGTCAAGTGTTAGGTGGTGTTCTAAGTTATTACATGTGGGGGTTTTAGGTCCGATAATTAACACCTCTGTTTTTTCAGAATTTAGCAGTAAGAAATTACTCGTCATCCAGTTTTTTATATCGACTATGCATTCCGTTAGTTTCTCAATTTGGTGTGTTTCATCGGGCCGTGAAGAAATATAGAGCTGAGTATCATCAGCATAACTGTGAAAGCTAACACCGTGTTTCCTGATAATATCTCCCAAGGGTAACATGTAAAGCGTGAAAAGTAACGGCCCTAGTACTGAGCCTTGAGGTACTCCATACTGCACTTGTGATCGATATGATACCTCTTCATTCACTGCTACGAACTGATGGCGGTCAGATAAGTACGATTTGAACCATGCTAAGGCACTTCCACTAATGCCAACAAAGTTTTCTAGTCTATTTAAAAGAATGTTGTGGTCGATGGTGTCGAACGCAGCGCTAAGATCCAGTAGAACTACGTAATAAAGAGAGACAACCACGATCAGATGATAGAAGCAGATCATTTGTAACTCTAATGAGAGCAGTCTCAGTACTATGATACGGTCTAAATCCTGACTGGAATTCCTCACAGATACCATTTTTCTCTAAGAAGGAATATAATTGTGAGGATATTACCTTTTCTAGTATCTTTGACAGAAAAGGGAGATTTGAGATCGGTCTGTAATTAACTAGATCTTTGGGGTCAAGTTGTGGTTTTTTAATGAGAGGCTTAATAACAGCCAATTTGAAGGTATTGGGGACATATCCTAATGACAGTGATGAATTAATAATAGCCAAAAGAGGATCTATGACTTCTGGAAGCAGCTCTTTTAGTAGTTTAGATGGAATAGGGTCTAACATACATGTTGTTGGTTTAGATGATTTAATAAGTTTATACAATTCTTCCTCTCCTATAGTAGAGAATGAGTGGAATTGTTCCTCAGGGGATCTATAATGTAGATCCATAATCTGATGCGATACTGTAGCTGATGGCTGCATGGTTACAATTTTATCTCTGATAGTATCAATCTTGGAAGTAAAGTAGTTCATAAAATCATTATTGCTGTGCTCTTGGGAAATGCCAACACCTGTTGATGCTTTATTTTTCGTTAATTTAGTGGCCATATTGAATAAATATCGGGGGTTATGTTTGTTTTCTTCTAGAAGAGATGAAAAGTAATCGGATCTAGCAGTTTTTAATGCTTTTCTGTAGGATAGGATACTTTCCCGCCAAGCTATACAAAATACCTCTAGTTTTGTTTTCCTCCAGCTGCGCTCCATTTTCCGGGCTGCTCTCTTTAGAGTGCGAGTGTGCTCATTATACCACGGTGTTGGACTCTTTTCCTTAATCTTCCTTAAGCGTAAAGGAGCAACCGTATCTAAAGTGCTAGAAAAGAGAGAGTCCATAGTTTCTGTTACATCATCAAGTTGTTCTGAGCTGTTGGATATGCTGAGGAATTGAGATAAATCAGGAAGATTACTTACAAAGCAGTCTTTTGTGGTTTTATGGTTCTACCATATTTGTAAGAAGGAATTGAATTTACAGCTTTAACTATATGGAGTTTACACAAGACTAGATAATGATCTGATATATCATCGCTTTGCTGCAGAATTTCAACACCACTAACATCAATTCCATGTGACAGTATTAAATCTAGAGTATGATTTCGACTATGAGTAGGTCCTGAAACGTGTTGTCTAACCCCGATAGAGTTCAGAATGTCTATGAATGCTGATAATTCAGTATGTAAGGCTCACGCAATTGGCCCAACGGAGGTATCCAGTGGTGGCTGAAGGTTTCTTGCATGTTCAGTCTTTTCAGTACGGATCTCATACTCACTAACTTGGCAGTTTTGGTCATTAGACAGAGACGATTGACTAATATTCTAGATGGCCCGTGCCATACTTTTACTCATTCTAGAATATTTTTATTTAGTCCCAATAGATCTGTACACACTTAATTAAGGTAAGACTATATCTAACCAGAGGTCATGACCATTACTATAGAACCAAGTTGACCAACTTAACTTCCTCTAATGTAACTTTATATAATTATGCTGTGATTTCTCACATACACTTAGTTAGAATAATATTGCAATAATCAGAGGTTAAGGCTGACCCGATTTTAGCCTCTACATCAGGGCTGTCCAAACTCGGTCCTGGAGGGCTGGTGTCCTGCAGAGTTTAGCTCCAACTTTCCTCAACACACCTGCATGGAAGCTTCTAGTATGCCTAGTAAGACCTTGATTAGCTGCTTCAGGTGTGTTTACTTAGGGTTTGAGCTAAAATCTGCAGGACACCGGCCCTCCAGGACCGAGTTTGGACAGCCCTGCTCTACAGTCTAGGGATACATAACTAATGCCAATGTGTTAGCTGGAGCTCTAAAACTTCATTTTAGTCCGTTACTAACCTGAGCATAGATTTGCGGTGTTATAGACAACATAATTAATCATAGTCAATAAAGTCAGACTAAGTCAGAATAAATTCAAATGTAACAATTTATTATCAGTCAGGTAAATATGTATTATGCCAATTGCACAGCCAATTCAAAACTATCAAATCAAATCAAATCAATACAAAACCTAAACTTCTCAAAGACAAATCTAAGAGTAAAAAATGCATTGTCCGTATCAGAAGATCAAAGTGTCTGAGGTTCTGTAAATCTTACAAGAACATTGTAGTGCCCCTGCGACTGGGTGTCTGTAAGGCGGCATAGCCACGGAAAAAAAATACCACTCCCTTGTTCTGACTAAAAACTCAAACAGGCTTTCCCCACTCAGTGACACACCCTCTGAGAAGCCTAGTTCCCTAGTTATCTGAAATTCTATTGTACGGAACGAAAAATAAACACACTATCACCATAGTCCAATGTTTACCGGGAACCAAAGTGCCTGACATCAAAGCAAACATTAAAAGTGCTGGCTAAAGCCACCTGGTGGAATGACCTGCCCAACTCAATCCGAGCAGCTGAATCCTTAGCCATCTTCAAGAAACGGCTAAAAACACATCTCTTCCATCTTTATTTGACCCTCTAACTCTAACACTCTCTATTCTAATTCTATTTTATCTATCTGTCTTCTTTTTATTAAAAAAAAACACACACTTGACCCTCTATCAATTGCATATTTATTCTGTAACTGCTAGCTTTTCTTGAAAAACTAACACTAGCTTTCTTTTTTTCTATTCTATCTACTTGTTTCTTTAAAAAAAAAAAAAAAACACTAGATTTATTTTTTCTATATTCTATCTACTTGTTTTCTTTAAAAAAAACTAAAAAAAACCTTGCTACGTGTACTGCATTAGGCTAACCAAGACTTGTCATAGCACTTGCATGTTGTTGTTCTTTTGTTGGTTTTGATTGCTTCTGTTGCCCTCATTTGTAAGTCGCTTTGGACAAAAGTGTCTGCTAAATGACTAAATAATAATAATAATAATAATAATAATAAAGCTAACCATAAATTCAGTACATTTGTTATCCACGTCTGCACTGATGATGTCTGGCTTCGTCAGTCAGAGACCACTAAAAATAACATTAAAGAGGTTTATGAAATTGCAATTACAATGTTAGACGCTATAATATTCTCTGGTCCCCTGATTGTGGTGATGAAATATATCAGACTGTCGTCACTCAATGGCTGGATGTGAAAATGGTACCCGCAGAAAAATAGAGGTTTTATAAAGCCTCTCTCCTGATAAAGAGAGATGGTGTAGTAAATTAGCTCAAAAGGGAAACTGTCATGAACTGCTCGGGGACATAAAAGCTGAGGATCCAAGTGCAGTTGTTTATTCAAGGGTAATCCACAATCGTAGTCGAGGTAACAGGCAAAGGTCATAACACAATGACGCTCAATCCAAACACAACAACAAAACAGAAAACACAGGAAAGCAGAGGAAAGCAGGCTGAAGTACAAAAAAACCAAGACACATAGAACCATGATACCAGAGCTAGGAGATGCCAAAAGGTGAAGACCACCAGGGCGAAACAGGTGGAGCTGAAGAGCACCACAGCAGAGCAGATGGGACCGACGATACCCACTGTGGATCTGAGGACCACCAAGGCTGATCTGGCATAACTGAAACAAAAGGCACAGAGAGGTTAACAGTGGCCTCTGTGGCCATAATAGGACAGTCAGAGAGTTTGCAGACGGCCTCCATAGACGTGACAGGACAAACAGAGAGTTCAAAGACAGTCTCCTTGACCATAACAGGACAGGCAGAATGTTCATGGGTGAGAGGAGCAGCAGCAGATGCCACTGACTTGGGAGGTTCTGCAGTGGGATCTGCAACCTCGGGAGCTAGAACAGGCTCTGGAGAGGATTCAAGGACTGGAGCAGGCTCTGGAGCAGATTCATGGACTGGAGTGGGCTCTGGAGCATATTCATGGACTGGAGCGGGAACAGAGCAATGTGTAGCCCAAACACACAGAATGGCAACCGCCATTACGGGGAGCACTGAGGATAGGGAAACAGTCTCTGTGACAACCAGTGCTGAGGCCCTTGGAATGTCCGCTGCTCTGGCTGCAACCAGCGGTGGGTCCACCACACTGGAAACTAGCCTCAAATGCCTTTGGAATGCCTTGGTGTCTTCAAATGCAACATTCACGATGCTTGGGAACACTGGAGTGGCATCCGTGATGCCTGAAGACTGTAGATTGATATCCATAACGACTGGAGGCTCTGGCATGATGACCATCTTGTGAAGTGGCGCTGGGTTGGTAGCCATCTTTGGAAGAGACTATGATCTGGTGGCCATCTTGGGAAAAGACTCTGATCTGGCAGCCATCTTGGGAAGAGACTCTGAACTGGTGGCCTATCTTGGGAAGAGACTCTGAGCTGGCAGCCACCTTGGGAAGAGACTCTGGACTGGCAGCCATGATGGAACGAGGCTCTGGAGCAGCGGCCCCTGTTGGAGTGCTGCGTTGCTCCTTCACGACCCCCACAGTAAAGACAGAGCCACTCAATTGCAGTGCAAGATCAACATAATGTCCAGTTAGCGTTATGGTGGCATTCATGAATGAGTGTCAGATAGTCCTCCTAAAAAAATCATTAAGCACAGTTTATCCCAGCTAGTCAAATAAGCCAGCTCAATAAAGTCCTGAACATAATCTTCAATGGCCCTGTTACCTTGACGAAGGTGGTAAAGGCAAACTGCTGGATCCATCTTGTGGTGAAGTCTTCTGTCTGTCCTGTCACGGCTATGGATACCGTCTGCAAACTCTCTGACTGACCTGTCATGGTCATGGAGATCACCAATGAATGCTTAGTCATGCCTGTTGCAGTCTGTGAGACTGTTCATGAACTTCCAGCCCTGCCTGTTATGGTCACGAAGATCATGGTCACGGTCATGGAGACCGCCAGTGAATCATGCCCCTGTCATGCCGGTCTTGCCCAGTGGGGCAGTTTATGAACTCTCAGCCTTTTTGGGGTGTTAGTTGCTCTTCTGGGTTTGTCTACAGTCTCTAACACATAGTTTGCTTTTTTGGGTGAGGGGCTTTGCTGGATTATTCATTAAATATAATAAGAAAGTGCTGTTACTACTTGGGGCCCAGTAATATTTTTAGCATTACTCAGAAGTCTGGTTTTAAATACAGCTCTTTTGAAATAAAAAGTGCTTAATATAACGTTATCTACTATAAACAATAATTGCTATTGTAACACAGTTCGTAGAAAGGGGAGAAGGAGGCAGGAACCGGCGCACAGTCAATGACTTTAATAAATAAAATAAATAACACAAAAGTAAAGCTGCAGCCCCTCGCGGATGACTGCCGCACACAAAACACAAAATAAAAGTCCAGGCCTTGTCCTCTCTCATCTTCCACTGTCCTCACTCCTCCTTTTATCCTTCCGGAGATCCTCCGTGGGACTCGAGACCGGTGAGTGGCGCTGGTGTCGCTTGTTATCATTAAACTCCGCCCCACTCATCACAGCTATTTTAAATTTATACTGGGTACTGTATAGGCCACCAGGGCACCGCACAGCACCACACACCACAATGTATACAGATGCAAACTAAGCCACTCGTGGGCTAGTGCTTCCTTTTCCTTCGAAAGGAATATTGGGCAGTGAGAGTTCTCTTCTGAGGCGAAGAGGTCGACCTCTGCTGACCCGAAGACCAGGGGCGGACTTAACCAATAAGCGAGGTAAACGGCCGCTTAGGGCCCCGGGAAATCAGGGGGCCCCATCTGATATTGGCGAAACATATTTGTAGCATTGAGCAATGTAGCCGTTCACAGACATATCCGCTGATTTCTTGAACGCAGTGACCAGAAGTGTTTAAGTTAGAATCCACTTACCGATCAAAATGCCGAGTTTTTGTCAAGTGCTGAGTTCTGCAAGGTCGGGAATCATCTCATTATAACAAAGTGTAGAAACGATGTAAATGAGAGATTCATTGTGCAGTGTAGAGCTTATTAACGGAACGTCGTGAGATAGCAATGAACTGAAGTGAGTGACAGCTATAGTGATTATATGAGGGAGCGCTCTTTGCGCGCATTCTAGGCTGTCTGACTGTCTCAGAACAGAGATATTCACCTCAGTAAAGAAAGTATTGTGTTTCAAGTCACAATTTTATTTATCTTGATGTTTCAAAATTACCCTCTTGTGTGCTTCTCCAAGGCGCACCGGCGCGAACTGTCGTGTACTAGTATAAATGCACGAATGCAATGACTGGAGATTTTCCCTTAATAATAGGTTTCATTTTCGATTTGTTTCTCGGCAAACCCTATGCCTTCAGAACACTTGGAATATGGAATGAGTTGCCTGGGATAATTTTATGTTTGTAAAAAGATTGGAAAAATTTACAATTTATTAAATGGACAAGTGCAAGCATTTTTTTTTTCGATGTCTTCATTTGTGATCTCAAAAAAATAAGGTAGCCAAATTTGGCTTTAGAAAAGCATCAGGTTGACTAATTGCTGGTTGTGAAGGTACAAATAAACTATAAACTATAGCGAGCGAGCAAAATAAGGGTTAAGCATAAACACTTGGTATATGGAATGAGTTGCACGGGATAGTTTTATGTTTGTAAAAAGATTGGAAACTTTTACAATTTATTAAATGGACAAGTGCACACATATTTATTTCTTTTTTCTTTTTTTGATAATGTCTTCCTTTTGTGATCCGAAAAAAAAAATAAGGTAGCCAAATTTGGCTTTAGAACAGCAGCAGGTTGACTAATTACTGGCTGTGAAGGGATAAACTATAAACTAGAGTGAGCGAGCAAAATAAGGGTTAAGCAAAAAAGGACACATAGTTAGGCTATTGTGTGGGGGCCCCATACCTGCAATTTGCTTAGGGCCCCCAAATCACTAAGTCCGCCCCTGCCGAAGACACTCCATATTTGAACCTTTTGAGGGTAGAGTCTCCATTCTTCTGAAGATACTCCACTCCGGGACAGTATGTCCTCTCCCTGGTTCAATCTGTCTGGCACATGCACTGCCTTCATCGAAAGAAGGTTGTGTTGTGCCCATATGAGGAGGCACCTGGTTAGGAGTGCCCCTAGGTTGGTATATAGGCTACCACTGTCATGTTGTCCAAACAGACCAAAGCATGGTAACAGATATGGCGGGAAGGCTCTAAGGATGTTTTGATGTTCTGCATTTGGGCTGAGTTTGGGCACATTTGGGCCTTCCATCTCAGGGGGGATAGGGCCACATTCAAGTACTTAGTAAAAGTATTTAAAAAACTGTTTTTTTTTTTAATCTGTAAAGAATTTATTTTACAGAACCTACACAATGTCATGTTTGAAACATACCGTAAATGGAAAACAAATACTAAACCATTTTTATAAGAGGACTATTGGGCTAGATTTAAAAACATGGAAAATTAAATATCTCAATTTCAGAACCAATTCCAGATGATTTATTGAATTTACTAAATACAGCTTGGTGAAGAGCAAAAGGGACCCATTCAGAATGTGGGGCTTAATTTACCCACAGTACTCTTACAAAGTTCACAACTTTTTTGATTCACAGTAGGTTATGTTTATTATTATAATATTCATTCAATATTTAACAGATGTGTTTTCATTTGCATTTTAATGCAATATTCATAGCACAATGCTATATATTTATACTGACACAACTAATTGGCTAGTTTCTCCCAAAGGTAACTTCCGCTTATACTACTTGAATATAATAAAGACTTGCACATATAAGCAGTTTAAAAATCAATGTGCAGGCATATTGAGAGAGCTTTCTGACTAAATATTAGGAGTGAAGTATGCAATCATACACTTGACATTACAAAGTGTTTAACAAATCACATTTTTGTGGCTTAAAAAAACACTTAAGACGCCATAAAGTGAAAACTGGCACAAAAAGTAGAGGCATTCATCTGTTAAAGTCAACATAAAATCATGTTTCTTGTCTCACTGTCTACATTGTTCAATGTACATTTAGGGCCAATTTACACTGCACTGAAAGATGCAGACAAATGGCAACAGACATGTTCGTTGGGTTTTGTTGGACCAGTTTGTTACCCCTGTCAGTATCTGTTGGCATTGGTCGGAGTTCGTTTTTGCAGATTGAACATTATGACTTGACGTTTGTTGTAGTAGTAGTAGTAGTAAATTTATTGTCACATACACAATCATACAGAGTACAATCAGCAGTGAAATTCTTTGATTTTTAAGAAAAAAATGTAGCAAACATGAGGAAAGAGACGAGTATGAAAAAAAAACAAAAAAAACAACCCCCAGACTATACTCCTTGGGGAGTACAGTTTGAGAACAGGAAAAAAACACCTCAGCGTAAAGCACATAATACAACATAGACACGCAACTTGCAACAGGGGAGGTAATCCAGCTCTGGCAATCAGCCATCCAGACAGGCAGCCATTTTCCGGCGCTAGTCACAGACCCGCTTGTCAGGCTGGCGGTTTAAAGCGACAGAGGCGTTGGATCGGGGGTTTGGGAAAATGAGTATGTGCGTGTGTATCTGTATCAGTATGTGTGTATGTGTAATCAGCAGGTTCTGAGGAATGGGGGAGGAACGCAGAGAGCGTCTCCCTGCAGTGCTTCTCAGGGAAGATTTACCCACAGCGGCTTGGCCAAGGCCGCTGTGGTAGAGGGGAGCCGGAAGAGATAAGATTGAGCTTGTTTAGTCTTAGGGCGAGTAACCGCATTCCAATTCCACGGCTACTCTTATTGTCCGTTCTGGTCTCCGTCAATTTTTCTCTGCAAAGCCGTGAGCTTTTCCGTGATAGAATCCATGTTGCGGTTAATAGTCTCAGTCTCAATGCTGACCGCTCTTCCCACTGCTTCAATCATGACGGGCAGCCTTGTGAGGCTTTGAACAGCTGTTCCCGTTTTCTTAATTCTTCGATAACCCAGGGCAAAGCCTAATCCAATCAGCAGAAGACCTGTTATCATGGTTCCGAATAGATAGATATCTTCGATGTCCTCCACGGAAAGAGCCGCTAAACACACGACACGCCATCTGTCCCACGCGTCATCGTGTAGCCAGCGGGGTACGTTCCGTCAGGGCAGTCAGGTCCCCAGAACCTGAGCTTCTCGTCGAGAAGATGGTGTGCGTTGAGAGACCAGTTGATCAAATCCATATTTTTCCAGTTTTGAGGTTTTGAGGAGCAATGCAGAGAGAGTCTCTCAAGTATTACACGATACGAGACAAGAGAGCAGGCAGGGAGGGAAAAAAGGGTGAGGACGGGGAGCAAGAAAAAAATGCGACCGCCTCCGTTGAGAGCCAAAGAAGAATTGTGCCTTGGAACATCTGAGAAGTACATTTAGGTGCATTCTTATACAAGCATGTTTTGCATTTATCTTATTCTGATCAAAGTACAGTCTACAGTAATTAAGTGTCACAACATCTGAACAGATGAGTAAGGAGTTTGTATGGTTTGTATGGTAAGGAGATGTTTGGTCTCTTATCTAACAAAACTGCAAATATTAACTGCCATAACTACATATCACTTTTATATTGCATAACACTTCAGTCTTGGCTGTGGGTACATCTTCAGTAGTAATATCTTAGTTGCACGATCCTTCATTTTTTGAGGATTGAGCCAGAAGCCGCTGTAAACACTTTTTAATTTAGCTCACAGCTTTGGGGGAGAAACATAAAAGATTTTTAATCTCTGCTGAGCCTCATTTCACAATCAATATGAATGACTTTGTGTCTCTGCATGATAAATATAACCTTATTGTATTTCACTATATTTTTTTTAACTGATGAACTGATGACATAATAGATTAATCTTTTTTCCCCAGTTCTGTTTGTTCATCATAGAAGTTCAAAATTAGGTTGACAGAGCAATATTACATTTACGCATTTAGCAGACGCTTTTATCCAAAGCGACTTACAGTGCATTCAGGCTAGACATTTTTTTATCAGTATGTGTGTTCCCTGGGAATTGAACCCACGACCTTTTGCGCTGCTAACGCAATGCTCTACCACTGAGCCACAGAAACACCAATATACACATATAAATATTAAATTGGCTTTCAGCAGGAGCTATAAGCCAGAACCGATAAGTCACTTCTCAAAATTGTAACAACAAAATCAGATGTACTGTCAACTGTGCAAAAAGGTGTGTGTTTGTTTATATGTCTTAGTTTACATCATTCAGTAAAGTCTTGTTTCCATTGTTCCCCCTGTTCCCATTTATTACCATGTACACTGTTTCACACCTGTCCCTTGTTTTACCCCTCATCAGTTTGTGTCTATCTAGCCCTCTTTCAGTTCAATTCTTTGTCTTGTGTTGTTTTTACTGTTGTGTGTTTCTCAGCTAGATTAGTGCTGCATTTAGATATTTTCTCCTCTTCATTACACCGTGACACCCTCTGCCTGGTCTTATAATATCTTGTAGCCACTATTAGAGTTTTACATAAAAAAAAGACTGCAAGCTGTGTTAATTAGGTACATTATTTTTATTAATTTATTTTTATTTTATTTACTTTTTTATTGACATTGTAAGTTGTAGCAAAAAATGACAGTGCCCTAACAAGTTATTAACTGAATACATTAATAAATGATAACTGACACTGAACATGAATAAAAATAAGACACAAAATAGATACAATGAATACCAAGTTCCAGTGAAACATTTTAACAATCATCTATATGATGTCTTAATGTCCATTATTGTAATTGAGTGGCAGTTTCTCTCTGCAGATGATGAGGTTGTGGGTAACAGCATCTGGGTAGAAATACACAATTGAGTATTAGAGTTTCAGTGTGTCCTTTCTATTTGTTTAAGTAAAAACAATTATGTTTATTAAGGCCAAAAATAGCCATTGTGAATGAACAGTATGTGAGCCTTTCACAATATAAAAAAAAGTGATAAAAATAAGAATAACGTAATAATGTTTTTGTGACTGGGCATGTTATTTGTGTGTAAACCCAAGTTATAACTGAAAAGGCTAACAATATGGATCTTAAAGGGGTCATCGGATGCTACATGCACTTTTACAAGTTGTTTGAATTGAAATGTGTGTTGGCAGTGTGTGTACACAACCACCCTATAATGATAAAGATCCACCCAGTGTTTTTTTTTTTTTATCTTGTTAAATCATTTCCCCTTTCTCATATCATGCCATTCTCAGATGCCTGTCTGTGTGACATCACACAGACCCAGGCCCCTCCCACGATTGTTGATTGACACTAGCTTTTTACCTTAGACCCGCCCTGAGTGAGCTGTCATCAGTCCTCCATTGTTTCGACGCTAGAGCAGGGGCCTCATTTATAAAATGTTGCGCAGAAACCATCCTAAATTTGTTCTAAGATAATTTCGCAAAAGTGCGTAAGTGCGATTCAGAGAAAACGAACGTGCGCACAAAAACACGTGCGTACGCCTCTCTTCCAGATGTGACGTTTATAAATCGCAAATGATCTTGAAATTGTGCGCAGCTGACTGGTGTCAGATCTCCGCCTTGTAAACGCCCCCTAATTAATATCATTATCATATAAAAGTGCACACGCCAATATCCAAATTTCTATGCTTGAGAATGACGAGCACTAAGAAGAAAAAAAAACTTTACCGAGTCTGAAATTGAGGTCCTGCTGGCGGAGGTAGAGGTTCGTGCGGTCTCTCCAGTGGGCTTTCACACAAAACTAAATTTGTGGCATGGCAGTGTATAGCGCAGGCTGTGAACGAGGTGGGGGTCGAGGTGGGGGTGGGGGTGGGGGGCAGCAAAGGTCCCTAAAAGACGTTAAAAAATGGTCTGACTTGAAATTACAGTCCAAAAAACGCGTTGTCTTCTCATTGCACGGTTTGCAATATCTTCAAGAAGCGCTATGCTGCCATTCTGCTTCTTGCAAACTACTACTTCATAGGCCATTTTATAGGCCATAGATGCATAGGAATTATTAACATGCGTGGATCCAAATTATTTCATAATGTGTAATTATTCTTTGGACAAACAATGTGTGTGGTTATATTTTTTCTATTCACTATTATCAAAATTACTACTAGAAACAACAGAAATAATATAGTAGTAGTGGTGGTGGTAGTAGTAGTAGTAGTAATTATTAAATGAGGTTTCCAAAAGTAAGAATAAACTACGAATTCAAGTAAAATTTTCAGTCATCTTATAAAACGTGAGCATCCTACTTTTAAAATCACTGGCTATGACAACTAATAAAAAGTGTAGTATCACAAAATTCTAGCAAAACTAAAAAAAAAAAACATTATAGAAAGAAAAATTGGACGTTTCATATCATAAAATAAATTATTACACGATTATGGTCTCAGGTCTGAAAAAACCTGCATGTGATTTGGAATTTCTTTATGTTTACTAATGCTGCTCAAATGTGCCATTAATGTACTGACACAAACATATCTAGTGTATTTTATACAAATATAACTGATGTAAATGACAAAAACAAAGTTTAAGGCTGATGTCTCTATTCATTTTCACAGAAGCAAAGCAGCAGATGTTATAAATAAAAACAGTTAACAATGTTATTGAATAGAATATATTAAAACCATTATTGAAGGATAGATTCTTATAGGCTACACGGACAAAACAGTCGGAGATGTTTATGCTTTTTTTTTTTTTTACGCAATAGTAGTAAAACAAGACGTTGCAACTTCTCTTGTAAAATAAAATAATAAAAAACAACAACATGGAATAAACTGTGTAGCCTAGAATGTAAGTAAAGAACTCTCAACATTAGGCTACTAAAAAGGTCAGTTTAATCTCGCAAAAACTCCCGTTAATAAAAAATCTGACTACACTGCACAATTAATCTCTCACACTGCATCTTTGTTGTTTATGATGAATTCGGTGCTTGCACGTACACCGCTTTTATTAGATATTCAAATAGCTGCAGTACTCCGACTTTGCCACAAGGAAAAGTGCGTACGTCTGCTCAGACCTTGACGTGGCGGTAAGCACTTTTCCACGTCAAAGACCGTCTTTATAAATATGAGCTTTGGCGTGGATTTAAGCGTACGCACACTCTAAGATCAAATCTGAGCGTACGCACGCTTTATAAATGAGGCCCCAGATGTAGACAAGAATGTCTCCTAAGCGATTGAAGTGTTCTGTTGTTGGATGTAATAATGAACATAGCAGTCGTCATTTACTCCCGACATCTGAGCCGCTGAAGTGGACTAACTTTGTTTTTGAAGGGAATGCTCCCCCGATTTGCCTAAACGCATTTATGTTCACGCGAATCATTCGTGATCCAGCCTCACCTACAGAAGAAGTGAGTATAAGGTTCTTCTTTGAATCTTTGCAAATCGCCTTTCCTAATAACGTGCTAGTTAGCAAGTTCAGCAGCTAAAGTAAACAGTATCATGAGAACGGCTCATTACCTGGTGGACTAAAACGGCTTTTTAAAAACAGAGCTTTTTACAGAGATTTTGACAGGGTAAAAAGGGTGTTTTTACACTAACTTTAGTTAAAATTTCTCAATGGTATAGACTTTTTATTAAGACTCTAAAGAATCATATCAACTTGTGGAAAATGGCCATCCGATGACCCCTTTAAATTAAATATCTCTGTTACTTACTTGGAGAAGAGGCGAGAAGTATCCTCAACAGAACAGAGCTGGCCTGTTCTGTGAGTGAGAGAGTGAGCGAACGAACGAACGAACTTTGGTAGACTGATAAGAAACCAGTTACAATTTGAAAGGTAAATTTATGTATTTTATACATAATAATTATTCAGAGTGTGTTGCCAGTCTAGTTGGATGGCTGAGCTCCAGAAAATCAAAGATTGCATGGCTTTGTGGCTTTGACAGTTACAGATTTGAAAAAGAAAAAAGAAAAAAGTGGCACTAAAGAACCTTAAACTAACACAAAAAAACATTTCAGCATATAAGGATTCTTCAGGATGGTATGATTCTAGAACTGTTACCATATGTAAAAAAAAATTTAGAGTGTAGTGAAATTTTTGTCATGTCATAGGGTTGTCTCTTCTCAAGATGACAGTGGGGAAGAGTAAGAACCTGTGTGTGAAATGAGCCAGAAGCATTTCCCTGCAGTTAAATGGATAATAAATATTTCTGTATTGATCTGTGCCCATCTACCCGCAGTTGGTGCAGATGCAGCTGTGATCTCGGAGGGAAATAATAGGTTAGGAAACCATTACAACAGACCGCAGGTTGAGATATTAAGATATTTGTGGAATGTATTGTTTGCCCAGAAAAAGAGAGTAATGGACCAAATAAATAAATAAAATCAGTGCATCAATTTAGTTTAATTGTTTTGGTGGATGTTACATTAAAAATAATTCTATAATGATTTTTTCACTAATATAAAATAATCTGTTGTGCCTCAAATAAAAATATAAAATATGAAATCACCATATGCAATTTACTATATACAAAATTCAATAATCTGATTATGTGAAGTTATATTTATGTGGAATATTTTTTTTTATAGCATATCATTTTCATGCTAATCAGCTAGCCTAATAAACTCACAGTTATACACAGTTTTAAACGTGTAGTTCACCAAAAGATGAAAATTCTGTCTTTAATTACTCACCCTCATGTCAATCCAAACCCGTAAGACCTTCATTCATCTTCAGAACACAAATTAAGATATTTTTGATGAAATCCGAGAGCTCTGAGACCCTACGGTGCACTGCCATCATGGAGAGAGTATCACGATGCATGCACTTGCTTCCACTTCATGTAAACATGCGTTGTGATACTCTTTCCACAATGGCGGCGCGCCACAGCAGACGGGATGAGCAGGAGAAGAATTGAATAAAGTTATTTTTATTTTCTTTGCGAACAAAAAGGATTCTCGTAGCTTTGTAAAATTACGGTTGAACTACGGTTGGATTATTTTACTGATGTCCTTGCTACGTTTCTGGACCTGGGAACATTTCAGTTGTGTTGCTGTCAATGGAGCATCTGAAAGCTCCCGGATTTCATCAAAAATATCTTAATTTGTGTTCCGAAGATGAACAAAGGTCTTACAGGTTTGGTATGACATAAGGGGGACTAATTAAAGACAGAATTTCATTTTTGGGTGAACTATCCCTTTAAGTGTAAGTGGTGCATCTGAATTATTTTTTTTTTTTCCCAATACCAAAAACCTAAAACCTTCTTTCAGCCAACGGACATCCAAGGTGGTTTGGATTCTGCAGTGTGACTGAATCTTGACACCGGCCTGTTGCCATATCGCTCCCAGGAATGTTTTATAATAAGCAGGATAAGTGATTGAATTATACTGTCTGAGATGTGCTGGGCCGAAAGTGATTATATTACTCTCAAACTGAGGAGAGCAGAGAAGAAATTAAGTTATACTTAATTGCGTTGCTTTTATTCACCAGTAACCTTGAAAAGGAGGAGGGGATCATACTTAAGGCTATTAACTAATAAGTTCTCACAATGTGGTTCGTCAGTAGGAAGAGAAGTGTTCTAATGGATTTCTGATAGAGTTGGCAGGATGGGTCATGTCCTCCACATTCAATTAAAAAAACTAGCAAAAAAAAAAACATTTAGTCCACTGTTGAAAAGTAAGTTTACAACTTCAGGACAAACTTAGATATTCTTCATATAAGAACTATATTCATTTGGAAGTCTGTTGACACTTGTTGACAATGATATGTTTGGGTAGTATAGTATATGATTCTTACTATTTCTGCAGCAAATTTTCATCTTTTATAAAATACATATGTCCACTTTTATTTTGTACTATACAACTGAACCACCAATTCAGCCCTTTGGAAACCCTTGAAATTGTTATTCAACAATATGAAATTCAACTAGTGTGATCAGTGATCAGTGGATTGTGCAGTTCGAAATGAAGTAGCAAATAAGATCTGCAGCAATTCAGTTTTAAATTAAAAATAAAATAAAATTAAATAAAATTAAATTCGCCAGACAGAGCCACAGAGATGGAGGGACGAGGCAAAGCCAAAGGAGTGGAATCCTGTAGTGGAGGAAGGTCAATGACCGACCAAGGCAGAGCCGAAGGGATAAGGGAGCCCGGTGGAGTCAGTGGGATGACAGGCCATGGTGGAGAAAGGCCAATGGGTGCCAATGGGTCGGAGGCTGGGGGCTGAGACAGGGGATCCTCATGCCTAGGCGGAGCTGGAGACTGGAAGGCCCGAGGCAAATCAGAGCACCCAGATGGCGCCGACTGAGGGCGAGCATGAATGACTGACAGGAACCAGCAGAGACAGGCCCGAAGAACCAGGTGATTTTAGGAGAGGAGGCGGGAGAGGGAGGCTGGGTGGGAAGTTCCCACTGGGAACGCAGGGGACACAGGACACCCAGGAAACGCAGGAGATTCAGATCTAGGTGGAACCAAGAAACTCATTAAAGGAACACTCCACTTTTTTTGGAAATAGGCTCATTTTACAACTCCCCTAGAGTTAAACAGTTGAGTTTTACTGTTTTTTAATCCATTCAGCTGATCTCCAGGTCTGGCGGTAGCACTTTTAGCTTAGCTTAGCATAGATCATTGAATCTGATTAGACCGTTAGCATCTCGCTCAAAAATGACCAAAAAGTTTCGATATTTTTCCTATTTAGAGCTCGACTCTTCTGTAGTTACATCGTGTACTAAGACCGACGGAAAATTAAAAGTTGTGATTTTCTAGGCCGAAATGGCTAGGAACTATACTCTCATTCCGGCGTAATAATCAAGGAACTTTGCTGCCGTACCATGGGTGCAGCAGGCGCAGTGATATTACGCAGCACCTGAAAGTAGTCCTAGTTACTAGTCCTACAACTAGTTACCTAGCTGGGGACTACTTTCAGGCACTGCGTAATATCACTGCGCCTGCTGCACTCATGGTATGGCAGCAAAGTTCCTTGATTATTACGCCGGAATGAGAGTATAGTTCCTAGCCATTTCAGCCTAGAAAATCGCAACTTTTCATTTTCGGTCGGTCTTAGTACACGATGTAACTACAGAAGAGTCAAGCTTTAAATAGGAAAATTATCGAAACTCTTTGGTCATTTTTGATAGCCAAATGCTAATGGTATAATCTGATTCAATGATCTATGCTAAGCTAAGCTAAAAGTGCTACCGCCAGACCCGGAGATCGGCTGAAAGGATTCAAAAACGGTAAAACTCAACTGTTTAACTCTAGGGGAGTTGTAAAATAAGCCTATTTCCAAAATAAGTGGAGTGTTCCTTTAAGTGTATGAGACTCAGGAGATGCAGGAGATCCAGAGCTGGGCAGAACCAGTGGAGACTCAGGATAGGGTATTACCTCCCCAAATCAATCAATTATATCCTCCTTAAAAATGCCCATAAGTTCCTCTAAATAGTTCCCAGAGGCCAGTTGCAGCTCAACCCCAGTTGCAGGAGTGTGGGCTTCCCTCCATGCCCTCGTACTCCACGAGTATACTCCCTCAGGGACGGGCGGTACTGCCAGCTCACACACCTGGCTAGACACTCTGTGAAGTTCTGGCCCAGGAGCGACAATGGGCCCAGTTGCGGGTTCTAGCGCTGGCTCTCATGACACAGTGGGCTCAGGCGATTGCTCCATGCATTGCAGAGAAGGTGGCTGACAGGGCTCTGGGTTGGGAGTGCCGCTGGAGATGTCCTCCTTAGCAGAGCAGACGGAGAAATACAGACCATTATTCTCCAGCAAACTTGCTTGAGGAACAGATACGGACAAGCTTGCCCGGGACAAGGAAGGTGGTTAGATTTGCCAGTTCGATAAAGTCTCTCGTGTGGTCCTTGAGGGAGTGATCTCCTTGCTCCAGGCAGAGGAGCTGGACGGCAGGAATATCCATCCGGAAGGAATGAAATGAAACAAAAAGAAAGAAAAACACCACAGATTATTCACTTTGGTCTGGTATTCTGTTACGTGATGCTGGATATAAAGCGCATGATGAAGCAATATAATCCAAAGAGTACTTTAACAAATCCAAGGAGCAGACACAGGAAAAATCAATATCAATACAAACAATACCGGACAGAGAACTGAGGGAAACTGAGGGCTACAAAATAATAATAATCTGAACACTACATAGTGTTCAGCCATACACAAGTCAAGTCAAGTCAAGTAACCTTTATTTATATTTAACAATACAAATTGTGCCAAAGCAGCTTTACAATATTAAATAGGAAAATAGTGTGTCAATAATGGAAAAGGACAATAGTAAACACTTAATTTTCAGTTAAAGGCAGTTCATCATTGAATTCAGCAGTGTTGTGCAAGTTACTTCCCAACTGTAATACATTATAGATTACTTGTTACTGTTATTTAAAAGTAATTCCTTACCTTACAATATTACCGTCTCATAATTGTAATGCGTTACATGACTTTTGAGTTACTTTCACCAAAATAGCAACAGAAGTAGAACTTAACATTCTAAAATGACAAAATGTACTGCAGAGCATTTTACATCCAGTAGAGGGCGATATGGTATAGCATAATGACTGTGGGCTATCCAGGCATCTTGCAAATGTACAGTCTTCTGCCATCTTCACCCATTAGCCGCTTTTCCACTGGCCAGTGCGAGCCGGGCGGGGCTAATAGCCTCGGTCCTCGAGCACAGAGGCCAAAATCATGCCGCGTTTCCACTACCGGGCCAGTAGCCTCGCGGCACTCCTGTAAAACCCGCCCTAAACACACCTTCACTGGACTACTTCACACAATACAAAGTTCCACCAGCGAGAGGGAGATGAATGAAATAAATTGCAAAACAAATATATCAGAAGCTATCGTTGTTTAGTCTTTATTTACAAACTTGGACACCACACACAGCTATTGACTGATCACGAACAGGAAATAGAACTTACTTGCGGCATTTTTTATTCGTTAATGTCTTGGTGTTTTTTTTTTTTTTCTTTGAACAATTAAATTTTGGGCTAAAAGTGTGTTGTAACGCAAGTGTCACTGAACATGTACCGAGTAAAATATTACTGAAAATTGATTAGTAATGACTTACACTACTGCGTTACAGCAAAAAGTAATCCGTTTCTGTAATGCATTACTTTTGTAACGTGTTATTCAATTCAGTGATGTCATCATCCAGCTCAGTTCAGTTTAAATAGTATCTGTGCAATCAAATCGACCATATCGCTGGAATTTAAGTGTCCCCAACTAAGCAAGCCAGAGATGACATCGGCAAGGAACCAAAACTCCATCAGTGACAGAATGGAGAAAAAACCTTGGGAGAAACCAGGCTCAGTCGGGGGGCGAGCTTTCCTCTGGTCAGAAGAACCAGCAGGTTACATTACTTGCCCACCACACCCCACTGTCATTTAGTTTTTTTTATTTAAAAAAAAAAATAATAAAAAAATAAAATAAACGGTTCAACTGGACAATGGGTTGTACAGTTATAAACTGAAAGTGTTTGCTCCATACAGCATGAGTTGCAGAGTCACAGCACAGTGCAGTAGAAGTCATATTTCACTATTCACATGACGAGAGTAACAAGAGATGACTGACAACACTATGGCAGAGGATTTAATGAACAGATCCAGAGTCTAATTAACAAATATCTTGTAAAATGTGTGGTACCAGACATTTTATGCTTTGGTTGGCTAGCACCCACACTGTTCCCCTCACAGTGCGGGCTTTCTAGTTTAAAGGATGGTCAGGACCAGAGGATCTTCTGGTCGTTCCTTGTTTCACTGGTTTCCTTTTGGTGCATTCAAAGCCTCTGTGTCCAGTCTTGTAGCACACGAAACACAGTTCCTCCTTAAAGCAGTGTGTTTTTGTTGTGTGATCAACAACAGAACAATCCGTGATGCGGTTAATAAACGCACTACAATGAGGCTCTTTTGTCTGGGAATATGAGGGTGTATAAAGCATTGTGTTATGCTCTCAGACGAGCTGTAAGTGCCGCCAAAACATCGATACAAAGAGAGAATTGAGTCTCATTTTCAGCTCAATGACTCTCGACGCATATGGCAGGGACTAAGGACCATCTGTGCCTTTGGAAACAGATCCTCCGCGGAGGTGAGAGCAGATCCGTCGCTGGCCGACGAGTTAAACACCTTCTACAGCCGCTTTGAATGCAATGGCAGCAGCGCGGCTCTGCCGAGCAGCGCGTTAGGAAGCAGCAGGCAGAGAAGTGAGAATCATGTGATCACCGTGTCGGAGGATGAGGTTCGGAGGGCACTAAAGAGAGTGAACATCAGGAAAGCGGCTGGACCTGACGGGATCACAGGCCGGGTTCTGAGGTCATGCGCTGATCAGCTTGCTGGTTTGTTCACCTCAATCTTTAATGAGTCCCTTGCTACCTCTGTAGTTCCCACCTCCTTTAAAATATCCATCATCATCCCTGTGCCTAAGAACAATAAACCCTCTTGCCTGAATGACTATCGACCAGTGGCCCTCACATCAACAGTCAAGAAGGTTTTTGAGAGACTTGTTAAGAGCCACATTAGCTCATCCATCCCTGTTACTTTGGACCCTCTTCAGTTTGCCTATCGTCCCAATAGATCCACTGATGATGCCATCTCTCACATACTCCACTCCTCCCTCACACACATTGACAGCAGCAATGGGAACTTTGCAAGGCTGCTATTCATAGACTATAGCTCAGCTTTCAACACCATAGTCCCCATCAAGCTGACTTCTAAACTCACAGGCCTCGGCCTAAACACTTCACTCTGCGACTGGATTCAAGACTTCCTCACCGGCAGACCTCAAGTGGTGAAGGTAGGCCAGTTCACCTCAAACTCCATCACCCTGAACGTAGGAGCCCCGCAGGGTTGTGTCCTGAGTCCCTTGCTCTACTCTCTCTACACACATGACTGCGTGTCCTCTCACAGATCCACATCTATTATCAAATTTGCTGATGATACTGTGGTTCTGGGCCTCATTTCCAACAATGATGAGACCGCATACTTGGACGAGGTAGAGAGACTCACATCATGGTGCCAGGACAACTGTCTCTCTCTGAATGTGAGCAAAACTAAAGAGCTGATTGTGGACTTCAGAAAGAGACACCTGCTGCCCTACACTCCTCTTATGATCAGTGGGACCCCTGTGGAGAGAGTAAGCAGCTTCAAGTACCTCTGTGTAAACATCTCCGAGGACCTGACTTGGACTACACACATTCAAACACAGGTTAAGAAAGCCAGGCAAAGACTGTACCATCTGCGACAGCTGAGGAAATTCAGGGTCTCACCATCAATCCTGAAAACTTTCTATTCAGGGACCATAGAAAGTGTATTGACTCAGTGTATCTCAGTGTAGTATGGAAACAGCTCCAGTCAAGACTGCAAAGCCTTGCAGAGAGTTGTGCGCTTAGCTGAGCGCATCTCTGGGTCTGCTCTCCCCTCTCTGCAGGACATCTACCTCAAACGCTGCAGAAGCAGAGCTGTCAAAATCATCAAGGACTCAAATCACCCCGGTAACTGTCTCTTCACTCTGCTGCCATCTGGTAAGCGCTTCCGCAGCCTGATGGCAAAAACTGAGAGACTCAGGAGGAGTTTCTTCCCCCAGGCCATCAGACTCCTGAACTCAAACTCAGCCTCTTAACATCACCATGACTTCACTTATTAATCAATAATCACACTCATTATTATCTACCTCATACTGACAGTGTCATTTGCACACATCACTTTCTGTGTTTTGGTATCTTATTTTTATATATTTTTTTTTTCTGAAATTGCTGCTACATGTCAACCATGTACAACCTATTTGCACATTCCTCTCTTGTACAGTCATGCCTTAATATCTTAATTTTTAAGTCTAAAGTATACTATCATGCACATTATTTTATATTCTATATTTTATATTTTGTTCTTTATATCTTTTTCTTTTTTATTCATTTAAATTTTATGTATACTTCTTTGTGTTGTTGTTTTTTTTTTTGCACTGTCCATGGAGCGGACCTGACTCACATTTCACTGCTGGTTAATACTCTCTGTATAATCGTGTATGTGACAAATAAATCTTGAACTTGAACTTGAACATCAAGAGCCTTACATACTCTACAAGAATCGGAATATACCTGTATACTCGACTCCCCATGTGAAGTTTTGACTTGCTCGGCTCTTGGCTCTTGCTCCTTCTGAGAGAGGATGATCTGTTCTAGGAGAGACACTGCTCTACTAAGAAGAGCCGGATCAAGGCCACTGGACTGACCACTGTCAGGGGCTTGCTGCTGTGTCATACATCAGGCACCAGAGGGCTTTTCTTCGGCTTGTAATGCTCGCTCCACACTGGATGACTGTTTATCTCTATGATGACTGTCTATCAGTGCTTGAACTTCGTTAACAGTCCAACTATCCAGTGGTTTACTCCGCATACAAGGTAGGCTCAGGACAGTGCCTAACAAACATCATCGTTACTTCATGACTTGGGTCTTCAACTTTTTTTCCTTGTCTATGTAGGCACTCATCGGCAAGATCAACAGCCTAATTAAGTCTGATCCAATAATCTAAGCCACTTTCTGATCGCCTGGGTAAAGTCTCATAAAAATCTCTCAGTGGGGTAGTGGAGGAAACTGCATCTCCAAAACGCTGTCTCAAAATAGAGAAAATAACATGTGGGTCTCTGTTCACATTAATCAGGGGGTTATTACGAATGCAGGTTCACACAACGTCTTTAGCACGGCCCATCAGCCTATCAAGAATATCCTGGCCTTGTTCCGACACACTGTAACCCTTCTTGTTCAGATATGTTTGCATCAACTCCTCCCATCCACCAATGGTGCATCTGTCTGTTTTGTCACTGAATGCTGGAGGTTCTTTGATATCTTAATGTCTGATAACTAGGTTAAGGTTTGACCAGTCAGGAGGCTGAGTTGAAGGATGCTGGGCACTCAAATGATCTCTCTGGACATTCTGACCTGCTGACGACAAACTGGCTGCAATCTGGTTACCTATTTCACTATCTAACGGTTTCATTAGGTCTGCCATAGTTTGCCACTGGTTTGGTTGGTCACTTTGTACAAAACCATGGTTTTCACCACGAAAAGCTGGTGTGTCACATCGTATACCTGACAGACTTGTGTTTTTAATGGATGGGGAGTCTACTGGGGTAGCAATCATATCATGCTCTAGCATACTACTCAACAGAGCCCCCCTCCCCAGCCCAGTTGAAACCCTTGGTAACCTTGGAACAACATTTGGAGGGGTAACATTCACATTATCAACATTTGCATCTCGCAATTCTTCAGATGACCTAGTGTGTGTATAACTATGATTGTCCATGTTCGTATTTCACTGCTTATCTGTTCCCCAAAGTTCTTTTTTATAGGTGATGTCGGCGAAGGCTCCTCCCGGCAATCTGCGATGGCTGATCTCTTGATATCCGGGTCACAGCACCAATTTTGAAGCATACTTCACCCAGCAGCACAAATGGACTACCGACACCAGGCTCTTTGGGGAAGCGAGTCTGCAGTTTATTGAAAGAGGACAGACAATTAACACAATAAAATAAACTTAACAGTACATTCATTTACTTCGATATCATGGCCAATATATCTCAAATTGTTAGATCATATAGTGGTTTCTTTTCTTATTTTGTTACACATACCTGCAGTTTATTGAAAGAGGACAGACAATTAACACACATGCCTGACTCTCTCCAGTCACAGGCTGTTCTGAGAGAGCAGGCGCGACCGGTCCATTATCAATGATGTCACTCCCAGAATAACACGAAATATTAATGATAAACAAAAACACCTATTTTTCTCCTGTTCCACTAGGTAAACAAATAAAGATCATACACTTAAAATAAAATAATATAAACAATCCTTTGCCTAATTAAATAAATAATTTGGAAACCATTTCAATCGTTAAACACAAAGAAAAGTTTGCTTGAACAGTTAAAAAAAAAAAACTCGCAACACTACACTAGTCCAGACTATGGTCCCACATCGAAAAGATCTTTAAATCCATATTCAAACTGGACCATGATGTGGTGACCTTAGCATCAATCCAAACATAGGCCATACATACATGTAACATCTCTGCAAAAACATCAGCAATGTACACTTTTAAATAGAAAGAAAAAAAAACTTTAGACTGGGCTTGAAATTACACATTTCCCAACCAGGACACAGCACAATGTGTTCCGTAGGTTAGCCATGCTGGCTACTGCTGCTTGTTATTGCTAACTCCCTCTACCCACATGGCTTTACTTAAGGAAACCTAAAACACCCTAGCACCCCTAGTGGTAAGGAAGAAAACTGACCACAAATTCTTATTAACAGCTGTCTGTTACACCTCATGTATGGCTCGTGAGATCCACTTTCCTGCAGAGTTTAGCTCCAACTTTGATCAAACTCACCCACCTGTGATTTTCTAATGATCCTGAAGACTTAGATTAGCATGCTCAGGTGTGTTTGATTAAGGTTAGAACTAAACTCTGCAGGAAAGTGGATCTTGTGAGCCAGATTTGAGGATCCCTGGCCTATATGAAACAACAGGTTCTGAAAAGGTGTCTTTTGATTTGAGCCATTCCAGTTCAATTGAGTGGCTAAAGAATGGCCAGTCAATGTTGTTTGTATTCTCCTATATTTGCATTACAGGGCTGCCTACACAAAACCTGCATGGGCCCAAAGGATACAAAAGTTGCTCTGGGCCCGTACGGGCTGGCCCACACTGGGCCATAATGGGATTAATGTGGGAAGTCCCATAGTGTGGGCTGTTCACAGAGAGCCCGTGGTGAGCCCAAAGCAGTGGGCCTCACCTGGGCAAGCCCGCACTGGGCCTGTTTAGGTTTGGTGTGGGCTGGCCCTAGCTAGTCGCATCCAAAGCCGTATCTAGGGCCTTCACATTCTTACTGTCCTCGATTAAAGTTTGGATGTCTGTCTAGTTCTGAAATGTTCTCTGTCAGCCTAACTATTTCCCTGCATTTATTACATGTGAATCCCTCACTGCTGACAGAGACAGATACAGCAGGGGGGGTTCTCCTAAAGTCCACGATCATATTCACTGTTTTGAGCGTGTTGAGCTCCAGGTTGTTGAGTTAGTTTGGGCAGGAGGAGGTTTGGGATGACAGTGTTAAAAGCTGAGCTGAAGTCCACAAACAGGATCCTCACATAAGTCCCTGGTCTGTCTAGATGTTGCAGAACATAATGCAGTCCCATGTTGACTGCATCGTCCACAGACCTGCTTGCTCTGTAGGCAAAATGAAGAGATCCAGCAAGGGTCCAGTAATGTACTTCAGGTGGGCCAGCACCAGTTTTTCAAATGACTTCATGACCACAGACGTTAGAGCCACAGGCCTGTAGTCATTTAGTCCTGTAATTTAGGATTTCTTTGGGATGGGGATGATGGTGGAGAGTTTGAAGCATGAAGGGACTTCGCACAGCTCCAGTGGTCTGTTGAAGATCTGTGTGAAGATGGGGGCCAGCTGGTCAGCACAGGATTTCAGACAGGCTGGTGTAACACAATCTGGGCCTGGTGCTTTTTTCCTTTTCTGCTTCTGGAAGACCTGGCACACATCGTCTTCGCTGATCTGAAGTGCAGGTGTGGGGGAGAGGGGGGTTGCAGGAGGTGTTAATAGTTGTTTAGAGAGGTGTTCAGGGCGGGTGTGGGGTGTTTTTTCAAACCTGCAATGGAACTCATTTAGATCGTCTGCCAGTTGTTGATTCTCCACAGTGCTGGGAGATGGTGTCTTATAGTTGGTGATCTCTTTCAGACCTTTCCACACTGATGCTGAGTCGCTGGAAGTGAACTGAATCCTTAGTTTATCAGAATAATTCCTCTTTGCCACTCTGATTTGCCACTCCTTTTCCCGTGTGTATTTGGCCTGTTTATACAAGACATTGTCCCCCTTCCCGTAAGCATCTTCTTTGGCCTGACGGAGCTGTCTGAGTTTTGCAGTGAACCACGGTTTATCGTTTTTGTAAGTTATCTTCACAGAACCTGATATAAGATGTACAGTCTCTGTCCAGATCATTGGCAGCAGCTTCAAAAACACTCCAATCAGTAAGGATTGAAACAGGCTTTTAAATCCTGCTCTGCTTCATTTGTCCATCTTTTAACAGTTCTTAATACAGGTTTAGCTGATTTCAGTGGTGGTCAGTAATGAAGTAAAACTTCTTCGTTACTGTACTTAAGTAAATTTTCAAGTATCTGTACTTTACTGGAGTAGTTTTATTTAGTTTTACATTCCAAAGCATAAGATCGTACTTTTTACTTCACTACATTTCATAAAACATATCGTTACTCCTTATAATACATCACGTGCTCCGAGACGCAGAAGCGTGTCTGATTCATGAACAAACTGATTCTTTTCAATGAACCTGTTAAATAGGTTTGCAAATCGCAACAAACGATTAATTCACGAATTGGAATGATCCGATTGCAGCTGTTCTCGAGTCGAAAACTCACTGATTTAAATGATCCATTTAGAGCGAGTCTTCCGTGAACTGAACTCACAAGTAAAGAACCGGGAGATCTTGTGAGCGCGCACGACTGATGCTGCGAAAAGTAAGTTACTAATGTCGAATTTTAGGATTAATTATTGTAACTGAAAATCATATTTAGGTAAAAACTGTCAGTTGTTTGTGAACTAAATCTGCTGTAAAGGGTGATCTATTTAAGCCCACTGAAATGCTTGAATGCAGACAGATCAATGTCAGTGTCTCTATGTTTTAGGTCAAAAAACAAAACATTAAAATAACACAGATTAAATAAAATAACTCATGCATGTTCATATTCCCCGCTGCTGTAACGTTAGCAGTTTTATTAAAATGCTACGCATTTAGCCCTATGTGACGTCTGTTTTTATATTGTTTATCAACAGTATACATTTTTATATTGTTTAGATCATCTAGCCGAGTAGACAGATATGAATGTTTATTCATAACCATACTGAAAATAAGTAAATATTGTTAGCTGATGCTAACTGTCTAGCTAACAAGCTTGCTGGTGCTAAGTTGAGGAAATGTTTAGATATAAAGTCCAAATATTTTTATTCAGCCACCTAGATAGATTACATCTGAGGCAAAAAGAAAGGATGTGATGTTCAGAACATTACTACAGTAATTATCAAAGTGGGAAGTGATGCCCTCTGGGGGCATTTGGCCAGGCGTGTTTTTACACCACAGACAAGGTTTGAGAAGAAAAAAATCATTATGAAAATATAATTATATTTTCCTTAAAATGTTCTTCCTAACTTCAGGCCTAATTCTCATGTCATATATAACTGACGTTCTGCAAAACAACAAGTTTTTAAACACTTTTTCTTACTGGTGTAAATTAGATGGTCAAATCTGTTTTCTCTCAGGTACATCGCAGTGTAAGCTTCACAGTGAACATTACTACATCAATCTCGTCAACGTAGTCCATAGCAACAACAAAGCAGTACAGCAAAAACAAAGCAGTAGGATTATAAAAATATTTGCTAATATAAAATTAAATAAAGTAGTCTATATAAAATTTAAAAATAAATCTATCAGAATTTTTTTACTTAAGTACATAAAAAAATTAGTACTTTTGTACTTTCACTCGAGTAAATTTGAAAAAGCAGTACTTTTACTGGAGTAATATTTTATTATACGTATCTGTACGTTTACTCAGGTACTTGATCTGTGAACTTTGTCCACCACTGGCTGATTTCAGTTTCTGCCTGTAGGTCGGGATAAGATGAACCAAACAGTGATCAGAGAGTCCTAAAGCTGCCCGTGGGACAGAGTGATATGCATCCGTTATTGTTGTGTAACAGTGGTCCAATATATTACTGTAAATGTAAAGCATTTTGGCTCATTTATGTGGGCCGTCCCAAGCATGGTTGCAATGTGTTCATTGTCAAACTCCAAAATCAGATTATTTTTAATTAAAAAAAAAAAAAACGCCATTTTATTTGAAAAAGTTAATTATTTTATTTTATTGACAAAATATTTTTGTTTGTCTTGTGTGTGTGTGTATATATATATATATATATATATATTTTTTTTTTTTTTTTTTAGTCAGTCATCAGTTTTATTTTAAGCAGTCATATACGGTCATGTTACAACGTGCCCCTCAGATGTTACAATGTACCCCACCTATGGGGCATGTTGTCACATTTCACTTCCATTTTTTGAGGGTAAATAAAGAAAAATGTATACACTGTAATAAAGCATCATATTTGTACTAGACAAGTGTAAAATTGCTGTGGATAAAAAATTATACTCTGAACTCCATGTGGATTTACACAAACTGAGAATGTGTTATGTTGTGCCCCGCTCTCCCCTACTTCATTTTTGCAATCATTTAATATTTCTACATTAAAATATAAACTTTACATAACTTATGCAAAATCCATCTATGGATTTTGTTGACAGTGATTTATTTTGATTGTTAATAGCCAACATGTCTTTTTATTTGGGTTGAATTTATTGATTAAATTTAAGAATATAACTTTTTTTGCTCAGTGTTATTTCAGGATTTTGATCCCTCAACTGAGAGAAAACATCCTGTTTATTGTATTATAATGACTATTTAATTATAGGTACATCTAAACTTTGAATAGGATTGACATGTTGCATAATTGTACTATATACAGTATACGAACCTCAAAGCATGTTACTCCATAATGATATTCTAGTTGAGGGCATTTGTTGTGTATAGGCATAGAGCCCAAGCATAACTCCAAACCCCAGCCCCCTAAGTCCTGCTCTGCATATGGCCTCTCAATTTTCTGAATAATTATAGCTACCTGACTAGTGACTGGTGTTTGTGTGAAACTGGAAGACTTTCTGAAAGTAAGGTATGTAGTAGGTAGAAAGGAACATTTAAAAGATGAAAAAGAAGATACTAAGAAGGCTACTAAATATATTAAGAAGATAATAAATATATAATAAATTATGAATAACATATTGCTATTGTATGAACAATATGTAATCCTGTAATCAATCAGTCTGATTAAGTATTTTAAATTGCAATTTACTGACTTGCGATGTTGTCAAACAACAACAACAACAACAATAATAATAATAATAAATCTAATTTTTTTTCTGAAACGACTGACGATACAGCTGCTTAATGCTGCTTGGTTTAAAATTCGTAATGTTTTGTTATCTTCTAAAATGTTTTGATTTTGTAATTGATTTATATAAATTATTAGTGAATATTCCCAAATACTCTGACAATGCGATCTATGGGATATGTGATTTGTTTTCAGTCTAAAAACAAATAAAAAATACATGTCTGAAAATGGATGAAAACACGGCTTTCGGATAAATAGCCTAACAGGTAGGCTACTTTGGAAGTGTTGTTCATCATTTTTATTTTCATATAAAAGCAACATAACTTAAATTACATCCAGTTTATTAGCGAAAATATGAGCAAGTCAAGTCACTTCACGATTCACGCGAAATCCGACTTTGATCTTAGATGTGTGATGATCCGCTACGAACACTGAGAACTGTCACCCTATTTCAGACGGTTTCATCGGACTCACGCGCGTTGCCACGGTTACGCATCTGGCCCTTAGTTAACTTCCGTTCCCTCTCGAGCTTTCACGAGACATCATGGAGAATTCTCCGTTATGGGAACTCCTTCCTTCCAACCTTTCCTGAAGTCCTATTGGCTCACGCCAGTCAAATGACTGGCCAATTGTCGCGAAGTATGCACATCGCATGCAAATACTGACAAGCTGAGAGGCAGTATAAAATGCGGTGCAGGCGACAATTATGTCAGAATCTTCTCCTTCACTTTGCTGAACAACCTAGATTTATGGCTTATAAACTATTACAGCTCACAGTTGAGGTTCGCTCATCAGAGGGCGGTCTCTGTATGGCCGCTCCTCTGCAGCGTTCAGGTGAGTATGATGTTTTTCTTAAGATGAGTCCGTCTGCCCTCGATCAGCGGTGGACCTGGACTCTGGTGATGAGCTCATGCCAACTAAATGTCCGCATTCCTCTCACCCATTGAACCTGCAGGACAGGACATCAGCCCGGCTTCTCACTTCCCCCTTCCATGGCGGAGCGGAGAGCCGAGTGCAGATACCGGAGCTAAGGGTTCCTATGTCGCCGCAGATGCCGCACGGCCCACTGTCTAAGCATGCAGCCCCTCTACCGTGTACAAAGCACAATCACTTGGCTCTTCACTCATTCACACGATACCAGCCCCTCATCAGCGGCTGCCGTGTTTGGAAGACACTGCTCTCTTATTCACACGATACCAGCCCCCCCACAGCGGTCTGCCATGTGTAGAGGACACTCTCTCATTCACATGATACCAGCCCCACATCAGCGGCTGCCGTGTTTGGAAGACACTGCTCTCTTATTCGCACGATACCAGCCCCACATCAGCGGCTGCCGTGTTTGGAAGACACTGCTCTTTTATTCACACGATACCAGCCTCACATCAGCGGCTGCCGTGTGTAGAGGACTCCACTCTCTCACTCATTCAAGGTGACATGGAGCCCCTGCTTCAGTCGCTCACCCACTCGCCAGTAGTCAAGCGGCCCCCACCTCAGAGCGGCAGTGAGTCATATTATGAAACGGCGCGCAAAAGCGAGGAGTCACCTGATGCCCCTGCGCAGAAAAGCGTGCGAAGGCGGGGAGTCACCTGATGCCCCTGCGCAGAAAAGCGCGCGGAGGCGAGGAGTCACCTGATGCCCCGGCGCGCACCCTATCAGCCTTCAAGATTTCGCTGGACTATTACGTCAGTTGTTCACGCCCCTACAAAGTGGTGTTCAACTAGGTCGTATAGCATAGTTACAGTCCGTAGTGACAGGTGCTGATGCATCTCTGCACAAGATAGGGCACCGCTCACAGTCGTCTGCCGCCCTCACCAGTTAAAAAGCAGCAGACCGTGAGATCGAGGTCTTCTTTGGCGCACGGCTCATCGCAGTGCAGGGACACAGTGACCCGCGACCGCTCCTGCCAAGAGCCGGATGTGCGGGGAAAAGTGTAAAGAGGCTTGGGAAGAGCCCGCAAGCTGTCTCAAATTGTTCAAATTTGTGTGATAGTGTATGTTCATTAAGGTGCATATATTTGCGCAAAAGAGCTCTTTCCTCCTCACTCAGTCAATATAGCGCCGCTCGCCCCGCATCAGAGCGGTACAGAGCCACTGCTCACGTGGGTTATAACTGCCCAGCACTCGCCAGCGCATCCAACGACCAAGCCGCTAAAGCCGCTATGTTAGTTCTTGAGCGCGTGGGAAAACTATTCCGAGAATCTCACGCTGGTTACTCGGCGTGATAGAGCGTGGGTACGCCCCTCAATTCAGATGCAGACCACCCTGTTTCAACGGCGTGGTGCAGTCTCTAACATTGCCTCGAAATGCCCTGGTCCTGAGACAAGAGCTATGCAACCTGCTCGAAAAAGGACCGATAGAACGAATCCCGGCGAGCGAGCTGGAAAGTAGCTTTTACAGCCGCTATTTTGTGGTGGCCAAGAGGGATGGAGGACTCCGCTCGATTCTAGATCTCAGGCCCATCAACAGAGCGCTCTGCAAGCGTCCGTTCAGAATGATATCGCTGGAACAGATCCTGGCGCAAATTCGCCCCGGGGACTGGTTGCGTCCGTGGATTTAAAGGACGCGTACTTTCACATTCAGATAGCACCGCATCACAGACGCTTTCTGAGGTTTGCTCTCGAGGGCACAGCGTACCAATACCCTGTTCTCCTGTTTGGGCTGGCTTTGGCCCCCGCGCACTTTCTCGAAGTGCATGGACGCAGCTCCTCCCATCCCCTCAGAGCGAGCGGAATGCGCGTTCTCAATTATTTAGATGACTAGCTGATAGTATCTCAGTCACGGGACACGCCAGCCAGCCATATAGACAAACTGCTTCGTCACTTGGAGTTCTTGAGGCTATGCGTGAATATGCGTAAGAGCATTCTTGCCCCGAGTCAGTCTAACGTCTCTGGGAGTGTGCTTCGACTAAAAGCAGTGGAGATGCGCGCTCGGCCACCAGTTTGTCTTCCCTGTGCCTTTTCAAACTGGACAGTTTACTACACATGCGCCCGCTGCAGTTTTGGCTGAAATCTCGAGTCACTTGGACGGCGTGGACTTCGGGCCGTTGCGCATCGTGGTGCCCCGCGGCTGCATCGAAGCTCTGAGGCCATGCCGCTAAAGTCTCTTCAGCCGGGTGTTCCCCTGGGCTTGGTGACGTCACGTGTCGTGGTCACGACTGACGCATCGACTGGAGGCCGGTGAGCAGTGTGCGAGGGCATGCCGACTTTAGGGCTGTGGTCAGAACCTCAGAGCCGTTGGCACATAAACCGCTTGGAGCTGGAAGCAGTGTTCTTAGCTCTAAGGATTTTCGGCCACAGCTGGAACAGCGGCATGTATTGATTCGCACTGACAACATGGCGTACATAAATCACCAAGGAAAGCTGTCTTTCACAGCTGACTTTTTAGCATCATTACTCCAGTCACATGATCCTTCAGAAATCATTCTAATATTCTGATTTGCTGCTAAAAAAACATTTATTATTATTCTGTTGAAAAGAGCTGAGAAGGTTTTTTTTTTTTTTTTTTTTTTTGATGAATGGAAAGTTCAGAAGAACAGCATAGTTTGTAACATGATAAATGTCTTTATCATTACTTATGTGCTAAATAAAAGTTTTAATATGGTATAGTGTATATTGTTACACTTGGAGTAAGACTGAAGTAATGAAGAAGATAATTCTTTACAAAAACATTACAAAACCATTTTCATAGAGTATATTGTTTATGTGCTCTGAAGGAAAAAAACAAAAAAAACAAACAAACACACATTTTGAAATTCTGGGTTATTTCTCTCAGCAGATCTTCTTCCAGAAACAGAAAGTCTAAATGAAGTAAGTCACATCCAAAACAAATATTCTATGTTAGAGTAATCCGTATGAAACGGACGCGATGTCCAGTTTTCCGTCTCAACTCATTATGTCTAATACGGTCACGCTTCAGATTCAGATTCAGATTCAAACATCCACTTGAGGCGCGCGTGAATGTAAACGCCCACATCGCCTCCGCGTAAACAAACAAGTTCATCCCGGTTTATGCGGAGGCGATGTGGGCGTTTACATTCACGCGCGCCTCAAGTGGATGTTTGAATCTGAATCTGAATCTGAAGCGTGACCGTATTAGACATGAGTTGAGACGGGAAAACTGGACATCGCGTCGGTTTCATACGGATTACTCTAACATAGAATATTTGTTTTGGACGTGACTTACTTCATTTAAAAGTAGACATTTTAAGCTTTCTATACATATATGTCTCATGTATTTGAGGCGAATATTCGCGGAGATTCAGGTTGTTTTATTTACGTGTCTGTGAAGAGAGGTGACAGAGACAGAGCCCCGGCAGAGAACGCACCCTGTTTATTTTATTAATTTTAGAAAAGCACATTATTTCGTTGTTATTATGACTATACAGAAATAAAAGTAGACCCTTTGCAGATTCAAATTATACCTTATTCTTATCTGTACGATCAAAACTGACAGAGTATTTTCAGTTCTTTTCGCGGGCATAAAGAAAATAAGAGACAGCCGGGCTTCGACCCCAGGGTAAGCCAATCAGAGACAGAGTAGGGCGGGTCCATTGCCAACAGGGGAAAAAAACGCTGCAGGTGACACCGATGACTCCCAGATCCGACGACGACCCCCCCCCCCCCCTCAATTCTTTTTTTTTACAGATCTACACGATTCACGTGAATGACCTATTTCAAGGTAAAAACGGCGAATTTCGCCGAAAGGTGACAAGTTTGCACCCCTGATAATAAAAAAAATATTAATCACAGAGAAGGTCTCTTTTACTCATTAAAAGTGCTTATGTACCTATTCCACAGATTTACAGCTCTGAGTGATTTACTATTCGATAGTTATGCAGGTCTATATGGCTACAATGATCGAGTGTTAATAACTGAATCTAAATTCATCCCGTACACAGATTAGAAAACGCAATGAGGGTGTGGATACAGAAATTGGATTTTTAATATCTGATGTCATGGGCACTTATTTACTATAGGAACCTTTAAAATTGTAAGAGAATCAATATAGGCTCAAATATTTTATTAAGATATAAACAAGGAAACACTGCTTGCCATGAAAACATTTTATTAGCACTTTATAACCTACAAGTTTGTGACGCATTGAGCAACGTAACTCATCTCTTTAAACAACAACAAAAACGGTTGTGCTTTAAAACGTAAAATTAGTCGCTTATGTTCGTGTTTGTCCATCTCTAAAATGCATCTAAATTATCATAATTTGCGTATAAAATCCCAATTTAGTGCTGATCCCCAGCCTGCCGATCCTCAAGGAAATATGAATGAATCGCAATTCAGCCTGAAGAACCCGGGGGTGCCGTCATCAAGAGTTTATTTGTAAACGATGACTTAATCTGACTAAAATTACCATGGTTACTAAACAGATAATAATTAAGATAGGCCTATGATTCTAGAGTTAGCACATAATATTTCTGTAATATGGCCAAATCAATTACAAAATCGTACACAACGGAATGCATGCTCTGGTCTACACCAATAAGATTTGCCATGTTATAAACCAATGGAATTGGGGGTGGGCGGAGCAACACGTGTCGCCCCGCCCCATCGTCCAGGGTGCACTCTGGAGTACTTGGTTTCCTAAAGACCAGAGGAGACTGCAAGCATGGATCACCGCTGAGCGGAGAGAGGCTTGGCTGCCAGGCAAGAATTCAAGGATCTGTAGCACTCACTTCGTTACAGGTAACAAACTCATGATAAGCCAAAGATAGCTAGCGGGCAATAGTTACGAATTAGCTACATTTATTGCTACAGACGTAGATAACATTGTATACATTAATTTTATACAGTAACATTTGCTCTGTGTTGATTCGCTTTAGTTATGATTTAAACTAGCGTTATGAATGATGACGTTAACTTACCTGATATCTACCAAACATAAGAACCACAATAGTTTTCAATCAATGCTATACAAATAACATACAGTATTTAACAGTCGGCTTTGGCTTGCTCCCTGGGTACATAATACAATAATGCATAGCTTTTATAATGAAGCTTTAAATGAATTACTAAAGGACTTTTACTACATTTTCAATTATATATTTTATCTGTAAAGCTGCTTTGAAACAATTTGCATTGTGAAAAGTGCTACAAATAAATTTGAGTGCGATCTAATTTCATTGTACTAGTAGGTTACTAATATTTAATAATTTTTAAGCAATATCATAGAAAGAATGCATTTTTTTACACAAAAATGTGCATGTAACCAGAAAAGTTATGGATTATGCAAAGTTTGTATGATGCCCAGCAAGGTGCAGTACTGTGAACACTAACTGTTCCTGTCACTTGTTTTATTTTAGGTGCACCATCAGTGGACCCATGCCATCCTGATTATGTTCCATCAATGTTTGCACACAAAAACACCACTACTGATGGTTCACAGAAGTTGGAGCGATACCAGAGGAGTCAGAGGAGATCATCTGTGGTTGAGCCCATGGATTCACCTTCCTTAGAGGTCACCCAGGCTGACTCTGAAGAAGGATGCACTGCTGTGGGTACAGATCTGTCAATGGCAGACATTGACCAACTACAAAATGAAAACATTGAATTAAAAAGAAAAATGGCTTCACTGGAGAAGAAACTGGAGTCTCAAGAAAAATGACTATAAGATCATATGTTTGGCAGTCTATTCGATTTTATTTTAAATGATGACAAGCACACTCATTTTTACACTGGCCTACCATCTGCTTCTGTGTTTTTCACCCTCCTCACTTACCTGGCATCAATATAGAATGCATCTTCAACCATACTTACCCTTCCCGAGCAGTTTCTTGTAGTCCTGATGAAGCTGCGTCTAGGCTTAACTCATCAAGACCTAGCTTTTCACTTCAGAGTGAGTTGTGGAACTGTCTCAAACATCTTTCATGAATGGCTCAATGTGATGGCTAAAGAATTACAATGCCTTGTCCGGTGGCCATCCAGAAAATAAATCAGAAGAAATCTCCCCACCCTCTTCAAGACTACAGGTTTCCAACAAGTTAGATGTATAATAGACTGTACTGAAGTTTTCATTGAGAGGCCGACTAGTTTGCAAACACGAGCAATCACATACTCCCACTACAAATCACATAATACTGTGAAGTTCCCTGTTGGTATTAGTCCAACAGGAGCTATTACATTTTTATCAAAAGTCTGGGGTGGTCGTGCTAGTGACAAGGTAATAACAAAAAAGTCTGGGTTGATTGACCTCCTTGAACAAGGAGACCATGTAATGGCTGATCGAGGCTTCAATTTTCCTGAATATTTTGTGTCAATGTGTCCGTCTTCATGTACCAGCATCTACAAAGGGAAGAAAACAATTGACAGGATTAGAGGTGATACACTCTAGAAAAATGTCATGAGTGAGAATCCATGTGGAAAAGGCCATAGGAAAACTGAAGTCATTCAGAATTCTGCGGAACACCCTGCCCGTCAGCATGGTCAAACGGAGAAATGATAACAGTCTTTGCACAATAGATAAAATATTAATCGTTTGTGCAGCACTTTCAAATCTGGGGAAACCACTCGTATCAAAATGAAGCAGGACTGAACCACAAATTAATCTGATATGAGATAACTTTTTTTAATAAATATATTAAAATGAAAATACATGAATTATAATAGACAAAAACATGCATTATAATATTTGTAGTGTTGCACTTGTGTATCACAATGTTTCACATAGATTGTAATTATAAAATTATATTAATGTATTCAATAATGAACACTAACAACTGTTGATTAACTGATTAATTGATTGATGAATAAAGTACTGTAGAATACGATTTCTTCTGTTTTTAATGCATTTATGTATTTAATGTAAAAAGCTCAAAAAGGCAGGAACAACCAATGCTTTCTTAAGAAAAAACACACAGCCTTTTTCTTGTTAGACTGATTTCAGATCAGCACTATTGAGCTGCTTTTGAGACCATTTTCATGTAGCGGTCACTCAACTGCAGTCTTCCCTCAGCAAATTCATCCACAACTTTTGGTAGCATGTGTTTAAAGTAAAAGCTATGTAGCCTTTGCATATATGTGGTGACAAACCATTGTCATAAGGCACATCAAGCTCCAGATGCTGTACTGGGGTCCAAATAACAAGACAGGATGTTTTCAGCCCGAGACAGTGCATCCCTAACTGTAACTGCCTGTAGTAACCTCTGGGGCCTTTTGGGTTCACAATGTACTGCCCGCCCTCCACTCTGATGTCTTGGTTTGTGGCAGTGAGTGCATCATTAAGGGATGTGCAAGCACTGAGTGTGATGGGGCATTTTACTTCTAGCAACTTGTTATCAATGATACCATCAGGGCTTGCTGCCAGCCATGGGTCTCCTGCACACACCACCAGCCCTCTGTCCATCACTATGCAGCCCCTCTCCCTAATCTGCTCCTTAGCAAGTCCCTCGCTTTCCTTCCCATACCTTGTGGCCACACTCCCCTGGAACTTTGGGTAGGGGTGTTCGTTGAGAAACTTAGCCGGGTCAGTTGTCTCACACTGAGGCACCTTGCTGGCTGTGCTTGCTGTTATGCGCACCTTGCGTGCATCATGCCAGAGTGGTTCTCTGGCATGATACTCTGTTTTCTTGTGTTTCTCTCTAGTTCCACCACTTGATCTGAGTTCACTTTAATGAATGCATCATAAAATGTTGTGCACTTTAGACAGCTCAGAGCACTACCATGTTCACTGTGGGGCTGAGCTAAGCTGCTGAACACATTGAAATCCTCTCCCTGAGCGTCCTGCTCTCCCTGACTGCTGGTGAAATCCTGACTACCTGACTCAGAGGCTGTGTCTGTCTCACTGCTGTCACACATGACAGAAAAGAGAGCGCAGTCTGGCACAACTTCCTAAAAGAAATGGTGAAAAGACCTTACCTACTCTGCCATATATAGTACTGAATCTTTTACATTAGACCAACTGGTTGATTTGTTAGAGATATAACTTACTTTCAGGGCTTTAAAAAGCTTTTTTGGTGAGCCATCTGGATTTAGTGGGGGAAGGCAGAGGGGAGCTTGTAGCTTGATCTTCTTGCCAGGTTTCAAGAAATCGCACTGAGCTACTGGTTGTGGATCGGCCTAAAAGGATATTTGAAATATACATTATACATAAATATACATTATAGTAACAAAAATTAAGGAAAATAGACATGATGTATGTAATGTTGTATAAAAAAAACACAAATTTCACACTGAAATGTGAAAATACCAGTATATAATAATAACAATTATTATTATTATTAATCAATATAATAATTGCTAAAATACTCCCATTCTTAGTTACCCGTGACCAAACACTTGGTTTTGAAGTGACAGATGGGCCACTCTGGAGTCCATCCTGGATACCCTGCTCCACGGTAACCAAAATCGTACCCACATGACTACACACCTCTCCGTTGCTGCATAGATCCAAATAGACATTTTATCAACGGGATACATGCCAGTATTGAAAAAGCTTATCTAAATGCTACTGCAAAATGTAACGTTAGCTGTATTGTTTAGCTAGCCAGACATATTTACCCTGCCATACAGGTGCAATGCCCACTCTGGACTTCGCAACTATCCAGGCGGAGTAGCTCTTTGAAAGCGTCTGACCAGCCTCGATTTCCCCATAAACAACACAGGTACTTCCATTCGTGTAGGTTAGAATGTTTTTAACTTTTCCGGAATTAAAATAGTTACAAGCTGCGATATGCCTTGAACGCCTCTCTTGTATATACACATTCCTTCTTGACTAAGTTAGGTATTCAAAGATGTGTACCTGACTGACCTCCGGTAAATCAGACAGGTCTGTAGAAAAAAATTCTTGTCTCAACAGTTTGTTGAACGGGTCTGGTAGAGAAAAGTTAACCTCGTCGCAGTTAAGTTTGGCGAAGTACGTTAACGTTAACGTTTTTTTTCTTCTACTGGCAACTCAAAAAAATATTGGCTAGACATAGTTTTAACTTTTTAGCTAATTTACTTCTCTCTCTCTCATTAATCTCTAATTTACTTGTTATTTATATTGCTTATTATTATAAATAGTGTACTCTAGAGGGACTTCGCTGTTGTTATTAATTGTTTGCGGAAGTTTACCGGAAGTTAAGTTTGGGCCACAGAAGCGCGCATGCGCAGTAACATTTGTTTATGTTGTTGCCGCTGAAACCGTCTCGTACCCTCACCACTGCAGCCGCCTTCTCTCGCCACATGAGGCGGGCCCTGTGGAATAAACAGCCAAAAAAGGGGGCGCGGCCAAAAGGCACCAACCAACTGGTGTTAGGAACGTCACTGAATTCCCGTCATGCGTCGCAAAAGGAACCATTACCGCGAAAACACGTTTTATTTTATTTTTTACAGTTGTGAATGGTCAAATGAAAACTGTGTATCAACGGCACGATGTACATATATATATATAAAAACAAACAAGGATAGATTTTTTTCGCAATGTTGACGTGTTCTTCTTTGGTTAAGGTGAGCAATGAAAGGCGCTTTCTACAGAACACTTTAACGTTAGATGTCTGCTAAGACACCGTCTCAAATACGTTATAACGTTACCCTGCGTTTCACCAGATGTGGCGTGAAGATCAGCAGTGCTATTTTGTTGTGTTAGTACTTGCTTTTTAGAATTGGCTTTGATTTTTACCCCCCTTGATTTATGTTTTTGACATCTGCTAATCTTGGTGTTCGTTTTTCACGAGTCAATGTACTTTAAATCCTCTTGCTTTGTTCTCGGTTAGCAGATTGTGTAACGTTATATATAGCTAAGGTAAAATCTTTACTGAATGTATGTTACCATGCTTATTTTCTGTTTTGCTTGAATCATGTTGAGTTTATCATGTTCTATTTTCTGTTGGTTGATGCAGTTTTAGAAGGGGACCTTTAGGATCAATCATGACGGAAAAAAACACCTCCACTGGTTTTCTCAAAGGTATCGATGGATATTCATTAAATTAGGAGATATTTTCTGTCCTCTAGGATGATTAACACATGGTTTTAAAAATGTGTAATTCCCGTCTTATTTTAAAACATAGCAATAATCAAAATAAAAATACTGTTTAAAACAAAAGACTGATAAACATTTTCTTATTGTCTCATAGCAGTGTCAGTTTGAAGATATGAAAAATTACATTAATTTTAAGATTGCATTACATTATAATCTGATTAGCTTTATTGGGTGTCATTACCAAGTAATTTGCGAAATTAAATACTTTTTTTTCTTTAGTCAGAAATGACCTTAATTTAGTTTGTTTGATTTTAATCATTTTATTCCCCCTACCCTCTTCTTACTTGCATATGTTATGCCAGTGGTGTCAAACATTTAATGTTGTTATGAATCAAACTTTTTGAAGTGAATGTTTATCCACTGTCCTCTTTCTCCCTTTTAAGATGTGGTAGCATATGTTGATGTGTGGTCTGCGAGCAGAATGGAGGATTACTCTGATCCGTTCATTCAGCAGCTGCAGGACATGGGTGCAGAGGTGACATTTTTTAATTTTGGCAGTTGTGTTTATGAACAAAATTAAATTGTAAAATAAATGAATGCATTTTAAATGACAGGTATCTAAGACACTCAACAAACAAGTGACCCACGTAGTCTTCAAACATGGTCGCCCGTCCACATGGAAGAAAGCCCAGAAAATGGGTGTGAGGATTGTTTCTGTCCACTGGGTAGCAAGGTAAAAATGAATATCACATAGAACTAATATTCTGCATGTTCAGGTCAACATCCTAAGAACCAGGAGTTATGTAAATCTGCAAATATGAATAAAGGTTTTATTTTAGACAAAGTTGCTAATTGAATTTCCAATGGTTAGGTATGAATAATTGGTTAAAAAGTAGAGCCTGGCAAAAATTAATCTTCTTGAACAACTGAACACGTCATTATTCCAGTGAAGGGACAAAATGACAAAACTTTTCAATATCTGCTAATGATTTTCTTTTAAACATGATGTAATGGATATAGGGCTGAAACGATTCCTCGAGTTATTCGAATACAAAAAATCCTCGAGGCAAATTATGTGCCTCGAAGAATCGTTTAGTCTATTTTACTAGGGATTAACTGAATTCTCGGCCGCCAAAAATATATGCTGCGCCGCACCGCCCAGCAGTGCTGCGAGAGCATCAAAATTCGCTCTGGCCGCTCTGCCAACGACGCTGTAGAAAGATTCGTTGACGCTCTGACGATCGAACGCTTGGTCTTGTATTTAAAGGAGCCCATAAAGGAAACAAGCATATTTATCTTGTGCAGACTGGTCACAAGTAGGGTATAAGTTAACCTCATTAAATATTTTAATTGTGAAAGTAAGAAATTGATCAATGGAAAGAGCTTTATAGTTACAACAATTATAGTTACATGTTTGCTAACGAAATAAACCAATAAATGCCATTTGTGTGGTGTGTTTTTTGTTGGTTAAGTGCTAGTCTAATTTCAACATGCAGTTTACTTGGTGGCGGCTAGGAGACGTTTACTAGCCTAGGTCTTTAATTAACATTAACGTTAATTTTGCGCAGCCTCAACATTCCAAACTGTCCTGGTTGAAGTGTCTTAATGTTAATTGGTCAAGCTATGTTGTTTTGAGGAAATTAATAGCATTCCCGCTGAAAAAAACAAAGCGTTCTAGCGCTAAAATGCTTGGGAACTAATGTGGTCGGAACCAAAGTTTACAGGACTGCGTTCTCTGGAACCCTCTCAAGCGGAGGACTTCTACATTCCGATTGGTTGCCGCCGAACCGCGTCATAGCTCATTACCATGAAGTTGACTTGATTTCAACTCTCCTCGACGCTCTCACCGCCCAAAACTCGCCGCGCCGCTCTCGCCGGAGCTCGCCGCCGGCTCACATTGAAAATGAATGACTTCCGGCCACTTTGACGCTCCGTCCAATATTCCGATGTGCATTCTGCTCATTTACCGCTCATGCTCACCGGAAAAGCAGAGTCCGCGCAAATACGCGCCGACAAGAAATTTCTATGTAGTGTATACTTGTAGTGCTTCTTTACACAGAATCATCATTTCTATTCATTTCCCACTGATTTACGCGATATGATGATGAGCATTAACTCATATTACGCGATCATATCTCTGTATGAATGAATGGAAGAGACGCGCGTGACTCTGGCGGAGACTTCAGCGTCTGCCGTCTCAATGAGGACATAAATACACAAACAACATCTCCAGAACTGCTCTGAGAGTCACTCAGAAATGTAAAGGTATTCACGGCAACCCGTCAAAATAAAAGTCCGGTTTAATTTAAAGACATTGCAGCATAAATATATTACTATTGTTCAGCAGAATGTACATAGTACATACTACTACTACTATTAAAATTATGATAACTTTATTTTTTAAGGAATGATCACAAAACATTTCTTCCATGTTTTAACTTTAATAGTAAATCCCCTTTGTTTGCCAAAAAGTTTAATTTTCAATAATTTAAAGATAAATGAAATGAATGTGTTATGCCTTCATTTGATAACCAGATATACAACACAGAATTTCTAAGGAAAAAGAAAACATTTCATAAGGCTATTTTAAGAATAAATAACAATAAAACATTAGGTGACAAAATAAAACATAACTTTATAATTGTCATTTTATAATCATAGCTATAATTATTATAACACCTAAAATACGTTGCGTGTACAAAGTGTTTGTTTCAGTCAGTTGAAGGGTGAGTACATTGTGTGCACATGATCAGGATGGGACCACCTCCGCCACATTTTGAGAAAGGAAAAACCCTGTTTGCAGGACTATGCATTATTTGGATAATTAGTCAAAAACAACAACAACAACAGTTATGTCTGATTCTGTTGCATAGAACTGAATAAAAATAATACATTGATATTTAATATTTATATATTTTCTGTCCAATTTTCTTTCAATAAATGTGTGGTTATTTTATTGGCTTGTGGTTTTTAAATTCTGTGTCATTAAAATTGAGTTAAATTAAAAAGTCTTACAAAATTACTTTATATTATTTAATAAAAAAAATATTTATTACAAATCATTTTCGGTTTAGGTTTTCGACCAAGCACATCCAGAATTCTCGGTTTCGGCCCAGAATTTTCATTTCGGTGCATCCCTACCATTTACTGTATCTACACACAGAGCACTGTGTTTGCAACCACATGCTCCTTTAAAGGATTACACACACACACACACACCAGTATGCAGAGAGACATTTAAGAGGGTTTATTCTCCAAATAACTTTAATTTCATGTTGCTGAAAAATGTGTTAATAAATGTTGTGTATGGACTCTTGTTTTTGTTCCACGTTAGCTTCCTGTCCACTAATTTTTGCCTCTTACAAAAGCCAAAAAGGCTTCTAAGACGACAGTAAAGGCTTGTGTCATGCCTGAGCTGTAGTTAGGCTGAAACTTGAAAGTTAAGTTGCACAATGTTTAGGTTTTATTATATATATATTTTTTATTACTATTATTTTGATTTATGTCTTAGTTTTAGGTTGTACTATGTTTACCTTAAAGTTTAAAGTAATTTGAAATTGATTTTTATATATTTGCATTTTGAATGTATTATGGCAATTAAATGCACTAAATGGGTTTAGTTTTCACATTTATTAATATATGCAATTTCAGCAATAAAAATGTTAATTTTTCTAAAAAGGAAACAAATTACTTGTTCATTTTAAGAGACCTGTCTTATTTTCTCTTGTATATTTAATATTGCTCTTTAATAAAGAAAAAGTTGTTCTTATCCGATTACTCGATTAATCGATGGAATTTTTTCGGTAGAATACTCGATTACTAAAATATTCGATAGCTACAGCCCTAAATGGATAGTTCACCCAAAAATGAAAATTCGTACACATTTGAAATGACAGTGACAGAATTTAGATTTTTTTTTTGGCTGGGCTATTCTAACAATTGGGAAAAACTAGAGAAGTAATGCACCATAGAAAGGCCCCTTTTCTGCCACATTTAAAAGTGCTGTAAATATCTTTATATTACATACAAAAAAGGTCCCTACTACTTTGACAGATATCATTTGAAATAGGTGTCTAGATAAATTACTAGATTTAGTCTAAAAAGGCAAGACTAAAGGCATTAGTCCTAAATAAAAAAAAGAGTCTGGAAAGCAAATCATCCTGTTTTAGCTAATTTAAAAATACTCTTTACTTTACTTTACAATAATTTTGCATATATTGATTTGCTAATATCTAGTTGATTGAAATTCCTTTGGAGAGCAGAAATCTGTTGATGCCAATGACAGCATGTTCTGGTGCAGTTAGTTCTCTTCCATTAGTGATGTTTTCCTCATTTCGATGGTTGCATTTCTTTGGATGACCTGTAGATGTCTCTAGACCTCAATGTTTCCTTTCACGTTCCTTTCAAATTATGTTCATTATGTGATTTTGCAGATGCAAAGAGGGTAATGAACGTGTAGATGAAAATCTTTTCCCTGCTCAAAATGAAGAGTCCAAACTTCATCTAAATAAAAGAACAGTAAGAAAATTAAACATAAATAATATCTAAAACAACAAACGTTTTGACTTGTTTTACTTTTTTTGAAATTGAATGGTTGCTGTAAGAATATTATACATATCTTGGTAAATGTTAATAAATAACCTCATACATGCTTTTTTGTTTTTTTCATTGTTTTTGCAGCACCGTTGCATGCAACCTAGAGATATTCCTATAAAGACCCCTGAGAATGACCGGCGGCTGAAGAAAAAATTAGACAAGATGATGGAAGGCCTGATCTCCTCATCCCCCGTTGGTGAGAAAAGCACACGTTTTTTTTCTTTTTCTGTTTATTTCATTCAACAATTTGTGAAGGTTATTGTGCATTTGGGATTTTGTTTTAATACAGTTTCCGACACATCACCGTTCGTTATTGATGAGGAAAATGGAGTAGTGTACAGTCCTTCTTTAAAACGCTCTGACAGCATGGCTCAACGACTGAGAGAAATGAGAGCTCAACGTGAACATCTCTCACCCACTGGTATTTCCTCAAATCCTTTTGAGAACGAGTTCTCTTTCATAGGTTCACTCAACGCTGCATAGCTTTACGCATTGGGAACACCCCCAGGTGTGACGATTGTCTGAAGCCCTTATAGAATCACGCCAATTCATTGGCTGATGGCGCGAGATACCGCCCCTACGTCATACGTGATTGACATAGACCCGCGCTCGCGCCATCTAACTGCAAGTACTGCGAGAATTTTACGCTTAAAACCTTGCACGCTAGACTCACGGTTTTTGATCGATCGGTTTTTGTTAAGGAGCTTCGCAGGGCTACCGACTTGGTGGCGGCTGAGCGCCACCTGTGGCTGAATCTTACAGAGATCAGGGAAAAGGAGAAGGCTTTCCTCCTCGATGCCCCGATCTCCAGCTCTGGCTTATTCGGCGACGCGGTTAACACCGTAGTCGATAAGTTCAGGGCTGCTAAAACGCAGTTAAGCAGTTCATGCCACATTGTGCACACGAACCGGCCTCTGCCTCGTCCTCTAGGGAGTATGTGTATGTGTGGACCGTTCCAGCCAGTGGCGTAAGTTCCTACAACTGTTGGTGTGTTTTGGTGCAGGCCGCAAAGGGCTAGCCGCGTCTAAACACAATATCCCACTGGGTTAGGGATGCTATTTCGTTGGCCTATGAGGTGCGCAGTCTGCCTTCACCTCTAGACATCAGAGCTCATTCCACCAGAGGGGTGGCCTCCTCCCAAGCTTTGTTTAGATGGGTTCCCCTGGAGGACATTTGTATGGTGGCAGGTTGGTCCTCTCCCCATACTTTTGTGAGGTTCTACAACCTGGATGTGAATACAGTTCCTGGTTCCCAGGTTCTTTCTGTTTGAGCCAGCTGTGTTTTTTTGGTGTTCTGGTCTGTAATGGGCCAGGTCTGGCAGCGTGTTAGCTTGGCGTGTGTGGTATATCGTTCCCAATGCGTAAAGCTACGCAGCGTTGAGTGAACCTATGAAAGAGAACGTCTCGGGGTTACATACGTAACCCATGTTCTCTGAGTAGGAAACGAGACGCTGCGTCCACTGCCAAGCTCCTCTTGCTGTCGACCTGCTTCTTCGACAGGAAAATCTGAGAAGTAAGATGGCGCAAGCGCGGGTCTATGTCAATCACGTATGACGTAGGGGCGGTATCTCGCGCCATCAGCCAATGAATTGGCGTGATTCTATAAGGGCTTCAGACAATCGTCACACATGGGGGTGTTCCCAATGCGTAAAGCTACCGCTATCCGCTTAATTCACTATTTCAAATTGTTTCTTTTTGATTTGATAATAATGAAAACCTTTTATCCACCTTATTTAAAAACGAAGTTAGAGAGGGCACGACCATTTGTAACTTGAATGTGCAAGGTTTCCTGTGTCATTTGTTTTGGGTTAATTTACCTGTACAAAAACAGTCTGTTATGCTGCTTGAAATTTCAAACTGGTATTTGTACTGGTGTTTATCGTATTATTTTAATCTATTACAATCAGTGCAGATTTGTGCAGTTTTCTGCACTTTATTCTAGGGCTGGACAATAATTCAATATCAATATGTATCGCGATATAATATTTTTCAGTAACGGTAATATGATTTTTAAACACATTTCGATATGCATTACCAGTGTTTCCCATACATTGATTTATTTGTGGCATTTGACGTCATTGAATAAACTGAGCACTGCATGTTTCAAAATCAAAATGTGGCGCGGGTGTTTTATATGAATGTATCTCTTCAGGGAACCGACTGTCTTTAGAAAAGTTTCGATGGTATTTTCATTTTATCTGATAAAGTTGCGTTCATCTGCGGAGCTGCTTTGTTTACAGCCATTACTGGAAACCGCAAGGTCTACCGCTCTTAAAGCGCCTCCTGCTGGCAGAGAATCAGTTTGCATTTTCAGTACGCCCGTCTCCGTCTCTGTTGCTCTTTTTTTTTTTTTTTTCTGCAGCAATTCAGAGCACTTTTCATACTCTTTATCCTGGCTGAAGCACATTTGTTTCAATCTATAAGAATAATCCGCCTACACTACCAGTCAAAAGTTTTTGAACAGTACGATTTTTAATGTTGTTTTAATTTTTATTTTTTTTAAAGGAGACATATTATGCCCCTTTTTACAATATGTAATATGTCTCTGGTGACCCCAGAATGTGTCTGTGAAGTTTCAGCTCAAAATACCCCACAGATCATTTATTACATCATTTTGAAAATGCCTTTTTGAGTGGAAGCAGAAACACTCTGATTTTCGTGCCTGTTTCTTTAAATCCAAATGAGCTGCTGCTTCCGCCCCCTTTCCTGAATAGAGCTGTACCATTTCAGCTCGTACCTGCTAAAAACGTATTTTTTGGTTCTGATTATCATGTTTATCACACTGAAATCATGCGTTTTAAACCATTTTAGTTTAGACTTCTGAAATACGGTTTTCTGAGTGCACACATCCGAAACACATGGACAGAAAGCGGCTGTCACAGCATGTGAGTAAACTAAGTTCTCATTCACACACAAGTTTACGTTAAAAACACACGAGTTACAAAAACAGTCAGTTATGTCTGTGAAGGTAAACAGCTGGGAAATAAATCGCATGATTATTTTAGATCTGTGGGGCAGCAGTATACAGTAAATAAATCAATAAATTCACTGCTCTCTTGTCTCCTCTGAAGCTGGGACTAAATAGTGTTCTGTGCTCGTCTGTGCAGCCAAAGGCAGAACAGTTTGCATGTTTTGCTAAAACTTTCACCATGGCATTAGAGCTGGTACACCGTTGTCGCTTGCGAAATCAAAATGACGGCGCCGTGGGTGGAAACTTACAGATTAAGGGGTGGTAATATTATAATGAGATCCCTTTGCCACGTCACCAAGGGAGCGAAATCAGACGTGCTCGTTTTTTCAGAAGCTTGCAGAAAAAGACTTACTAAAACAAAGTTACTGGGTTAATCTTTTTCACGTTTCCTTGGTTGGTAGATGCACTGGGGACCTAATTATAGCACTTAAAACCTGGAAAAGTCACCTTTAAGAATTCTCTTCTGCTTACCATGCCTGCATTTATGTGATCCAAAGTACAGAAAAAAACAATATAATTATATTTATTTGAATATAATAAAAATATTTTTATTTGAATACATGTAATTTATTCCTGTGATCAAAGCTTAATTTTCAGAATCATTACTCTAGTCTTCGGTGTTGCATGATCCTTCGGAAATCATTCTAATATGCTGATTTTCTGATTATCAATTTTTAAAACGGTTGAGTAAATTTTTTTTTTCAGGATTCTTTGAATAAAAAGATCCAAAGATCAGCATTTATCTGAAATAAAAAGCTTTTGTAACATTATACACTATAATGGAGGGGGGGATTATTAAAATTAATACTTTTATTTAGCAAGGATGCTTTACATTGATCAAAAGTGATGATAAAGACATTTATAATGTTACAAAAGAGTTCTATTTCAGATAAATGCTGTTCTTCTGAACTTTCTATTTATCAAAGAACCCTGAAAAAATTCTACTCAGCTGTTTTCAACATAATACTAAATGTTTTTATGAGCAGCAAATCAGAATATGAGAATGGTTTCTGAAGGATCATGTGACTGGAGTAATGATGCTAAAAATTCAGCTTTGAAATCACAGGAATAACTTACATTTTAAAATATTTTCAAATAGAAAACAGTTATTTTAAAATAACTTTAAAATGTAAAATAAAATTTATAGTAAAAATATTTCAAAATGTTACTGTTTTTGCTGTATTTTGGATAAAATAAATGCAGGCTTGGTGAGCAGAAGAGAATTCTTTAAAAAAAAAAGAATCTTACTGTTCAAAAACTTTTGACTGGTAGTGTATGTTAGCCCATAGTTTGAAGTTAAAGATATTAAAATTAATAAGGTGAGTCTGAGATGTTTATTTGGCAGTGATTTCACATTTCTTGTATGAAAGCTAAAACAAATAAAAGGTGAACATTAATTTATTTGTGCTGTTTTTGTTTTTTTCCCTAAAATATTATATAGTTTTATAGGAGGTTTCATAGACTTGGCAAATTCATTTTTCATAAGTTTGTTGGTACAGACATCTGTTGTGGGCATTCTTGGCCGTTTTGATGAGGATTTTTTTTATAGCGTTCATATCGATATCGGAATTATATTGTATTGACCGAAATTAAGAAATATATCGTGATATAAATTTTGGCCATATCGTCCAGCCCTACTTTATTCTTTTAGTTATTTACCTATAGCAGCTAATGAATCAGTAAAAAGAAAATGGCAAAATAAGGTGGATAGGATTCTTAAAAAATTCCCCTATTCTTTCTTGGGTGCAGGAACGTACCCCACACCATATTGGAGAATATTGCCACCCTATATTGTGAATAGTTTGCGCACATATAACCCAAATTATTTTTATTTTTTTTAAAGGTGTCATGAACTGATAAACCAAAATCCCCTTGATCTTTTCACATATAAGAGGTCATTGTACTATAAAGCATCCTGGAAGTTTCAGAACTCAAAACTTTCTCGTTAGTCTAGAACAGCTTATGTCGAAGCAAGTCTGCCAAAATGACTGCTTGTGGAATGTACCACTCTGATGTAATAGTGTCGGTAAACACTGCCTCCGCAGAAGATCGATGCCTGCTTCTACATCGCTGCCTGTTTAGCCCCACCCACTGATTCACGCATGTAGTGTTGACGAGAGAGACAAGGCGCTGTGCAGCGCTAAGTTGTGGAAAAAATTGTCTTTGCATTGCCTTCCTTCTGATCCCAATATTAGGAACGAGTGGATGAAGTTCCAGACCACATCAGTAAGAACTTGGTCCACTGTTCACTTCATTTTACCGCGTATTCGTTTACAAACAAGGCACAATTCGATGCAGGATTTTCAGAAAGATTGAAACTAAAAGATGCTGCATCGACTATATTGGATCTGACAGTAATGTCACAACACACAAGTGTGAGTAACTCTTTTTATTATGTGATTACAATTGCTTTGTCTGTTAAACAGATCGTTTGATATGAGTATTTATGCGGTATTAACTTAAATCACAGCAGTGTCAATCTGTGAAGGGCTTAGACTGTCAAACATACACAAATCTTAGCCAATCATAGCAGTGGACATTTACTTCCGAGTCTACAATCCGCCACACCTATTCAAACAGAGCGTTCAGATGAGGAGGGTCAAAAACAGAAAATAGCCTATTACTTCTAAATTGTGATGTTTTTTATTTAAAAATCTTGATAACATTATAAGTGGACCTCAGAAAACAGTACAAAATAAAAACAGGCAGTTCATGACCCCTTTAATAAATGCATTGAGAAAAATAAATGAATTATTACACTCTACAGCATTGGTCTCAAACTCAATTCCTGGAGGGCCACATCTCTGCACAGTTTAGCTCCAACCCTAATAAAACAAACCTGATCCAGCTAATCAAGGTCTTCAGGATTACTAGAAACTTCCAAGCAGGTGTGATTTGGAGCTGGTTGGAGCTAAACTCTGCAGAGCTGTGGCCCTCCAGGAATTGAGTTTGAGACCACTGCCCTACAGAATCTGTACACACTGTAGAAATAAAGGTCTTTCAGGTATTTATTTAATTTTGTCTTGTCCCTTAGCCTCACAGATGCTGGATAGTGCCTCAGGATGTAATTCACCTTTGAGACCACCTCTTGGGGCATCACCAACTCTGTCTTTCTTGCAACAACTAGGTTTGTTGAAACAAAAGTCTTTTTTGGTAGTAGAATAATTGTAGCTTTTAGGGATGCACCGAATGTTCGGCAACCGAAATTGTTCAGCCGAAAATAGCAAAAAAAATCTCTTTCAGTGTTAAGCCGAACAAGTGAAATGACCGAATAAATTGTACCGAACAATGACATTTTTGGTGACGCAATCAAATGGCAACCAGCGTAGAGTGAGAGGCGCACAGCAAACATGTTGGCAGTGTGGAAGTGGAAGCATTTAAAATTGTCTGAGAAAGACCCAAAAATCATTGCAAGCACTGACAGCACGAGACTATTTAGTACTGCATTGCATGTCTTTGTGAAATGGCCTTAAACAATTAGTAAATAAACTGCATAATGTTTTGTTTTCATTCTGACAGTGCTGCGTGAGCTCGCGGCGCTATCTGCTTGTTAGCCAGGGTTCAAAGTCCAAAGTGCGAGGAAAATCTGTGCTGAAACAGCATTACTAATCAGTTGCTCAGTAACATTTTTATGAATTTTTACAAGGCATGGGTGTGACAATGTGATATGTGCGACAAACTTGTCATTTGTTTGACAAAAATCTTCCCAAATTTGTAATGAGAATCATTTATAACTATATCTCTGCTGTGTTGTCAACAACATTCATAAATGTTAGTACTGCAATTTTACTGTTCTGTAAAATAAAATAAAGTAAGACGATAATAATAATAATTACAACAGTTCTATTAATACATTTATTATTATATTCACACACAGTGTTCAAATTGGAATCTGTAATATTTTCTGATGTTTTAAAAGTCTCTTTTGCTCAGCAAGGCTGCATTTATTTGTACAATAAAAATATAAAAACAGTAATATTGTGAAATATTATTACAATTTTAAATAACTGTTTTGTATGTGAACATATAGTAAAGTGTAATTGATTGCTGTGATCAAAGCTGAATTTTCAGCATCAATACTCCAGTCTTCAGTGTCACATGATCCTTAAGAAATCATTCTAATATGCTGATTTGCTACTCAAAGAGTGTTCAGTTTTTTTATTGATTTTGTTTCTTTGAAAAGCAAGACAAAAAAAGTACATTTAGAATTTTTTATTTATTCAATGGTGAAAAAAAAAAAGTGAAAATACATGGGGGAAAAAAACGTGTTCGGTATTCGGCCTTCGGCCCAGTGTTTCATTTTGTTCAACTTAGGCCAAGAATTTTCATTTCGGTGCATCCCTAGTAGCTTTAGTAACCATTTTGCATTATATAAAACTAAATATGTTGAACTTAAACTTTTACAGAGGAAGAACCTTTGGATTGCTTCTCAACCTCTCACTATCATTCCTCCAAGAAAAGAGATGAACAAGAAAAACAGAACTGTAATAAAAAGTTAACAATGAAAATGACAAGTAAAGCAAAAAAACAAACACCTCCTGAATCAGACACAGCCATGGTTAAGTGTAATCTGGCCGGTGCTGAACCACATAGTAAAGTCTCACCTATATCTTCCAGATCAAGAAGGTCTTTAGTGAACAACACTGGAGGAAAGAAACAGTCCACTTTAGAGAGTTACATTGATAATACCTGTTCTGAAAGAAAACAAAGCTCACACCTCAAACCACAAACTGAAAACAGTGGAATATCTACAGAGTTATCTGGCAGCCCTGAAAGTTCCTTGCCTGAAAGCCTGACAAAAACCAATCACAAAAACATCAAAAGTATACAGCAATCCAGTGATCTGCAGACCAGCTCCAAATGTTTATATTCCAAGAAGAAGCAGACCTCATCAGGCAGTTGTTTTACAGAAATTGAAAGTGATGGATCGTTAACTCCCAAGCCTGTTCGTAAATTTCAACGTCAAACTTCTGCTGTTTTGTGTTCTGCTGACTCGGTTGGTGATGTTCCTAATAGAGATGATGTGGATGGTGAGGTGTTTGAAGACTACTTCTTACCAGCCAACAATGCCCTTAAACAAAGGGTCATTTTATTTGGGTCGACCCCAGAAAGATTGCACATGCCCGCTTTTGACCTGGAGGACTCAAACAAGAGGAAGGGCAAGAGATCATTTGGTAAAAAGCGAAAACATGAAAATATTGACATTAAAGACTTGTTGGTTGGCTCATCGGGCCCTGCTCCTGAGACACATGAACCAAGGCCTGAATGTTTGTCTGTGGGGACATGTGAGTTGCCCAGGTTTGAAGAAATAAAACTTGAGGCATCGGCAAAGAAACAGAGGACACAAACTAGGTTAAGCTCTGCTGTTCTTTCTCAAGGGAAGAAGCGTAAAAGCTCAATTGAGCTCAGTCCTCAGACTTCAACGGCTACTTCTCCAGTGTCATCCTCAGCGGTTAATGTGAATCTACAAATACAGAACTGTCTTGAGACTGCCCCTGACCCCAAACATGCCATTGAAAAGAGACAGATGGGTTTAAAAAGTATGTAAATTTTAATTTTATTTTATTAGTATTAAATTGGATCTTGCTTATCTCTAAACACAGCTGAGTGTATGAAAATGTAAAAGCTTTATTTTAGGTGAAAATTTGCACCTTAGAAGCCGTTTCAAATTGTGGCTATGCAATGACATAGGTCCCTGCTACACGGTGATAAGATTAAATTCTTTACATTGTTATACTTGAAAGCAAGGAATATCCTTTTTGTTAGTTAAGAAACACTTCACAATAAAGCATGCCTTTTAAGATGTTGCATGGTTGGTTGAATAAACGTTTTAAGAAACACTCTTATCTGCTGCTCAGCTGTGTCACTGTGCACCTGCTGTGTGCTGCTCTCCTCTCAGCTCAGCTTGCTTTCTTTGTTTGCATTATATCAGTTGTAGGGAAAGAAAATGAAAGCACAACTGATGGGAGCATTGAGAGAAGTCCTGAAATGAGTAGCAAACCAAGACATATGAAAAAGGACAAGTTCATGAAGGTAAAGTAGCTACAGTTTTAGTTTTTTAATGTCTTTTAGATAGTACTAAACATTTCCGTTGGGCAAAAAATTAAGACATTTGTGTGAGTTCATTTATGATTTAAGATATATTTGAGAAATTACAAAAAATAAATCTGTGAACTCCATATCACACAAGTAGTACTGGCGTGTATTTTATTTTATTTTTTTGACAAAGGTACATTATTGCTCTTGAATTTGTACCAAACCAAATTTATTGTATAAATGTAAACAAAACGCAAATATTGAGATGACTTTAAGACGCATTGCTGTTGGCACGAACTGTTTATCCAAATTAACATGAAAGTAAACTTGAATGTATTTTGGTCTGTTTTTTTTTTCTTTTGATGGTGTGTGTGTGTAATGCAACCTGTCCTTGTTGACATCTATCTAATTTGATTATTATACTGTAGAATTTGATTGGATAGGACAAGTAACTTTTTTCCTCTTGTAGACAGAAAGAGCTGTTTTCCATATGTAGGTTTTGTTTTTGTTTTTTTGTGCCTCTTACATTTTAACAAGCCTTTTTAAAGCTGTGTTTTATGTTTTCAGCCAAAGCTTTCAGCTTGATGCTTCTGTGGAGCAGCATAGCATGGCCTAGTAATAGAGCATAGTAATTATTTCTGATGCAGATGTTATATGCTACTCTCTTTGTTGCTTTCCTGGCTTCCTGTGTGTTTTCTTCACCACTGTGACTTGCACCTGGCGAGTTCTCTTTTTGCTTTCCCTCAGCCTGAACAAAACTCCCTCCTGGAACAGAGAGAGAGGGCTTTCACCTCTAGAGGCCGTCTCTGTTTGACTCAAATTTATCACATCGGGGTCTATTCCATTGTGGTAAATAATTCACAGATGGGTATTTGTCATCAGTATTCCATTACTTACCTTTGACAAGATTAGAGTAAACCAACTTACAACAGTTATATTGAAAGAATCAGAGTGGATGACCTCACAGGTGATCTGGATGCAGTGTATGGCTTCTCCTCTGGGACTTTTCCTCTGAGTGAAACTCACACTCAGGCCAGGGTTATTATAGTAAACTAAAAGTACAACCATAAAAATGTTTTTGTTTCTTGGAATAATATAAATATATATAAAAATAAATAATATAAATGACCTCACAGTTGATCTGGATGCGGAGTATGATTGTTTAAATTGGGAACAAATTGGGCATGAGCAGGATTTTAAAAAATAAAATGAAAATATAAAAACTAATTCAAATGATTAGTGACTACAACAAACAAGTTGTAAAAGTAAAGTAACACGAACTTGTGTATAATTGTTTTGGTGTTATAATGAGAGGTGATCTGGTGTTTGAGTTTGTAGTTGTTTGTTTTGATAAGTGGTGGTTGCAAAGTGTTTTTTTTTTGTGTTTTTTTGATGGCCAATGGCAATATCTTAGAGCTGAAATGAAATGTATATTTATTGTATATATTTACTGAAGTAGAAATTATTTGAAATTATCCAAAAAAAAAAACTTCTTGAGTCTGTAATCCTACTGTAGTATTTTTCACAAATAGAGACATTTAATAAATTGAGTATGCATAAAACTGTATTAAACGCAAACTGCGCTCAGTTATCTGGTATGTCTGTGTGCACTGGGAATCTTCTTTTTTTTTTTTTTTTTTTTCATGTCATGTAGACCATTACTATATTGCAATACTTTATATCAAATTTATAAGCTTTTAGTAGTTTTGTTGGGAAAGGCCAGAACAGAGACTGGCCCCCGTTTCTCTCTTTGTGACTAGAGACCACATATCAGAGTGCATGTACCGGCCACGAAGCTTAGTGTGTCATACTCAAAAGAATTTCCTTCATTTGTGCAAGGGGTTCACACCAATATAGTAATACCGGTAATGTTTGTGTGTGTATATAATATATGTATAAATATGTGTGTGTGTGTGTATATATATATATATATATATATATATATATATATTAGGGTTGCACGATACACCGGTACTGCGGTAGTATCGCGATACTAAAGCTTAAAAATACCCACGGCGCCATACTGGCATAAAGTTGGCTTGACGTTGGACGTTCGATATTCGCATATTTAGGGACCGTCTCTAAAGTTACATGCGATATTGGTATACACTTTTCTAACTTCAATAGCATTTGAGCAGAATGACTTGCAGTCATAAAAACAACTGTAAACTACATCTAGGTGTCAACTATAATGCACACCTTTTACATTTTTTATATTTATTAAAATCTACTGTAAATCATATGTAAAAAAAAAATGCTATTTTTCACTACCGAATGGGCTCAAACGTAAATTTAAAGCTCAATAGCATTTGAGGAGAATGACTTAGTCATAACACAAACTGTAAACTGATCATCTAGGTGTAAACTATAATGCACACCTTTTACATTTTTTTATATTTATTAAAATCTACTGTAAATCATATGTACAAATTGCTATTTTTCACATAAAAATGGTCTCAAATGCAAATTTAAAGCTCAATAGCATTTGAGTAGAATGACTTACAGTCATAAAAACAACTGTAAACTGTTCATCTAGGTGTAAACTATAATGCACACCTTTTACATTTTTGATATTTATTAAAATCTACTGTAAATCATATGTAAAAAATGCTATTTTTCACTACCGAATGGGCTCAAATGTAAAATATGCCATAATTTAAAGCTCAATAGCATTTGAGCAGAATGACTTACAGTCATAACACAAACTGTAAACTGATCATCTACGTGTCAACTATAATGCACACCTTTTACATTTTTGATATTTATTAAAATCTACTGTAAATCATATGTAAAAATGGCTATTTTTCACTATGGTTTACACCTAGATGAACAGTTTACAGTTGTTTTTATGACTGTAAGTCATTCTGCTCAAATGCTATTGAGCTTTAAATTTGAATTTGAGCCCATTTTTATGTGAAAAATAGCCTTTTTTACATATGATTTACAGTAGATTTTAATAAATATAAAAAATGTAAAAGGTGTGTATTATAGTTGACACCTAGATGAACAGTTTACAGTTGTTTTTATGACTAAGTCATTCTCAAATGCTATTGAGCTTTAAATTTGCATTTGAGACCATTTTTATGTGAAAAATAGCAATTTGTACATATGATTTACAGTAGATTTTAATAAATATATAAAAATGTAAAAGGTGTGCATTATAGTTGACACCTAGATGTACAGTTTACAGTTTGTGTTATGACTAAGTCATTCTCCTCAAATGCTATTGAGCTTTAAATTATGGCATATTTTGCATTTGAGCCCATTCAGTGGTGAAAAATAGCAATTTTTACATATGATTTACAGTTTATTTTAATAAATATCAAAAATATAAAAGGTGTGCATTATAGTTGACACCTAGATGAACAGTTTACAGTTTGTGTTATGACTGCAAGTCATTCTGCTCAAATGCTATTGAGCTTTAAATTTGCATTTGAGACCATTTTTATGTGAAAAATATCAATTTGTACATATGATTTACAGTAGATTTTAATACATATAAAAAAATGTAAAAGGTGTGCATTATAGTTGACACCTAGATGAACAGTTTACAGTTTGTGTTATGACTGTAAGTCATTCTGCTCAAATGCTATTGAGCTTTAAATTTGCGTTTGAGACCATTTTGTATTGAAAAATAGCCATTTTTAACAAATTATTTACAGTAGATTTTAATAAATATAAAACATGTAAAAGGTGTGCATTATAGTTTACACCTAGATGATCAGTTTACAGTTGTTTTTATGACTGTAAGTAATTCTGCTCAAATGCTATTGAGCTTTAAATTTGCGTTTGAGCCCATTCGGTAGTGAAAAATAGCATTTTTTTTTTACATATGATTTACAGTAGATTTTAATAAATATAAAAATTGTAAAAGGTGTGCATTATAGTTGACACCTAGATGTACAGTTTACAGTTGTTTTTATGACTGTAAGTCATTCTGCTCAAATGCTATTGAAGTTAGAAAAGTGTATACCAATATCGCATGTAACTTTAGAGACGGTCCCTAAATATGCGAATATCGAACGTCCAACGTCAAGCCAACTTTATGCCAGTCGGTGACATTGCATTTTTTAAACAGTAGTATCGTCCATAAGGCAGTACCGTAAGATATGTAGTATGCACGGCAGGAACACTGTTTAAAACGTTAATTTGAACATGCATGCCAGCAGAAACATTACAAGTTGATTGCCAAATGTCTTTCTGCTGTGCTCTGTGTAGTATAGTCTGTGTATACGCTTTATATTGTATTGAGTGTTTCCCGACGCTTCATTTCAGTTTGCAATGAGAAGTTGCACTTGCACGTCTTTATTCATGCTGCAGTTTATCAGAAGAAAGGGTCTGATTCAGACCGTCTGATGTCATTTAAAAAAAAAAAGCAGCTCAAGCATCACTTATTCAACATCATAATATCTTTTTATTCATTTGACCACTTCTAGAACAGGTGTAATAGTTCGTTTCTGGAAGCATCTTTGCAATCACGAAGGCAGTTCCATTCATCAACGGCTTTGCACTTGGTTCTTATCAATCATTATATATATTTTTTTTTATTTATTTATAATGTTATGTTTTAATATACATTCTGCTAACTTGAAAATTTCAAGATATGCGAGCAAAAAATGCTCCTGACAGTTCGGCAATATATGACACGAGCAAGAGTGCTGTTTTTGTTTCGTTTCTGTGTTCGAATCCAAATCTGCGTTGGCTCTGAATCACTGATTCACTGAGCCATTCATAAAAACAGTCATTTGATTCGCTCCTGAAGGATTCAGCCGTTTTGAAAGAATCGTTTGAATGATTCAGTGATTCAATCACGAACTTCTGCCACCTGCTGGCCGTTTTAAGTTTCCAATCTAAAAGTAGGCATATTACATTATTTTCCAACATATTTCTATATTCAGAATTTAGTATTTAAAACATTAATCTCATAACATTATTTATGTAATTATAAATACAGTCTAAATGTATAAATGCACATCTAAATGTCACTTCATGCAGCTTCTGTGCAGTGCTAAGATGAGTTTTGTTTAGATCATCTCATGGATAACAATAGCCAGTCATTCATTCACATGAATTAAGTATTCAGAGAAAAATATTGCCTGTTTTCATTTACATCTATTTATTTATGAAATTTTGATTCTTTTTTTTAGAATTTAATTTTAAATTAACACAATACTGCATGGTATCGTGATACTTCAGCTGGTATAGTATCGTAAGACATTTTTATGGTATCGTGACAACCCTAATATATATATACACACACACTAAGTATTGGGACACCCCCTTCTAATGAACAGGTTTGACTACTTTAGTAATTTCCATGAGTACAAATCTTAATGTTTAAGCATATAATGATATTCTAGGGAATTGTGTGCTTCTAATTTTATAGCAATAGTTTGGACAGGACCCTTTTCTATTCTAACGTGACAATGCATCTGCGGATAAGGCAACGTTCAAGAAGAAATTATTGATTCAGTCAGTTTGGAACAACTTGACTGGTCTGCATAAAGCCAAGTCCTAATCCCAGCTGAACACCTCTGGTGTGAATTTAAATACAGACCTTGAGCCAAAAACTCATCACCAAACACCAATGACTTGTACATATGGGTATAGTCATTTTAGACACTTCCAAAACTTTTGCAACAGAGATTGAAAACATTTTGGAAGTGCCTTTTTCTGTTCTAAAGAAGGGGGTGTCACAATACTTTTGCCCATATAGTGCATGTACAAGTCATTGGTGTTTGGTGACGAGTTTTTGGCTCAAGGTCTGCATTTAAAGTCACACCAGAGGAGTTCAGCTGGGATTAGGACTTGGCTTTAGGCAGACCAGTCAAATTGTTCCACACTGACTCAATCAATAATTTATTTTTGAACCTTGCCTTATACACAGAGGCATTGTCAGGTTAGAATAGAAAAGGGTCCTGTCCAAACTGTTGCTATAAAATTAGAAGCACACAATTCCCTAGAATATCATTATATGCTTAAACATTAAACATTGTTTTCATGGAAATAGCTAAAGTAGTCAAACCTGTTCATTAGAAGGGGGTGTCCCAATACTTTTGGCAATATAGTATATATATATATATGTATATGTGTATATATATACGTGTATATATATGTGTATATAGATGTGTGTGTGTGTGTGTGTGTGTGTGTGTGTGTGTGTGTGTGTGTATATGTGTATATATACAGGTATATGTATAGACATATATATATATATGTGTATGTATGTGTGTATGTGTGTATGTATGTATGCATGTATGTATGTATATGTATGTATGTATATGTATATATATGTATATGTATGTACAGTGCACAGCATAAATGAGTACACCCCCATCTGAATAAATATAAAATATGTATTTTCTTAATAATCACAAATATAATTAATGGAAAGATGGCAAAATTGAAATGTATTAAACATATACTTAATAAAAACGACAAAATATATGCCAACATTTTCTTTAATATAAGTAAATTAGCCAATTTAGTTTAAATGAAGGACTGCAGAAATGAGTACACCCTAGATTTAATTCAGCAAATGTATAATACTCTAGTACTTAGTATGTCCTCCAGAACTTTAAGTATACTGCTCTGGCCCTTCTTGGCACTGAGTGTACAAGTTCATGACAAATTTTCACATCTGTCCTGTTTAACTCCTGGAGGACGACCTCCTTAAATGCTCTGGTCTTTAATGGCAAGTTTTGCTCAGCTCGTCTCTACAGAATCCCCCACAGCTGCTCAAGAGTGCTAAGATTGAGTGAAATACATGTCCACTGAAGGATTTTCACCTTGGGAGAATGAATATCTTCATTGTCATGCTGAAAAAATGCCCAATAATGCAGGGAATGAGGGGAGGGTAGCATCTTCTGTTTCAAGTTTTTGTATTCCATCACACAGTAGTGTGTGAATTCATGACAGCGTTGATAAAGCACAACTCCCTCACACCTTCAGCACTCATTCATCCCTATACAAGAGCTTTACTAGCACTGAATGTCACTGTGGGTACCAAACACTTCTCACTGTACTCCTCCTCTAGCAACAACAGAACATTTTGGATGCTTTTGGATCTGAAATGATTGACTTGGTCTCTTGAGACCAGAGTATGGATTCCCAGAAGTCTCTATTTTGTAAATATGGGCCGTGGAAGAGGTTAAATTAGTTTATTTTGCTTTGGCTACAGTAGGGTAAATCTAGTGGTGACAACAACCATGCATGTCACTTCTGCAGGCTGCGTCATACTCTGTGAGATAAAGTGTCACTCTTTTCATAGCTTTTGCAGGCTCTGAGACACTTGCATGTTATTTCTCCTGCTCTTTTTCTAACAAAAATTCACTCATCACTAAATGAAAACTTAAAGTAAAGACCTGATTATTTCAGGAGCCTTGTCACAAGTCCATTGTTTTTGAATGTCGATGCTACTTCTGCTATATTTTGACACTTAAAACAATAATTTGGTATTCCTCTTGTAACATTGTCCTCTTTTATGCTAAGGAATAAGTCACCTAGCAGTTCTCTCCCAACTGGTTCCACTGCTGCCAGCATTAAGTCCGAGTATGATTCAGAGTACTATGTAACACTTTTAATTGTCAGAAAATTACTGGTCTTTAAAAGTTTTAGTTCAATATACTCACCTGTTGATCAAAAATAGCCTTAAACATTTTTTTTAGAAACTTTCAGGAGGGTGTACTCATTTTTGCAACACAACATTTTATCACTTTGATAAATGAAAATCTTATTTTGATGAATAATTTTGACATTCTTCTTTGGTAATTGATCAAGCAGGCTTGTTGGAACATTATATCTCCAAAGAACCCTAACGTGTCATCTAAGTAAAGAGTATTTGCTGAATTTGTTAAGTATTAGAGGGGGTGTACTCATTTATGTGTGTGTGTGTGTGTGTATGTGTGTGTGTATGTATGTATGTATGTATGTATGCATGTATGTATGTATACAGACCAAAATTATAAACGCAACACTTTTGTTTTTGCCCCCATTTTTCATGAGCTGAACTCAGAGATCTAAGACTTTTTCTATGTACACAAAAGGCCTATTTCTCTCAAATATTGTTCACAAATCTGTCTAAATCTGTGTTAGTGAGCACTTCTCCTTTGCAGAGATAATCCATCCACCTCACAGGTGTGGCATATCAAGATGCTTTTTAGACAGCATGATTATTGCACAGGTGTGCCTTAGGCTGGCCACAATAAAAGGCCACTCTAAAATGTAAAGTTTTACTGTATTGGGGGGTCCGAAAACCAGTCAGTATCTCGTGTGACCACCATTTGCTTCACGCAGTGCAACACATCTCCTTCGCATAGAGTTGATCAGGTTGTTGATTGTGGCCTGTGGAATGTTGGTCCACTCCTCTTCAATGGCTGTGCGAAGTTGCTGGATATTGGCAGGAACTGGAACACGCTGTCGTATACGCCGATCCAGAGCATCCCAAACAGGCTCAATGGGTGACATGTCCGGTGAGTATGCTGGCCATGCAAGAACTGGGATGTTTTCAGCTTCCAGGAATTGTGTACAGATCCTTGCAACATGGGGCCGTGCATTATCATGCTGCAACATGAGTTGATGGTCATGGATGAATGGCACAGCAATTGGCCTCAGGATCTCGTCACGGTATCTCTGTGCATTCAAAATGCCATCAATAAAATGCACCTGTGTTCGTTGTCCATAACATACGCCTGCCCATACCATAACCCCACCGCCACCATGGGCCACTCGATCCACAACATTGACATCAGCAAACTGCTCACCCACACGACGCCATACACGCTGTCTGCCATCTGCCCTGTACAGTGAGAACCGGGATTCATCCGTGAAGAGAACACCTCTCCAAAGTGCCAGACGCCATCGAATGTGAGCATTTGCCCACTCAAGTCGGTTACGACGACGAACTGCAGTCAGGTCGAGACCCCGATGAGGATGACGAGCATGCAGATGAGCTTCCCTGAGATGGTTTCTGACAGTTTGTGCAGAAATTCTTTGGTTATGCAAACCGATTGTTGCAGCAGCTGTCCGGGTGGCTGGTCTCAGATGATCTTGGAGGTGAAGATGCTGGATGTGGAGGTCCTGGGCTGGTGTGGTTACACGTGGTCTGCGGTTGTGAGGCCAGTTGGATGTACTGCCAAATTCTCTGAAATGCCTTTTGAGACGGCTTATGATAGAGAAATGAACATTCAATTCACGGGCAACAGCTCTGGTGGACATTCCTGCAGTCAGCATGCCAATTGCACGCTCCCTCAAAACTTGCGACATCTGTGGCATTGTGCTGTGTGATAAAACTGCACATTTTGGAGTGGTCAGTGTGTATATATATATATATATATATATACAGGTGCTGGTCATATAATTAGAATATCATCAAAAAGTTGATTTATTTCACTAATTCCATTCAAAAAGTGAAACTTGTATAATGCATACATTCATTCCACACAGACTGATATATTTCAAGTGTTTATTTCTTTTAATTTTGATGATTATAAGTGACAACTAATGAAAACCCCAAATTCAGTATCTCAGAAAATTAGAATATTGTGAAAAGGTTCAATATTGAAGACACCTGGTGCCACACTCTAATCAGCTAATTAACTCAAAACACCTGCAAAGGCCTTTAAATGGTCTCTCAGTCTAGTTCTGTAGGCTACACAATCATGGGGAAGACTGCTGACTTGACAGTTGTCCAAAAGACGACCATTGACACCTTGCACAAGGAGGGCAAGACACAAAAGGTCATTGCAAAAGAGGCTGGCTGTTCACAGAGCTCTGTGTCCAAGCACATTAATAGAGAGGCGAAGGGAAGGAAAAGATGTGGTAGAAAAAAGTGTACAAGCAATAGGGATAACCGCACCCTGGAGAGGATTGTGAAACAAAACCCATTAAAAAATGTGGGGGAGATTCACAAAGAGTGGACTGCAGCTGGAGTCAGTGCTTCAAGAACCACTACGCACAGACGTATGCAAGACATGGGTTTCAGCTGTCGCATTCCTTGTGTCAAGCCACTCTTGAACAACAGACAGCGTCAGAAGCGTCTCGACTGGACTGCTGCTGAGTGGTCCAAAGTTATGTTCTCTGATGAAAGTAAATTTTGCATTTCCTTTGGAAATCAGGGTCCCAGAGTCTGGAGGAAGAGAGGAGAGGCACAGAATCCACTTTGCTTGAGGTCCAGTGTAAAGTTTCCACAGTCAGTGATGGTTTGGGGGTGCCATGTCATCTGCTGGTGTTGGTCCATTGTGTTTTCTGAGGTCCAAGGTCAACACAGCCGTATACCAGGAAGTTTTAGAGCACTTCATGCTTCCTGCTGCTGACCAACTTTATGGAGATGCAGATTTCATTTTCCAACAGGACTTGGCACCTGCACACAGTGCCAAAGCTACCAGTACCTGGTTTAAGGACCATGGTATCCCTGTTCTTAATTGGCCAGCAAACTCGCCTGACCTTAACCCCATAGAAAATCTATGGGGTATTGTGAAGAGGAAGATGCGATATGCCAGACCCAACAATGCAGAAGAGCTGAAGGCCACTATCAGAGCAACCTGGGCTCTCATAACACCTGAGCAGTGCCACAGACTGATCGACTCCATGCCACGCCGCATTGCTGCAGTAATTCAGGCAAAAGTTGCCCCAACTAAGTATTGAGTGCTGTACATGCTCATACTTTTCATGTTCATACTTTTCAGTTGGCCAAGATTTCTAAAAATCCTTTCTTTGTATTGGTCTTACGTAATATTCTAATTTTCTGAGATACTGAATTTGGGGTTTTCATTAGTTGTCAGTTATAATCATCAAAATTAAAAGAAATAAACACTTGAAATATATCAGTCTGTGTGGAATGAATGTATACATTATACAAGTTTCACTTTTTGAATGGAATTAGTGAAATAAATCAACTATTTGATGATATTCTAATTATATGACCAGCACCTGTATATACACATACAAATGCATACATATATACAGGTGCATCTCAATAAATTAGAATGTCGTGGAAAAGTAAATTTATTTCAGTAATTCAACTCAAATTGTGAAACTTGTGTATTAAATAAATTCAATGCACACAGACTGAAGTAGTTTAAGTCTTTGGTTCTTTTAATTGTGATGATTTAGGCTCACATTTAACAAAAACCCACCAACTCCACCATCTCAACAAATTAGAATACTTCATAAGACCAATAAAAAAAAAACATTTTTAGTGAATTGTTGGCCTTCTGGAAAGTATGTTAATTTACTGTATATGTACTCAATACTTGGTAGGGGCTCCTTTTGCTTTAATTACTGCCTCAATTCGGCGTGGCATGGCACTGCTGAGGTGGTATGGAAGCCCAGGTTTCTTTGACAGTGGCCTTCAGCTCATCTGCATTTTTTGGTCTCTTGTTTCTCATTTTCCTCTTGACAATACCCCATAGATTCTCTATGGGGTTCAGGTCTAGTGAGTTTGCTGGCCAGTCAAGCACACCAACACCATGGTCATTTAACCAACTTTTGGTGCTTTTGGCAGTGTGGGCATGTGCCAAATCCTGCTGGAAAATGAAATCAGCATCTTTAAAAACCTGGGCCCGTATTCATGAAAAATCTTAGTGCTAAGAGTTGCTCCTAGTAACAAAATTCTTAGAAATGTGGGTGTTTCCTCTTAAAATTAAAGAAAAGATCCTAGTAAAGAAAAAAGTAATTCAGAAAGCATCTTAACCCTTAAAAGAGGTCTTTAAGGTCCAAAATTGTTAGGAGTACGGACGAGGACTTTTAAGGGGCTTAAGAGTTTCTTTAGCAGTGGAGAAAATGGACGAAACATGAAGAGGGAGAAGAAATGTGTTGCACACAATGCATGACAGTGAGTTAATAAGACGCTACACATTAGATCGTGCAGGGATCATGTTTGTGACCGATCTTATTAGAGACACGCTAACATCTCCGACACCGCGCAGAAATGGCGTAGCACCCGAAATGGACGTAATCACTACATTACTACTATAAAATACGTTAAGTATGACAGCATGGTAAATAAAAAATAAAGAATACATATATTGTGTGTGTGTGTGAGTGTGAGAGAGAGAGAGAGTGCAGTAAAACAGGAAAAATTACGCCTGTAATTTCAAAGTGAAGGCTTATAATAGACCCTACTCTTAAAAGCGCGCTTTTATTTCCTTCTTGGACAACCAAACAATCACAGTCTTCAAAAGACTGTGTCATAGCTAGCAACGGGGTCAGCCCTGCCTCCTCACTAAGATAAAAGTTTTTGTCTTTTCCTCGCTCAGAGTTGCTCTCAGATTGGTCCTGAATCACTTTTAAGCTAAGACTCCTAGTTAGAATTTTTTAAGCTAAACAAGGAGCTCTCTAAAAGGATTCTTAGAATCTTTATGAATACGGGCCCAGGTCAGCAGAAGGAAGCATGAAGTGCTCCAAACTTTCTTGGTAAACGGGTGCAGTGACGTTGGTTTTCAAAAAACACAATGGACCAACACCAGCAGATGACATTGCACCCCAAATCATCACAGACTGTGGAAACTTAACACTGGACTTCATGCAACTTGGGCTATGAGCTTCTCCACCCTTCCTCTAGACTCTTGGACCTTGGTTTCCAAATGAAATACAAAACTTGCTCTCATCTGAAAAGAGGACTTTGGACCACTGGGCAACAGTCCAGTTCTTCTCCTTAGCCCAGGTAAGACGCCTCTGACGTTGTCTGTGGTTCAGGAGGGGCTTAACAAGAGGAATACGACAACTGTAGCCAAATTCCTTGACACGTCTGTGTGTGGTGGCTCTTGATGCCTTGACCCCAGCCTCTGTCCATTCCTTGTGAAGTTCACCCAAATTCTTGAATCGATTTTGCTTGACAATCCTCATAAGGCTGCGGTTCTCTCAGTTGGTTGTGCATCTTTTTCTTCCACACTTTTTCCTTCCACTCAACTTTCTGTTAACATGCTTGGATACTGCACTCTGTGAACAGCCAGCTTCTTTGGCAATGAATGTTTGTGGCTTACCCTCCTTGTGAAGGGTGTCAATGATTGTCTTCTGGACAACTGTCAGATCAGCAGTCTTCCCCATGATTGTGTAGCCTAGTGAACTAAACTGAGAGACCATTTTGAAGGCTCAGGAAACCTTTGCAGGTGTTTTGAGTTGATTAGCTGATTGGCATGTCACCATATTCTAATTTGTTGAAATAGTGAATTGGTGGGTTTTTGTTAAATGTGAGCCTAAATCATCACAATTAAAAGAACCAAAGACTTAAACTACTTCAGTCTGTGTGCATTGAATTTATTTAATACACGAGTTTCACAATTTGAGTTGAATTACTGAAATAAATGAACTTTTCCACGACATTCTAATTTATTGAGATGCACCTGTGTGTGTGTATATATATGTATATGTATATGTATGTATGTATTTGAAGTGAGTACACCCCTCACATTTTTGTAAATATTTTATTATATCTTTTCATGTGAAAACACTGAAGAAATTACACTTTGCTACAATGTAAAGTAGTGAGTGTACAGCTTGTATAACAGTTTACATTTGCTGTCCCCTCAAAATAACTCAACACACAGCCATTAATGTCTAAACCGCTGGCCACAAAAGTGAGTACACCCCTAAGTGAAAATGTCCAAATTGGGCCCAAAGTGTCAATATTTTGTGTGGCCACCATTATTTTCCAGCACTGCCTTAACCCTCTTGGGCATGGAGTTCACCAGAGCTTCACAGGTTGCCACTGGAGTCCTCTTCCACTCCTCCATGACGACATCACAGAGCTGGTGGATGTTAGAGACCATGCGCTCCTCCACCTTCCGTTTGAGGATGCCCCACAGATGCTCAATAGGGTTTAGGTCTGGAGACATGCTTGGCCAGTCCATCACCTTTACCCTCAGCTTCTTTAGCAAGGCAGTGGTCATCTTGGAGGTGTGTTTGGGGTCGTTATCATGTTGGGAGGGTATCATGCTCTGCTTCAGTATGTCACAGTACATGTTGGCATTCATGGTTCCCTCAGTGAACTGTAGCTCCCCAGTGCCGGCAGCACTCATGCAGCCCCAGACCATGACACTCCCACCACCTTGCTTGACTGTAGGCAAGACACACTTGTCTTTGTACTCCTCACCTTGTTGCCGCCACACACGCTTGACACCATCTGAACCAAATAAGTTTATCTTGGTCTCATCAGACCACAGGACATGGTTCCAGTAATCCATGTCCTTAGTCTGCTTGTCTTCAGCAAACTGTTTGCAGGCTTTCTTGTGCATCATCTTTAGAAGAGGCTTCCTTCTGGGATGACAGCCATGCAGACAATTTGATGCAGTGTGTGGCGTACGGTCTGAGCACTGACAGGCTAACCCCCCCACTAGGGCTGAACGATTAATTGCATTTGCGATAATATCTCGATATGAGAAAACGCGATTCTTCAACCGCAGAGGCTGCGATTACACTTTGTCACGTGACACGCGAGAGTAGGAGTAAAGCGGTGTGTTCGACTTGAAGATCGATCGTATGACATCAAAGTACGGCAAGATAAAGCATAAGGAGACGTCCGCTCTCTTATAGCTCTCACAGTACTTTGATGACACACACAGCCATCGGTCCAGCAGCGCTGCTTCAAGTCAAACACATCTAAGCAGTCTTCAGAGGAAGCATCAAGTTGGCACGCTATGTTGCCAAGTCCGCAGTTTGCCGCGGGTTATTTTCGTGTCTGCGGGTCTTACATAACATGCAGAATTGACGCGCTACATGTAAACGATATCCTTTGTTGTATTTTCCTGTCAAAATAACGGAGTTCCTTTGGAATTCTTCAGCTTTTAAGAACTGCCGGGTTCTCTGCTAGTGGGCGGAGCTAATGCGCAAACGGCAATCTCATTGGCCGGCGCCCACCTATCATCGTCCCTGTTTTGATTTCAGCGAATCAGTTCGAGCGAACGCAGACAACCTGATTAATATTTATGAACCCAGCAGCTTAATAATCCTTAGTGCGTTTTATACTGTTATTAGTAGTAGAATTCGTTGTAGTTTTGTTATCTTATCAGTATTATTTGTAGTTTTCTTTTTCCTTTTTTTATAGAAACACTAAATGACAAACAATATCTTAAGCACCACCACCAGTCCTAAGTTCAGTCAACATGACAAATATGCATTATACATGGTTATTCTAATTACTAAAGTTCTATCATCATATACTGCTCAAAATTAATGCTAAATTATCATAATATCATATTATAATGTTTTGACTGACTGATGCTAAGTGAGATTTTAAAAAAAAAACTGCCATTTTACAAACATAAGCTTTATATAGATATAATTGAAAATCATTCAATTGATTATTGTAAATATTATCAACCCTCTATGGACACCTTGGCAATATAATCTCCATTGGCTTGTCATTTTTTTTAGTTTACTCACCAGACCAATATTAATTATCTGATATACTATAAAAAATGACAAGCCAGTGGAGATTCTATTGCCAAGGTGTCCATAGAGGGTTGATAATATTTACAATAATCAATTGAATTTGATAGGTGTCTCTCACATTGTCCCACAGAAACATTAAAATAGTGTAAATTAGTGTGCAATGTTTTATAATAATAATTTATTCTATTTAGTGTCCATTTCATTCATTTAACATGTAATATTGGGGACATCCAATATTTGACATATTTGAACATTTAAAAAAAAAAAGTAACAATAGTTACTTTCCCTGGTAATTAGTTTATTTTATAATGATGTAACTCCGTTACTATTTGTGAGAAGTAACTAGTAATATAACTAATTACTTTTTTAAAGTAACGTGCCCAACACTGCATACTATACAATGATTTATTGCTTGTCTTTGTTGAATAATACAGAATATAAAGAGCTTTAAAAAATAATTGCATTATTAAATCGCAATATTGGTAAAAAAAATCGCAATTAGATTATTTTCCAAAATCGTTCAGCCCTACCCCCCACTAGGGGTGTGCAATATATATTGTCTGTGATAATATCGTAATTGTTGTTTTAACGATGTGCAATTTGACATTATCGAGTATTTTGCAAAAACCAAACAAAACACCCCAACAGAGTGCTCGCATTCATTATGTGAAGTCTAGACTAGAGCGCGTGCGCATTTAGAGTGTTCTTTCACTGCATGCATGATTCAGTCTATTAAAATGCATTAAAAATTATCACAAAATTCAAGATATGGGGGCAGAAAATGTATGTGTGTGTGTGTGTGTGTGTGTATGTGTGTGTATATATATATATATATATATATATATATATATATATATATATATATATATATATATATATATATATATATATATATATTTATTTATTTATTTATTTATTTATTTTTCATATAGTTACAATCACATGAAGAGTGCCGTTTTTTTGTTCAAAAATAAGCATTATTGTGATATTTATTTTATACAACAGTTCAATAAACAGTAAGTTAATATTAAGACACTTACGATTTAGACACCATATTGCCTGTTTTTGCTCCATTTCACCAACAACAAATTATTCCAAACAGCCACATCACTGTTTTGCATCTCTGAGCAAGATGACGATGTTTAGTTCCTGAATGAATCAACCATTTAAATGATTCGGTTCATTCGCAATGACTCACTTAACAGTGACTTGCTGCCCCCTACTGGCGATTTTAATTTCACATTCAAAGTATGTGTTCATTTTAAACTAATTTCAAATATCAGTATTTAATGTTTTATGTTTAAAATATCAAAACATTATGCATTTATAACTGCAGGTCAAAGCAGTCCATATCCCTCTGAGCTGCATTAAACAGTGTGTAAATACATCTAAAGGCCACTTCAGATGCAACTTCTGCAAAGATGAATTTTGTTGATACTGGTTTCATTTGTTTGGTAACAGCCTAAATGTCTTATTATTCTAATTGACTGATTACATGTAACAATTTGACTCAAAAGATGCATACTTTTAGAAAACAATGGCTTTATTAAAGGTAAAATTGCTTTATTAAAGGTAAAAAAGGTAAAAATCAATTTAAAAACTTATATGAAAAGATTAATTTATATCACTGATGTGAACTGACCACACAGAATATGAAGAATATCAAAAACTGCAGCTGTCCACAGAGTCAGATATCAGCACAATAACACACTCTGCAAAATATCGTCTAATTATCGTTATTGAAAAAAATCCCCAAAAATATCGAGATATCATTTTTTTTCAATATCGCACACCCCTACCCCCCACCCTTTCTACCTCTGCAGCTGAGCACGTGCACTCAACTTCTTTGGTCGACCATGGCGAGGCCTGTTCTGAGTGGAACCTGTCCTGTTAAACCGCTGTATGGTCTTGGCCACCGTGCTGCAGCTCAGTTTCAGGGTCTTGGCAATCTTCTTATAGCCTACGCCATCTTTATGTAGAGCAACAATTCTTTTTTTCAGATCCTCAGAGAGTTCTTTGCCATGAGGTGCCATATTGAACTTCCAGTGACCAGTATGAGAGAGTGAGAGCAATAACACCAAATTTAACACACCTGCTCCCCATTCACACCTGAGACCTTGTAACACTAACGAGTCACATGACACCGGGGAGAGAAAATGGCTAATTGGGCCCAATTTGGACATTTTCACTTAGGGGTGTACTCACTTTTGTGGCCAGCGGTTTAGACATTAATGGCTGTGTTGAGTTATTTTGAGGGGACAGCAAATTTACACTGTTATACAAGCTGTACACTCACTACTTTACATTGTAGCAAAGTGTCATTTCTTCAGTGTTGTCACATGAAAAGTTATAATAAAATATTTACAAAAATGTGAGGGGTTTACTCACTTCTGTGAGATACTGTAGGTATGTACAGTGTGTGTGTATGTATATATGATCTGAAAATATTGACTTTTTGCTTCCAATTTCATAATGATTTCATTTCATAAAGTTCATGGAACATGCAGATGGATGCTCTAAGCACAACACATATCAGATGAAGTGACTTGTATTGTTTTTATCCACTTTTAACTTTAATATTTGGTATTTCCACCTTTTGCAGCAACTATAGCAGCACATCTCTCTGGCATAGTGTCAATATATTTCCTGAAAACACTAATGTTATCCCATGACTTCTGCAACTCAAGCCAAAGGCTTTTGTAACCCAGATCATTAATCTAGGTCACTAATATTTAATTGAAATTTTATCTAATTATTATTGCTATAATATTTAGAAAAGGAGAAATATGCTGAAAGATCGCTCTACAAATAAAAAGAATAAAAAAAGAAGTTCCTGACTGATTCTTAATTGGGGAGGTGAGAGTTTAGCTCCGCCCCTGTTGGATGGTAGCGCATGAGCAGACAGAATGAGAACGAACTTGAATGTGAGAAGACACAGTTGTACAAATTCGATGAAAATACAGTTTATTAATCCAGCAATAGATTATTAACAAGTTAAGACCCAGATTAGTGAGATGCACACGTGGTCAGAATTGTTGGTACCCTTGCTAAATATGATCAAAGAAAGCTGTGAAAATTAATCTGCATTGTTAATCCTTTTGATTTATTATTTTAAAAAATTCACAAAAATCTAACCTTCCATTGGAGAATAAGAATTTAAAATGGGGGGAAATATCATTATGAAATAAATGTTTTTCTTTAATACACATTGGCCACAATTAACTGTACCCTTTTATTCAATACTTTTTGAAACCTCCATTTGCCAAAATAGTATAGGAGTTTTCTCCTATAATGCCTGATGAGGTTAGAGAACACCTGACAAGAGATCGGAGCCCATTCCTTCGTCCAGAATCTCTCCAGATCCTTCAGATTCACAGCTCCATGACGGTGCTTCTTTTCTTCAGTTCACCCCACTCATTTTCTATAGGGGTCAGGTCAGAGGACTGGAATGGCCATAGCAGAAGCTTGATTTTCAAGTCAAGTCAAGTTGAGCTTTATTGTCATTCCGCTACATGTAGGGACATACAGTGGAACGAGATGTCGTGCCTCACAGGACCACGGTGCTACATAAATACAGACATACAACACTGTAAACCTATACACAACTAACCTACTGACAGATTTTGACTAAGTATACTATATATAAATGTTTACCCTATACAACTAAAGATAAAAAATACAAACTATACGAATGCTTCACATAATACTGTACATGTGCAGAGAGAAACATTGTGAGTCAAGCAGCTGACTGGGGAACAGTACAAAATGATTTGTAGTGCATGAGCATGTAAACATACATATATTGCTGAGTCTTTTGTGGGATTATGTACACACAGCAGTGTGTGAAAAGTGTCTAGTGCGCATAGAGGAGAGTGTGTTACAACAGGTGGTTTGTACAGGCCCACTCACCTGTGTGTAGCACACTTTGAATTGCACAAAAAAAGTTCACAGTTTTTTGCTTTGGTGTGGTAAGGTTGGGGGGGGGTCCATGTTTCAGGAGGTAGGGGTTTGCATGGGGTTTCAGAGGGGGGCGGGGTGATTTGAGTTCAGGGCTCTCACAGCCTGTGGGAAAAAGCTGTTGAGCCGTCTGGCGGAGCGGGCTCTGATGCTCCGGTACCGTCTTCCTGATGGTAGGAGCTGGAAGAGACTGTGGGAGGGGTGGGGTCCTTCATGATACAGTTGGTTTTGCAGGAGCATCGTGCAAAGAAAATGTCCAGGATGGATGGGAGAGGGGCACCGATGATCTTTGCAGCCGTGTTCACTGTCCGCTGGAGGGTCTTACGGTCAGCAGCACTGCAGTTCCAGTACCAGACAGTGATGCAGCTGGTCAGCACACTCTCAATGGTGCCCCTGTAGAATGTGGTGAGGATGGGTGGAGGGAGACTTGCTCTTTTCAGCCGGCGGAGAAAGTGTAGGCGCTGTTGTGCCTTCTTGGAGAGTGACATGGTGTTGGTGGTCCAGGTGAGATCCTCCATGATGTGCACCCCCAGGAATTTAGTGCTGCTGACTCTCTCCACAGTCGAGCTGTCGATGGTCAGTGGGAGGTGGTCAATGGAGTTCCTCCTCCTGAAGTCCACCACAACCTCCTTTGTCTTCTCCACATTGAGGGACAGATTGTTAGCGCCACACCATTCAGCCAGCTGTGCCACTTCCTCTCTGTAGTGCGTTTCATCGTTGTTGCTGATGAGACCTACCACTGTTGTGTCATCAGCAAACTTGATGATGTGGTTGGAGCTGAACTTGGCAGTGCAGTCTCGGGTCAGCAGCGTGAAGAGCAGCGGGCTGAGCACACAGCCTTGTGGGGCACCTGTGCTCAGTGTGGTAGTGCTCGATGTGTTGTGGCCGACACGGACTGACTGAGGTCTTCCGGTTAAAAAGTCCAGGATCCAATTACAGAGGGAATTGTTAAGGCCCAGCAGGTTTAGTTTATTTTTGAGCTGTTGTGGGATTATTGTGTTGAATGCCGAGCTGAAGTCAATGAACAGCATTCTAACATAGGAGTCTTTATTTTCTAGGTGGGTGAGAGCCAGGTGGAGGATGTTGGAAACCCCGCGTGTCGTGTCGTTGCGTCACTCTGGGGATGTCCTTCTGTTGTTGCTTGTTTGCTCGGTGTTGTTTAATGCTTGAAGTTCTTTTCGCGTAGCTTCAGGCTTTCGAGGGTTTCTTCAGAGATTTGACTAAGTGTTGGTTATATGTTCAAAACTCGGCCAGATGTTATGGCTGCGAGCTTTTTGGAGTAGCCCCAGTTTCAAAGAAGCGCGCGATTTCCAAGCAGAGCAGAGAGAGAGAGAGAGAGCAGCTGGGAGTCAGTTTTAGGCCGGAAATTTCGGCCCCTCCCACTCGATGCTCTTCCAATGAAATAGGTCTTGAAGGGCGGAGGTCCGCCTACACAAGGTTCCTTCCTGTGCATACATTATCTGCCTATTTACGTTGTCACATGAAGAAAATATCTTTTAACACGTTCTAATCACACATTATTATACTCAATATTAACTTCCCATGCACACCAAATTCTTGCATTTGTCCTGACCGTTAATATGAAACCAAACATAAGGTATTCGACATACATTAACAGCTCTCATGCTAAAACTAACTCAAAAGGGTTCTATTTAAAGATTAGAAATAACACATCGTGCATATGATGCTATAAGTGTAGTACTCACTTTACAGGAGAAAATTATACCTCAAAAGATTATAAAAACATACCATTGATTACAATGACACAGCAAGCTTATAAATGACATAAAATACACATTGATATATTTTGTAAAATATATTGTATATATTGCTTTTGATAACAGCAACAGGTATTAATTGTCTTTTGGAACACTTTATAAAAGTTTGAGTCTTTGTTCGGTTAAAGAAATGAAAGGCACATATCCTTGCAATGTCCTGGGAGGACGGGAGGTCGTAAAGTCACTTTGGGTCATGAGAATGTCACGTTTGTGGGGATCTGGTCTTTCTTAGCTTGGACGTCTGTCGTAAAACGTCTTTCTTGTTGATAAAAATCATTGAATTATGCGTTAACGATCAGAGGATCCATAAAGTTTGTCGTTTTGACCATTGCCAGATGTTTACCTCAAAGCTCTCCTATTTTGAGAGGTTTCTTTACGATGATAACCCAAAGGCATGGTAGGAAATTGGCCAGCCAGTTGGGTGAGGTGCTCTTCCTCTGTCAATTTTATGACTTGCAGATAGAGACGAAAGTTTCTTTAAGCCTGAGGAATTTTGTGGTTGCACTTAGTGTGTGTGTGTGTGTTCTTTCCTCCACACAGGTCCTACACATCCCCCTTTTGCTCGGTGAGGTTCCCATTGCGAACGTCGGCGGGCACTGGAACAAGAAGCAGGGAGAACAGGCACACACAAGACACAAACAACATCTCCATCACTGACTGAATCCTGGTGTAGGGTAATTTGGGAAAGAACAGGTTAGGAACTTGAGAAGATGTAGGGGTGCATTCTTTAGGATTACTGGCAATTGAGTCATTCCGATTGGTTTGTCAGGGGTTCGATGAGGCGGTATAGGCGTGATCTCAAGCAGGTTGGTTGAGTTCTCAGGTTCAGGTTCTTGGTCGGTTTTATCACGTCGGAAAATGCGTGGGACGCCTGACGTGCATTTGTTGAAAGACTCTTGAACGGCGTTCACTCGCTTGTGTAGGAGGAAGGCCAGTGTCAATGTCACAACGTACCCTACAATAGTAGAGATGCAAAGCGCTGTGTCAGCGGCAGACCAAGACCGAATAATAGGCGCGCCAGCGGGCGGAAGGCGAGCGATAGCTTCTAAAGCTGTATCAACAGGAGTCAAGTCAATAAGTTGCGTTCCTTCCTCCTTGATCCTTTCTTCCAATTCTGGATCGAGGACGAAGGAGTGCTGTTTGAAGAAGGGCGAGATTTCGATTTCAGCCTGATACTCGTCGTCAGTAAGGTGATACAATGCTAACTCGTCAATATGGAGGATCGAGCCCTTAGGGACAGTGATCCATAAAGTTTGGTTGGGCAGGGTAAGGCGTGTGGCTGTGTCGTGTTGATCGTATGTGAGGGTAGCTGTTCGTGCTGGGGTGTTGACCAGCCATCGGTTTCCGATGATTTCAGCTTGCGTTACCTCAACTTGAGAACGTGGTGTCGCTTCGGCGGGGCAGCTAGTGTCGGGTCTAATGGATTCTAGGCCGCAGATGCCCTCAGTATTATCGCGGACGAAGGGTTTACTCGGGCAAAGGAAGTGAATGTCCTTAGTGAGCGTACACATCCTTAGGTTTGGGGCCAAGTACAACTGCTCGTTGTTATCGTGATACGCAACGACTTCAGGAGTGTGGATTTTGACATAGGTGTTCCCCTGCCAAAATCCCACATTCACAACGTCTTTGAGCCGGTAAATGTTATTCGAGTCGATAATGGGCAAACTGAGGAGAAAGGCCAAGTCGCCTGCTTCCGGGTCTTATGTACAAGGGAATAGCGTTACCCAGGGAAAAGGCGAGATGGGTTTGGATGGGACTAGCAGGGCCCGCGGTGGCCGAAGTTAGGATGTTTTGGACAAGGTTTAAGAGGTATCAAGTAGTGTGCAATCCTACCCATGGCTAAGTTATCAATCGAGGACTTACTTCACGTAGCGTCTGTCATGATTTGGCGGGTCGCCTCGATCGGTGGATAACGGTTCTCACAACGAGTTACAACGACTTATTGAAGGGAGTCAATCTTAATTTTGGGACCTGGATTTAAATAATTGGTAAAGGGAGTTCCCTGATGAGGGGACTAGAGGGGAGAGGAAATTATAGTGAAAGAAGAAGAAGGAGAAAAAACAAAAACAAACAAAAAAACAAAAAAAACAAAGAGAGACACAGGTGAAAGGAAACAACAAAACGAGAAACGGTGGCACAAGGACACCGAATGAGGTTAGGCAGCAAACGAGTGTCACGTGTGAAGTAACTCCTCTCTACTAGAGGTTGACTCTAGCAGTGCAGCTGAGGAGAGAGTGTAAGTGTTGCTTCTCAACAAGGTCGCTATATGTTTTCCTAACAACAGAAATTAGGTTAGTGTGGTGTAGAGCATATGATTGTCGGTCTGTGTCAGTGGGTTTGATCTTCCCCCTTTTCCGGTCGGCTGGAGCTCTGGTGCCTCTTTATCTGGTTTCTATGGACCCATCGAAGGACTGGCTCGCTGCGCCCTTGTCCGATTTTGATTCGGTAGGCGACAGGTGAGAGCTTGTCTACAATCGCGTGGGGTCCTGTCCAGTGAGGTAGGAACTTCTTTGACAGGCGATGGGGAGCGTTCTGCCTTGGTCGGGCGAAGCTGTAGTACCACACTTTGTCTCCGACATTGAACTCATGGTGAGAGGCCTTTTGGTCGTAGTAGGCTTTACGACCTTCCGCACTTCGTTGTAGTTGCCGTTGAGCGAAGGCGAAAGTCGTTCTCAGGTGCTGATGCAACTCTTCCAGGTATTGGTGAGTGGTATAGGCGGTGACGAGGTTCAGGTCACCAGGTTGGTACAGCAGGTGTAGCGGTAGCGTCATGTTTCTCCCTGTCATCAATGTGAACGGGGGTACGCCGGTAGACTGGTGAGGGGTGGCTCGAGCAGCCATCAGTACCAGCGGAAGTTTGATATCCCAATCCTTTTGATTGGTGGCCACATACTTCTTCAACATGCTGACCACTGTTTTATTGGCCCGTTCAACTTGACCCGAGGAAATTGGGTGATGGCTTATATGGAGCTTGGCCTGTACACCGAGGAGTTTCCACACTTCCTGCATGATGTCGGCGGTGAAGTGGGTTCCGCGGTCAGAGTTGACCCTTAAAGGCAGTCCAAATCTTGAAAAGATGTGGTTCATTAACAGGCAGGCTGTTGTTTCTGCTGTATCATTGGGAGCTGGGAGGCACTCTATCCACTTCGTGAATTCGCAGACCACGGTGAGGAAGTATTTGTTACCTCGCGTTGACCGTGGCAGGGGTCCTACCCAGTCTATTTGGAGGTCCGACCAGGGGAAAGTCATTCCTTTCCTTTGCAGTGGGGCTCGGTGGTTTGGGTTTGCCGGTTGAAACTGGCAACACACCAGGCATCCTTTTACGTATTCCGCCACGTCTTGCTGCATGCCAGGCCAGTATGCTACTTGCTTGAGTGTTTCATAGGTGGCCTTGGCGCCGTGGTGTCCTGCGCATGGTGCATCGTGGGCGTGTGTCAGCATCATCCCCCTTTGGCCGTGAGGGACTACGAGCTTTGGCGTAGTTAGGGGCTCAGGGACATACGTGAGCACACCGTCTCTCAGATGCAGCATGTGCTTGATTGAGTGGAGCGTGCGGAGCTCGGAGGAAGCAGCTAGGTCGGAGGAGGAAATAGGATGAGTTAAGGGGTCGGAAATGTGAGCTGCCATAGTTCGCAGTGTTTGATCTGCCTTTTGGAGTGTGAGAAGATCGTTAGCAGCGAACTGAGGTGAAATGGCAATGTGGGAGGAGGTGGTGTTTTGTACGCCAGTGGCGTGTTGGCGGCGGGTTATGGCCGCTACTGAAGGGTTGGGAGGGAGGGCTTGAAGTGTCCAGGACTCTCCGTGTAATGCACCTGCTTTGGCGAGGGCATCGGTTTGGTCATTGAAGTCTTTGTCTTGTCCTGGTTGACGTGAATGACCTCGAACCTTTTTCCAATAAACGATAATGTCATGTTCAGTGACAATGGCATCGCCTGCTTGGAATAGTTCCTGGTGTTTGACAGGCTTGTTGTTAGCTGTCTTGAATCCATTCTGTTTCCATCCAGCTAAATGGCATGTGAAGCTTAGACGGGCGTAGTTCGAATCGGTACAGATGAGGAGTTCTTTGATGTTGTGGGATGCCGCCATCTGAAGTGTGATGAGGATGGCTGCTATTTCAGCATATTGCGATGAGCGAGGGCCTAAGTTGAATTGCTGCGATGGGCAGGGGTCGTTGTTGAGCCAGACCACTCCCGCTCCAGCTTGTAAATTGCCCTTGTGGTTGTAGGAGCAGCCGTCGACATATGCTGTGGGCATTCCTTCACATACATTCTCCTCGAAGTACCTGTGATTCGTCAGTTGAGGTTGTGGCGGTTCTTTAGGTTCCGCTGGAGTATGCAGCGTGTCCGTTGAACAGTTTTGGCAGGCCGCTAGCCCGTTTCCAAGTGAGGATTTGTAGTTTTGGGCATATCTTGCCTCGACGTCTCGTCCTTGGAGTGTCATTAGCCAGGTAGCTATGCGTGCGTTGGTCACCACGCCATCTCTGATGCGTTGACTGTTTAGGAAGGTGACCGGCTGATGACAAGTCTCGATGATGACTTTCTGTGCACCGATGTAATTAGAGAAACGCTGGATAGCCCACACAGTGCAAAGCAACGCCTTTTCGCAGTTTGAGTACTTGCACTCTGGGGGAAGCAGCGTTTTGCTGGCATAAGCGACCACTCGTTTGTCTTTGTCATGGAGCTGGTATAGGCCTGCGCTGAGGCACTGATTGGAGAATCCAGCGTCCAGATAGAATTCTTTTTCTGGGTCTGGGTAGGCAAGGCACGGAGCAGAGCACAGGCGCTGTTTGAGCTGGCCCATTGCTGTGTCCTGTGTTTCCGTCCAAACGAAGGGTTCATCCTTTTTCAGGAGGGAAGTTAGTGGTCGTGCGATGTCAGCGTAGTTTTCGATGAACTGTCGTGAATAATTGCACACTCCCAGAAAGCTTCGCAGCTCAGAGATGTTAGTCGGCGTCTTTATGCTTTGGATTGCTTGGGTGCGGTTAGACTGTGGCTCGATGCCGTTTTTTCCGACAAGCAATCCGACATAGTTCACCTTGGTTTTGCACCACTGTCCTTTGTGAAGGGCGATCTTGGCTCCTGCCGTTGTCAGCTGATTTAGGACGTGATTGATTTCTTTGAGGTGGTCTTCCACACTTGAGCTTTTCATCAAAACGTCATCTACATAGACAAGGTTGCCTCTGGCTCTGGCGTCAGGGCATGCTTTGTTCAGGAAGATGTTGAATTCTGCTGGTGAGTTGGCATAGCCGAAGGGACACCGTGTGAAGGTGTACTGTCGATTACCAAAGGTAAATGCCAGCTTGTGTTGGTCATCGGGATGGACAGGGATTGTCCAGAACCCGGAGGCGACGTCCAGTGTGGAAAGGATCGTCGAGCCTTTGATTTTTGGAATTTCTTGATCCAACTGGGTCATAGGCCATCGTGACAATGGTACTTGCTGATTCAACTTGCGATAGTCGATGGTGGGCCGCCATTTGCCGTTTGGTTTTAGGACTGGCCATATCGGGGCAGAGTATGTGCTGTTACAGGGCCGGATGACCCCCTTTTCCAGCATGGAGTCAACAATCTCTTGCACTGGCTCGTATGACGCTATTGGAATCTTGTACTGTCGCACAAATGTGGGTGGCGCCTTTGGGTTTGTTGGGATGCGCACAGTGTGGATGTTTGTCAGTCCACAATCCAGGGAATCCTTTGCGAAAGAGTCCTTGTATTTGTGCTGAACCTCTTTGAGTCCTTGGCAATCCGTTTCATTGTGGAGGGCATCCGCCTCACTCAGGATCTGTTGAACTTGTGCGTTGAACCCGGCGTAGGGTTCTTCTGCAGTGAGGTCATTTGAGGGGCTTTGGGCCCCGATGGTCACCTGTGTAGGTGATTCTGTCGCAGGCTGTGTTGAGACAGCATAGACAGCGAGATGAGTGTCATCTGTTAGTTCTGACCGGCAGACGCTTTCTCTGGACACCGGCAGAATGGACGTGATGGCAATGACTTCATGAGGTTTTGTAAACGTTACGGTGTCGTCGTATTCGTCTGACATTAGCTGTGTGGGTATAGGGCCTATGACAGGTACCATCAGTTCAAAGTCGTGGAACGCCTGGCTGATGAGCCATCCCAGGTGATTGGCTTTGGGAACGTGGATGTCTTGGGCCGTACAGTTGTTGAACAACACATACACAGCACGAGATGACACTTCCATGAGAGGTGTGGCTTCCAGAGTCAGTCCGAGTTTTAGGCAGGTCCTGGAAGGTTGGAAGAAGCCTAGCTTACTGTTGAGAGTTTGGCCAGGTCGCATGTTGAGGCGGACGCTGACACTTTTGCTGTAGGCAGGTATTGTGGCTTCTTGCTCCGTGATCATAGCACATGCGTCTGGCATGGTTTGACCGGATTGGAGGTTCTTGAGGTTGACTGACGTTGTCAGTTGGTGTGACAGTGGAGCCCATATGATGTCGTTTACGGTATCAATGCAAGCATTGAGCCGGACCAGGATATCCGCTCCAATGTAGATGTAATGCTGCAGGTCTGAGACAACGAGGAAGTAGTGAGTTAGCTGTCTGTTGTTCCATCGTATGTCCAGAGTGCAGATGATCTTGGAGGTGGCCATGGTTGTCGACCAGGGACTGAGAGGGAAGCGGCTGTGCTTAGCGACATGTGGTAGACACTGATGTCTTTGCTTCAATATTTTGAATAGCTTCAGGCTGATGGCTGAGTTCTCTGCCCACAGGGCAGAGAACTGTAGCCTTAGTACATTAATGTAGCCTTAGTACATTAATTCTGTCTAACTTCACAGACAAAACACAGTGGATTTATCATCACACAATTCATTTTTGATCAAGATCAATAACTATTCTCCCCAGAACGCGTTTCGGCCACTCTTTCCGAGAGCCGCGCCTTAAATTCACTGTTTAGTGACTCAGATGGCAGAAAAATCATTAAGTAGCTAAGTTAATGTTTTCAAACCGGGAGACGGCATGGTTATTTCTCAAATTGGGACACGCAATATGAGAAAAACAGCCCTAGGCCTAAAAAGAGATGTAAGTGAGGAATCCGCTCACTTCTCCCTAAGTGCGCCCTTTTGAGCGACTTTTTGTCTTCCAGACAATTCATATACTTTACTGCAGTTAATTTCTCAAACAACTAAGGTTGCACTTTAATTCATTCAAAACGCATTGCCATGCTTATACAGTACCACAAACACAAACAAACTCTGTCTCTCTGTATCTACACTATTTCTTCCGGTTAAAAATAGGCAAAATACAACAATATGTTTTTCTGATTATGAATATTCAAATCAAATTTATGCTCGCTTTTATCCTCCACCATTCTGTAATGAATTTAATCATTTTTACATTGTTTAATTTAGCTCTTTTGTTTAAGCTTTTAGCTTTAGGGAATCTTACGATTTGATATTGATATGATCAATTGGTATTAATCAAAACGTCCATTGAAATTTAACAATCGTCCAGCGAGTTGTTAGATTTCAGTATATCTGATAAATTCTGTTTATTCTCGTGGCCACGATATAATAATACAGAATTATTTAAATAACCGTATGACAGTTATTAGCTTAGGTAACGTGATCTGAGCCAAGTTTGATTTGAATATTTCACACAGAACACAGAACACTTCTCTATAAATCAAACAAGAGTTTATTTGCTATCTTACTACAATACATGAACTAAGCTAAATAACATAAAACAAAATACATACATACATACACACACGCACAGGCAATGAATTTAATTGAGAATGATTACAATCTAGCACTGTTCTATTTCCACACGATTTTACTCGTGTCGATCATCAAATGGAGAACTCTCTTAATTTTACTTTAGAGATAGATACGACCAGTTCAGCAGAATAGAGATTGTTTGATTACTTGCTTTTAAGTTGAAATGGTCGCTGATCTGTCTTTCGTCTCCCGGATGTTGGAAACCCCGCGTGTCGTGTCGTTGCGTCACTCTGGGGATGTCCTTCTGTTGTTGCTTGTTTGCTCGGTGTTGTTTAATGCTTGAAGTTCTTTTCGCGTAGCTTCAGGCTTTCGAGGGTTTCTTCAGAGATTTGACTAAGTGTTGGTTATATGTTCAAAACTCGGCCAGATGTTATGGCTGCGAGCTTTTTGGAGTAGCCCCAGTTTCAAAGAAGCGCGCGATTTCCAAGCAGAGCAGAGAGAGAGAGAGAGAGCAGCTGGGAGTCAGTTTTAGGCCGGAAATTTCGGCCCCTCCCACTCGATGCTCTTCCAATGAAATAGGTCTTGAAGGGCGGAGGTCCGCCTACACAAGGTTTCTTCCTGTGCATACATTATCTGCCTATTTACGTTGTCACATGAAGAAAATATCTTTTAACACGTTCTAATCACACATTATTATACTCAATATTAACTTCCCATGCACACCAAATTCTTGCATTTGTCCTGACCGTTAATATGAAACCAAACATAAGGTATTCGACATACATTAACAGCTCTCATGCTAAAACTAACTCAAAAGGGTTCTATTTAAAGATTAGAAATAACACATCGTGCATATGATGCTATAAGTGTAGTACTCACTTTACAGGAGAAAATTATACCTCAAAAGATTATAAAAACATACCATTGATTACAATGACACAGCAAGCTTATAAATGACATAAAATACACATTGATATATTTTGTAAAATATATTGTATATATTGCTTTTGATAACAGCAACAGGTATTAATTGTCTTTTGGAACACTTTATAAAAGTTTGAGTCTTTGTTCGGTTAAAGAAATGAAAGGCACATATCCTTGCAATGTCCTGGGAGGACGGGAGGTCGTAAAGTCACTTTGGGTCATGAGAATGTCACGTTTGTGGGGATCTGGTCTTTCTTAGCTTGGACGTCTGTCGTAAAACGTCTTTCTTGTTGATAAAAATCATTGAATTATGCGTTAACGATCAGAGGATCCATAAAGTTTGTCGTTTTGACCATTGCCAGATGTTTACCTCAAAGCTCTCCTATTTTGAGAGGTTTCTTTACGATGATAACCCAAAGGCATGGTAGGAAATTGGCCAGCCAGTTGGGTGAGGTGCTCTTCCTCTGTCAATTTTATGACTTGCAGATAGAGACGAAAGTTTCTTTAAGCCTGAGGAAATTTGTGGTTGCACTTAGTGTGTGTGTGTGTGTGTTCTTTCCTCCACACAGGTCCTACAGTTGCACGATACACCGGTACTACGGTAGTATCGCGATACTATAGCTTAAAAATACCCACGGTGCCATTGCATTTTTTAAACGGTAGTATCGTCCATAAGGCAGTACCGTAAGATATGTAGTATGCACGGCAGGAACACTGTTTAAAATGTTAATTTGAACATGCATGCCAGCAGAAACATTACAAGTTGATTGCCAAATGTCTTTCTGCTGCGCTCTGTGTAGTATAGTCTGTGTATACGCTTTATATTGTATTGAGTGTTTCCCGACGCTTCAGTTCAGTTTGCAATGAGAAGTTGCACTTGCACGTCTTTATTCATGCTGCAGTTTATCAGAAGAAAGGGTCTGATTCAGACCGTCTGATGTCATTTAAAAAAAAAAAGCAGCTCAAGCATCACTTATTCAACATCATAATATCTTACAAGAAAGTATTCTCGCAGTTTTATTCATTTGACCACTTCTAGAACAGGTGTAATAGTTCGTTTCTGGAAGCATATTTGCAATCACGAAGGCAGTTCCATTCATCAACATAGCGGCTTTGCACTTGGTTCTTATCAGTCATTATATACAACCCCAAATCAGAAAAAGTTGGGACAGTATGGAAAACGCAAATAAAAAAAGAAAGTAGTGATTTCTAAATTTACTTTGACTTGTATTTCATTGCAGACAATATGAACACAAAATATTTCATGTTTTGTCTGGTCAACTTCATGTCATTTGTAAATATACATCCTTTCCTGTCATTCAGACCTGCAACACATTCCAAAAAAAGTTGGGACAGGAGCAATTTAGGGCTAGTAATGAGGTAAATTGGTTAAATAATGATGTGATTTGAAACAGTTGATGTCAACAGGTTATTGTAATTATGATTTGGTACAAAAGCAGCATCCAAGAAAGGTCTAGTCCTTTAGAAGCAAAGATGGGCCGAGGATCGCCAGTTTGCCAACAAATACGTGAGAAAATTATTGAAATGTTTAAAAACAATGTTCCTCAAAGAAAGATAGGAAGAGATTTGGATATTTCACCTTCAACAGTGCATAACATAATTAAAAGATTCAAGGAATCTGGAGGAATTTCAGTGCGTAAAGGACAAGGGCGCAAGCCTAAGCTGAACAACCGTGATCTCCGATCCCTCAGGCGGCACTGCATCAAGAATCGTCATTCATCTAGAAGCGATATCACCACATGGGCTCAGGACTACTTTGGCAAACCTTTGTCAAGTACCACAATACGTAGTTACATCCACAAATGCCAGTTAAAACTGTACTGTGCCAAAAGGAAGCCCTATGTTAACAGTGTCCAGAAGCGCCGTCGACTTCTCTGGGCTCGGAGGCATCTGGGATGGACCATCACACAGTGGAAACGTGTACTGTGGTCAGATGAATCAGTATTTCAGGTATTTTTTGGGAGGAATGGACGCCGTGTGCTCCGGACCAAAGAAGAAAAGGATCATCCAGACTGTTACCAGCAACAAGTCCAAAAGCCAGGGTCTGTCATGGTATGGGGTTGTGTCAGTGCCCTTGGCAAAGGTAACTTGCACTTCTGTGATGGCACCATTAATGCTGAAAAGTACATAGAGATTTTGGAGCACAATATGCTGCCTTCAAGAAGACATCTTTTCCAGGGATATTTCAACAAGACAATGCAAAACCACATTCTGCACACATTACAAAGTCCTGGCTGCGGAGGAAGAGGGTACGGGTACTTGACTGGCCTGCCTGCAGTCCCGACCTGTCTCCAATAGAGAATGTGTGGCGCATTTTGAAGCGCAAAATGCGACAACGAAGACCCCGTACTGTTGCCCACCTTAAGACTTGTTTGCAGGAAGAATGGGACAAAATTACACCTGAAACACTTCATCACTTGGTGTCTTCAGTCCCTAAACGTCTTTTAAGTGTTGTGAAAAGGAATGGCAACATTACAAAGTGGTAAATGCTTTACTGTCCCAACTTTTTTTGGAATGTGTTGCAGGTCTGAATGACAGGAAAGGATGTATATTTACAAATGACATGAAGTTGACCAGACAAAACATGAAATATTTTGTGTTCATATTGTCTGCAATGAAATACAAGTCAAAGTAAATTTAGAAATCACTACTTTCTTTTTTTATTTGCTTTTTCCATACTGTCCCAACTTTTTCTGATTTGGGGTTATACACATATATACATACACAGTAATGTGCAACGGTGCAGTAGATTGTACATAAGCTGGATTCGCAAATGTCATGTATGTGCATTGGATGGTATCCAGTGGTAGCAGATAGATTGTTGTATTTGTGCAGTGTGTACGTGTAGTCCAGATTGAACTGTGGAGTTAAAGTGCAGTGCGTGGCATATCATAAAGTGGGAGTGTGCTGTAAGGTGTATTAGTTCTGGCTGGCATTAGCCTGATAGCCTGAGGGAAAAAGCTATCCCTCAGTCGGCTAGTGCGGGATCGGATGCTGCGGAGACGTCTTCCTGAGGGCAGTAGAGAGAACAGTCTGTGGGACAGGTGGCTGGAGTCATTGGTGATCCTCCGGGCTTTCCTTATACACCGCCTGGTGTAGATGTCCTGGAGGGAGGGAAGCTCACCTCCAACAATGTGGCGGGCAGTTCGCACAACCCTTTGCAGAGCTTTGCGGTTGCCAGCGGTGCTGTTTCCAAACCAGGCGGTGATGCAGCCGGTCAGGATGCTCTCCACAGTGCAGGTGTAGAATGATCTGAGGATGCTGGGGCTCATTCCAAACTTCCTCAGCCGTCTCAGGAAGAAGAGGCGTTGATGTGACTTCTTTAGCACTGCATCTGTGTGAGTGGACCATGTGAGATCCTCGGTGATGTGAACACCGAGGAACTTAAAGCTGTTTACCCGCTCCACAGGTGTCTTGTCGATGGTGATGGGTGTGTTCTCTGCTCTGTCTCCTGAAATCCACCACCAGCTCCTTGGTCTTGTCGATGTTGAGTGAGAGGTGGTTCTCCTGACACCATTTAGTCAGACCCAATAAGACGACTCCCAGATGGTACTCTGTGCCTCACTAGAATGTTGTGGTATACTTTATCCATGATGCCATCAATTTTCACTAAGACCTGTTCCTGAGGCTAAAATGGCATCCCACACCATAATACTACCCCCTCCGTGTTTAACTGTTGGCAGGAGACACTCATTTTTATATCTCTCCCCCTCCCTCCGTCGAACATACACTCTTCGCTTGTTGCCAAACTGTTCAAACTTGGACTCATCAGTCCACAACACTTTATACCAATCTTCCTTTGTCCATTTCTTGTGTTCTTTTGCAAATTTCTCTTTCTCTAAAATATTTCTCTATTTATCTCTTTCAGTAATGGTTTCTTTGCTGCTAATCTGCCAACAAGTCCTCCTTCTCCCAGTTTCCGATTCACAGTTTTTAAAGACACTGTTGCACCATTAGTCATTGTGGTGTTGATCTCATGCAGTTCTCATGATGTCTTTCTTCAGTCCTTAAGACTGAGAATTTTGCGATGCTTCACTTGTCTAAAAGTTTATTTTTTTTCTACCTCTCCCCTTTCGGTTCTGGTGTGAATTTGTGGCATCATGGCGGTCTAAAGTACACAGGTCTTTGGCTCTGCGGCAGTAACTCCAGCCAGCATCAAAAAAGGACTTTATTTGAACCCGTTGCTTACTCGTTAGCTCCTTCTTCACCTTATACATGAATTAGAGTGAAATCTCTTAATTTTAATATATTGTCAGTCATCCTTTCACTTTGATTTGTAGTCTAATAAAACTTAAATTATACAACTGCATCTGAAAACAGTTTGGTTAGTCTAGGCTGTAATGAATAAAAATCACAAACATGATACAAGTTAAATCATACTATACTGTATATCCATTATCTATGCAAGAAACATCTCATGGATGCACTGGGACGCATCCTCAGTGATGTATCCTGGGATCATTGGGTGTTTCGGGTCTCGCAACATCATACACCCTCGCCCAGGCGACCCAGCCGGGGTTAATCAAGCCCCGACTTGCATCCCAGCAGCAGTCCACGGATCAGCCCTCTTAATCCAAAGCCACCTTGTTGCCTTCTCTGTGGCTTCGCTCGCGGATTGAATGGCCCTCTTCTTGGCCACCCCTGTAACGCCCAAACGACTGAGGACTTTGCAAAGTGAACGTCCTGCAAAGCCTCTACAGCCGACTTCTATAGGCTCATAGAAGGTTCTCCAGCCTCTCTCCCTGCACTCCTCCACCAGTTCATGGTACTTTCCTCTCATTTGCTTCCTCAATACGCTCTTCCCAGGGCACCCGTAAGTTCCAGCAAGATCAGCTGTTTTGAAACCTCGGAGGTAACTATCATGTCTGGGCAGAGACTTGTTGTTGCAATGTGCTGAGGGAACCTCAGCTGTTTTCCCAAGTCGACCTGCAGCTGCCAGTCCGAGACTTTGTGGAGGAGGCCTGTTGTTAATTGTGTGCGCGTCCGGGGTTTCTCTCCAGCTTTGATGAAGGGGACTGCCTTCTTTGGAGCATGATGGTACTTGCTGGTGCTGATGGCTGAGGCTAAGCTCTCAGCAATTGACTTAAGCACCTGGTCATGGCGCCAACGATAGCGACCATCAGCCAGAGCCTTTGGGCAGCTGCTGAGGAGATGTTCTAAAGAGCCTCTTCCAGAGTAAAGAAGGCAGGAAGGTGTCTCGCTCTTCCCCCAGACATGGAGGTTCGCTGGGCTTGGCAGGGCATCGTAGACAGCTTGTACTAGGAAACGGACCCGATGGAAATCTGCCTGCAAGATGTTTGCCCAGGTGATCCTGCGCTGCAGTGTACTCTCCCACCTAGTCCGCGCTCCCTGCTGCCGGAGTCCCACCGCCCTGCTCACTCGCTCTTCCTCCACGCCTGCTCGGACCTCTTCCTGGAGTAGATGGTGTCTTTCCTTGCCACGGGCCTGGCTAACCAGGGCCTTTGGGAAGTAGCCCAAGCCCACTCTGCCTGTCGCCACGGTGCCCACCAGTGCCTTTTGTCTCAGGCGTGACTCTGCCACCTCCACTGCTTTCCCAGCCTTCCATTTCCTTCCTGTCCTCACCTCAACGCCAGCTGATGACACCTTGCAGTCCCTGGAGTCCCTGTACTGTAGGGCTTCTCTGGTGCGTACCACCATGAATTCTTCCGTGAGGCCACTGAAGGGCAGCTGCAGGATGTTAGTCTTCCCATACAGTGCAGCGCTGGTAAGACTGCGTGGAAGGCCCAGCCACTTCCGAAGAAAGCCACTGATCTTCCTTTCTAGGGACTCAACTGTTGTCATTGGGACTGCATAGACCAGCAGGGGCCACAAGACTCGGGGCAGGATGGAATGCTGGTAGATCCAGGCTTTAAATCTACCAGGCAGACCGGACTTGTCAACCTTGGTGAGCCAAGCTCCAAGTTCTTTGTTGGACTTCTGGATGGCGGCCGAGTCTTTCAGGCTGGAGTCAAAGAGCTTCCCCAAACTCTTGACAGGTTGCTCCGTGATGGTTGGGATGACAGTTCCTGAGATGGAAAAATGGAACTTGTCAACCACTTTCTTCAGCACCATGGACCTTGACTTGGAGGGCTTAAAACTCATCCTTGCCCAGGTGATAAGTCTCTCAAGTCCTTGTAGGATCCACCTGCTCCCTGAGACCGATGTCGTTGTGATGGTAAAGGTCATCCATATAGGCTCTTATATGGGGCTGTCGTACGCCTGACTTGGTTAAGGGCCCTCTGCATTCCACCTCGGCTGACTTGACCACCATGTTCATGGCAAGAGTGAAAAGAATAACAGAGATGGTACAGCCTGTTATTATTCCTTTCCCAATGCGATGCCAGTCTGATGTTTCCGACCCAGAAGTGACCCGCATCCTGAAATTATTGTAGTAATCCAGGATCAGGTCCTTAATCTTACTGAGAACATGATGGAGGTGCAGAGCGAGCTCGACCAGCTTGTGTGGTATGGACCCATAGGCATTTGCCAGGTCCAACCACAAGACAACTAGGTCGCCTCTGTTCTCATGGGCCTCTCTGATGAGTTGTGTAACTACATCAGTGTGTTCCAAGCAGCCGGGAGCTCCAGGAACCCCCCCCTTCTGCACTGAGGGGTCGATGTAGTTGTTCTTGAGGAGAAACTCTGTCAGTCTTCGTGAGACGATGCTGAAAAACACCTTCCCTTCAACACTCAATAGTGAGATGATGAATGAGAAACTGGTTGATGTTTTTCGAGTTCTCCTCTTTGGGAATCCACACTCCCTCAGCACACCTCCACTGATCAGCAACTCTTCCTCTTCGCCAAATCACCTTCAAGATCTTCCACAGGTGCCGGAGAAGCTCTGGGCAGCACTTATAGACCAAATAAGGTATGCCACTGGGGCCTGGAGTAGATGCTGAGCGAGCTGCCTTGATGATCTCCTCAACCTCCTTCAGACTTGGCCCCCTCAAGTTGAACTCTGTTGTTGGGGGGGCGGGGTGATGAGAGCTTTGTTGGGCTCCAACTCTTGCTCTCTCAGGGAATCGCTCACTGTGTCCTGGAGGAAGCGATTCACTTCCTCTATTGAGCACTCAAGCCGACCGCTGCGCTTGTCCCCGAGCAGTTGTTTTGTGAAGCCAAAGGGATTGGTGATGAAGGCCGCTCGCTTCCTGGCTCTCTCTCTCCCCCGTAGGATCATCAGCTTCTTCCGCAGGATGGTTTGCAGCTCTGCTAATGGTCGCTTCTCCTCATCAGTAGCTTCCTTGTACTGTTTCTTGAGGGTGCGAAGCTCCTGACGCAGGTAATGTATCTTGGTAGCCCTGCGGTTCATGATGTAGGAGGTAGGCTTGGTTTTTCCTTTCTCTACCCGGCCGAATCTTTCTAAGGCATAGCTGAAGATGATGGTAGTCATCGTTTGGAGTCGGCTGTCAGCATCTCCTTTGGCGGTGGCTTGGATGATGTTGGACACATCCTCATCAAACTGCAGCCACTCACTCCGTTTGCTGGCTGGGGGCCACTTAATCTGCTGCTGAACTACTCTGCTGGGATTTGGAGGCTCTGGTACATGGAGGGACTGGGCTCTGTGGGTTGCCTCCTGGCCGGGCTCCTCCTGCGTCTCACCAGGTTCAAGACCTCATCAGGTTCAGGTTGCACCTCACTCTCCCGCTCCAAACATTTCATTTTGGCCTGATAGATTTTTAGGCCCCGATGATTCTTGCACAGCTTAACGCAAATGCATGTCACATTCGTCGTCGATGTATCCTGGGATCATTGGGTGTTTCGGGTCTCGCAACATCATACACCCTCGCCCAGGCGACCCAGGCGTATTTTATAAATAGTGTAAAATACAGCTTTGTTTCAATTGGATGCAGAAAATATACTGCCTTGAATATCTCTGCAGCTCCTCAAAAAAATATCAGCATTCATTAAAAATTGGGCGTGCATTAACTGGAGGCACAATGTGGGAATAAAATTAAAATACACAATTTGTTTCTGAAAAAAGCAGTCGTTTTTATTTCTGTCCAGCTTCAAAAGCCACTAAAGGTAAATGACTAGAATAGTAAGAAACAGTTGTATAGTGTAAACATTTTGTGCTACAAACCAATGTGTTCACAACTACAAATTGGCCCTGTTTTTTCATCTTCCTCTCACTCAAAGTTTCTTGCAGACATCTGGGTCTCTCTGGCCCAATTTCTCTTTCTCCTTTATGCAGTTTAAATGATGAGCCAGTTATAATATCTTGACTGATTATTGACAATGATACATCACAGTGTATTGTATTATGACATGTATTGCATTCCTATTCATAGAAAGTGAATTCATAGTCTCTGCTGAGGATGTCATTACACTATTTTACATTGCAAATAGTTGTTTGCTAATTCTGTATGTATGCAAAAATTGTAGATAGCACCTTTAAAATCCATGTGTTTTAATAAATCATTCCTTCATTTTAGTTGCATTGTTTTATTAAATTGTTCCTTCATTGTAGGTCTAGTTAAATTATGGGAACAAATTAATACAATGTGCTCATGATTTACCTAAAACAAAGGAACTTAATAAAAAGTGCTCAACAAATTTATGGACACTGTCTTTTTTCTGCATGTCCTGTGCGTAGATAGGGAAAGGATGTGTTAAAGGACTGATAATGATTGTCTAAAGTGACATTATTAGTGATCACATGATTGTCTGCTGTAAATAAAATGAATTTTATTTACAAATGTATTCTTATTATTGTGTAAAATGTATTTAAAAATACTTATTATTATGTAAAATGTATTATTATTATTCCAAGCATATTTTATAATATTTATTATTTGATTTTTTAAATCTCCTGTTTAAAAATATGAAAATAGACGCGCTATAGTTGTATATAATTATACGCGATATATATCTGTTTATAATACACATTTTAAAATTGTATTGCATACCTGCTGCTGCCATAATAAAGACCCATTTGAAAGTTTATGTGCTTTTCTTCTTTTTCTGCTCCCAGTCGCTGTGGTTGAGCAGTCATGAAGTATTGTTCTTTTAAATACTTTCCAGCATTTCAGAAATAATATGTAAATTACACCGAAGTACAACGTTACGGTGTTCGGGAGTGCTCAAAAAGGGATTAAACACTGAATTTTCAATCGATTTCTTCTCGTAAACTCAGAGATGTGGATTCAGATGGCAATTAAATTACCACATGACCTCGGTGTTTGTCAAAAAACAGTAGGTAATTCGGCCGGGGATTTTCACGGGGGTGGTGAGAGATAAACACCGACATCCTGGATTCGGACGGCAATTAAATCACCAACTACCCCCTGTATATGGTGAAAATCACTTACGTCCCCCTGAGAAACAATTACCGGCCGAATTACCTACTGTTTTTTGACAAACACCAAGGTCGTGTGGTAATTGAATTGCAGTCTGAATCCACATCTCTGAGTTTACGAGAATAAATCGATTCAAAATTCAGTGTTTAAACCCTTTTTGAGCACTCCCAAACACCGTAAGAGGTAACGTTGTACTTCGTTGTACCGTATTGACCCGACCCTGATTATAAGACGACCCCCCTTTTTCCATATGTACCTTTTGGAAAAAGGCTTTTTGAAAACCAAATCTTGTTTTTTTTCTCTCTCTCTGTAAAACACATTTTTTCTTAAATTATTTTCATATTGCATATTTTACCTATTTTAATTTTTGTTTTGAAAGTATGGTAAATAATGGTAAAATGTACCAACAATGGCATTTAAAAATATACACTTTTTGATATACCATAAAAATAACAGGTAGCCCATCTGAATTATATAACATTTAGTCCATCCATCTCATAGTAGCTTACCAAAATTTTATAAACAGTAGAAGTGAAATCTTATTGTAGCCTTCAAATCTGAGTACTGTCTTATGTTTTAAAATCAGTTTGTTCCATCAGGCTAACATGACAGTCACGACTCATGCTGCTGTAAGCTTTTCTTTTTCTTTTGTTTTCACTCGCGATCTTTATGCAACACACATTACATTACGTATTTCATGGCACACTCGTTTTATGCGTTTTTGGCGCCACCTATTGTTGTGGGTGTATTATTGACATGTCAAAGTCTAGACCCTGAATATAAGACGACTGCGTTTTTTCAGATGTATTTCCATGAAAAAAATATTGTTTTATATTCGGGTCAATACGGTAATTTGCATACATATTTATTTCTGAAATGCTGGAAAGTATTTAAAAGAACAATATTTCATAGCTGCTCCACCACAGCGAGTGAGAGCAGAAAGAGAAGAAATGCACGTAAACATTCGAAATGGGTCTTTATTATGGCAGCAGCAGGTATGCAATACAATTTTAAAATGTGTATTATAAACAGGTATATAATACGTATAATTATATACAACTATAGTGCGTCTATTTTCCTATTTTTGGAGATTTAAATAATCAAATAATAAATAGGATTATATATTATAAAATATGCTTGTAATAATAAGAATACATTTTACATAAGTATTTTTAAATACATTTTACACAATAATTAGAATAAATTTGTAAATAAAATTCATTTTATTTACAGCAGACAATCATGTGACTGGTTCCCGGGTTCGTAGAATCACAGAACTCCCTCCTCCACTGTGTAATATGTAAATTTATTTTATAGACGTCCATATGAGAAACAATTACTGTCCGAATCGGGCTTTAGCCATGGATTATCCTGCATATACCATGGTCACTTACCAGCATTGACAATTTAAAGCTGTCTGTGAATTTTGCAGCACTTTAAACCAGACACCGAAATAAAGTAGAGTGGTAAGATTACATGTGTGCATGTAATAATTCCCTGTGTCAGTGCAGCATAGTGAAGTTGTTTGTATAATTACTTTTAAAACCGTGTCATTACCACCTCGTTGCTGATAATTATAATGGAGTTTTTCAGTAGTGAAGCTATTTTATTGATAAAAGTTAAGGCGCCATTGACGAAACATTTTTGTGCTCCCAAATTAATCTGTTCAATCTCTGTGTGTAAGTGTGTGTGTGTGTGTGTGATTAGACTGGTGATTAAAATAACCAGATCTACTTGAGTATTACATGGTTTTAATGCACCTTCAGCTATAATCGAACCAATATTTGTCCGAGATACAACCATTTGAAAATCTGGAATCTGAGGGTGCAAAAAAATCTAAATATTGAGAAAATCGCCTTTAAAGTTGTCCAAATGAAGTTCTTAGCAATGCATATTACTAATGAAAAATTAAGGGTAACACTTTACAATAAGTTGTCATTTGTTAACATTAGTTAATGTATTAATTAACATGAATGAACAATGAACACTACATTTATTACACTCTTTATTAATCTTTGTTAATGTTAGTTATGGGGTTTTCTGGTATCGGGGTGAAAGTGCAAGCTCATAGACTGTAGTGAGACCATAAGAGTTTCTCAAGCTGTTGCAATCTTTTCCCCAGTAAAACATCTTTGGTGCAGCACCTCGAATCTTTTGACTAATCAGAATAAAGATAAGGGCTCTACAGCAATGCTGAGGTAAGATTGCTGCCAACAATGTCGAGTCAAGTCATCTTTATTTATATAGCGCTTTATACAATACAATTTGTCAAATCAGCTTTACAGTGTCAAACAGGAAAATAGTTTGTCAAAAATGCAAGAGGGCAATAACAAAGAGTCATTTTTCACCAAAACTCCATGACAGAAATGGAGAAAAAACCTTGGGAGAAACCAGGCTTTGTCAGGGGCCAGTTCTCCTCTGACCAGATGAAACCAGCAGTTTAATCCCAGGCTGCAACACAGGTCAGATTGTGCAGAGGACTATTCTGGTTCCTATGGTCTTGTGCCGATGGTTGTCTAGTTGATGCGGTCTTCGCAGGGGATCTGTCTCTGGGGCTCGTCTAGTTGACATGGTCTCCGCTGACACTCAGGGCTGTAGAGGTCATTTCTAGGCTGATCCACCATCTGATCTGGATATGGACTGGTTCTGGGTGGCTACGGTGACCTCGGAATAAGAATGAAAGAAACTAATATTAGAGTAGATACCATTCTTCTTACGATGTAGCGAGTACATTGGGTGTTATACTCCATTTGCATTGCGTATATGGTGCGTATTCTTTCCGCGCTCATGTTAACGGATTAAAGCATTAACACTGCACACAGTTGCGGTCAGTGTGTTCCAGGAGCGGTGCATCTGCAGCAGTGCAGAGATGGTTTCCGCTGCACGCGCTGAATTAAAGTAACAGTATATCTTTGTGGTAAATATGAACATGGAGTGACACGAAAATGTATTAATTACACCATAAATGCATATAATTAAAGTCTGCTGTGTTTCACAGTCAACACATAGGCTATGACTTTTTGGCTAGGTTTAAAGGAAAAGAGCACTTTTAGATAAACAAGGCAATGATAGATGGCACTCGCGGAGGTAGGAAAACAAAGTTCGTTATGAACCGCAGGATTGCTTGTAATAAAGATTTAAATGCAAAAGAAAAGGCAGTAGAGCTGACTGTTTCTGTCTATGGTAAGTTTTAATTTAGAATGTTTGTGATAATGTAAGAAAAGTAGTTTAAATGTTTTGCCACTTGCTTGAGCAACTTAATGTATAAATCTATACTTAAGTAAATGCAAAAGTAAAAAAGCATTGAATAATGTGTTTCTTATATTTATTTGTGCTTAAACACGTCTATTAAAATATTGTATACTGTACTGTGTAAAAAAATAATCACAATGCTAAAAAATCATTTAAAGTAGCAAATGCAGTGCATAATCAAACATTTAGTTGAGATTAAATATATATTTTTGAAAAATGTCCCAAAAATGCCCCCCTCCACCCCTCAAATTAAAAAATCCCCTCTCACAAGAGTCACCTAAGAGGGGAATTCATTTTCAAAAATGAAATTCAGGCCCTGAATAAATGTCTAAAATTCTTGATTGGATCATCACTATAAACTATTCTACATGATAAAAAGAAGGCTTTATAAAGATCAGTATCGATGATCGTATCAGCAGATACTGCTTTCTGATCGGCGATCGGCCTCCAAAATCCTGATCGGAGCACCCCTAGTTATTACAATGTAATGCTTTTAAACTAATTTAACCTTAAGGCCCAAGTCGTACGCATAGCCTGTCAAAGGATAGTCCATTTGAGGTGTACGCGAATGCTTCATCTTTGTCCAGCGTCTGCTCTGTTTTTCTCCGGTGGTTATGACAAACAAAAAATGTCTTTGTGCTCTTTTAAAGTAAAGTTGCTGCTATCTCATAACCCTCTCACACAAGCGCAGTGTTTCCCACAGGATTTTGTGAGACTGTGGTGGGTGGACCTCGGTCCCTCTAGGGGGGTACGGGGGCATGCCCTACCCCCCCCCCCCCCCCCCCCCCGTAAGATTTTTTTTTACATTTTAAAGTTAAATTAATCTACGTGGTGCAATTTGAGAGTTCAAAATTAAGATCTCCAACACAGGTTCAGTGTGCAAACTTAAATAAAAAAGCTGGTGAATTGACTTTCACTTGAGGTTTAAAGGGGGACTCAATGCTCTTTTTAGTTGTGATATAGTGTCTCAGTCTAAATTACACTCACACCGGTGAATTTGGAAGCCAAACAAATTAGAATATAATGATGATAATAATAATAATAATGTTATATTATTATTCCTATGACAGTAATAGCCATTTATTGGAAAACAATTACACTGTAAACTAAATGAAAATTAATATTTCACAGGTATATTATTTTACCTTATTCTACAGTAGGGAAATGACAATACTTTAGTCCTAATTTCTACACGTGCAAGCAGGGCCTAAAAATAACTTTTTGCCACATCTGCCATTTTAATCATGATACAAACAACATTTTCTGGTGACTTGAGAAAATCTACCAGCCACAAATATTTTTCCTGACCATTAAACTGTTTTTGCAGTTGCTGCTACTACAACTACTAATATTTAATAAAAAAATTTTTTTTTAAAAAGCCATTTGAAATTAGAACTAACCACTACATTTTAATCACAATACAAACAATGATGCTACATGTAGATGTATCATGAGAAGTTTTTTTATTATTATTATTTAAATTTGATTGTATCATGTCAACATTTGAAGCAAAAACAGAATTGACTGACTTCAGCTTTGTGAAATTATGATAAAACCTGCATAAAACAAAATCAGCGGACAGGCTGAATTTCACTCTCTTACAGCAGGAAAGAGCAGTGATAAGAGGGGAAAAATGCCATGGAAACTTCTCTCAAGCCAGTTCCTTTCAGCAATAGATACATATAAACCCCCACCGCAATATTTATATTTTTTATCCAATAAACAGTGAGCTTGCTCTGCCTGTACAATATTTTCTTTGTTCGCGTCTGTTAATTTTAATCCTTGCTTACAAGAGATAAACCTATGAACTTTTATTTTGGCGGAAACTGCAGTTGAGCTTTTATTTTGGCGGAAAACTCCAGCTTCTGTGAAAAGAGGTTTACAAACGGCTCATTTCAAATCTAACGAAATACTGTCAATATTTGCCCATTAAAATGTTGAAAATTATGCTAATGTGAAAACAAAGCGTAACTGGTGCCCGTTGCGTTCTCAGATGCGCGCTAAACTCACAGCACATTCAAAAACAGACTTCACTGTGAACGGAGCCGCAGACGCAGAAAACACCGGATCACGAGCTGCGAGTGCGCGCTTGGCTTTGAAACACAGCACAAACAGGCTTGATAAAGAGAGAGCCATATTACGCTTAGTCCGTTTGATGCTTTGCGAAAGCAATGCCACGAAGCAACGTTAAAGACCTTTTATGTTATAATGAAGAGTAAATATATTTTCGGTTTATTATGAAACTGTGGCGGGACAGATTAGACTGTGGCGGGCCGCCACAGACTAGCCAATGAATGGGAAACACTGAAGCACTTGTCAGTGCAGCCATCTGTTGTTGTTGCAGGCTGTTGTTGTTGTTGTCCCATCTCTTTAGTTTCATCTTCTACTGTAAAACAATGTCCTGGGCCAGTGTTGCCACCTTGTGGAACGACTGATTAGTGTAAAACCAAGTCAATGCGCATGTGCGAACTGCGCATACAAAGTACAAGTGGTTAAAAAATCGGATGGTGCATGTACAGTATGCGTGTACTATTTTGGTGTCGAAATTTGTCACACACTCTGTACGTGGATCCTCACGTATGCGTAAAAACGTCTCCAGTTACTATCGTAACCTCGGTTCCCTGAGAGCGGGAACGAGACATCACGGAGAATTCTCCGTTATGGGAACTCCTTCCTTCCAACCTTTCCTGAAGTCCTATTGGCTCACGCCAGTCAAATGACTGGCCAATTGTCACAAAGTATACACATCGCATGCAAATACTGACAAGCTGAGAGGCAGTATAAAATGCGGTGCACGCGACAATTACATCAGAATCGGATACTGAACGCCGCTTAGCTGGTTGTGCAGCGAGCACGGCGACCTCCGTGATGTCTCGTTCCCGCTCTCAGGGAACCGAGGTTACGATAGTAACCGGAGACGTTCCCTCTCGAGCTTTCACGAGACATCACGGAGAATTCTCTGTTATGGGAACGATATTCAATCCCGCCGTGAGAGAGGCTACGAGCAGCCTGTACAAGTTACACTCTAGCGAAGATGGAACACACACACAATTTCCACAAATAGCGACGCTTGAAGGCGGGCTCGCAGCTGATAGGTGGAGATAAGCCAATGAGCGTCTAAAGCCCAGGTATACGAAATTTGCATATCTGGTCAGTAATAACGTATGCTGCGCTGAAAAACAGGGCAGAAGCAAAAACAACAGCATTGTGAGAAGGCTGCACAGAGATAACTGTGTTAACAGCAGTCAACACAAAACATGATGGTACACCAATAGAATATACATTGTGTAACTGGAGCTGCACTGAGTACAGGGCAGACAACAACAACAATAGCATAAAAGGACTGCACAGAGTAATTACTGTGTGAGGCAGCAAACACATATGAATAGAGGTAGCATAAACGTGAATCAGTCACTCACCGACAGCACTTCGGAGGCCAAGGACTGACCGTCCAGCTTGTAAAACCTGGCAAGGTATTCGAGAAGACCAGCCGACTGCAAAGCATATTTCCTGAATAGACATACCTCTCAACCACGCACAGGAGGCGATAACCCTTGTTGAGTAGACCCTAATGTGAAAGGGGCATTCCAAACGTTGGCTCGTATAAGCAGCCGTGATAGCGTCCACAATCCAGTGGGAAGCCTCTGTTTTGATACGGCCTTTCGCACAACCACCGTAGCACACAAGATAGCTGGTCAGATTGCCGAAAGCTGGCCGAACGGTCGATGTAAATCCTCAAAGCCCTGACTGGGTACACCGAATCTGAGCATTCGCATCACGTGAGGTCGATGACTCAGAAAACAGGGCAGACAGCGAAACAGTCTGCGTTCTGAAGGGGGTAGATGGTGATTTTAAGCACGTGATTCTCGGCCAGAGAGTGACGCCGCAGTCACCGGGTCCACAGTGAATACAGTCGCTGTCCACAGAAAACGCATGTAAATCCCCTATGCGCTTAGCCGAAGCAAGGGCAAGAAGAAGTGCACTTTGAGAGTCCTTCATATCAACAGATGCTAAAGGCTCGAGTTGTAGCTGTGAAAGAGCTATTAACACCACCTCTAGGACCCAGGGCGGGACTGAAGGAGGGCACGGGGAATGCAATCTACAAGAAAACTCACCAGCAGCGCGTGCCTACCAATCGATTGCCCGCCCAGCGGGGAACGAAACAAGGCAATAGCAGCCACGTAGACTTTCAGTGTTGATAGTAAAGATCCACTATCCAGTCTGTACCGTAGAAAACGCAGAACATCCGACACGGAGCAAGCAGCCGGGTCGATATGAACATAACGGCACTGTTTCACAAACACTCCCCATTTCAGAGCATACAAATGCCTCGTAGAGGGTGTCCACGCCTCCGAGAGCGTGTCGAGCACACGAGAATGCAGGGCACTCAGCTCATCTGATATCCCCGAAGCAACCACACATGAAGGCTCCACAACTCCGGGTTCGGGTGCCACCCCGAGCCGCTCATCTGAGATAGCAGATCCTTCCTGACGGGGATCGGCCAGGGCGATGCCACCAGCAGCTCTGTCTGGTCCGGGAACCAAGCTGGGTCGGCCAGTTCGGGGCGATGAGTATCACCGAAGCACCTCTTTTTTTTTTTTTTTTTTTTTTTTTTTTTTTTTTTTTTTTTAAATATGTATACAGCCTGGCTGCTGGCCAGTGCGATGTCAGCGCGTCCCCCTTCAGCGGGGAGTGAGACAGGGAGAAGAACAGCAGGCAATGTGCATTCTCGAGCTCGTGGTGAACAGATCCACCTCCGCTGCCCGTAGCGAGTCCAAATCATTCGAACCGACTCAGGGTGCAACCTCCATTCTCCTTGAGGAATCCCCTTCCTCGAAAGCATGTTCTCCCTGTGGTTCAGAAGACTGGGGATGTGCACTGCTCTGATTGAGAGAAAGTGACGGTCCGCACATAGCAGGAGATTCGCTGCATGCTTGTTGGATCGTACGCCTCCTTGGTGATTTATGTACGAAACCACAGACATGTTGTCGGTGCGAATCAATACATGCTCAATACATGCCGAAAATCCTTAGAGCTAAGAACACTGCTTCCAGCTCCAAGCGGTTTATGTGCCAACGGCTCTGAGGTTCTGACCACAGCCCTAAAGTCGGCATGCCCTCGCACACTGCTCACCGGCCTCCAGTCGATGTGTCAGTCGTGACCACGACACGTGACGTCACCAAGCCCAGGGGAACCCCTGGCTGAAGAGACTTTAGCGGCACGGCCTCAGAGCTTCGATGCAGCCGCGGGGGATCACGATGCGCAAACGGCCCGAAGTCCACGCCGTCCAAGTGACTCGAGATTTCAGCCAAAACTGCAGCGGGCGCATGTGTAGTAAACTGTCCAGTTTGAAAAGGCACAGGGAAGACAAACTGCCGGCCGAGCGCGCGTCTCCACTGCTTTTAGTCGAAGCACACTCCCAGATACGTTAGACTGACTTGGGGCAAGAATGCTCTTACGCATATTCACGCATAGCCTCAAGAACTCCAAGTGACGAAGCAGTTTGTCTATATGGCTGGCTGGCGTGTCCCGTGACTGAGCTAATATCAGCCAGTCATCTAAATAATTGAGAACGCGCATTCCGCTCGCTCTGAGGGGATGGGAGGAGCTGCGTCCATGCACTTCGAGAAAGTGCGTGGGGGCCAAAGCCAGCCCAAACAGGAGAACAGACAGGGTACTGGTACGCTATGCCCTCGAGAGCAAACCTCAGAACACGTCTGTGATGCGGTGCTATCTGAATGTGAAAGTACGCGTCCTTTAAATCCACGGACGCAACCAGTCCCCGGGGCGAATTTGCGCCAGGATCTGTTCCAGCGATATCATTCTGAACGGACGCTTGCAGAGCGCTCTGTTGATGGGCCTGAGATCTAGAATCGAGCGGAGTCCTCCATCCCTCTTGGCCACCACAAAATAGCGGCTGTAAAAGCTACTTTCCAGCTCGCTCGCCGGGATTCGTTCTATCGCTCCTTTTTCGAGCAGGTTGCATAGCTCTTGTCTCAGGACCAGGGCATTTCGGGGCAATGTTAGAGACTGCACCACGCCGTTGAAACAGGGTGGTCTGCATCTGAATTGAGGGGCGTACCCACGCTCTATCACGCCGAGTAACCAGCTTGAGATTCTCAGAATAGTTTTCCCACGCGCTCAAGAACTGACATAGCGGCTTCCACCCAAAAAAGCGGCTTGGTCGTTGGATGCGCTGGCGAGTGCTGGACCTCCGCAGCTATAAACCACGTGAGCAGTGGCTCTGTACCGCTCTGAGGCGCTCCACCGGGCGACCACACCAGTGGCGCTGTATTGACTGAGTGAGGAGGAAAGAGCGCTTTTGCGCAAATATATGCACTTTAATGAACATACACTATCACACAAATTTGAACAATTTGAGACAGCTTGCAGTAGGGCTTTTCCCGGGCCTCTTTACTCTTTTCCCCGCACATTCGGCTCTTGGCAGGAGCGGTCGCGGGCCACTGTGTCCCTGAACTGCGATGAGCCGTGCGCCAAAGACGACCTCGATCTCACCGGCGGTCTGCTGCTTTTTAACCGGTGAGGGTGGGGGGCAGACGACTGTGAGCGGCTAAGGCCCGATCTTTGACACATGCAGATATGCATCAGCACCTGTCACTACAGACTGCGACTATGTTCCCACCCTATACGACCTAGTTGAACACCACTTCGCCCCACATGTAGGGGCGTGAACAACAAAAATGACGTACCCAATAGTCCAGCGACTCTAAACTTGAAGGCACCACCACCCCCAGAGGGTGCGCGCCGGGGCATCAGGTGACTCCTCGCCTTCGCGCGCTTTTCTGTGCAGGGGCATCAGGTGACTCCCCGCCTTTGCGCGCTTTTCCCGCGCAGGGGCACCAGGTGACTAATCGCCTTCGCGCGCTTTTCTGCGCAGGGGCATCAGGTGACTCCCCGCCTTCGTGTGCTTTTCAGACAGAGAACGCAGGGGCATCAGGTGAAAAAAAAAAAAAAAAAACGACTCCTCGCTTTTGCGCGCCGTTTCATAATATGACTCACTGCCGCTCTGAGTGTTGGGCGGGTTCTAAGGCCGCTTCACTACTGGCGAGTGGGTGCTTTAGCGACTGAAGCAGTGGCACCCTCCATGTCACCTTGAATGAGTGAGAGAGCGGAGTCCTCTACACACGGCAGCCGCTGATGTGAGGCTGGTATCGTGTGAATAAAAGAGCAGTGTCTTCCAAAACACGGCAGCCGCTGATGTGGGGCTGGTATCATGTGAATGACCGCCCTCCGGAGCCATTCAGTGTCCTCTACACACGGCAGACCGCTGATGTGGGGCTGGTATCATGACAGTGAATGAGAGAGTGTCCTCTACACACGGCAGACCGCTGATGAGGGGCTGGTATCGTGTGAATGAGAGTGTCCTCTACACACGGCAGACCGCTGATGTGGGACTGGTATCATGTGAATGAGAGAGTACCACCTCCCCCCTCCCAGCGACTACACACGCACCTCAGACCGCTGATGAGGGGCTGGTATCGTGTGAATGAGTGAGGAGCCAAGTGATTGTGCTTTGTACACAGAGGGGGCAAAATACCCCCCCCTCAGAGCTCCCCCGCGACCCCCTAGGCACCCCCTACCCCAAATCTGCCCAGGCGGGGGGCTGCATGCTTAGACAGTGGGCCGTGCGGCATCTGCGGCCCACCGACCCACACACATAGGAAAAACTACCCCACCCTTAGCTCCGGTCACTTCCCAAACTACATAAGACTGCACTCGGCTAAAGCTCCGTATACCTCCGCCATGGACCCCCCCCCCGCGGGGCACCGATGTGAGACCCCCACACCAAGCCGGGCTGATGTCCTGTCCTGCAGGTTCGATGGGTGAGAGGAATGCGGACATTTAGTCGGCATGAGCTCATCCCCAAACCCCCCCGGACCACCCCGGAACAGTGCGGCCGCCAGGTGGCAACCACCGCTGATCGAGGCATCCCCAGCAGACGGACTCATGCCGCCGCCTTAAGAAAAACATCATACTCACCTGAACGCTGCAGAGGAGCGGCCATACAGAGACCGCCCTCTGATGAGCGAACCTCAACTGTGAGCTGTAATAGTTTATAAGCCATAAATCTAGGTTGTTCAGCAAAGTGAAGAAGAAGATTCTGACGTAATTGTCGCGTGCACCGCATTTTATACTGCCTCTCAGCTTGTCAGTATTTGCATGCGATGTGTATACTTCGCGACAATTGGCCAGTCATTTGACTGGCGTGAGCCAATAGGACTTCAGGAAAGGTTGGAAGGAAGGAGTTCCCATAACGGAGAATTCTCCGTGATGTCTCGTGAAAGCTCGAGAGGGAACCGAAGTATACTTTGGGCTTTAGGTAGCTAATTGATGCAGTAACATCAGTCCCTTTGTAACCTATGTAACCTGCACTGAAGTTGTTGATAAATTTCCATAATTAACATACAGACCATTTCTCAATACCAAGTAAGCTAATTTTACAATATAAAATATAATTTATTGAACAGTAATAACCACCAAAACTTGTTTAATATATATTATTAAAGTTGTAAGTTATATTTTGGATACCTTCGGATTTGAGTAAAAAAAACAAAAAAATCCTTAAAGTAAATAATATTCTTAGTGCAAACAAGTCATTAGATTGCAATGTAATTACTTTGTAATTAGCTACAATGATATGCTTTACATTTTACAAATGAAAAATGCCCCCAGACCCTAAAATGATTCAATTCGTAAACGTCACCTTTTTCACCTCTTGTGAATTTGCAGGTATGTTGCATGTATTATACATGCAGCTACAACATTCTCTTTTTTTTTTTTTAAAGCACAGAATTGTCTTCCTTGAACAGTCTGACGTCATATTTTACGAGCAATAGCTTTTAACTTCTATTGACCGTAATATCCGCTTGCACCTGGCCACACATTTGTGTCATGGTGTCAGAAAGCATCTTGGTAAACATGTTATGTATGAACCTGTTTTAACTGCCCTGTTCACTGATGGATGTAAACCCCAACTTCCTGTAGGGGAATAAAGAGGAAGGCAATTCATGTGTTTGTGCTACGGAGCTGTTGTACTGAAGCCAGGGTACAGGGGACGGATGAAACTGTGCCACGATGTTTTGTGCTTAAACTGCTCTCAAATGCTTCCCCTCCCGTATGGCCTTGGTTTAATTTCCTCTTCGTTCACCAAATATGCAGATATCCGGCATGTGTTTACTGGTTTATGCTACTCTCCAACAAAACAGGAGCTCAATAGTACATGTGTCTGAGATAATAAAAGTTTAGTTGAATGTCATTAAAAACATTGAGTGTATTAGTAAAAAGAAATGAACTGCAAAATTAATATCTAATCTTTCAGTTTTTTTCTTTTTTGTCTCTACAGAAAAATAGATCCTTGGTAATGACAAGCATGCCCACTGAGTGAGTATCTGTGACTCTAATCTGTGTACTATTAAAAACCGGAAATAATAAAGCTAACTATTGTGCTGCATGGATACAACCACCCGTCTTGTAAATCGCTCACATAAAATAAATTGTTAGTTTTCACTCACAGCGATTGAGATATACGGAATAAGTATAAGTTTAGCGCAGATATATTATCAACCTTATTACACTTTGGCATATTACACTCTCTCATTTAAGAGTTGTACTCTGTGTCTTTACAACAGTGAGTTAACTAGTCCTGTTATTAAAGGATACACAACATAAATGGTCTTCTTTTTTGGGTTCCTGTCAAAATGACTGCATTTGTTTGGAATTATTCAGCCTTTTAAGTGAGATTTTGATGACTGAATTGATCTCACTCCTCTATTTGGATCCAACAATTTATTTTTAATTTGATCTTAATACTTTAAATTACCCATATGCTTAATATGGAACTAGATGCATTATTAGAAACTTTGCAGATACATTTTTTTGCTAATTAGATATACAGCTACAGTATCTACCCAGCAAATCAGATATTTATTTGCTAAATTATTCAAAAGTAAATGCAAAAAAAAATATTTTGGGTATTCTCTACACAGTGTGGCCATAAATTATATAGCGTATGAATGTTACAGTATAAACTGCATTTAGCTTATCTGTCCACAGTTGTAAATCAGAAAGGCAGTTATAAATGTCCAAATTACAGATAAATTACAGAAAAAAACCAAGCAATCTACAATTTAACGTGTTAATCAAAACGGAGTATCAAATGATACATCCCCCCCCCCCCAATGAAAATTACAGCTTTGATTTCAAAACTAAGCATTTGAATATCATCTTACTAAGATATTTGATTGGGAAATGTAATGTCAACTATTTATACACATTTTGTGTAAGTAGTCAGCTATATTTTTAAATGCCACCAGATTGCATATTTTTGTATCAGCTGATTTGCTTTCCATCTCCAAACAAACACAGCAGTGTTTTGTTGCTCAGTGAATCTGCATTTTTGAACAAATCAGGTTAATCAATGATTCAGTGACCAATTCATAGAAAAGGTAATTTCTTTCATTTCTGAATGAATCAAACGTCTTGACTGAATCAATTGAATGTATGATTCAGTGACAAAGATAGTGAGTGCTTCTCAATACTCAAATTGATGCTTCCTCATTTCCTCACTCCTCCATTCTTCAGCCCGGAAACTGAACGAACTCAGCCATTATGATGATCTCAATTCTCTAATTGCACCACAAGGAGGCGAGGGACAAGGAGTGAGGAAGCTTCCTGAGGAGTCACGAGTGAGGATACATAAGTGTATTCTTCCCCTCCGTTCTATGGAGCTAAGACATGAGGAAAGGAAACGAGGATGTACAAATAAGACATGGGAAGCACCCAGTGACTTGCCGCCAACTACTGGGGATTTTAGTTTCATTTTTTTAAGTGTCATTTCAATTATTTCAGTCGTTTAGTAATTCTGTATTCAAAACTTTATATTTAAAACATTAATATAACAATAAATGCATTTATGCCATTAAACAGTCTATAAATGTAACTGAATGCCTCTATTGTGTGCGTCTGTGCCACCTCTGAATTTTGTTGATACTAATTTAATTTATCAATGAATTTATCGATTATTTTATTTATCAATTATAATTTATCATTATACCATGGTCTGTCTGAATACTCGATTCTGATTGGCTGGCAGGTATGCATTAAAACAGTTTAATCACAATCACGCTTCATGTCGGGTGGTTCTTGGCCTCCACTTCGTGCATTAAAATCATTAATGCACAGCTAGCCTTGCATTATCCCTTACATATAAATTTAAGAAGACATAAAAGAAGATATAGTTATACATCATCCCACCATAGGCCTTGCCCACTGGCATTTAGTTGCTTGATGGCTGACACTTGCTTACACCAGATAAAAGCGTCAAAAACAAAATAGAACCAATTGAACACTATACTGGATATGTTTGCTGTGGCATGATACATGATACAAGCCTCTTTTCGCAGTTGAATTATCACCAAATGGATTACACTCTGTCAGTCCCCTTCAACGTGAAGATGGCAATCAAGCCATAGTGGTGCTTGCAAGTGGCCCATGCAGCCCATTCCAGCCTGCTGGAAATGTTGACAGGTCCTCCCTAGTCCATCCTGCTTTCTCAGGTGTCTTCTGGGGTGCTCTCAACTCTGTTCAGAGCCCAGGTTATGATGCTTCCCCTTCGCAGTAACTTTGCCCCATACTTGCTCTGCGCGTTTATGATGAATGTACTAGAAACAAGCACATTAGACTCTCTGAGCAGTTCTTTGTTTGCTTCGGTGGCAGTCTTTAAGGTTTTCTGAAATCTAAACAGACTACCTTATTGGATTTTGAATGTGATAGCTCTATCTTAAATATACACGAAACCAGAAGAAATTAGGATGGGGCAAGTACATTTTCACTGTATTGTAGAAACATTTTTTTCTGGTGCTAGAAAGCTCGTATTGATTACAAAGTGCGTCAATAAAAGTCTACAGCATAAAAATTGCACTCTTCAATATAGGCTATTTAATGAAACTGTCAACACTGATTCTTATTTATTATGTAGACTATTTTGAACAAGAAATAATCAGAAATGGGTTCGGTTGTATTCTATTGACCCATACCATTTTATTTATTTATTGTTTGTTTGTTTGTTTAAGTTTATACTGTTGATCAAAATAAAAGTAATATTATTTTTAAAATTAAGTAAATCACTACCTATTCCGAATACAGCCTACAGAATGATATTGCTCTCTTAAAATGACACAGTCAGTGACAATAGGCATTTAAAATATATGAAAGGGGTGAATAAAATTATATTTATTTAAAACAAATAATTTAAAAATTTTAAAAACAGCATTGGCTATTAGACCCACAGTCCACACATAGCCTATTGATTCCTTACCCACACACACACACACACTGCAAATGACTATGGTATTTATTCCCAACTTATTACATCAAATATTAGCGGTTTTACCAATCTGTATCCACCCACGTGCAGGACTCTGACCTAAAGTAAGAATATCACCAAAAATATACATCATATTGTGAGTAATTATATATTACAGTAATGTTTATACATCAAAATATAGTTATTTTTGCTAGAAATACTATGTGGGTATGCATATTTTTGGATAAAGTTGTGAACAGACATCAGTGAAAATATTATTTGCATGTCTATGGTTCAAACCTTTTGTTCAAACATGGAGTTTATGATATTTGTATGTTTTGCGTTTGTATTTAGGAAGCAGGAGGTAGTCTTCCAGCTGGTCAGAAATCTGGGTGGTTTTACAGTGGTGGATAACGTGTGTGAAAGCACCACTCATGTGGTGTCTGGCAGCCCACGACGGACCCTTAATATCTTGTTAGGCATTGCACGTGGCTGCTGGATCCTCTCCTTTGAATGGGTATGTATAGCTTTGTGTGTATTTCTGCTTTTAATGTTTTTTTTTTTCTAAAGTGTATTTAATACCATACTGTAGAAGATTTAGGTGGTAGCTAATATGCTGTTGTACCTTATAATTTTTTGCTTGCCTGTGCAGATTCTGTGGTGTTTGGAGCACAGGCAGTGGGTTCCTGAAGAGCCTTATGAGCTGTCTGATCATTTCCCTGCTGCACCTGTAAGTACATGCATTTCTATAATATAGTGAATTCCATGAAACCTGTTAAGAATTTTGAGTTTCCCCCCACACATTAACTACGAATAGCTTGTCATTAAGGCTGAAAAGTAATTGTAAATATACTGCACAGCTGTTATTAGGATGTTTTTGTTTTTGTTTTTTTGCAAAAGAATATATAAAAGAAACATCTTTTATATCGTCTCATCGTCTCTTATCCTATACTTTTGAATGGTAGTGTATCACAGATTCCTCAGTTTCAAGGGGCGTTACCTTTTGCAGAAACAGAAGGTAATGCCCACTACTGTGATTGGCTAACTTCATTGCACCGTATCCACGCCTCCATTACAGCATGTCATGTGTTTTGATACTCCTGATGGCAAGTGCTTGACAAGGCAAGTGTGATACAGCCGTACATGTTTGAGGCAAAATAATCAAAATAAGTCAAATTGATTGCATGAGTCTGTTTCAGTGCGGTAATTGCTTTTGCTTGCTTAAATGCTTAATTTTCTGTATATTGTTCTAAAAGTACTATTATTACTTGTCTTAATACAAAAGACGCTGCATGTACACAGGTATGTACTGATTTTATTAGCAGCACTCAGTGATATACCTGCATTGCCCCTGAGAATAAAATGCTTGGCACTGCTGTATCTTCAGCATGTTTAGAATAATTCACAAAAACAAAAAAATCTTTATCTTTTGGTCGCTCATGCACGTCATTAAAAATAAACTTTAGCCAAGCATTTTTGATCTTTAGGAAGGGTATGCAAAGTTTTTGGTGGTGCAGTTTCTTTACATCGACACCATCTGAGTTTGATGCTAGACATCTAACAGAATTATCGCTCTTGTGATTGATGAACAGACATGAGTTGTTCAGAACACACGTCCTTGATTACATACGACAATGATGCATGTTAAGGGCCGTGGTGAGGAGAATCATGACATCACAATACTTCCGATTTCAGATTCTATGCTGAGATTTTTAGAAACCTCAATAACCGAAAATCTGTTGGGGGCTATGGCACAAATACAGCCCCCTTGGTCAAACCAAATAAAATACAAAATAAAAACTGGTGGTTTTGCAATTCCAATACATAGAGGTTAAAAAAGAAATTCTTGGGGTGTCTGAATATGACAGCCCTCTCCAGGTTGTACCAAAGCGTCTAAAGCCGGGCTCACACTACAGGAGTTTTAAAATCCTAACCGATTATGAAATCTGGTTGAAGCACACACATAAGGAGAATCTTTGCAGATTATCTTCCCTCAAATCTTAAACATGCACACACTACAAGATTTGAAAATTGTGGCGCATCACACACTACAAGATATTAAGATTACAGGGCTTCCAAAATTTCTAAATCCCTGGTAGCCCTTCGGGCAGGTCATCTTCAGATTTTGGTAGCCCAAAAATTAATTTAACTAGCCCAAATAAAAAAAGACCATAAATGTCAATCAAAAACATTTTCAGTACACAAATATCAAGGAAAGAGTTTTATTTTACTATTTACAGGGTATCTGCAGAATTTTTAAAAATCAATTTAAGGCAATTTATGACTGAGCTGCACAAGTAAAATGAACACCGTATGAGTGGGGTTGGACAATATCTATGGTAACATATTAAGCCATAAAATTACATTTACAATTCAGATACAGGTTTTCACAAAAACATAAATCTTATAAAAAGGTATTTCAGCCTTTATATCATTTTTATGAAAAGGGATAAGTCTAACATATGAATTATTATATTAATTTAAAACAAATATTACTGTCTAAATTGTTTAGATTTTTAGAAGGCACATTAACTTCTTTCACATTTACAACTCTGTTTGCTGCTTAAAAACATGGGTCGATCTAAACACAAGATAGGCTTTTTGAAAATGCAAATTCATTCTCTGCCACGAGGTGGCGCTTTAACAGCGGCCGCTGAAATAAAGCGGTCCGTTCCCCCGGTAATGGCTGTATACAAAGCAGCACCGGGCTCATAAACGCTGCTTCATCAGGCATTTTATAAGCAAGATTAAATGAAAATGCCAACAACACGTTTCTGAGGACAGTCGGTTCCCTTCAGAGATACATTCACATAAAGACATCGTGCCTTGATTTGACTTTAAAACGTGCAGCGCTCATATTTATTCAATGACATAATTGCCTTTTGAAGTTTAATCCAGCCATATCGCGATCCTTGCCTTTTCACACCCAACTGTAAAACCTCTTGAAATTACAATTAAGACTTTTCTTATACCATTTAACGTATTTAAAACTTTTTAAAGCCTTTAAACTCCCTGCCCTGTATTTAAGGTAGCCCTTCGGGCAGGGCAGTGATGCATTTTGGTAGCCCGACTGGAACACACAATAGCCCCGGGACGTCGGGCTAGCGATTTTGCGAGCCCTGGATTATCATGCCAGAGGGAGCACCTCATGTGATCTCACGCAGCAGATCGTCACTGATATTTCAGTGATGTATACACATGTTAGCTAGCGTGCTAGCAGCTTTCTGCACTCACCCGGTACATTCAAAACTGAGGAGATTTCACCCCAGCGCTTCTCTTTCTCTTTACAGTTGTGATACGTTTTCGACACATTATACAGACAGTTGTGTTACTACAAAACGTCAAGAAGCAGTTTCCTCCGTCTCCACTGTCCAACAGAGCCGTACAGCAGCTGTTTTGCAGTTGCGCATTGGCTATTGGGAAATCATATAGCCGTCATCATCCCGATTTAAATCTTAAATATCAATGATTGATATGATCAGGGCGGCCCCGATTTGTGTGCGAGCAGATCGGGAGGTGCAAGATTCGATCGGTGAATGCCTCGCAATACCAGATAATCTGCGCCAAACATCGGGACAGATCGAGGTCAGTGTTGCCAGATAGGATGGACGATTTCCAGCCCAAAAGCACACAAAAACCCGCACAAAACTTTAACTGTCAAAATAATGTGATATAATGTAAATCAAAGTTAAGAGCCATTTTTAACTCCTTATAATTAAATAATGAAGACAAAATAATATAAATATAATGCTAGATAAATTTCCCATGGATCAAATCGGCGCAAATACATTAAACTACCAAATATGATTAAAATATGCAAGCAGACACTGTCAAAACGGCAATCAAGAAATTAACCGATACCATCGAAAAACACATGCATAATTTTCAATGTCGACAGTCAGAATTTAAATGCAAACAAGTGCCCAATATAAGTGATCAGAATTAGCAATGTAATTATAGGTATTTCACACTTGTTCATGCACACACCATGACAGTCAAAACTGTCATTCTGTATGATAATCCGACAATAAAAAAAAAATAACAACAATAATGCTCTTACCTTCTTTTCGCTCTATAATTTCACACAGAACTAAGTCTTTCGTGAAGTTCATATTGAACATAATGTAGAACTTTGCACAGTCAAAACTAACAAGTCCATCAGCTTTAAAGGATCCAATCTGGACCGTTTAAAAGATAAAAGACAGGATCGTATAGATATAGATTTTGATTAAATAATTGAACTGTGCTCTGATTTCAGAGTTGCAGTGATAGCCTTCATTTCATCTCCCTCATCAGGTGTAATTCACGTTTTGAGAGTTAAAACACTCTCCACTCTTTACCATCGAATTTATATTTAGGCATTATCAGGGCCGGATTTACGCATAGGCATTCTAGGACCGTGCCTATGCTCGCTCGTCCAGGGGGGCCCAAACACAATGAAGAGATATATACTATTTTTGTTACACTATGGGCTATCTACAACAATAAAAGAACCAAAACCCCAGAAGACACTGAGCAAATAAATATAACAAACAATAGGGTAAAAAAAATAACAAACTATTTCCATGTTTTCCACCTTTTTATGTACGGAAATCACGATTTCTCCCGTTCTCTCTAGACGCACACACTGTACAGACACGCACTCGCGCACACACGTGGAGAGTGTGACGCGGCCAGAAACTTGTTGCCAGAGCTGCAGCTGCCCCACGAATTTATCTGTAAAATAGTTTCGCAGCTGAAAAGCTACATGACATTTCTCAGTAGCGAGGTTTTTGAAGCAGTTCAACTTAAAGATTCGCTTTTAGAAACTGAGGCTGAACACTGCTGAGAGACTCACAGACGCAGGTATTCGTGCTTAGTCTCTCTCTCTCTCTCTCTCTCTAATAACTGTGTTAGACTGCATTAATAACTACGTTAGCCTGCATATGGCTCAAACCTCTGTTATTAGCTCTAAAATGACATTTTGGAAATTGCAATGGAAGGTTTATGAGATGCGCAAGAAATTAGTTCAACACGCACAAGATTTCAGGAAGGAAACATGACAAATGTCTTGAAATAAATAATCTTAATGTCTTGATGTGTGGTTATGACTCCAGGCGGTTAAAATTATTAGAGAAATAATGCACTCCCAAAGTGGTAATGTGGCCACAACGCTGGCGCCTATTAATGGAATGGTCTTTCTCCATTCTCAAACAAATTAAGACGTTCGATTTTTATTGACTCAACGCAAGCACTTATTGTGAAAGAAAACACTGTAGGCCTGACGGTTTCCACTGATTACGAAATGTTTTTATTTGCTGGGGTGTTCATAGCCTATTATATAGGCCTATTAATAAGGAAGGGGGGCTCAAAATATTGTTTTGCTTATGTCACGAAAAGAGGTAAATCCGGCCCTGGGCATTATGATCACTTACAGTTATACATTCAAAATCAGATCCGTTATCGCGCTAAAAACCCGTCACTCATGAATCATCACGTCTGTCTGCTGATCCCTAGTGATTGGCTAAAAGTGCTGCCGCGACGTCAACATCAGCACCAGTCTCTTTGCAGCGTGCGCATGTGTTTAGTAACGTTGTGATGACTGATCGGATGCATGCAGTAGGCTATATATGCACACTTGGGCTTGTTTGTTAACCAATTAGCCTATAAAATTTATATGTTTTGAAAACCGCAAAACTGACCAAAAACCAGCCCAAATTTTGTCCACCCGCCCAAGCCAATATTTACCCGCACAATCAAATTCAAAACCGCCCAATCTGGCAACACTGATCGAGGTGCTCGACAAGATTTTTGCTCCGATTCCCAGGAGGGGGAAATCGGGGCTAAATTGGGCTAAAAATCCTGTAGTGTGAAGCCTCAGGTAAACACATTTTCTTTTTTAGAATTTTTTTGTTGATTTGCTGTGCATTTCAGGGGAGAAGTAGAGTAGGGCCGGGCAGTATGACAATAAATAACCTGGTGACAAGTTTCATTCAATATAGATATATATATATTTTATACTGCATTATGTAAATGTAGGCAATAAAAGGCACATTATGATTTAAATGGTTTAATAAACGTGTGATTAGTCAACTAATGCTTCAAAAGAGCAACTACTAGTCGACCAGGCAAATCTTTAGTCGAGGGCAGCTCGTTAAATTAGGTTTAACTAATTAATCGCACATTTTTCTAAAATTAATCACGATTAATCCCACCTAGCATTAAAGTTTTGAAATATACTTTTATATTACTATAATTTCACATTCAATCTTCAAATGTACAATGTACAAACAACATAAAGACGATATATTTTTAATATTTCTTTAATGGCATCTTTTTTATGATTGAAGGCCAGCATCACTGATATCAATACTACTGATGTCTCTATAAAATAGTTTTTTTCCCCTTAATATTTAACCATTGACTGTAGCCATTCAGCATTACAGTATAATTGTCAGCTATCAATTTTAACATTTATTAGACTTAACTTCTAATTTAAGTGAACTTCAACCAATCTTCACATGAACCCATTATAATAAATGACATATTTAGCTACCTGTGCCCTTCAGCAGAAATATACAGAAAATGAATAGTAACCAAAGACTAAATTCTAAATTAAATATAGTTGAACCCCTTAAAGCTATAAAATATTGATTTCCTCTTTTTTCTTTTGTTCTTGGATTAATAGACATCACAGCAGCTGGTTATTAGCTTATTTGCCTGCTATTGCTTTAAAAGCTGCTGCTGCTGAAAGTGACACGGATCTGACATGCATCTTATTTTCTCACAACTCTCTTTGCCTTTTCTGACCCACTTTAGGTCTTAAAGTCTCTACTAATGAGCGGACGAGTTGAATCGGGTGTGTTAGATGAGGGAGACAGTGCTGGGGTGCCTCAGGACAGTTTTTGAAACCATTTCAGAGACATGTTCTTAAATGTGACGCATATATAACATATATGCACACAGTCTTAAGGCAGCTTTAATCGCCTTTTTGGTAACTTCATGCCTTAACTGACAGCATAACTAGGACATTGCATGCACGTAGTTTCTTTCGCTGTTTGATATGAAATGATAAAGGCTACAGCGCGCGCCGGCACCTTTGTGCGTGTATTTGAAGAGCGCGCGCTACGAGCACTGAAACGTCTCCCGTTTGATGTGGTCATAAAGACGTTCTGCATCTAAATAAACGCAATCCTTTTCAAGAAAAAAGAGACGGAGGCAGCAGTTGTGAATGGGGTGGCCAACCCTAGCCCCGCCCCTGCGTTGATTGCGTTAAATATTTTTAACGTGTTAATCTTAAAAAAATAATCTCCTGCGTTAACGTGCTAATTTTGACACGACTATGTATGCGTGTATATATATATATACGTATATATACACGTATGTTTAAGCGTTGGAAAATAAATTTGAAATTTAGACGCAAGTATTAGTACTGTAATTTTACTCATTCATTTTATTTCACAGTATTATAATACATTTCTTGCTTTGTTTTGTTTTTTTGTAATCAAATTAAAGTATTAATAATAACATATATAATAATAGCTATATATATATATATATATATACACACATGTATATATATATGCACACATATGTATATATATATACACATATGTATGTATATATATATATATATACACACATATATATATAGTTATTATATATGTTATTATTATTATTACTTTAATTTGATTACAAAAAAAACAAAGTAAGAAATGTATTATAATACTGTAAAATAAAACGAATGAGTAAAATTACAGTACTAATACTTGCGTCTAAATTTCTAATTTATATTCCAACGCTTAAACATCAGCCTTTATTTTGATGGGTTGTCGGCAAATAAAAATGTGCTATTTACCATATTTGATTACATTGCTTGTCCACCAAAATTGTTTTCCCACTTATTAAAGCAAACAAACCATTTTCTTAGGACCAAATGTAAATTCTTTTGACAAAATACAGAATTAAATATAATCACACTGTGATTATAGGTCCATTATACAACCCGAATTACGGAAATGTTGGGACGTTTTTAAATTTGAATAAAATGAAAACTAAAAGACTTTCAAATCATAGGCACGGGGGCAGCAAATGAATGAATGAATGAATGATGCATTTATATAGCGCTTTATTGTGTATTGCCATACACCCAAAGCGCTTTACAATCATGTGGGGGGTCACTCCTCAACCACCACCAGTGTGCAGCATCCACTTGGATGATGCGACGGCAGCCACAGGACAACGGCGCCAGTGCGCTCACCACACACAAGTTACAGGTGGAGAGGAGAGAGAGTCATAGAGCCAATCAAGTGGATGAGGATTATTTGGAGGCCATGATAGACAAGGGCCAGTGGAGGGAATTTGGCCAGGACACCGGGGTTACACCCCTACTCTTTACGAGAAGTGCCATGGGATTTTTAGTGACCACAGAGAGTCAGGACCTCGGTTTAACGTCTCATCTGAAAGACGGCGCTTTTTACAGTATAGTGTCCCCGTCACTATACTGGGGCATTAGAACCCACACAGACCACAGGGTGAGCACCCCCTGCTGGCCTCACTAACACCTCTTCCAACAGCAACCTAGTTTTTCCCAGGAGGTCTCCCATCCAGGTACTGACCAGGCTCAACCCTGCTTAGCTTCAGTGGGCAACCAGTCTTGGGCTGCAGGGTGATATGGCTGTGGCAGCAAAGGGCTGAAAAAACGGGGGCAGCAAAGGGCTGAAAAAGCAAGACATTTTGAAAAGAGTCAGCTGGGAGAACATCTAGCAACTAATTAAGTTAATTGACACCAGATCTCTAACATGATTAGCTATAAAAGGGATGTCTTAGAGAGGCAGAGTCTCTCAGAAGTGAAGATGGGCAGAGGCTCTCCAATCTGTGAAAGAGTGCGAAAAAAGATTGTGGAATACTTTAAAAACAACGTTCCTCAACGTCAAATTGCAAATGCTTCGCAAATCTCATCATCTACAGTGCATAACATCATCAAAAGATTCAGAGAACCTGGAGAAATCTCTATGCGTAAGGGACAAGGCCGAAGACCTTTGTTGGATGCCCGTGGTCTTCGGGCCCTCAGACGACACTGCATCACTCATCGGCATGATTCTGTCATTGACATTACTAAATGGGCCCAGGAATACTTCCAGAAACCACTGTCGGTAAACACAATCCGCCGTGCCATCTGCAAATCAGAATCAGAAAGAGCTTTATTGCCAAGTATGTTTGCACATACAAGGAATTTGTTTTAGTGTCACAGCTTCCAGAGAAAACAACAACACAGAGATAATAAAAAAGATGTGAATAAAATACACACATGAGGTAGATTGCCTGGGGAAAGAAACTGTTCTTGTGCCTGACTGTCCCTGATATTTGGGGCTCTGTAGCGCCGACCAGATGGCAAAAGTTCAAAAAGGAGATGGCATGGATGTGAGGGATCCAGAGTGATTTTCTGAGCCCTTTTTCTCACTCTGGATGTGTACAGTTCTTGGAGGGTGGGCATGGGAGCACCAATAATCCTTTCAGCTGACCGAACTGTCCTCTGTAGTCTTCTGATTTCTGATTTTGTAGCTGAGCCAAACCAGACCGTTATTGAAGTGCACAGATCAGACTCAATGGCGGCTAAGTAGAACTGTGAGCAACTCCTGTGGCAGGTTGAATTTCCTCAGATGGCGAAGGAAGGTACAACCTTTGCTGGGCCTTTATAGCAATGGAGTCCAGTGTTTCCCCTGCCATTATCTTAGGGGGGTGGCCCGCCCCCCTTGAAGGTCAAGTTCATTTTATTTAATTTTATTTTCTCTATAGCGCCAGATCACAACAGAAGTCATTTAAAGTTACCTTTCCTATAGAACAGGTAAATACCTTGTTCTTTTATTAAAGAAACTAAATAGCCTTATGTCATTTGTCTTATTTACACGACGACATGTTATTTCCGTCTCTACATTACATGGTCGCGCTCTCTGTATCGCGCACACACAAGTGAGCCCAATCCCACTAGTATTTGTAAATATTAAGTCGCAAAAAGACTATTTAAATATGAATTCTGCGTGTCTCTGTTAATGAGTGGCGCAGACGCGCGGTTCTGTTTACTACTGGTACTGAAGCGCGTGTGAAGCTTGCGGTGATATTAACGTCTGCCGTCTCACTAAATGAGGACATACATACATTAACAACATCTTCAGAACTGATCTGAGAGTCACTTCATGAGCATTTGACCGTTTCATTTGAGCAAAACTATCCTCATATCATATACACACAGAAATGTAAAGATATTCACGGCAACCCAATTTCAATTGTAGACATTGCGGCAGAAATATATTTCTATTGTTCAGTAGAATGTACGTAATAGCCTACTAAAATGATTAAAACCTTATTTTTAAGGAATAATAAAATGTCTTCAATGTTTTAATTGTAATATTAAATCCCCTTTATGTTCCAAAAAAATAAGATTTGTTTAATGTTCATTAATTAAAAGATAAATTAAATGAATGTTTTTATGCCGGAAAAAAACTGAAAAATCTGTCCCAAGCTGTTGCCTATCTGTCAGAAAGCTGGTGATACACTGACAGATAGAGCTAGGGACAGAGAGCTGGGTTAGTTTAGTCTGGAGGAGTGTAGGGATGATGGTGTTCACGAACAGGATCCTCACATAAGTCCCTGGTCTGTCCAGATGTTGCAGGATGAAGTGCAGTCCATGTTGACTGCATCATCCACGGAACTGTTTGCTCGGTAAGCAAACTGCAGGGGGTCCAGTAAGGGTCCAGTGATGTCTTTCAGATAAGCCAACACCAACCTCTCAAAAGACTTCATTACCACAGACGTTAAAGCAACAGGTCTGTAGTCATTAAGTCCTCTTATCTTAGATTTCTTTGGGATGGGGATGATGGTGGAGCGTTTGAAGCAGGAAGGGACTTCGCACAGCTCCAGTGATCTGTTGAAGCTCTGTGTGAAGATGGGGGCCAGCTGGTCAGCACAGGTTTTCAGACAAGCTGGTGTCACACCATCTGGGCCTGGTGCCTTTCTTCTTTTGTTCTTTCTGAAGACCTGACGCACATCATCTTCACTGATTTTAAGTGCAGGTGTGGGGGAGAGGGGGTTGCTGGAGGTGTTAATGGTTGCGTGGAGAGATGATCAGAGCGGGTGTAGGATGTTAGACTGGGAGTTTCAAATCTACAGTAAAACTCATTCAGGTCTTCAGCAAGTTGTTGATTGGCCTCAGTGCTGGGGGATGGTGTCTTGTAGTTGGTGATGGCTTTCAGACCTTTCCACACCGATGCAGGGTCATTGGAAGAAAATTGGTGTTCTAGCTTTTTAGCGTAGTTCCTCTTAGCCACTCTAATCTCCTTATTCAGTGTGTTTCTGGCCTGATTGTACAAGACTCTACCCCCCTTCCTGTAGACGTCCTCTTTGGCCTGACGAAGATGTCTGAGTTTTGCTGTGAACCATGGCTTGTCATTGTTGAATGTTAAATGAGTCCTAGTAGGGATGCATATATCCTCACAGAAACTGGTATATGAAGTTACAATCTCTGTGAGCTCGTCCAGATCATTGGTGGCAGCTTCAAAAACACTCCAATCAGTGAGGTCGAAACAGGCTTGTAATGCCCGCTCTGTTTCGTTAATCCATCTCTTTACTGCAGGTTTAGCAGATTTAAGTTTTTGCCTGTAAGTCGGTATACGATGAACCTGGCAGTGGTCAGAGAGTCCTAGAGCTGCTCTGGGGACGGAGCGATATGCATCCTTTATTGTGGTGTAACAGTGATCCAATATATTACTGTCTCTGGTGGGACATGTAACATGCTGTCTGTATTTTGGCAGTTCACGGGAGAGATTTGCTTTATTAAAGTCCCAGAGAATGATAATACCAGAGTTGGGGTGTTGTTGTTCTGTGTCTGTGATCTGATCAGCGAGTTTCTGTAAAGCTGAGCTCACGTGCGCTTGCGGAGGAATGTAAACACTCTTTACAGTGTTTACATTGAACAGTGTGAGAATGAACGAGCAAAACTCCCGCGGCGAGTAGAAAGGTTTACAGTTAATAAAAAGCACTTGTAGATCTGGACAGCACATCTTCTTTAACACTGTAATGTCTGTTTACCACCTTTCGTTGATATAGAAACATGTCCCGCCGCCACGTGATTTCCCTGTCGACTCTGCGTCGCAATCTGCTCTAAACAGCTGGAAGCTCGGCAGACGTAAAACGCTTTCCGGCGTCGCGTCATTCAGCCAGGTTTCCGTGAAACACAGAGCAGCCGAGTGTGAAAAATCCTTATTTATCCGGGAGAGCAGAAGGAGTTCATCCATTTTGTTGGGTAGAGAACGGTGATTCGCCAGATGAATGCTAGGCAACGGCGTTCTAAATCCACGCTGTCGAAGCTTCACGAGCGTGCCGGCTCGCTTCCCCCGTCTGCGCGTCCTGAAGCATCTGAACAGCGTCGCTGCTCCGCCAACTACAACGTTCAGCAAAACGTCCGAATAAACGAAATCCAGTAGAAGACTGTGTGGTGTGTTTTGCCGAATGTTCAGCAGTTCATCCCTGGTAAAACTGATCGTGTTTGACAAACAAAAAAACAGGAAAAACTAACAAAAACAGTCCAAAAACTGGAGAGCAAAACACTGAGGCTGCCGTGTGCGGCGCCATCTTCACACTTCACACTTCAAATGCCAACTAAAGCTCTATCATGCAAAAAGGAAGCCATATAAACAAAGCCATACAGCTTTCCTGTAGCTCAAATGGTAGAGCATGGCGCTAGCAATGCCAAGATCATGGGTTTGATTCCCAGGGAAAGCAAGAGCTGATAAAATGTAAAAACTGTAACTTGAATGCAATGTAAGTCGCTTTGGATAAAAGCGTCTGCTAAATGCATAAATGTAAATGTAAATATGTGAACATGGTCCAGAAGCGCTGTCGTGTCCTGTGGGCCAAGGCTCATTTAAAATGGACTGTTTCAAAGTGGAGAAGAGTTCTATGGTCAGACGAGTCCAAATTTGACATTCTTGTTGGAAATCACAGACGCCGTGTCCTCCGTGCTAAAGAGGAGGGAGACCTTCCAGCGTGTTATCAGCGTTCAGTTCAAAAGCCAGCATCTCTGATGGTTGGGGGGTGCATAAGTGCATACAGTATGGCAGCTTGCATGTTTTGGAAGGCACTATGAATGCTGAAATGTATATAAAGGTTTTAGAGCAACATATGCTCCCCTCCAGATGACGTCTATTTCAAGGAAGGCCTTGTGTATTTCAGCAGGATACCACATACTGCAGCTATTACAACAGCATGGCTTCATAGTAGAAGAGTCCGGGTGCTGAATTGGCCTGCCTGCAGTCCAGATCTTTCACCTATAGAGTAGTGTTGTCACGGTACTAAAATTTCAGTATTCGGTACCAATACCAGTGAAAATCCACGGTTCTCGGGAACCAATTTCGGTACCAAAGCAAAACACAAAAATATGCTAATTAAAAAACACATTTTTATTAATAAAGTTAAACAAAAATAAACTGCACAAAAAACAATGCCATTCTTTATGCTCATTTAAAATTATTTCAAGTTTTTCCACAAGTAATAAAAGTATGGAAAAAAGTAAAGTTCCACCCAAAAGTTTTTGTCATATTTCTGCTGCCGCTGAAAAACAACTGTAAACTGTTGTCTGTTTTAGGGTTTGCTGGTGCTTCATGATCTTCCTGCAGCTGTAAAAGGAAAATATAATATAAGTAAAGCAATGGGCTGAGTCTGACCAAATGTCTTCTGAATGATCTTCTTCATTAGATAATTGACTCCAGCTAAAATATAAAATTTCAGTAAATAACAAACCTCAGCTTTTATAATAAATTTAGATACAATTACATATATTTTAAGACAAGTGCATATCAAATGGAAGGAAACTGTAGTATTAAAAACACTTTACAATAAGATTACATTTTTTAGATAACATGACCTATCAAATAAACAACAGTTATATATTGCAATTATTCTTCTTAGGGTTAATTTCAAAATTTACAAATACATAAAATCAATCAATCAATCAAAGTTAAATCTGTTAAAATTATTTAATGCACAATGAACAAACATGAATGATCAAGTGCTTGTATTAAATAACATTCACAAACATTAATTAATGTTGTAAAAATATATTGTTCACTCACTGTAAGTTGATGTTAGATAATAACATGAAGTCATTGTAAAGTCTATACAGGAGATAACATTTGACTGTACTTTCATTTAATACAAACTGTGTACATATTTAATTTTAAAGGGCTTTTAAACCTGCTAGTTATCCAGCCAAAAATAACAACAACTAGCAACTAACTAGCAAAAAAATAATAATAAAAAAATAAAAAAAAAGGCCAGAACTGTTTTTTTCTGACGGACTGATATGACATAAACACTGTTAACTGTTTGTACATTCTCCAACATGCATATTTTAGATTCACAATTCATTTAAAAGCCTCTGGTGTGTAACAATAGTAAATACCATCATGTCCTCCTGCTGTTTTTACCCTAATAAAAGTTATAGGCGCATTAAGTAGTTAATAAAGAAACTTCATTCTAATGCTCATTACATTAGCGTTAGCCGCGCTTATGCTAAGGATTAACTCCGCTATAACAGCAATGTTTATTTTAATCCGACATTCAAATTCAAATATGGAATAATATTCATAACAGAATATCTAAATATTAAATATTAAATTGAAATTTACCTGCTTGAACTCTTTCATTTGATCCGGGTGCCAGTCTTTAAAGTGTTGTTAGTTTGTGTTTCTTTTATGAAGAGAGCGCATCTGCGCAGCTTTCAGATCGCGCAGCAAGAACCGGGTCGAGAGAAACCTGGTACCGTGACGTTTTCATGTTTTTAGTACCGACTTGGTACCGAAGTACCGGGTCTTTTGACAACACTACTATAGAGAACATTTGGCACATCATTAAACAAAAAATATGTCAAAGATGACCACAAACTCTTCAGCAGCTGGAAAGCTATATCAGGCAAGAATGGGACCAAATTCCAACACCAAAACTCCAGAAACTCATAACCTCGATGCCCAGACGTCTTCACACTGTTTTGAAAAGAAGAGGAGATGCTACACCATGGTAAACATGCCCCCGTCCCAACAATTTTGAGACCTGTAGCAGGCATCAAATTTGAAATGAGCTCATTTTGTGCATAAAATTGTAACATTTCTCAGTTTAAACATTTGTTATGTTATCTATGTTCTATTGTGAATTACAATATTGGCTCATGTGATTTGAAATTCTTTTAGTTTTCATTTTATTCAAATTTAAAAAAAAGTCCAAACATTTCCGTAATTCGGGCTGTAGCTACAATTAGCATCAAGCTACATATGAGATTAATAAGATTAATACTTTTACTCAGAACTCACTTTAAAGCATCACTGAGTGTTTGTAATAACTTCCAGTTGTGATCTAATGTGAATTTTAGTCATACATGAAGCATACATATTATTTGTAGCTTTTTATAATAAGCTAAATGCTACACCTGTTGTAAACAAGCTTTATTCTCATCAGGGCTCTGAACCGGTTCAAGGAACGAAAACCGGAAACGAACGAAATTTTGACTGGAACAGAACCAGAAACGAAATCAAATTTTATAGTTCTGAACAGAATCAAAAATTTGAAATGGCCATTAACCGGTTAATAACGTTATTTTATCGTTCCATTTAATATTTTAAATTTGCTGTCAACCAATCACGAATTCAAGCAGTAGGCTACGGCCTATATTGCAAATGTGGCGCTGATGCATCCGACGCATGAAATGCCCGCGCGCGCGCTCAGCTGTGAACTCTTAAGTCGCAATGGCAATGCACCGGCGTTAGAGTTTATCCGAGGATAGTGTAAGATGGATTCAACAGATCACACGCACCTGCAGCGCTTCTGTGAATGGAGAAAACAGAATAAAACTATAGGCTTACATAAAAAGGAATATGTATACACAAAATATATTTAATTTAAATCATTGACAGATTAACAAAACGAAAGAAAAAAAAGAGCTGAGTTTCGGTTTATTGCGACACGATCCAAAGTTCACTTAAAGGAAAACAACAGCAGTAGTTTTCTTTATTTTGCAAAAGCTTGACAGTTTTGAATGTCTTGCTTCTATTTGTATACCAGTATGGCTATCGCACCGGCGCTTGACGCGCACACAGACAACATATTTTTGCGATATTGCAGCCTGCGCATTATCAAAATTATCATTATCAAAATTCATTATCAAAATACAGTTAAAGAACCATATAATAACTAGCACTGCTCCGTTGTACAATCTGATGCTTTCAGCGTGACCATATGCTGATATGCGGAAGGATGATGATCGATGCGAGTGAAGTACAAAGCCTATTTCATAAATAATAATATTTTAGCATCCAGATACGTCGCGAATATGAAAACATTTGGATTTGTGCCGAATGAGAGAGGTAGACATCAGTTTCACCTTAAATTAATTCGTTTTTGGCTTTACATTTATAGCCTATAGCCTAAACGCTTAATCGCCTTAACTTTAGAGGATTTGTTGTGGAGAGAAGGGAACTTTAACTGTGTTTATAATGTTTGTAAACATTTTGCTTTTACCGGCATTTTAGCCTACATTATTTCTGAATGTAATCATAAAATGCGACTGTTTTTTCCTCTCAAAACGCAATTTTATAAGAGCATTTAACAATTCAGCAAACATTTTTAAATATCTTGAAAAAATACTTTAATGTCGTTAAAGGGTTAGCAGATTTTTTATTTTGTTTAGTAGGCTACATTTGGCCAAAATCTATAAAAGAAGATGCTGTATTGGCTATGATTAAGCGCAGCGGGTTAAGATACCAGATTTTCTGTGTTGTTGTTTTTTCTTTCTTTTTGAGTAAAGAAAACACTGTACTTTATTATTATTATTATTATAGGCAAAGAATATTTTTTTATTAAAATAACTTTATTAACCGGTTTCGGAATGATAATAATACATGAGGAACGCAGGAACAGAAACGTTAAAATATCGATTCTGCTCGGAGTGAACCGATTTAATTTTTTTTTCGTTTTCAAGCCCTGATTCTCATAAAAATGCCTCTAATTGCATGAAATTTGTCTAACGTTGAAACGTAATATTAATATATAATTTAAAGGGAAACAGGTCAATTTAGCTCAAAAGAAATCATTAATGATTTTATAGGGAATTTGAACAGATTCACTGTTTCACGGTGATTCACTGAACAAGCCGTATAACAAACTCTGCACTGGATATTAAAATCCAAAATATAGTGAAAACACTATTAAATAGCACAGTAGCACAAATCGGCAGATTAAGACATTAACTTATGAGCACAAAACACAAAATACTTCTCTTTTCAATATAAACAAGGCTTTATTTGATAAATCTAAGACATGAAACTAATCTAACACATGAACACACGCATTCACACGTTGCAGAAGAGAGAAAGTAAGGAAAGATGAGTTTAAGAGAATGAAAATATGAAATCCCAAGTTTATAGCAATATGTGCATTTGCATAGACCTTAACAACCATCAATCACTTATTTAAACCTCGCTTTGAGTTTCTCAATGAGGCTAAAATTTGTATTAAATGCACCAATTCAGCTAAAAGTCTGGAGTTGTTTTACTTGCATTGCCTTTGTGTTAAGGGATTCCCTTCTGTCATGGTCATTGCAGGAAAGGGGGTTTCCCAGGTTGCTGGTTGGCTGACAGTTCAGTGGTCTTTCGTAGTGATGTCTTGGGCGTTGGCTGACGAATGGTCTGAGTCCGTTGCTAGTTGAAGTTTGAAGCGGGTGCAGTCGGAGCTGGACTTTGAGGCAAACTTAACTTTTGAACACGACACTCAACGGAAAGAAAAGAAACTAAAATAAAAGAATACACGAAAGTGAAGAGACTAGGTGGTATTTCTTCTCATCATGGTCACAACTGGCCTGTAGGCCAGAGCACATGGCGCTCAAAGAGCAGCGTCAAAACGCGTGGCAAAAGAGAAGAGTTTTAGAGAGGACAAAGAGCATTTTAAGAAGAGTAAAAGAGATTCAAGAGAGGATTCAAGAGAGGTGTCCTGAGTTTTTAAACTCGGCTTTCGGACCGTCCCCTTTGGACGTCTTGACCAATTAGATACTGTCTTTGCTTGGGGTGTTGCTCTGTTTCTCCATCCAAACAATAAATCAACATGTTATCTGTTCAGTCAGAGGTCCGAACTTTACAGGCTCTTGCAAAGTATACTTTCGAACGTGATTTCTATAACCAGAATATGATAAATTTTACAAAGAATTAATTGGAAGAAACATTTAAAGCATGAATTTTGAAACTCATACATACCAAACATGAATATAAAGTCCTTCAGCTATTCAATAATGATTAAAAAGACATACATAATATTTGATTGAAACATGATGGTCTAATTGTGTGGGTTACATACATGATATGGTTATTTCTATGCAGAGAAATAATTCATAAGTCCCTTTAAGATGATTTTTGTAGCATATGGAGAAAAGAGTCTCTGTGACAAAGGAATTCCAGTGTGGTCTGTCTTCTATGTGTGGGGGTAGTCAATCTAAGCAAGTCTATAGCTGTGGTTTTCCAGCGTGGAACCCATGTGATGGTCATCTGGTGACCATTAATCTTGATTACTTGCCCCAAATTTGACAGTCTCCTTAATGAATTGGAATTATCAATAAGTTTTCTTTTGTTTTAATGTTGCAAGCCGTTCTGTGAACGATTTGGTTAGTTTGCTTGCTTCAGACAGGCTGAGCTAGGAATCTGATTTACGACGTTTCCTTGGTCTCTCTCTCTCTGGAATGTTAGCTCCTCAGGTTTCAATGTTCTGATCGCATCTGAAATTTTTCTGATTCAGGTCTCTGATATTCTACATATCCCCCCTTGATTGGCGATGTGTCGAGTTGGAGACATCGGCAAGCACTGGGAAAACAAGGGCAGAAGAAGCAGACAAAAGCACAGCAAACAACAAGACAACACTTCCATGACAATTACTGTACTGGTGCAGGGCATCAGGTTATTTAGGTACAGGCGGTTATTTGAATTAGTCAATATAGTTTAGTAAATTGAATAGTTCAATTTGGAAATTGTTGTTTTAATTCGGTTCAATAGTTTGATTCTTCGATCAAGTTTTGTGATTAAATTTGTTTGTTCCTTTTAAGTTGTCTTAACTTAATGTTCACCTTTAGTTTCTGATGACATCATTTGTGGTAAAATGAATTGACCTATCGTGCGTGGAGCTCTCTGGCTTCCATTCAGTTTAGAGTGGCTTGCGGATATTAGGTGTGGCGAGTCAATCCTAATATCAGACCTTTGACCTTTGCAGGGTGTCTAGGTCTTTCACCTACTAGAGAAAGAGGGTAAGGAAAAGGATAGGTAAAAGAAGAACAAAACAAAACAAAGCTGCTGTGGGTTTTCCTAGCATGGTTTGCAACTACTGTTGAGCTAGGATGTCATGTGCAGCTAGGGAGTCATGTACCTTAACTTAGTGTCAGGTGTTCTACCTATTGTGAAGATAGCTGCATGTTTCTTCATGGTGGTGTATGTAACTTTGTTACGCTAAAATTTAGATATTCTACTTGTGGGAAGAATATGTTTGTTGAATGTGTTATCAGTAGAAGTGGTTACCTCTGGGTGTAAGTAACGTTGTGTGTGTTGATGGTGTAGTGTAGGTGTGTAGGTGTGGTCGGATCTGTTTCAGTCTGTGTTGTCTCCCCCCTTTTCGGGTATGTCAGTGAAGACGGGCTCTCTGCATCCTTGGCTTGGATGAGGGCGTGTCCATGATCTAATGGGGGTCAGTCCAGAGAGGCAGGAAGTTCTTTAGCAGACAGTCGGAGGTAGTTTGGCATGGCTGTGTGAAGCTGGGATGCAAACTTCGTCTCCTATGTTGCATTCCTCTTGTGCTGCCTTCTGGATGTGGCAGACTTTCTGACCTTCTGTGCTTTGGTGGTTACTGTTGCACAGACATGAATGTGGTTCTTGAAGTTGGAGTTCGTTTAGCAGTTTGCTAGTGAGTGATGAGTGAGTGAGGTGATGTTCTCTGGTACCTCAGTTTAATCAACGGCTGGCCGTGAGAGACTTGCTCATTCTGGGTGGTTGTTGAACAGGTGCTTGTCATCTCTGATATGGTGGTGTACCATGTGATCGCCGGCCTTCCGTTCTGTCGCTGGTCACAGCGAGCATGACTCAATTTTGTAGTCATCCGTGTTCAGCTTATCTTGAAGGAACTCGTTCAGTTGTCTCATGACTTGTTCCATGTCTTCTGACGGTAAGCTGTATTGTTCTTGAGCATACTCAGCACTGTGCATGTCTGAGTGGTGCTGAGGTGGGTTTCGTTGTCGCTTACCCACACGAGTTGCTCTTGGATGAGTCAGGCGATTACCTTTGGATGTCTGGTTAGGTTTCCAGTTGTTCTCATCTTTTGGGTTTCTTGAGAAGCGTGGCGGGTCCCATGGATTTTCCCAGCGGTTGGGCTGATAGCTGTCGTGGACATGGGGGTCACGTTCTCTGTGCTCTTGATGGAGGACTCTGGTGTTGTGATGCAACTGGGTGTCGTCCAGTGCAAGGCTTGAGTTTTTGTTGACAGAGTTCAAGAGTGTAGATGTTTTGTTACCTTTCTTTGAGGCCATCTTCTGCTTGTTGTAGGCCTTCTGTGTTAGGTCACGCAACTGTTGGATGGTCATGGAGCGTGGACAGGCCATGACGCCTAGATGGTGGCTGACTCCAGAGTGCAGATTTCTAAGGAAGAGGCTTTTGAAATTCACATCCTCTTCAAGGTCAGGTTCATTGTGTGCACCAAAGTAGGCTTGTCGGAGTCGGTTGTAGTAAGCTTGTGGAGCCTCTTGTCGACCTTGTTTGGTTTCTAAGGCAGTTAACAGTCCATTTTCCGAGTCCGGGTCGGAAAACTCTTTAATCAGGACCTCACGAAGTAGCTGGTAGTCTGACTTTGTTAGACTGGGCTGTCGATCTAGGACGTGGCTCTAAGGACGTATAACCTGTTTCTGTCAGTCACATGAGGTCTCATTTCTAGATAAAAGTCAATATCGTGCAGATGGGCCTGGATGGTGTGGCCCTCTGTGGAGTTCGGGTTGAACTTGCTGATGTTCTTAGACAGCTTGTCGAGGTCTTTGATGGTCATCCCATGTGCAGCTCCGAGGTCTGCTTGGATGGGAGGTTTTCTTTCGTTTACAGGAAAGAGTTCTGTGGCGAAGGCAGGTGAGGTTTTGGGTTGTGGCCCTTCGCTTCTTTCGCTGTATACCAGTTCTTGGATGTGGGGCTCTGCTCTGCTCAGCAGAGGTGAGGCTGAGTGATGTTTCTCTCGCCTTGGCTCTTGTTTCTGCTCATAAGCATGTTTCAGTTCTTTTCTGACCATGTAGAGCTGATCATTGTTATCGTCTAGCTGTTGGGTCAGATTGTCTATTTCAGTTCTGTACCTTTCAAGGTGGTCTTTCAAGGCACCGATTTCAGCATTCTTGTCACTGATGTCATTCTTGGCTTTCTCTAGTAGCTGTTCGGCATACTGGAGTCTGTTTACCAGGTCTTCCTTGGCAGCCTTTGCATGTTGTTGATCGAGCTGAGCTGCTGTCAGGGCTGCTTGTAGCGCCTTAACTTGTTCCGTTGTTTCCTGCTCCCTCTCGTTGGGTGCTTTGAGTTGATCTTGAACTTTCACTTCCAGCTTGTCTATGCGGCGTTGAGCACATGTCAGTTCCTCTTGCAGGTTCAGCTGGGTTGTGAAGGCATAGCTTAGGGAGCTGGTGATTTTGACTAGCTCCTCGTGGTCGTTGTTCTGGCTTGAATCTTGTGTCAGGAATCTTCTCAGAATTAGGATTATTATTAAAAATAATAACAGTTCAAACGTCTTGGGGGTGAGGCTGTCTGTCGTGCCTCTCAGCCAAGTGTTCACATCTTCCCCTTGGGCAAAGGGGTCTGCAGTCTGTGGCATGTTGGCACGCTGGGGAGAAGAGAGACTGACCCAGATCTGTGTGGAGTACAAGCCTATGTGTGGTGCGACAACTAAGTGTTGTGTCAGTGATTTTGAACCACTAGTGAAATGTGGTGATGACTGTGTTGGTCTCAGGGTGTCTAGGTAGACTAGAGATGTGAAGACTTCGTCACTCTAATGAGGAAGAAGGAAAAGAGAGAAACAGGTGAAAAACAAATTCAATTAAAAGAAACAATTCCCTTTTTTTTCAATGAGGAAAATTCTTCTTTTTTTTTTCAATTAAAATGTTATCATCAATACACCGATTTATTCCCGTTTAATATTAAACAATATTATTAAATCTCTGTTTTAGACAAATGAATATAATAATACATTTTATATCTCTTTCCTTAGTCTGACAGGATTGACAACCGTACACCTTACAGTTGGACCGCTCACCAGGGAGGCTGCGAAGGCAACGATTGCTCAAAACTTTCCTATTAAATTGATCTCAGCATTTGGATGAGATGTTAAAATTTGGATTGCGTTTTCAAATGTGGGGAGGCTAGGAAGAACGAAAGAGGGTTTTATTACAATCAAATTCATAAAGATGAGTCATCTTTTTTGACAAGATTGTGTATCTCATTCACTTAGAATTGATTGATGGTTCTTACAGCCAGGTCCCTACAAATGTGACAAGTGAAGAGGAAAGAAAGCAGGATAGAACAGGAGAGAAGAGAAAAAGACCGTAAGTTGAGTGGGTCGGGTCCACTAGCAAGCAGTTATGCCCGACTACGAGTAGTGTATTGTTTTCAGTTGTTACACAACTATCAACAAAAATAAATTTTGTGTGAAAGAGATTTGTCTCTTTAATTAATTTGAACTCGTAGTGAGGGATAACAATGTCTCCTATTAAGGCTCAGGTCGTTCCCAAGCTAGGATACACAAAGGAAAGGCGATGGTAAGCCCAAGTAAAATTAAAAGGTAATAAATGGTAAAATAAACAAAAAAAATGATATTAAATAAAGGAGGAAATCAGTAAATAAAAATAGTGGCTAAGTGTATAACAAATACAGGAAGAATGAAGGGGTAAAACGCAATAAAGTAATGAGTGAATCTAAGTCTGAATAGAATCTAACAATATGGGTAATAAATCAATATGGGTAATAAATCAATTAGGTAGAATAAGTTTACTTAAACTTTCAAAGTTCAAGACTTATTTGTACCTAAAATGATTGAGCCCAGAGGAGAATTCTAGAAATAATGATCATATGAAAAGATCTGAGGGGAAATTTGAATGATTCCAAATAAATGTAATGTTTCAATTAAATTTTGAATTTGGCACAATTAATAATTGTGAACTCGTATTTCCCTTTCTAGTAAAAATACAAATAAGTGGTAAGAAGTGAGAAATTAGAGAAATAAGAAAGAGAAAGACCAACAAGTGTATTAGTTGAGATGTTTAAAGGGTTAAACCACTTTAGCTTTTCAACACACACTGTATGAAACCACTAGATGTTAATGCTAACTGCTAGCCTTTGAGGCCAATGGCTTTAGCATATACTTCACTGTAAACACAACCTTTTCATTAGCTTAGCAACAGCATGGAGTTTTGTTTACAGTAGCGTCGGTGTGCTGCGCGTGTGCAGTTCCGAGTTGCTCCGGAAGTAGGTTAAGACTTCTGTGTCACGATAGTCACTGTGGCAACCAAAACAAACTCTAGTAGACTAGCATCTTTGCATTGCAAGTACAGTTAAAGTATGTTACATGAAATGTCAGCGCATTTCAACACTGTACAAATAACAACACCGCTTTTAGTTGGCTCTGCGATGTGGCACTTAAACTCTGTTCGTTCAGAGTTTGATTAAACTTTATTCAAATAGCAGCTTGGTGCTGCAGCTGACGTCACACGCACACACTAGTCTCGGCTCAGCGTCTCTCATCCGCGGCAATAGAAAAGATTAAATAACTTGGTTTATGCTCACAATTTAGATTAATCTGCCCGCATTCTCCACCAATGTAACGTTGAAATGTAATATTAATATATAATTTAAAGGGAAACAGGTCAATTTAGCTCAAAAGAAATCATTAATGATTTTATAGGGAATTTGAACAGATTCACTGTTTCACGGCGATTCACTGAACAAGCCATATAACAAACTCTGCACTGGATATTAAAATCCAAAATATAGTGAAAACACTATTAAATAGCACAGTAGCACCAATCGGCAGATTAAGACATTAACTTATGAGCACAAAACACAAAATACTTCTCTTTTCAATATAAACAAGGCTTTATTTGATAAATCTAAGACATGAAACTAATCTAACACATGAACACACGCATTCACACATTCACACGTTGCAGAAGAGAGAAAGTAAGGAAAGATGAGTTTAAGAGAATGAAAATATGAAATCCCAAGTTTATAGCAATATGTGCAATTGCATAGACCTTAACAACCATCAATCACTTATTTAAACCTCGCTTTGAGTTTCTCAATGAGGCTAAAATTTGTATTAAATGCACCAATTCAGCTAAAAGTCTGGAGTTGTTTTACTTGCGTTGCCTTTGTGTTAAGGGATTCCCTTCTGTCATCCTCATTGCAGGAAAGGGGGTTTCCCAGGTTGCTGGTTGGCTGACTGTTCAGTGGTCTTTGTAGTGACGTCTTGGGCGTTGGCTGACGAATGGTCTGAGTCCATTGCTAGTTGAAGTTTGAAGCGGGTGCAGTCGGAGCTGGACTTTGAGGCAAACTTAACTTTTGAACACGACACTCAATGGAAAGAAAAGAAACTAAAATAAAAGAATACACGAAAGTGAAGAGACTAGGTGGTATTTCTTCTCATCATGGTCACAACTGGCCGGTAGGCCAGAGCACATGGCGCTCAAAGAGCAGCGTCAAAACGCGTGGCAAAAGAGAAGAGTTTTAGAGAGGACAAAGAGCATTTTAAGAAGAGTAAAAGAGATTCAAGAGAGGTGTCCTGAGTTTTTAAACTCGCTTTCAGACCGTCCCATCTGGACGTCTTGACCAATTAGATACTGTCTTTGCTTGGGGTGTTGCTCTGTTTCTCCATCCAAACAATAAATCAACATGTTATCTGTTCAGTCAGAGGTCCGAACTTTACAGGCTCTTGCAAAGTATACTTTCGAACATGTGATTTCTATAACCAGAATATGATACATTTTACAAAGAATTAATTGGAAGAAACATTTAAAGCATGAATTTTCAAACTCATACATACCAAACATGAATATAAAGTCCTTCAACTATTCAATAATGATTAAAAAGACATACATAATATTTGATTGAAACATGATGGTCTAATTGTGTGGGTTACATACATGATATGGTTATTTCTATGCAGAGAAATAATTCATAAGTCCCTTTAAGATGATTTTTGTAGCATATGGAGAAAAGAGTCTCTGTGACAAAGGAATTCCAGTGTGGTCTGTCTTCTATGTGTGGGGGTAGTCAATCTAAGCAAGTCTATAGCTGTGGTTTTCCAGCGTGGAACCCATGTGATGGTCATCTGGTGACCATTAATCTTGAGTACTTGCCCCAAATTTGACAGTCTCCTTAATGAATTGGAATTATCAATAAGTGTTCTTTTGTTTTAATGTTGCAAGCTGTTCTGTGAACGATTTGGTTAGTTTGCTTGCTTCAGACAGGCTGAGCTAGGAATCTGATTTACGACGTTTCCTTGGTCTCTCTCTCTCTGGAATGTTAGCTCCTCAGGTTTCAATGTTCTGATCGCATCTGAAATTTTTCTGATTCAGGTCTCTGATATTCTACATTTGCATACACATCATTGTAATTGTATTAGTTTCGGGTTTCATCTTTGTTTTGCACGAGCCAGAACAAAGACAGAAAGATGTTTTTAGGATTTACTTCATTCAAGAGATTTGAGTAATTCTGAATAAGGCTGCCAGCTGTGTCTCTAGGAACTTTCAGTGTCTTCTGGTAGGCGTAAACTAGGTATAAACTTTTTATTTTATATATATATTTTTTTTTTAAATCAGAGAATTGGTAAGATGGGACATGTCTAAATCTAGCTTGATTTAAAGAGCAGACAGTATTTTTAGTTGTTAAAGTTCATGGAAAATCCGCAGCTGCAAGATGTCATTCTTTATTTAGCTTTCAAAAAGCGTTAGAAGTCAGAAAGCACTTAAATTAATTTATGATTTGCTGTCTGTCTGAACCAAAGAAATAAAAGCAAACTATCTGTACCATATTGAATTGCATAGCATAATTTTTTTTCCCATTGCATCACATTGTGTTGAATCAAATCAAAATCGGATTGCACTGCATCATAATGGGGTGACTCGCATCGCCTCGGTAGCTGCTTCATATGTATCTTTAATGTATTGTATCATTGGCTATGTATCGAGATGCATATCATATCGGCCTCAGGAGATGCACATCCCTAGTGTATATATGTATATAATACAATCATGAATGGATTGAATAAATTGGACTATTGACTATTAAATCTCATTATTCTATTTGAAATATCAGTAATCACCAATTGGTTTTGCATACTGATTTTGCACTCCTGACAGAAATTAGAAAATAACTGTTTCACAAATATCGATATATTCGATATATGGTCTAATATCGAAGCTAGACTCTTAAATACTTTTAATGATACACAATTTGTAAAGTTTAAATAAGAATGTCATGTCACTACAATAGTGTGCAGTGAGTGTAAACGAACACATCTTTGCATCCAAAGTGGTTAAAGAGGGTTGTGTGGGTTATTAATGGTTGTGATAGAAAGTTCTATCCATTAGTGAGAAGGGTATGCAGTTAATACACTCTATACACATTAGAAAAAGTTCTATATAAACCATAAATGATTTTACCGGGTGCGTTTTGTATTTGGACACTAAAATATTCCATATAGACCATTTTTAAAGGTTCATTCAATATTTTTTGTAGCCAGGAATTTTTTTTCCCATCATAGGATTATTTTGTAGATTTAGTTTCTTTTAATTAATTTTGTTTAATCAAGTTTAATTTAATCTTATGAATTAGGCAACTATATATGTATAAGTACTTGATCCTAAAAACATTAATCATAGGCATAACACATAGTATTACATAATAATTTAAGACATTTTATTAGCATTTGCAATGACACAAATTTATAGTGCAATAGAAGAATAAATCTGTATGTTTCATAATAATAATTTTACAAGAAACGAGCTAAGATGCATGAGCATTAAATCATAATTTTTATTTAAAGAGTTTAAAATGCTAAAAACAAATTATCTATTATCAGTCAGTGACGCTGTCTATTTTGATGCTAACTCTTTTTGCGTAAAAAGCCACAAAAGGCCAAAACAGGGGTAATGAAATCCTGGTTGGAGATGCAAGTCAGCCCTGACTCACAGTGCAAACAGTTTCAATCAAAATTATTCCACCCCCTTGACCTGCAAGACATTTTGCTTCCCAGAACAAAATTTTATGAAAACATAAAATCAACGAATGCATCAGTAAACTATTATAGAAAGTTTATTAATACACATTTGAGATTTGAGTGATTCTGAAAAAGGCTGCCAGGTGCATCTCTAGGTACTTTTAAGGTCTTGTAGCCATAGCAATTTAAGTAAACAATTTATTATAGCTTTTATGAGAGCTCTTTTGACTTTGCCATATTTGCCACTTAACTTGTGCTGTTCATGGGCTAAATTTATGTATGTATAACAGCTCAAGCTAGTTAAGTTTTGTTATAGCGTTTCCAAAGGCTTACTTGTGTTTTTAACACAATTTTGTGCCCAGTTCATACAAACAAATGCCTAAAAAACAGAAATGGGGTTAAAAACAGATAAGGGTTATAATTTGAATAGCTGTATTACATTATATATAATACCTTAGATTAAAATATTACTTTATACAGGTGCATCTCAATAAATTAGTATGTTGTGGAAAAGTTCATTTATTTCAGTAATTCAACTCAAATTGTGAAACTAGTGTATTAAATAAATTAAATGCACACAGACTGAAGTAGTTTAAGTCTTTGGTTCTTTTAATTGTGATGATTTAGGCTCACATTTAACAAAAACCCACCAATTCACTATCTCAACAAATTAGAATACTTCATAAGACCAATAAAAAAATCATTTTTAGTGAATTGTTGGCCTTCTGGAAAGTATGTTCATTTACTGTATATGTACTCAATACTTGGTAGGGTCTCCATTTGCTTTAATTACTGCCTCAATTCGGCGTGGCATGGAGGTGATCAGTTTGTGGCACTGCTGAGGTGGTATGGAAGCCCAGGTTTCTTTGACAGTGGCCTTCAGCTCATCTGCATTTTTTGGTCTCTTGTTTCTCATTTTCCTCTTGACAATACCCCATAGATTCTTTATGGGGTTCAGGTCTGGTGAGTTTGCTGGCCAGTCAAGCACACCAACACCATGGTCATTTAACCAACTTTTGGTGCTTTTGGCAGTGTGGGCAGGTGCCAAATCCTGCTGGAAATTGAAATCAGCATCTTTAAAAAGCTGGTCAGCAGAAGGAAGCATGAAGTGCTCCAAAAATTTTTGGTAAACGGGTGCAGTGACGTTAGTTTTCAAAAAACACAATGGACCAACACCAGCAGATGACATTGCACCCCAAATCATCACAGACTGTGGAAACTTAACACTGGACTTCATGCAACTTGGGCTATGAGCTTCTCCACCCTTCCTCCAGACTCTAGGACCTTGGTTTCCAAATGAAATACAAAACTTTCTCTCATCTGAAAAGAGGACTTTGGACCACTGGGCAACAGTCCAGTTCTTCTTCTCCTTAGCCCAGGTAAGACGCCTCTGACGTTGTCTGTGGCTCAGGAGTGGCTTAACAAGAGGAATTAGGACAACTGTAGCCAAATTCCTTGACACGCCTGTGTGTGGTGGCTCTTGATGCCTTGACCCCAGCCTCAGTCCATTCCTTGTGAAGTTCACCCAAATTCTTGAATCGATTTTGCTTGACAATCCTCATAAGGCTGCGGTTCTCTCAGTTGGTTGTGCATCTTTTTCTTCCACACTTTTTCCTTCCACTCAACTTTGTTAACATGCTTGGATACAGCACTCTGTGAACAGCCAGCTTCTTTGGCAATAAATGTTTGTGGCTTACCCTCCTTGTGAAGGGTGTCAATGATTGTCTTCTGGACAACTGTCAGATCAGCAGTCTTCCCCATGATTGTGTAGCCTAGTGAACCAAACTGAGAGACCATTTTGAAGGCTCAGGAAACCTTTGCAGGTGTTTTGAGTTGATTAGCTGATTGGCATGTCACCATATTCTAATTTGTTGAGATAGTTTATTGGTGGGTTTTTGTTAAATGTGAGCCTAAATCATCACAATTAAAAGAACCAAAGACTTAAACTACTTCAGTCTGTGTGCATTGAATTTATTTAATACACGAGTTTCACAATTTGAGTTGAATTACTGAAATAAATGAACTTTTCCACGACATTCTAATTTATTGAGATGCACCTGTATATTGACATTATCACCTTTAATATTCCACTAAACTGTCATGCAATTTAAAAAAAAAAAGGGAAAAAAAATCAAGATCTTCAGAAAAGCTTACATCTGTAAATTATTGCAGTCTCTCGGGGGTTAAATTATTTTGATTACAAGTGTGTGTGTGTGTGTATTTTGAGATAAATGTAGAAAATAGAAAAAAAACAGAGATTAATAGCTTCCGATTTCAGCATATTAATAGGTTGTTGAATGTTCCCTCTGACGTACTTTTCACCACTCTTAACGTTTGTGGCTAAAACTTTAAAAGTGCTCTCTGATTTAGGTGAAGGTCATTATAAATAGTGCAGGCCTGGACAATACAACCAACTTTCTTGTGCTTCTTAAGACAAACATGTAAGCTATACATGACATGGGTTTAGGTAGAAGTAAATAAAATACAGTAGCATAAGATTAGTTTTATCACTTCTCTTAGGCATTGAGCTTGAATGAACTTTCGTAGCAATTGGAGTTTAAAATGTGGCACTTGAGCACTGTTTAATCACATTCACGAGATGTGCACAGTTAAAATATAGCACTTTGCAGATGCACCACAATTAGCACATAGTTTCACGTAAAAGTTGTTTCCTGTTTATGCCGAACATCATTTTTTGTATCTGCTTGGACAGATGATTTATAAGAATAGATTGTCAGAGTCCATATGAAGCATTGAAACACGTCAATATACAGTAAGGGCTGTATGGCATCTTTCAAAATTAATTGTCTTCAGAATGAAATGTCTGTCAAAAGTAAATAAAAACACAAGTATAATGTAATAATAAGCAGTGGTCGAATTGTAAAAAAATTTCAAGGTGGATGGTGTGGTCGGGTGTTGGGGGGGGGGGGAGTACCTGTAGCTAATTTTACACAATAATGATTACAAAATTGGTCTCATTTTTTTTTATCAACAATTTTTTATTTTTTATTTTTTCACACACAACACAACATAATATCCAAAATACAACAAAACAAAACAACAGACACATACTCAACATCTCAAGGTCCAATCAAAAGGGAGGGGGAGAGGGAAGGACAACAAGAACACAAAAGTCACTCCTCTACACAATCACGTATGTCCAACAAAAAACACTGCCAAGCATCAATGGTCGAAGGCCTGGCCCCACCAACTCACGCCGTTGTACATTCAAATGACGCTATTTGCAGGAGGTTACGGATCCAATATGTTTTTCTACACATGTGTGGCGTAAACCAGTTCTGGATTATTGTCTTCTTCACAGCTGTAAAACCAGCAAACAACATTCTCTTTTGCATTGAACTAATACAGAGACCAGAATCATCATTAAGAAGACACAAACTTGGGTTAACAGACCAATCAATTCGCAGTAATGATGACAAAACCAGGTTTACATGTGTCCATAGACTGATGACGACAGGACATTCCCAAAACATATGCAGAAAAGTGCCTGATGATGTAGTGTTGCATATATGGCAGTTCAAATTTGACTGTAGTTTCATTTTATTTTAAAGGAGTTATGTATGCTCTATGAATGACTTTGAAGTGAATAAGACGATGAGCCAGATTTTTAGATGTTAAGCTGAGATTAGACCACACTCTCTCCCAGTCGACAGATAAATTAAGGTCAGATAATTCCCTATTCCAAATAGTTTTAATAGAAAGAGGTTTTGTAATACAATCAATAATTTTATTATATATTAAGGAAACAGATGGCCGACCAGCAGATGGTGCAATCCAGTCCCGCATAGGATGAGAGGAAATGGAAGAAGACCAAGGAACGCCATACGCTTTGAGAGCAGAACGTAATTTAAGAAAAACAAAATATGCAGATGCTGGTAGACAAAATTTGGTTCTTAATGTCTGAAATGAACAGAGGCCCTGGTTATCATATATATCACCGCACGTGTTTACACCCAAAGAAGACCAAGAGGGTTGGACAAATGGACGATTTCCGCATAAAAAATTAAAATTGTGCCATAAAGGTGTACTGTTACAGAATTTGAAGGGTCCACCTATCCGACGTTCAACCGTTTTCCAGATTTTAATAGAGTTAGCCACAACCGGACCAAATTTATAATTATCCCCTTTTTTTCCTGTGCCAGTAAATAAAATATCTTGAAGTCTATTTGGTTTAACCTTGTCAGCTTCGATCACCCTCCATGAAACTGTAGATTGAGGATCAACCCAATTATGAAGAGCCTTAAGCTGGAACGACCAATAATATAATTCAATATTTGGTAAAGCCAGTCCTCCTGCGCTATTAGGATGTTGTAATGTGGTAAGTTTAATTCTGGGACATTTATCATTCCAGATAAACTTAGAAATTATGGAGTTGATCTCCTTAAAGTAACCTGGAGGGGGAGAAAGTGGTAGCATAGAGAAAAAAAAATGTAATCGAGGTAACAAATTCATTTTAACAGTGGAGATTCTTCCTTGGAGAGAGACTTTAAGATTCTTCCATCTTTGAATGTCATTTTTGACCTTAAGTAAAATGTTATTAAAATTGTCTCTGGAAATCTTATGAATGTTTTTATATATGGTATTGCCCAAATAGATGAAAGATTCCTTAATAGGGATAAATGAGGGAATAGAAAAATTAACCTTAACATTGTTAATTGGCATTAAAGCAGATTTGCTCCAATTTATTTTATATCCTGATAGGCTACTAAAATTATCAAATTCCTTAATTATACTAGAGACTGAAACATCAAAGTGGTCTAAATATAGAATAATATCATCAGCGTATAATGAAATACTATGATTATGGTCATGAATCTTAATCGATACTTCAGATTTCCTGATGGCTTGTGCTAAGGGTTCAAGAGATAGACAAAACAATAAGGGGGAAAGTGGACACCCCTGCCTTGTTCCCCGCTGTAAAGGGAATGACGGGGAAATAATATTACCAGTTATGACTGATGCTGCAGGTGAGTGGTATAATGTCTTAATCATAGAAACGAAGTGTTCACCGAAGCCGAAACATTGCAGAACTGCCCACATATAATTCCACTCTAGCCTGTCAAAGGCTTTTTCTGCATCAAGTGAAAAGACCACACAAGGTGTTGGGTGGGAGTCCGCAAAGTCAAGAATATGAAGGAGTCGACGCATATTGTCAGATGCATTGCGCCCCTTGATGAAACCAGTTTGGTCCTCCTTGATCAGACTGTGAATTACCTTTTCCATATGAGAAGCAAAAACTTTAGCATAGATTTTTACATCACATGGGATAAGCGAAATCGGTCTGTAGCTGGAACAATCTAATGGATCTTTCCCTTTTTTAAGAAGTAATGAAATCAGTGATGTTTTTTGATCTCTTTTTTTTTTTTTTTTTCCCGGCCTGTCAGTAACACAGATAACACATGACAGTACGTATGTGTATCTATATTATCATCATTCACAGCCTTTTTTTTTTTTTTTTTTTTTAATTAATTTAATTTTATATACCCTTTTATTTAACCACACTATGACAGACAAGCCCGGGGGACAGAGAAAACAAGAGAGAGAAAGAAAAAAGAGAGAAAAAAAAGACAAAAAAAAAAAAAACAGACAATTTGCTTCGATACCTGCTGACAAAAAGAGAAAACAACAGAAGAAAACAACAGAAGACACAACATCATAGAGACTGCAGCAACAACCAACATCTGTATGAATCACAATAAATTCTAAATGTTAAATGTTATTGAGCAGCACACATAACTAATATTACAAAATAAGTTTTGAAGCAACAGCAGATCAAGACAAAGCGTGTCTGTGAGCACCTGTTTTTACACCAATGTGACTGCTTGAGTGTACACCTGTGTGTGTGAGCGCGCTTGTGTTCATAAGGTTCCTCCATGTAAATGTTTAATAGTGTGTGTGGGGCACAACAGTCCCATCCCGCAAGGCATGAAGCAGGCGCGGAAAAGACTCGGGCCCCAAACATCCGGGGGCCCCCCAGGGCACGGCACTCCCAGGAGAACCACCGCAGGGATAACCGCCGCCTCCACCCAGAAAAGGGCAGAGGAGAGCCCGAAGGCGGCACCTCCGACAGTCACATTGCAGACGCCCCAGGGTGCCGTGGCGGCAAGCCCGCAGGCTCCACCGGAGCCGACCACACCAGGGCAGACCGGGCCCTGGGCCCGGAGATCCAAAGGCCCCCCACCCCCCAATCGGGGCCCAGCAAGGCCAGCAGGGCCAGGCCCCGCCAAGCGACCGCCGAAAGCGGGCCGGCGCCCACCCGAGCATCCTGCCCCGGCGCGAGAAACCACCAACGCACCGGCGACATCCTCCACCGGCAGTGCATGGTGGTGGGGTAGGGGTCGGCTGAGATGATGAGTGAGGCGGAGTCTAATGCCCGACCTGACACATAGACGTAGACGAACAAGCACACATATACACAAGCATACGTTCCCACCCTCATGCACGCAAACGAATATTCACACCCTCGCCCCACATGTAGACACACAAAAATGGACAAGGTACCCACACTCACACTCCCCATATGCACTCTATACTCCTAGATCCAGGCACCACCACCCCCAGAGGGGAAGCCAGCGCCCGATCCCGGAGCTGAACCCCCTTCGCTCCGGCGTGGGGACAGGAGGACAACCCCGGTCCCCGCAGCAGCAGAGAAAACCAACAGCCCAGACCCCGACCGGGCGGCCAGCTCATCCTCACAGCCCCGGCCCCAGACAGAGAACAGAGAGCAGGGGTGTGAAAAAAAAGACCCCAAGCTTCACCTCACCCGCTCAAATGTAGTGTTGGTGTGTGTTGTTCTAAGGTGCTTTAAAACAGTGGTGCTTTAAAACAGGGGAGGGGCACCCTCTACAAGCTTGTGTCAGCTCGTCCCCTCCCTAGCGCCCTCAATGTCTATGTGCAACTTAAAATTGAGAAGTGGGCACTGGCACCAGAGGGAAGGCTGAATGAACAGACCGCCCTCCGGATGCCATTCAGTGTGCCCACCCCAAGGCCCTATATGTATGTGTCATGTGACAGTAAGTAATGAGAATGTCTAAGCTGTAATGTGTGATTGAGATGCAGGCGGCCACGAGGAAACAGAGGAATACCACCTCCCCCACATCCCAGCGACACACCCGCACCTCAAAACCCTACCTATGTGTTGATGTGATGGAGCGGGAGAAATGAAGCCCTAGGGATGGGGAGGAAAGCATCAGAGGGGGCAAAATACCCCCCCTCTGGAGTCAGCTCCCCCGCTGACCCCCATAGGCACCCCTGCTACCCCAAATCTGCCCAGGGCGGGGGGCCCAGGCCCATCCAGACCAGGGCCCATGGCAGCCCGGGGCGGCCCATCAGACCCCACAGCAGAGGAAAAACTACCCCACCCCATCATTCAGTCAGCTCCCAGAATACAAAAGACAATAAGACACCCAGGTAGAGCCCATTTACCCCGCCTCTATTGGACCCCCCCCTACGGAGGCACCGATGCATCGAAGACCCCCACACCAGAGCCGGGCCCAAGCGTATGCACCAACCCATGCTCCCGGCGGCACACCAACCAGGACCCAAGCCCCCCAGGCCCAGCCGTAACCCCAACCCGGAGGCAGAGAGGCCCCCAGAACCCCAAGCCCCCCCCCCGGACCAACCGGTTTTTTGATCTCTATGAAATACCCCATGTTCAATTGCAAAATTAAATGAGTTAAGCATAAGTATCCCTACCAAATCCCAAATTTCTAAATATAATTCAGGGGGGAGACCATCTAGACCCGGCGATTTGCCCTTTTGAAGGCTTTTTAGAGAGACGTGAAGTTCCTCCAAACTTAATGGGACCTCCAAAGATTCTTTATCCATCTGTGAGATCCGAGGCAGTTCCAATTTATCTAAATACTGCTTACAAATTGGTTCATCAAAATCTATTTCGGCTTTATACAGATTTGTGTAAAAACCTTTAAATATGTAATTAATTGCCACAGGATTCGTGGTGACCTGATCATCTGATGATTTTATTGCACTAATATATGCCTTAGACTCGCATTCTTTCAACCTAAGGGCCAATAAATGACTAGGTCTCTCTGATTCAAAATAATATTTTTGCCTAGTCCTATGTAAAATAAATTCCGCCTTTGAGTGTGAAAGTAAATCATATTCTTCTTTTAAAGAGGACAGCTGTGTAGCCTGTTGCTCAGTAAAATGTTGTTTTTGTAGGTTTTGTAATGATTGGATTTTATTTTCTAATTGTGTAAACTGGTGAGTTTTCGCTTTGGCAAGAGTAGAAGAGAAAGATATACAGAAACCTCGTATAGCACACTTAGTCGTTTCCCACAGTATTTGAGGATCCACATCAGAGGGCATATTAATTTCAAGAAATTCCATTCTTTTAGAGAAGTAATGAAAGGATTACATATTAACTTGGCTTTAACATCGGAAAGAGGAACACTGCACAACACAGCAGAATTCCTGAGAAATAAGTCTATCCTAGAGAAAGTCTTGTCTATTTGAAGTCCTTAGCTTTAGTATTCTGAATTCTCCATAGATGATTAAGTTGAGCTCAGTGATTGGATTGGCTGTTGTATCAGATTGAGATTTATCTAAACTTATCATTAAAATCACCACCCACCACTAGAGGGCAATCAATCTCCTCTTGGAAATCTTTAAGGAATGCACTGTCTGTCTCATTCATAAATAGAGACCAATGCTAACCTATTATTATATATTTTGCATCGGAGGTGTTCAATCGTTAAATTTAACGGTTAACAAGGATAAGCACCCCCATTTTGACAGCTATTAATTTGTAATACTTATTCTGGAAACGTGCCACGTCAGATTGTTTTAAAATAGGGCACAGGAAATAGATTGTGTAAATATTCTAACACATAACAGCAGAATTTAAACCATTCACATTCAGTGATAAAATATAGAGTATGCATTGATCCATAATCCCAAGATTGTACTCAATAAATGAAGCAATTCTGTAAATAAACGTAAACACTGATGGCATTTTATTTAGATACCAAACCTCCTAGATAAAATCCCTTTAGAAATAAGGTAAAATAAATAAAAGTATAAATGTCTGCTGTAAAAAACAAAAACAACATAAAAATATGAACAACCGACAACCATAAACAAGGAACAACTCAGACCGCACATTACCGAGAACATAGGTCTGACTGAGCAACAAAAAACAGTGATAGGTCGTGACCGATCCACTCCAACGCAAGACATGTCTCCCGAAAGGCTCACACAGCCAAAAAAAATTTTTTTTATTAATTAAACCTACTCTCCATTAGTCCCCTCCAAAAAAGAAAAATGGAGTGTCAGTCTTACCAGCAAAGAGATCGTTGTACCGGATAAATAAGGACAATATCCCAGTAGGAGAGAGGAGAGAAGAAAACGCAAAAAATAGGTTTAGCAAGTGTCCATGTTCATCCTGCCATCATCCCCTCCTGGGCAGCTAGGGCCAAGTCCATCCCAGCCATCACGCCCCTCCCGTCGAGCTGGAGAAATAGCGGCCGCTGCTCCCCCGTCGTCCCCCCGCAGAGCTGCGGCATACGACTTCTACTGAGACATGGAGCTGATAAAATCCTCCGCTTTCTGAGGGGAATCGTAGCTTCTCTGTTCCCCTTTGTGCCGTAGCTTAATTACCGTCGGATAGATGAGGAAGGGCTGGAGACCGAGCGCTGTCATCTTCTTCAAAACCGGACCAAATGCCTTTCTCCTGATCGCTGTAGCCGAAAAACAGCAGTGTGACATTGCTCTGTGAGCATTTCACCGGATAAACCTGCCGAGCACCCTTCAGGATATCTGATCTGTCATGCCATCTCAGTACACAGAAGATGAGAGCGCGCGGCCGATCGGAGCCCCTCCCTCCGTCATACACACGATGCGCCCGATCAATCTCAATGTCACGGCCCTCAAGGAAGGAATCCACTTGGAAAGATTAGCTCTGAGGAAACCAGCTGCGTCTGGACCCTCCATCCCTTCTGGGAGCCCCACCAGTCTTACGTTGTTCCTCCTACACCTGTCCTCCATATCTGTCATCTTCTCGGTGAGTCGCTCCAGCTGATCCTTTAAGTCTGTGACTGTCCTCTTATCTTCACGCGCCGCTGCCTGAACAGAATCAACGCGGTCACGTGTCTGCTTCGCCGTGGTAACTATGGCCTCAAACTCCTCTCTTAGCTCTTTAACAGACTTGTTGGTCGCTTGTATGTCCTCACGCAGTTCGTGCAATGCTGGAATCAGCATAGAGTCCATCGCATCTCTTACTGCCGAATTCACAACCGAATTCAAAGTGCTTTGCTGCTCTTTAAATGCTAGTTCAATGCGGTTAGCAATAGCCTCGTCGAGGTCCTCTCTGGAGATGGCTGAATCTCTGAATTTTTTCTTCATTGGCGATTGCTCAATCTCTCTTTTCCGATCCCCTTTGTCTGCCTTAGCACTCATGATGGGTCCAATGCAGAGTGGTTTAAATTTTACTGACAGGATCGTAAAATATGTGGCAAAGTGAGCGGAGCGAAAGACTAAGCCTGCATCGCCGTCGAGGGGTCACGTGATCCTCCAAAATTGGTCTCATTTTTAAAAAGGTTTCTATTTAATGAAAAATTATCCTTATTAAATTGAACTATTATTTGTAAGTTTTTTTTTTTCCTTCTGGGGTCTGAAATAGAGGAACTTTGGTCAATATTGATAATTAAACACTATTTTGCTGAATGTGTTTTTGTGCTGGCACCTTGGCTGGTTTAGGTCCGTCATGGATAAATAAATATGACAATAAAACCACCAGTAGGTGGCAGCAAGTCTCTGTTTTAATAAATTACTTACTGAACATTCAAATCAAACGATTCGTTCAAAAACTGATTCATTCACGGAATGAAACACCGCGTTGCTATGCACTGTTGTATAAAACTAATAGCACATTTGTGCTTGCGGCCTCGCACACATGTGCTGATATACAGAAAAGTGCATTGCTTGTGCAAAACTCATACATGGGTATTTTTTTTGCTGGAATTACAAGGGCATTCTAACTGTATTCTAATGGGCTTCATCGCGCAGTGAATGCTTTTGGACTCTCAAGACGTGTTTTTAATAAAAAAAAAAAATCATCTTTTTCTCAAAGTTGGATATTGTCAGCTCTCCTATCGTCTCCCAGTCCCTCACAGTCACACATACATTGTCAGGAGAATGTCTTTAAATTCTAATCAAGGAAAAATCATACCTTCTGTTGTCTTCTTTTTGAAGAACTTCAAAATTTGCGCTTTAACTATTTTGCGTGAAAAATTACGAAATTGCTTCTGCTTGTGCGTAGCTTTTTACCAAGTTCTGATTGGCCAATCGCCATTATTTAGTTCATAAATGATCATAAGTAGAGAATTTTAACATTTCATGTGCATGATAAGTTTTACGTAATACACAAAATTAATAATACAAACGGGATGGTAACGGGGGATGGTGGTTTTACAAAGGGGATGCTTTTTGTCATTTTTTTTCGACAAGGGGGATGCCATCCCCCCGCATCCCCCCTCAATTCGAGCCCTGATAATAAGTGATAATGTTAAAGAATGTGGTAACACTTTACAATAAGGTTCATTAGTTAACATGAACTAATAATGAACTGCACTTATACAGTGTTTATTAATCTTTGTTAATGTTAACTTCAACATTTACTAATACATTATTAAAATCTTGTTAACATTAGTTAATGCACTGTGAACTAACATGAACTAACAATGAACATCTGTATTTTTATTAACTAACGTTAGCGAAGATTAGTAAATACAGTAACAAATGTATTGCTCATGGTTAGTTCATATTAGTTAATACATTAACTAATGTTTAACTAATGAACCTTATTGTAAAGTGTTACCAAGAATGTAAACAAGTACATAAAGCTCTCCTTTGTTGAGCCTTTTTGCCAGTAGGCATTATTTAAAATTGAGTAAAGAATCCCATCCTATCAGAAAAGTCGGTAAAAAATTAGGCCTAATGTATTTTCTGTATTTGTTTTACTGTATCTTAAATTACACATTGCAATTGAGTTGTTTTAGGGTGAAGGGAAATGTCTGTAAACTTTACCAATGAAGTCCTGGCAGAAAATTACAGATGAGTGCTGCCATGATGGATTCTAAATGCCAGATCACACTACGCCGACAGAAGGCAACAGACATCATGTTTTGTCTGATCAGCATGTTACCCTGTCTATTGGTGTTGGTCGGTGCTAGTTTTCAAGGATTGAACATGTTTAATTGCCATTTTGGGGTCTTTGAAATGCCTATGAAGTGATATACTGTACTTGGTCGACTGTCGCCGATGGTCTGCACTTATGTTAAAATACTCCCCAAAGAAAGTATGCATTTTGTGGACAAACCCTCCCGAACTTCACCCGATCGGGAGCTCTATGTAGAATGAGCACACATCTGTTTTCAATGTATTTGAGTCAGACAAGATTCTGCATTCAGGAAAAAGGTGGAGAGAACCTGAATGAACCTGATCTAGTGACAAATTATTTGCTACTTTGTTGGTCTTTAAATATATAGAGATATTGTTTCAGCTAATGAAACAAAAACACAAAAATATCTTCATTTGTTTTTCAAAGATGAATGAAAGTCTTATGGATTTGGAATGACATGGGGGTGAGTAAATTATGACAATTTTAATTTGGAACAACATGAAGGTTTTCCATTTGGGTAAAATAAACCTTTAAGGAATGCTGTGGAGTCTGGTCATCTGTCAACAAATGCCCACAGTTAAGAAATCTACAAGAAGGTCAAAAGCACTAAACCATATGTAAACAACAGCTTTATAGAGTAACAATTTGTAAGACAAATGTAAAGAATGTCCTCGGCATTATGCATTTAAATCACTCTTGTACCATGGTTACATTGAAAATATATCAATTTCTGTAAATAATTTGGTATTTACAATATATTAATTACAAATAAAATAAGCACAAATAAGAAAATAATAGTTAATTCTACTTATCTATATAGATTTTAGAAATTCTGTGAAGCATCAAGGTAATTCTGTTTACAGCTGTGTCCCCTTTACAGCTGTTAGTCTTCAATTATTGTCTTCAATTAACAGCAAGTATTCATATTTCCATTTCAACAAAACTTGTCCATTGATGAAGCTCCATTTTTAATATATTGTAGGTCATGTTTTTGTGTTCAGTTGATTAGCTATTTAACATAGAAACAAAGCCTTCTTTGCTTTTTTCAAGTGCTTGATCTTCTTAAAAATAGTCATTTATCAGAGGTGCATGAAGGTCAAGCCACCAAATTTTTCCTTACAGGATAAGAAAAGCAGTGACATCAGTAGTTATTGTGCGTTAGAAGTAGAGGCTCAGAAGTTCGACGGTCTTATCATCATAGTGGTGGCCTTGAGTGAATATGCCGAACCTTTCCAGTAGTACCATTTGATACCATTGAACCGATTGGTGTTCTGCCCCTGCTGGTAGTATACGCCATTGAGATTAGATGGTCCACAGGCATCAAACCACCAACCTAAATGATACAACATAAATATATTCTTAGGTTAGGACATGAAAACTAACTGGCAACTGTGTATTGTGACAACAAAAAACGTTGGCCGTAAACATACCCCAGGCTCACAAACAAGGGCTTTTGGGCACAGGGTTCCTACAGGGTTTGGAAAAGTATGGAATTTGATTTAAGTATTTTCCAGGTCTGGAAAAGTATGGAAAAAATAAAGCAGAGTATGGAAAAATATTTGTGTTTCCAGACTTTTGACCCTATTTAGTTTTTTTATAATAAAAAATTAAGAATTCAATGAAAATAAATTTATCGTACAAGAAGTGAGGTTTCATGGCAACTGTTTAGTAGGGCTGGGATGATACATCGATTCTGGATCGATTCTGAGATTTTCAGAATGCATCGCGATTCCTCTGGAATCGATTCTGAGCCTAGATTTTAACAGCAGATGGCGCTCTAATCTAGTTTTTATCCACACACTCAAATGCTCATGAAGAAGAGCCGCTTGTGCGTTCGGCTGAGTCTGTAATTTCACCTCGGCTCAGAATGCTTTTATGACACGAGATTAATGTAAACACAGCCCACTCTGAACACCCTTGTAATTCACTTCAAACTTTTCTAATTTTATGAATGATTATTTTAGGTTCAAGTGTGTGTAAGGATTTGGAAACAAGCAGAGTATGGCTGTTTCTAAAGCATGCAGCACCATCTGATGTTCAAAACTAAGCTCAGAATCGATTCCAGAGAAATCGCGATGCATTCGGAAAATCTCAGAATCGATGCTGAATCATTTCTCGATTCGCGATGCATCGATGTATTGTCCCAGCTCTACTGTTTAGTCATTCTTTTGTGATCGCCAAATATGACTGAATGAATTCAAGGTACATATTTTAATTAAGCAAAATGCAGGTTATAAGCATTTTGGGTTTCTTCACACTATATTCTTAGCACCGTATTACATAACCTCAAGGACCTTTGCAAAAAAAAAAATATATATATACAGACTTTTGTGTGTGCACAATGAACCATTAAATTTAGCATATAGGACAATGCACACTGAGCCACCTGTTGTGCCATCAGCCCATTTCACGGTGTGGTTTCTTGGCCGCCACAGAGTATGCATTACTAAGGCCTTGAAATATGGCATACTGCCCCAATGAAAGCCAAATCTTAAACACTTTTTTACAGTACCAGTCTTTTTATAGACCCTTGAACTTGGCAAATTTTATGCCATCAGCCCATTTCGTGTCATGGTTTCTGTGCCGCCACAGAGGATGTTAAATTGGAGATCAGGCATTGATATTAGAGGTACTACCATAAGAAAAGCAACATTTGAGCAGGTAGATGTTAATTCATGTGCATCCATGCTCTCGTTTTATTCATAGTAAGATGGCAGTGATGCACAAAGGAAATAGGTTTTATAAAACTAGAAATTGTAATGTGTAAGCATGCAAAACATTACCATGCACATGTGAATAGTTTCTCGAGGGCTCAAAAAAATTTCGTGTGCATATGTGTTTTTTTTTTTTTTTTAGGGACTCTGTATGTTGTCACTTTCAGAAAATCAATGAAAAAACCCTGAGAAAATAAAAATATTTACAGATGACTACTATATACCAAATATAAAGCTGAAAATAATGCTCTATGAACCATTTATGTTAAATATGGTCTGAAAATCTACCAAGAGGTTTGGAAATTTGAGTCTGGAAAAGTATGGAATTTTGAAATGGAAAATGTGTAGGAACCACAGTTACAGAAACTTCTCACACTGTATAAACTGTGTTTTCAGCATTTGAGGGGAAAAATATCAAATGGTGATGGAAAACACATGAATTGAAGTGAAGACCATTTCATTCTTACCTTTATAGTCTGAAACTTCCATTCTCGAGAACTTGATTGTATAGTTGGCAATATATATGTGGATACACAATAGGTCCACTTATAATGTTATCAAGAATTTTACATTTTAAAAAAAATGAACTAAATAATTTAGAAGCAATAGGCTATTTTCTGTCCTGTTTTGACCCCCTCATCAGAATGCTCCTTTTGAATAGGTGTGACAGATTGTAGACTTGGAAGTAAACGCCCATTGCTATGATTGGCTAACAGTTGTTTATGTTTTTCTGACAGCCTTCATCCTTCCTAGATAGATGCTGCTGTGTTTTAGGTTAAAACGCATAAATACTCTGTACATATCAAACGATCTGTAATAACAGACAAAGCAGTAGTGATCACGTAATGAAAACAGTCACTCACACATGTAGGGTGCGACCTTGTATCCAATAATAGTCGGCACAGCATCGTCTTTTAGTTTCAATCTTTCTGAAAATACTGCCTCAAATTGTGCCTTGTTTGTAAATGAATCCACAGTAAAATAAATTGAACAAAGAACCACGTTCTTACCGATGCGGTCTAGCTCTTCATTAAAAATAAAGTTCATCAAATGAAGTTTATCGTTTGGTTTCTACATAGACCTAAATTTGCCGCTCTTGTCATTTACCTACTACGTGCGCGAATCAGTGGACGGAGCTAAACAGACAGTGACCCTCTTCTGTGGAGGCGGTGTTTATCCACACTATTACATCACAAAGTGGCGCATTCCAAAACCAGTCATTTTGGCAGATTGGCTTCAACATAAGCTGTTTTTAGACTAACAAGAAAGTTTTGAGTTCTGAAACTTAATGTTTTTATAGCACAATGAGCTCTTATATATCAAAAGATCAAGGAAATTTCTCAGTTCATGACCCCTTTAATGTCATCGTTCATGAGGGCTAAATTCCCAAATGAGCTGATTAATTCCTGGCTAATTTTGCTGGTAAGCCATGATCCATATATAAAATATATTCTATGCAGATTTCTGGGGTAGTGCCCAAGTACCAAAGTTAAAAAAAAGGAACTTGGACAGATGAGCACTCCAAATCCATTAGAATAAGACATTTTTGAAGCATATAATACAACAGTTAAATATTAAGTTATTTGAAAGTACTCTGCTCTTACCTCCTGAAAGCATTTGTGAGCATTTGCAAACACATTTGTCGTTGTCAATGTCTTTTGTGCTGAAATCACTTCCTGGCTGTCCCATGCTACTGGTTCTCCCTGCTGTTCCACTGTAGCCGTTGAGGTGTATCCTATAGAATTGGAAATGCAGACATATACATAATACGTTATAAATATCAGTTGATTATATTTTCTTTCTACAATTTATGAATAAGACGAGGCAAAACACATCAACAGCTAAAATGCATAAAACTCTAAATTCTCAGTCTTTGTAAGTTGTTGCATTTTCCTTTAGTACATAGAAATGTGTAATAAGTTACATATTTTGTCAGTAGATTTTTCTGGTCTGTCAAATTAAAAGCTTTAAATCAGACATTAAAAAGTGCCAATCCTTGAACTGCAACATACATAGACATCATTTTAAGACATCCTAGACAGGAAGGATGTTCCCAAAGGTATATACAGCTAAAATTTCACATAGAAAGATTAAATAATGTCTGTCATTAGCCACTGGCTATTCAATTTTTATTTTGTCTATACACAAATATTGACAATGTTTTATAGACAGGCAAACAGATCATGTTTATCTTAATACAGTTAATCCTACCAACACGGGACAGAAGGAGGAGATACCAATGACTAAAATCCTGTGCAGGATGTTTAAGCAGTGGAACAAAGATGTGGTAAATTTTTTGGGGGATTTTTTGTCGTGCTTATGCCCAAATACCTAAAACTCTGTAAAGGTCTGAAAAGCAGAGATGCTAATGGGTATTCTTAGGCCATATTGATGGGCATTAATTCACTCTTACTCAGATTTAAATTATAGCCTGGGATTAGATCAAACTCCGCCAGCAGATCCAGCACCAAGTTAATGGAGTAATTGAGTTGTCATGGTCATAAAAGTTCATCTCGTGTAAAGACTAGTTTTGCTTCCACCCACCACCTAATATGCCAGACATCGCACTAGACCTGAGGGCAACTGCTAGAGGCTCTTATTATCTTTATCGCACTCACGTTGCAGTTCTTTGTCATCATGAAAATGTATTATTTGCATGCTTTTAAAGTCATGTCAGTTTAAATTTCTGATATATGTTTTCTTAACACATACAAATCATGTGCACGGAGAGTAGACTCTTTCACGCCAACTGTCAAATGCACACAAAGTTCACATAAACAGTAGGTAATGTCTGTGAACATAAAAAGCTGGGAAAGAAATGTGTATTGGTATATTGGACCTGTGAAACAGCATCTCTTGGACATAGCGGCAACACAATACTACACACTACAGCCAGCAACTATCTCTCTGCAGCTAAGCAGGGCTGACCCTGGTCAGTACCTGGAAGGGAGACCTCCTGGGAAAACTAGGTTGCTGCTGGAAGAGGTAGCTAGTGAGGCCAGCAGGGGGTGCTCACCCTGTGGTCTGTGTGCGTCCTAGCGCCCCAGTATAGTGATGGGGACACTAATACTGTTAAAGTCACCATCCTTCGGATGAGACGTCAGGACACAATCAAGGTGTTTGGCGAGTTCAGAAACAGTGCTTGCTGATATAGAGAATAACTCCTATAAATAATAAAATTTATTAAAATATAAAAAAGCATAATAGGGCCCCTTTAAAATATACAGGCCACATATGCCATCCTGTAATACCTGATACATTGTCACAGTACTTTTTACGGTAAATGTCTGGCAATCACAGGTGTGTATTTTTTACCGTAATTTTTATTTAATTTTTTTCTTCCCCAGGTATACCTTCTTTTGGCTAAATGCTAAAACAGCATAATTCTGGCAGAGATTTAGTTATCCCAAAATGCATTTGGATGATCTCAGAGAAAAAAAAATCAATATAAGATGCGACAGAAATACTGGTTCTAGATATAATTCATCCAGTACTAAAATGTATCACATCATTAATTTAGCCACATGCAAATGCTAATGAAATCAAACCTCCCATGCAACTTAAAATGGTAGTTAGCCATTAGCTTGTTGAGGGGTCAAATGGTAAAAGTTTTTCAGGGGAACTGTGTTGTGTCATGTTTTTCATGTTACATAGGCCATGACTATTTCCAGATGGCAAAATATTTTCTTTGGAGTTGTTACAATTGTGCGCCAGCCCTCCAGAGATTTTATTGCAGAATGAACGGCAGCGTTAACATGGGTGTGTACCAAATCAACAGCTTATTCGTAGTTTCCTGCCGTTTTATTTCAAATATGAGAACATACTGATAGCAGACAGAGACAAACCAAAAAAATAAATAATAATAATAAAGAAAGTTAATTAAATGCAGATATTATAAAATAGCCAGTATAGACACACCTATGACCACACATCAATTCTGTGAATAAGAATATTAATATAGAAAGTTGTGATGCTTGATGACCATAAAGAACTACTCTACAACTCTTAATACCAGCTTCTTCCTTCATGTTTCTTTGTCATTCTTACATAGCAAAAAGCAGTCCTGCCTACTGATAGCCATGCAGATATTTACTGTGGTATAAACAGTATAGCATAATTCTACCGTCATACAGCATATAGTCTAAAACAAAACTCAAAACAAGTCACAAAACTCCCAGGTATAAAAAAGCACAGGGTAATTCTTCACCTGTAATTCTGCTTCTCTCCATCTAGTGAGAACTGCTCATATTTTGAAAAGGCCGTATTCCCCTCCCAGTCCATCAGATCTATCCTGAGCACATATTGTTTTTCTTGTGTCAACTTAGAGATGATTTCATTCCCCAACCAGTGTTCACCTGAGATATCTCCAAACCCCTGAAATGGAAAAACCGAAAGTCCATGTTTCATAGTAGTGTACATTAACATTTAGTCATTTATCAGACACATTTACAATGTGAAATTATGAAGCGAATTACAAATGAGGACAATAGAAGCAATAAAAGATCAATAATATGTAAGTGCTGTGACAAGTCTTGGTTAGTCTAACGCAGTACACATAGTAAGGTTTTTGTATGTATATATATGTACATATACATATATATATGTATTCCTGAACAGTTAAACTGCCTGCTGTTCTTCAGAAAAATCCTTGAGGTGCCACAAATTCTGTGGTTTTCCAGCATTTTTGTGTATTTGAACTAGGGCTGCCCTCGACTAAAGATTTTTCCGGTCGACTAGTAGTCGTTCAATTGAAGCATTAGTCAACTAATCGCACGTTTATTAATAAACCATTTAAATCATAATAATGAGCCTTTAACTGCCTGCATAGCCGAATAAGCGTGCATGAAGCTTGCCACAGCGCACCTGCAGAAGTAATAATTATGAATGTGTGAGGGAAAAATAGTAAGGAGGCTGCATTAATATTTTAATAATGTATTGATAAACTAGTGCTTTCTTTGTTTTCGATTTAAGAGATGAAGTCGGCGACATTGACTCGTCATCCGCAGTAGTGATGCGCCTGTATGCATGTTTCATACGGATTACATAATCTGAGAATATTTGTTTTCCATTTGAATTGGCTCATGTAAAAGTAGACATTTCACTCTCTATAGATATATTTTTCCATGTCTACACACGTATACACGGAGTTTCGCGCTGAAGTTCACAGAGACGAGATGGTAGAAAGCGCATCCTGATTGCTTTCATTATTTTACAAAAGTGCAATGTTGTGTTATTGTAAGTGCACACAAAGAAACATAGAGTCTTTACAGATTCGAAAGATGGATTACTTTTATCTGTATGAGCAAAAATGACAAGAGTATTTTAAGAGCACGTGAGTGCACCAGCGCCTCCATCTGTCCTGCAGTGATCACTACTGTTCAGCTTCCACACTCCGCACAGACACTTGAACAGTGCACATTTCTCTAGGTTAACATTAGATTGAGCGGCCATGTAAAGTTGCTAATACTTACATATTTCAGATGATAAGCAATGTTTGAGGTTGATGAATCATAGGCAAGCATTTGGATGTCCTGCCCAATGTACTGTTACCACAAAGACCAGCCGCTAATGATCTGTCTGTCACGGACTGTGTGACTTCGCCAATGTGGATTTTTTTTCTGCGACTAATAAAATTTTGTTCGACCAAGCCTCTTCTGGTCGACTATTAAGGGGCAGCCCTAATTTGAACCCTTCCCAACAATGACTGTATGATTTTGTGATCCATTTTTTCACACGGAGGACAACTGAGGGACTCATATGCAACTATTACTACAGAAGGGAAAACGATGCATTAAGAGCAGGGGGTGAAAACTCTTATACAAAATGACGATTTTTTTATTTAATTTTTATTATCGTGCCTAAATATTATATTTTTTCATTTAGTACTGTCCTTCAGAAGCTACAGAAGATAGTTACATGTATCCCAGGAGACAAAAGTTAAATTTACTCTGATCTTCAAATTCAAAAAGTTTTCACACCGGCTCTTTATGAATCGTTTTTTCTTCTGGAGCATCAGTTTTATATATATATATACATATATATATATATAAGCATATATGAATGCAAGTGTTAGAGGGTCAAGTGTAGATGGAAGAGATGTGGTTTTGGCCATTTCTTGAAGATGGCTAAGGACTTAGCTGCTCGGATTGAGTTGGGCAGGTCATTCCACCAGCAGTTAAGGTAAAAGTCTGTGAAAGGGATTTTGTGCCTCTTTGGGATGGCACTATAATGTGCCGTTCACTTGCAGAATGCAAGCTTCTGGAGGGCACACAAGTCAAGGCAATTTAGGTAAACACCATTAAATCCCTACCAATGTGTAATTTTTCCATGTTTGATGAAAATCAACAAGGCCATTAAAGCGCTTCTGTATTACTGTCCATCCACCTCCATCTGTCTCCATGTCACAGTAGGCCTGGAAAAAGAAATGGTACATTTCTGTAAATTAAATCTTGCATGTCCTTCTGCATAAACTCTCATGTCATGCATTTTTTTTCCAGGATTTATCATAAACCTTTTTGGTCACTTTCTCAAAATACTGAAGTCTAAAAAGGAGGTAAAATTGCCTGACTTAAATTAATTCTAAAGAACTGTTTCTTATGAAATGACTGTCTGTGGGAATGTTTAGAACAGGGCAATTCAATTGGCGGCCCGCCAATCATCTTCATCCGGCCCGAGGTACCAAGAGTACGCAGGTTGCACATTCGCCTTTAATTGTTCTTGCACTAATTAGTTTGTCCATAAGGTGGCAACACTGGCCCAGGCCAGCCAAAAAGAAAAGGGAGAGATGCAATAACAACAATCTACCGGAGACCGCAACATCAATAGATGGCAGTTCTGACAAGCGCTTATGTGAGGGAGTTATGACATATACATATTTCTAACGTTAGTTTAAAGACAGTGTTATCGGTCATAACTTCTGGCGAGAAATAGCGCCGACACTGGACGAAGATTAACATCAAAGCAGGAAGTATAGTTTGAAAATCTGCGTGTGTGGCTGTACTCATAAACTGAGACGCTTCAGACAGCGCACCAGCACTTCAATGGACAAAACCACACACAATGATGTAAAAATATGTGGTTTTGGCGAGTTACCTCATAAACACAGTCTTAAATCAGTTATAAAATCCTAAATGACCGTAAAGAGTTGGGAGAAAATTGGATATGCGTCACATCCGCCTCATGTGCATCAGGTTTTATTAAAGAAACAGCGCTGCTTTTAAAGTGAAACCTGCTGCAGTCTGTGATTGATGTAAATCAAAGGAACTAAAAAAAAAAAAAAAAGAGATCACTTACTGCTCTGCTTGCTGATTAACTTTTGTAGCTTGAATAAAGAATAATCAATATAGCTTATGCATACAATTTATAGTTTATGTGAATATTGTTTTAAGTTCACTTATAAAAAGTTGTTATATTTTTCAAAGCCTAATAAATGTTAAAAATAATATCATAACATTTCAATTATACTGTAATATTAAATGGCTATAATTAATGGTTAAAATTAAAGGGGAAAAAATGGATTTAATAGAGACAACAGTAAGGCTAGTAAAAAGATGCCATTAAACACGTATTTAAAATATACCATCTTTATGTTGTTTCTATATTAATTTGGAAGTTCAGTGTGAAAATATGACAACACAAATATATTAATATGCGTTTAGCCTCACTTTTTTTATTAATTACAGAAAAAAATGTGTGATTATTTTTTTTTTAATTGAATTAATTAGACAGCACTAATGTTAACCTTTTATAGATGTTACTGTTGGTAATATTACTTAATTTTACTGCTGAATATGCATTTAAATTTAATTTCCAATTTTATAGGCCCCCAGAAAAAGATTTTATAGGCCCCCCACCCCCTTGGCCCCCTTCAAATGTTCAATTCGATAATCCGGCCCTCAAATGAAGTTAATTGAATAGCCCTGGTTTAGAACTTCAGCATGAGAATCACACTTAAAGCACTAGTTCACCCTAAAATGAAAACTCTCGTTTAGTCACCCTTATGTCTTTCAAACCACATATTATTTTAATCCTTCCTTAAAACACAAAAGATATTAGGTAGATGTTCATACTTTATTTCATACAAATAGAAAAAAAAAAGTTACTTAGAAACAATGGCATTTGGCATTTGTAATATCTAATAGCATATATTTGTTTTAATTGAACAATTGCTAATTTTCTTTCATTTTATTGTTGGGCTTTTTGCCTTTGAAAATACAGTGTAGACGGGTACGTAGGTGTTAGAGTGGGGGAATGGGATCAAGACATGACTCGGGTTGGACTTCAACCTGAGTCTTCAACAGCCAACGGCTCATACAATACAAATGACTATCCACTTTTGTTATATGGAAAATAGTGATTTTGATGTTCAGCCTTTTGTGTGTCACTGATTTAAAAAAAAGTAGTACATGGTCAGAACAGCACAAGGGTGAATAATGAGAAAATTTTCATTTGTAAATATTAGGTTTGAATGTTACTGCATTTGCACTTGAGTTAAGGTGATAGAGGTTACCTTGAACTGCTGTTTTGTATCGGGTATGGTCAATGAGTAGACCCCGCTTTCTTTGTTCCCTACACCGAAGACTGCAGCACAGTCATTGTACTGATCTGGGTTGTCCTGCATCATTGAATTGCTACCTGATGAAAGAAATGTCTTTTTGAGTCATACTGGATGGTAGGCTATGCCAGAAATTGCATTTACATGGCAATATAATGTTTATACCGTTTTTCGACTCAATACCATTTTGGATTTTTGTCTCAGTGCCCACATTTACTTACTGTTTTTTTCACCATTTGGACCGTAATTTCACAAGATTACTGTCAAGTTTTAAGAATATACTTATATGCCTTATAGGTTTTTTACTAAAACTATTCAACTATGACTATGCATATTATATGTTTATTGTACTCCAGTGATGATTGTTTTTATGTGTCTGTGTCTGATTAACGGTTGAACTTTTTCCCCAAACATTTGAACAGCTGCTGGTGAGCTGGCATAATATTGTTTTGGGTGTTTATTTTGCCCCAGGTCCCATGTGCGATAACAGTTGAAATGCTGATGCAAGCGGATGGACACTTACCCACAGAGATTGTGTGGATTAGGTTGTTGACTGTATTTGTCAGTTCTTGCTGCTGCTGCTTCATTGCAGAGTTATCGGAGGAGGTGCGGAGCAGTTGTTGCTCCATCTCTTTCATTATGTTAGTCTGCTTTTCCACCAGCTTTTTGAGCTGTTCCTTCTCCTCTTTGAGGTTTTCTAGCTCAGTATTTCTCTTTCCTTCTATGTTCTCCACTCGCTTCTCCAGGACACTAACAGGAACCAAGAGAACAAGCTTTGAAAAACACTCCTCTACAGAGATGTTGTAAACTCTGAAAGGAGTCAGCAACGTGAAGTATGTAGAAAAGTGTCTGTGACTTGAACGGATCTTTACATACTGTTTGGAGAGGCAATGTGTGGTGGTGTTTTTAAGTAGTCCAATTAATAATGTTTACCTGTTTTTTTCGTTCAGTTTGTTGATTTCATTTATCTGCTGTATAATTTCTTTTTCCAGTTTGCTGGTTGAAATGGAGTTCTCAAGAAGCTCACGTTCAAGTCGAGTTGTTTGGTTAATAACCTAAAGATGAAAATGGACATTGTGTTTCCCACAGAAAGCATCTTAGATAAGACTCTGCAAATCATGAGTATTTCCATATAACTTGCAGACATTGAATCACTCTCTTCTCTAAAGGTATTTTGAAGTTTTTCAGCTGCCGTGGTCTTCCACTGACTTTTTAACTGTAAAACCATCTTCAGAACAATTTGGCAGTTCTCCACAACATTTTGTTATAACATTTTGAGTATAACATTGTCTGTCTTCTTTTAGGTCTTTAAGAAGTGCACTTGCACTTCAAGACTTTTGAGCAACTTGTACTAAAAGCCTGGCTGTTCATTCAACTCTCATATTCTCCTCTTTTCCATTTTGCACTCATGGGGCCTCATTTTTAAAATGTTGTGCAGAAACCATCCTAAATTTGATCTTTCAATTATCTCTCAAATATGCGTACATGTAATTCATAGAATGAACGCACATACAGAAAACGCAGAAATCTATGAATCGCAAATTACCTTGTACTTGTGCGCAACTGAATGGTTTCAGCTCTCTGCCTTGTAAACGACTCCTAATCTATGTCATTAACATATAAAAGTTCACAGTCATCGTCCAAATCCTTCCATTTAGAACAGCGAGCTGCAAGAACAGCTAACATTTTCAAAAACCTGCAGTACTCAAACAAGGAAAAAAGTGTGTACGTCTGCTCAGACGTACACACTAAACTAAACACTAAACACTTTTCCGCGGGACCCGACCACATTTCTTGCGACGCGGGATTAAATTCCCGAATAAAACGCGGTAGCGGTCGGTAACTGGTGCAATTTGAACGGGAGCGGGCGGTTTAACAATATCCCGTTCCCGACGTCCTTTCAGGACAGCATATCTGCCCTTTATTCTTATCAAGCACTGGTACAGCCTGCACTCGGACTGTTATGCATGCGCTGCACTCATGAACCAGTGCTTCGTTTTATTTGCGGGGTCTGTGCGCGTAGCATGTGCATAACGATGCTCAGAGCAGGCTAGCCTACCAGTGGTGAATATACGGCCCTCAGAGAAAACAGGCAGGTTGTCGACGAGTGACAGAGCAGAATAAGGATGGAGCAAACTATTTCCTCGTCTAAATACTGTAAAGCTGATATAAAGCCACCCAGCTTTATATCAAGCTGATGTAAAGCTGCTTTGACACAATTTGCATTGTTAAAAGCACTATACAAATAATAGTGACTTGACTTGACAAAGTTTGGATGTGCTGTCCTTGAAGAACTAACTCGGTTTTGTTTATATTTTGCTTAGCCTATAATTTTAAATGACAGATGTCGAATTTATTTATTTATTTATTTTTCTCTGCGACACTTTTCCTAGGCTATGTTTACAGCAAGATGTTAAACGAATTTACTATTTTGACAAGACGAATAAAATTATAATAGGCCATTTTTGTACAACCTACATTTTTTTTTCTCTCTGTGACACTTGTTCCTATTGTGTTGTAAATGTTAAACGAATTGTATCCTGACAAGACGAATAAAAACAAGGACTACAATTCTTGTACAACATTTTTATTTTCTCTGTGACACTTTTTTTTCTCCTACTGTGTTGGCAGCAAAATGTTACACGAATGTTGTGTCTTACAACATTCGTTTAACATTTTGCTGCCAACACAGTAGGAAAAAAAAGTGTCAGAGAAAATAAAAATGTTGTACAAAAATTGTTAAACGAATGTTGTCTTAAATTCGTTTAACATTTTGCTGTCAATAAAAGACTCTTGACAAGACGAATAAAATAACAAATACAATTTTGTGCATGCTACACTTTTATTTGTTAGCCTCTCTCTCTTTCTTTCAGTAGAGGAAATTTAAATTTGTGATTCTGGAAACGAGATCTAAATTTAGCGGGAAAGGTCGGGTCAGGAAGAAAATTATTCAAAGCGGACAGCGGGTGAACAAAGACTGAATATATAGCGGGATCGGGTGTGTGCGGAATAAAACCTTGCGGGAGCGGGACTTAAAAAACAGTCCCGCGCAGACCTCTAAATCGGAGTAAAGAGTACATATACTTATTAAAAAATGCAGTCAAGTAGAGAGTAAAAGTATCATTGATACTCAGAAAAACTACAAAGTAGCCAAAAAGATATGTAAAGAAACCACTGGTTTTGACCATATACTGTATGTCCAGCCATATATCCAACCACAGCCACAGATTTATTGATTTATTTTTTTCTATAAGATCAGAAATCTCTATATTTCTATTGATACAAATTCTATTACTGGCTGTTCACTTGTCTTTAATAATGTCTGAACTTTATATTAGTTTGGCTAATAGTAGTTTTGCTGCTGTATCGAAATTGGAATTGAGAATTCTAAAATTTTCCTAGTTATCTACATTTTTGGTGTCATACACTGTTTGTACAAAAAGAACCCATGTGATGTAGCCAGCAAACATTTTAGCAGGGCAAGTAAAATTCCAAACAACTGGCCAAACCAGGCCAATAGAAAAAAATCAGTTGAGTCCTGTTAGTTATTGAAACTGACTCCATGCCTGCTGAATTAGACAGTGAAGTAACAACCTCACCTGTGCCTCAACAGTAGTGATTTTTCGGGTTTGCTCTGCTGTCTGACTCAGGAGGCTGGTCCCAATCTTGATCATGGTCACTGTGTGGTTTTGCACTGCATTATTTTGAATTTGGGCCATGTCTTGTTTGAGGTTCTCCTGGATGTAGTTCTCCAGCTGTGGATGAAATCAAATTATTTGATTAGAAAACTGTTGCATCTGAAGTCAATGATACCACTATCTGCATCTCTTTGTTTTCCTATGATACCACTATCTGCATCTTTTCATGTATATGATTCTGGGAGAGGGATGCTTGCTGTTTTTAGATGCTGAATGTAGCTTTTGCAGATGCGCCTGCGATTTTTAGATAAGACTAGAAAATTCAGCCTCAACCTCTAAATTACAGAAATGCATACCCTGAAAAATTCAACTGTCACAAAGCATTTAATAATCAAGGAAAGTTGTTTATAGAAAATAACTTTTGTAAATTAGGCTTTCTTGAGCTTGTATTGATGAAGGGATAGCACAATATGACCATTGTTCCTCTGTTAGCAGATGTGGAGCAAGCTGTTTGTTTAAGCTATTCAACATAATGTCACTGTAGACACAGGTGATAATGTCCTTTAAAAAATGGCTATTTTTTGGAATAGTACAGTGAGACTTCGTTGGTAAAATGTTCAGTTTCTTGAACCTTTGTGCTACACTAGAGTTGATGCTCCATGAAAGAATCTCAAACTCAGCAGTGTTGAGTGCAAATCCTTGTATGTTGTCTTTCATGTATTGAGTTCCTGAAATGAGCCAACACTCATGGAAATGAGTTACAAGTTTCGTCCTTAATGCAAACATTTCTAGAATGCTGAGAAGAAAAGAAAATTGCAGTGGCCTTGCCACTGTTTGTTTGTTTGCCAAATATGAAAGACCAATCACTACTGCACTTTAGCATGAATATTTTTTTGAATTTGTGACAACTACTGTAATCAGGTTAATTTTGTTTGCCTTCCTCTTTTGATTCCACCAAGCCTTTTTCTGGAGCCACTTCACGTGAAGGGTGTCATGACGTATAATCTGAAATGCAAGCTGATCTAATCAGTTGTTTACTCCTGCTCCAAAGGATTCAACTAGGCGGCTTGTTTTTTCGGCCTATTTACATGAAAGTGTGACCACATACTTACACATTGTTTTGCTGGCACATATGAATAGCGCCTTGGCCACTTATTAATCAGATATCCCAATAATATCCCAATAATCTTGAGAACCAAAAGAGGGGGAAGTGATTTCCTCTGACCTTAGATTAAGGTCTTAGAATGGACTGCTAAGAGGAAGAGCCCTTCTTCTGCCATACCAAAATATTGTTTCTTTTGCTTAGAAGAGGATGCAAGAGTTCACTTTTTGCCCTGCATGACAGTTTCTAAAATAGAAAATCATGTGTGGATTTTTTAGTAGTTTAATGTGCATTAAAACATTTTCAGATGACACTTGACACTTTTACACTGTACTCAATCATATCAACATTTCATACTTTTAATTTAATAGGTGGTTAGCACCGTTTTTACCTAGGGTTATGAAACCCTGGTCTAGAGCATCAACGTTGTCAAGTGTGAAATGAGACAGTGTTAGAATGTTACAGCTAGATGCTGTAAAAAAATTAAAAAATTTAAAAAACACTATCGAGAACACACACACTAGAAATTAAACATGGTGTGCCTCATCTCATGAGCTTTGTGCAGTCACAGAAACCCCACATATTGTAAAATAGTGTGTAATAATAATAATATTTTATAACACTGAAATAGTTGAATTAACATTTATTTTTGTTCAAAAGTCACAAATGATATATATGATATTAGATATATTCTAGATTGTCAACCAGCTATGTTTAATGGTTGGCTACTACTATTAAATAGGAATGTCACCGCCAAGCCCATTTAGCTAACAGGTCTCACTTTATTTTTTTGTATTTTTTTTTTAGCATTTTCAGATTTGTAAATTGTTGGCTTATATATATACACACATATACGTGTGTGTCTGTGTGTGTGTTTTGCAATGCGTACTTCAAAATTTCCTGTTTAGTTCAGTGTTACTTGCCATTTCTTTTTATTTTACTGTAAAATTTGCTAGCAAATTTTCTAACCCATTTTTTTTCAGTAGACTGCAGTTAGAATGCCCCCAAAATCTTTTACTTCTATATGATATAGTTAAGCAATAATATCACACAAGCAAGCATGCTTTTTTTAACCAATTATCAGCACTATTGCATGTGATATTGAGAAGTGTCATTTTTTTTAAATAGTGATTTCATATTTCAATATTCCAAAAAAATAAAAAATATTTAAAACATTATAAAAGATGATGCATACATCTAATAAGGTATAATGAAAAAGTCACTGCTGTGAACTAATCACCACACAGAATGTTACTGTCCAAGACAGGCCTAACCCAGTAAAAGTACCAGCCCAAAAACACAATAAGGAAAATATCGTGAAATTATCATTAGTGACTAAAAATAAATAAATAAATAAAACATCCAGAAAATACAGAGATATATATTTTTGTCAATATTGCACACCACTCTATAAATAAAAATGTATCAGTTAGAGCAAGAGTCCAGGCTGCGTAAAAACAGCATTCTTGCACCTGTTTTGGCAAAGAGCAATGAGAAGAGGTGCTTTTTGGTTTTCAGCTGCAAGAAGTATTGTGCTCATCCACAGAATCAAACACTGCTGTTCACCACGAGTAAACTGCTCCAGAGTTGGTTTTCAATCAGGCTGAGACCACCTTGTTCAGGCTATGACTGATTATTTTTGTGCGGATAAGAGCGTGATTTCAGTGTTGCCAATAATGAATAGAACTAGAGGAGGAAATGTGCCAGGTTCTGAAACAAATGCTCCAATTCAAAACTAAGGGCGTCACATCTGGCTCGTTTAAAGCAGGAATAAACAATTATAACTTCGGTGCAGGTCAGCTCGGTTTAAAGCACAGGTCCTTTGCGGGCTGAAAGTCAGTGCTTATGCAATCCAGCTCTTGGAATTTGGAAAAATTAAGCTTTGGTCAGATCATATAATAAGCAATGACGTTTATTCATTTAAATCCAAGCATTTGATGTTGTTTCCTGATTTTTAGCTGCTTGATTAAAGTGATTAAAATGCTCCATTGTGAGAAGAACACACTGAAGTTATAAAGTTGTTTGGCTTTAAGTCTTGGTTTGGTTGGTTGGTCTGAATGTGATTCTAACACCCTCTCCCCTCCTTCTAAAGGTCTCTTTTTACATTGCATTTGGGTCTGAACCTGAGTGCCACAACGAGTACGATCGGAAGCTTACCACCGAAACTTTACACGCACAAATCAGCGCTTGCATTTAAGAAATTCATTGTTTTTAGTAAGTGGTAGCGTGCAAAGATACAAATTATACATCATCAGTAATAATTTGCAAGTTAGGACAGTTGCTTTCATACCAACTCAAACTGTATTGCAGTACATGTGAACTGTTCTTCTGACCACCTTTTTAAGCAGACTCGGGTGCAATTCACATTTTTAGAAAACTGCTTTCAAAGCAATAAAAAAAAGAAAAGAAAAAACCTAACTCTGACATGAAACCAAAATTGTCAAGTCTGAAGGTGTCCTAAAATATAATTAATCTACATTTGAAAAGCACATCTACTTTCTCTACAGTGATATACAAGAGAAACATTGTACCTTCTGCAGCCATTGCGTGTTGTTCTCCATGATGGTTTCTAGTTGTTCCAGTCTTTGGATTGAGCTGTCATAGTCAACCAGGTCATCTCGTTGCACTTGGTTGGTGTAGGTGCTCGAAGGGCCTCCGCAGTCCTGTGGTTCTGGCAGCAGAAAGGTGTAGGTGCATGGCCCATTCTGGATCTGGTACTGCTTCTTTCCTGTTGTATCTGAATTGGCCGTAAATGCTTCCCCAACACTAAGGCAATAACTTAGTAGCAATAGTATCCCAATATTCAGCATGTTTGTTCTGAAACTTTAATACTACTACCTGTGCAAGTAAAAAATATCTTCCTTTTTCCCTTATTTAGAGGTCTGGATGTTGCAAGAATAAAGCCACTGAGTCTCAGTGTCTACATCCAGTTGATTCTTCTTTTCCAGGATTGTGCTCCCACTGTGTGTGAGCTTCGTTTATATGCCATCAAGAGTAGGAGGAGGAGACAGTGTCACAGAAGCACTAATAGAGTATCACTTGCTCCCAGGCTGCTTGTACTCATCCCTCATCAGTCTAACAGGCTGTTTTCTTAACAGAGTCCTCTGTGAAAGGACTGAGACTCCTCCCATGATCTGTGGCCTCTGTTTGAAAAGCACTGCTTGGATAGAGGAGCATAAAGAACTCTCCAGCCAGACAGGATCTCTAATTAAACTCTTCCTGCTGGATGCTCCTTCTCGCCTGTATCTGCTCCAATGAAAGCCAAGACAGTGGGTCCCACCAGGGGGAGAGGACGAGGACGCAGTGGTTGTATTTGTTTTTTTCTTAGAGGGCTGCTACAGAAAAAAGGCAACTCAGGATGCAGCTGTATAATTCAAGTAATGCAACTTCAGCAGTGTCCAAGTCACACCATATGACTACATGTCCAGATGTGTGTTTTGCTGTGCTTTTGTCCTTCTACATTCTCTTTTTCAAAGCTCTGGTCCCCCTGAATGTTTAAAGAGGGGGTCTTTCAGTTGTCACTCACACTATCATTTCTAGACCATAATTTCCTGCCCTAGATCTTGAGTACAGTGGGGTCCAAAAGTCTCAGAGTTTCGTCATTGAAAACTGGAAATGAGGTTTTAGGTTTTTGAAAAATATAAAACGACGACAGGTAAAACATCCTCAGAAATTCTGTAGAAATTTAAAAATTGTAGTCAGTTTTTCAGGTTAAAGGAAAACGACACCGTTTTTCCATATTCCAATATGTTCTTCCCTCAACTTAGACGAGTTGATATGTACCTCTCCCGTCTCAGTCCGTGCACTTAATCCCTCTAGCGCGCTGCACCACTATGCTAGCGTTTAGCTTAGCACCATTCATTTCTTAGGATCCAAACTGGGATAAATTTAGAAGCCACCAAACACTTCCATGTTTTCCCTATTTAAAGACGTTTACATGAGTAGTTACACGAGTAAGTATGGTGACACAAAATAAAACGTGGCGATTTTCTAAGCGGATAAAAATGATAACTATAATGTGTGGCGGAAGAGCACTTCGCAGCACTTCGACCTCGGCGCAGTAATATCATCACTCCTGAAAACTCTCCCTCTTCCGTCAATACAACCAACGTGGCCTGCACTATCACTATCAGTGAGAGGGAGAGCGAGAGGGGGAGTTTTCAGGAGTGATGATATTACTGCGCCGAGGTCGAAGTGCTGCAAAGTGCTCTTCCGCCACACATTATAGTTATCATTTTTATCTGCTTAGAAAATCGCCACGTTTTATTTTGTGTCACCATACTTACTCGTGTAGCTACTCATGTAAACGTCTTTAAATAGGGAAAACATGGAAGTGTTTGGTGGCTTCTAAATTTATCCCAGTTTGGATCCTAAGAAATGAATGGTGCTAAGCTAAACGCTAGCATAGTGGTGCCGCGCGCTAGAGGGATTAAGTGCACGGACTGAGACGGGAGAGGTACATATCAACTCGTCTAAGTTGAGGGAAGAACATATTGGAATATGGAAAAACGGTGGCGTTTTCCTTTAACTTGTTACTCAGATTATGTTGTTAATATGACTTGTAATGAAACATTTTGTATTAATTGTTGGCATTGCTTTGTAAAAGGTGTTAAACTAATGACTTATGGTTAATTAAAAGATGTGTAAGGTTTTCAAAATTACAGTCAGCCTATATTAAATTTAAATTTAAATCTGATTCTGCATTAGTATTGGAAATGTAAAAATAGAATACTATTAGGCCAGTTTGTCATAGCATTTCCTCATTTCAGATGATCACAGTATATTGGCCTGAAAAGCTGACATGGAGGAAGGGGAAGGCAGGTGTTGAGAGAGGAAATAATTCCGCTCAGAGGATGTTTTGTCTTTTAACCCCTTGGGTGTCTCCTGCTTGGATATCAAGTTCTTGTCGTCACTTCCATTAACACCTGAGAGAACATTGCTTTATGATGACGATCAAAGCTTCTTTTTGGTCTAGAGTGCGTCACCGTTTTCACTGGAAATGTACCTAAACTATTTATTTATTTATTTTTTATTCCACTTTTGACAAATCAGTGCATCAAATGTTAAACTTATGTATTGTTTAAAGTGGTTATATCATAATGAATTAAATGTTATTCACTGTTTATTATTTTAAGTTTAAAAGCTTACGTATAGTGTACTTTAACATGTTTCTCAACCCTGTTCTTGGAGGTGCACCAACAGTACACATTTTCAAACATTATCAAACACATCTCCAGAAACAGGGTTGGGGAACACATTTCCAAAACTTAAAACATCCTCCTCGGTCCAAAAAGAGAATTTACAAAAAAATAAAAATGGCACCTATTCAGTGTTCAGAAACGTCTGGTGCTTTTTCATGACAAGGTAGTCCAGAAGAGCTGAGATTAAAATGTAATTGTTGTTGTTGTTATTGTTGTTTGTTTTGTTTTTTATTAAATACTTCATAGGTCAGTATAATGCTTTCATCTATCAGTAACACACTGCCACATTTAAAATTAATTCCATAAATCTTTTCCCCCAAAATCAGAGCAGAAAATGCAACGGAAGGCCTGTCGTCGTTCAGGTGCAGGGGCTGAATCATATCTCCGCATTACATTGCGTGGGAGGGCTCCTGTTTGTGTTGTTCATTTAATGTCACAAGGAAGTTGCAGGAGGAAGGAAATGACACAATGTCCTTATTTTTCTTAAACAGAGTTTACAGCATGCAAAAGCTCTGTCCGTTTTATTCTGATGAAAGGGTTTGTCATTTACAGTTTTGGGACTTTTTTCTATGTATTACACTAGAGACCTGCTCACATTGTGAAAAAACATTTTTTAATTAAAACATTAGTACAGAAACTGTTTAACCCTTTAAAGGATGAATTATTACATTAAAAAAAATAGCTTTCCCTTATTTTTTTTTATTATTTTTTTTATTATCTAATTTTAGATGAGTTAAACATCTGTCCACTGCAGTGGTAGATATTCCAGAAGTAATTTATCACCCATTTATTCATTTTTAAAGTACAACGTTGTATATTGTCATAAATAAAACAGCACAGTGGTCCTGTCACAATTGCTGTATAGTTTACATCAGTGTAAGCTCAGTAAAAGGGCACATAATTGTCACAAAAGTGCCTATTGTGTGCATCCTTCTGAATTATAAAATGCCAAAAGGAACATAAGTTAGTGACAGAATAGTTTATATTTCATTTTATTTTATAGCTTCAGGAGAAAGTAGAAATCAATGATAGATGATTGGTGATTAGCTTTATGAACCATTGATGAAATGGCCATTATATCAACACAGATATCAAGATTTTTAGAGACTAACCAATAATCAATTTGTGAATGTCTAGGTGAATCTTCATTGCTCCATACTCTATCATTTATATTTGTATTCCTCCATATATCTATGAGTTTATCGACGTGTCAAAATTACAGAGTCAGCATGGATGTGACTGACAGAAGACAATACCTTCTATTTGACAGACAATCACCTGATGCACAACATACATGTAAAGTTTGTAAAATATTAACACCGTGAACCAAAAAGCAATCTAAGGCTGATGATACACAAGGCAACTTTTTGAGCAATTTTTGTAGGCCCTGTGTCTCACCTGGTTGCCCGTTGATGGCAACATTTGCCCAAAGTTGCCCCATGTATCATCAGCCTGACTATAATCAGTATAGATCATTATAATCAGTCCCTAAAAAGTGAAAAAAATCTGTTTGTGATATTTGCAGAACACAAAATTTAATCTGACTGCACTTTGTTTTACCGGTTTCATTATTAGTTAAATTCATTTCAAAGTTTGAAATCAAATGCCGTTTTACCGTGTGTAGACCGTTATGCAATGAAAATTACCTCATAGCACCATCTAGCTTTCAAGCTGTTTGTAAGTTAAATTAAATTAGATTAACAGACTAAGAACTTCATCTTATTAGATAAAAAGGTGCAGACAAAGCTGTTCTTTAAGAACATTCTGCAGTTGAAAAAAAAAATAATAATATATATATAAACTAAAATATCACAGTAATATTGCAACTCTTAGACTGATGATACACGGAGCAACTTTTTGAGCAATATTGCTGGGCAACTTTGGTTAATGTTGGCATCAACGGGCAACCAGGTCGGTCGTGGGCCCTGTGTCTCACCTGGTTGCCCGTTGATGGCAACATTTGCCAGAAGTTGCCCTGTGTATCATCAGCCATATCACAAAATGTTTAATATCATAATATCATATCGTGGCCTAAGCATTGTGATAAAACTGAACTGCGGGGCCTCTGGTGATTCCCACCCCTAATATTGATGTTACACTATTCTTGAAATCCTGCATTCCTTCAGTTCTGAACTTTTTACCTCCCCTCCTCTTAACGAACCTTCAACTTAGAGGTCTTCAGTTATTCAAAAACTTTAAATCGTGCATCAGGCATATTTGTAAAACAGAGCAGATTGTCCCTTGCAACTGACCCATATCAGTCATGGAGCACACTGCAGAGTTTCTCGCCAGATTGTATTTTACAGTGATGTGAATGTGCACTGTGCCAGCAATATGTCTGTTATCGTGCACTATTTAGAGTATTTGGACATAGAGAATAGCCTGCCCATATTGAATCCCAGGGAGCCCAAACAGGGCACAGGAGATGCCATTATCTGTGTTCTGTGATCTGTGATGTATTACCACAATTCACAAGACTTTTGTCGTGTATATATACCCAGAACAATGAAGCTGAAGATCATTGATGCTTTGAGATGTAAGGTGGACCAAGAGATATTGCTGGTGGGAACTATTTTTCTTTTCTTTTTTTTCCTCATATAAAAAATGTAACAATTTACTGCACCTGTTTCAGAAAATTTCTCAGTTTAGTCTAAGAATAAAAGTCACAAAGGTGAGACTTGTGACCTCTGTTGACACCAGGGGCACGTTCAGGCTCACAGGCCCAACGTTTTGCTCCGGTTTCAGGGTTGAACGACATGTTTCCTGGAAACGGTGTGCAACGGGGTTTGAGATACGTTTTCTCTTGTTTGGTGGGTGTGTCAAAAATGTCAGGCCAATCAGCAGCAACATGTATATAAACCACACAGTATTAAAGAGACAGCTCGCACAATGGGTCCAAGTGAAGTCATTTACAAATGTGTCCGCTGCAGCTCGGTACACGCAACAATTGAAGAAATTAGAAGATTTTTGTCGTAAGAGTTTCATAGTAACATAGCATATCAACATGATGATGATGAATTTGTAAGTAAATGTAATTAACATCAAAATAAATTCACAAGAGCAAGTATATTGTTTGCACGTGTTTATTTACATTAAAGGCAAAATAACTGAAATAATAAGAGCACAAGTATAGATCTGGAACTTCTTTAAGTCTGTCTAAATTGAATGTAGTAATTGCAATGTCTTCTGGTCCATATCCTTTCCTTAGGAAGGTGTGCTAGACACTAATTAATGTAACATAAAAATACTATACATATTTATATATTTTGCTATTGTATTGTGGAGTGACACTTTCATAAACTTTTCTATGCTCCTCTGATTATATAATGGTACATATTACAATATCATAGCATAACAATAGTGATCAGCAATAATGATGAGCCTAATACTCACAATAATAATAATATCGGAGATGTTCACGAGTCTTTAACTTGGAGTCTGAGTCAAGTCTGAAGTCTTTGACCTGGAGTCCGAGTCAAGTCTGAAGTCTTTGTCCCTGGAGTCTGAGTCAAGTCTCGAGTCTTTGGTCACGAGTCCGAGTCGAGTCTCAAGTCATTTAATGGCTCACTAAAAAAATCCCATTCAGAATCCTCATGTATTGAAATCTTCCTATTTACGAAGCTGTTTTATATGCTATAGACAAAATATATTATCTGCTTTTTCTTTTTTCTTTTTCTTTTTCTTTTTTTAAAGAGGTGTTAAGATATAAGGTTAATGTACATCCAGCCTGTTACTTATTTTAATCCATTCCCATGTTCAAAACTGTTTTTCTGTAATCAAATTCTATAATAAGAGTCCATGACACATAAGGAAATATGTGACACAGATATTACAAAACCATACAAATAAAGTATTTATTTTTGATAAAAGTCAGGGGTATTCAATTAAAGTTCCAAGAGGCATGGACTCTATATTTTCTTCCAAGTAGAAGTCCAGACAAAAAATAAATAAATAAATGTATATATATTTTTACATGAGTTGTACTTTTACATTTAGATACATGTGAGGCCATGTGACAAAAAAACACTGTTTCAGTTCAGGGTTTTCCTCCTGAAATCTATACTATTTAAATATATTATAAGCATTATCTACTAAAAAATTCTACAATAATCAAAACTTTCTCATCTTGAGCAGAAAAGAAAGATAACTAGCAGTTTCAAAGTTTAAGTTCTATCCTAGCCATCTAACAACAATTTTTCACAATTATAATTACATGATTCTTTTGAAATGCTCTTAGCCTACAGATTAATAATGCTAAATGTAGATCAGAAACGTCTTGTCACATCTGGTTTGAACAGTCAGAGTCATAGGTTATTGAAAGATAAATAGATAGTAAGAAAATAACTAGATTTGCAGCATTCTTTCTGTTGTTGTTAAAATAACCGTGTCATCCGCATGCATGCAGCGGTACAGGCGGACCATTGATGATGCACTCAAAAATATGATTCTCCAACACTGTTCAGTTTATTTAAAAAAATCATTTTCATTTAACACAATTATGTTAGGTTTCCCATTTATACAATTGCATTGTGTTAAACTGACTTGAAACGGTTGCGTTTTGGCTCAACTCAATATTTTCATTTTGAAAGAACATAAATTATTTTACTTGTGTAACTAGGAAGTGGATTTCCCCTTCCCACCCTGCTTTGCACAGGGCTGGATAAGGAGAGTAAATCTTGAAATAAAATGTTATTTTAGGCATTTTTTATTTAGATGATAAAATTGGGAGACTTGTTAATGTTTAATGCTCTTTTATGTTTGTATTTAAAAGTGTTTCTGGTATGTTAGTGTTTTGGGGGTTACCATTGTGGTAAAGTGTAGAGAGCATGTGCTTGGGTTGAGGACCTCCTAAGCTGAAGCAAAGTTGTTTTAATAATAAGAAAACAACTATGGGCATGCCGTGGATGTAACAATACCATCTTATGCTATGCCTAACAAGTTGGCTAATGCCTAAAGCCTAAAGTCAAGTAAATCCAATGAATAATTTTTTTTGAGTGTAGAAGGATGTCTGCCTGATAATGTATTTTCCAGTTAATTGTTTTAGTTTGAGTTCAACAAACATAAAAAAAATCACTTCATCAATGTATCAATTTCATTTAAACTATATTTGATACATTTCATTGCATGAATTTGTTTTTTATGAGTTGGGGCTACACATATTTATTGGATGGAAATCCTGCCCTCAATTAAATTGAGTTCATCCAATGAATTATTTTTTTGAGTGAATCGCCAAGGTTAATAAAGCTATAACACGTGAATTCTTTAAGTTATCGTTTTACAGCTATCACATGGCCCATCTATCATAATAAATGCTTTTATTCTTCTGTAGGCTAACGATCGAAATTCATTGCACTGAATTGAGAATGTCTAACGTTACTGAAAAACCACAAACATATAGTTTTCCTCATAAAACAAACATACTCTTTGGATATTGTTGTAAATTGTTCTTTATTCCCCCTCCTCTTTCCACCGTGAATTATTTTCAAAATCATTTAATAATGCATTGCATTTAAATACACAAAACACGATTACAGTATGCTCTCTTATAAGGCTTCATGTCTAATACCAGTGATGAATATGGACAAGTTTCTTGTTACCTGGCAAAAGTTATAGTGGGATACGTATCTTTTCAGATTTTCGACCTGCCAAAATTGGTACCCCCCTCCAAAATGTATTATTACATGATTTTGAAAATAAGAAAAATAATAATTTACAACAATATCCAAAGAGTATGTTTGTTTTTTGAGGAAAACGATAACGATGAATACGATGTGGTTTTTCAGTAACATTAGATATTCTCAACTCAGTGCAATGAATTTCGATCGTTAGCCTACAGAAGAATAAAAGCATTTATTTTGATAGATGGGCCATGTGATAGCTGTAAAACGATAACTCAAATAATTCACGTTTTATAGCTTTATTAACCTTGGCGATATCATCAATGGTCCGCCTGTACCGCTGCATGCATGTATCAGGGGTAAGTACCTTGGCACGACACCGGCGCACGTCTGGAGCTATGGTCTGGAGAGAGAAAGAGAGAAATCGCACGGAGCTGAAAGGGCTTGAATTAAGCGCGTTTGGCTTTAGATAAAAATACTAGAGTATATAGCGCTGAAAGATATTTGCCATAAACGACGCGTGTTATGTGATCCGCTCTGCTGTTTTGACGTGCTGCTCACTTAAAATAGTGCTGCTGTTATGGCTCGCGGTCTGGTTGGATGCCGGGGTGTGGATGCGGTCCGCCTTTAGAATATCAGTCATAAAAATACTTAAGGATAAAAGACTCGAGTTGCTTTTAAAATATTCACGAGTCCTTTTCCTCGAGTCGAGTCAAGTCTGGAGTCATTTCAGGTCGAGTCTGAGTCAAGTCTGAAGTCTATAAAAATGTGTACCTTGGTAAGTCACTAACTCGAGTGCCCATCTCTGGGTCATATAGATCATAACATATTCTCGGAGGTAAGAAGTGGATTATCCTTCAGCTGAAATTTATTTTCATCCTGAAATGCGAGGCAAATGTTGGATCACAAAAAAATAGGATTCACATGATTGGGATGTGTGTTGTGGGATATTTTTCAGGATTAAACACGTATTTATACCTATTTCATCAGGCTCCGAAAATTCTTCAAAAAGAACACAAAGAATGGCCTTCTCAGCTGCCATAGTTGCAACTCTTGCGTCATCAGAACAGAGTGTTCAACGCATCACCATTTCCGTTTAATAAAAGTTTTGCACCGTTTTATCGGGGCTGAATGCAGCCCAGATTTCCTGATATAAATTTTTGGCACTGCACTGATCTATTTTATTTGAATTTTTGCTAGGGATTTTTTGGCCCCGGTTGGGTCAGTGGTTCAAATGTTTCACCGGCCCTGCCAGTAAATCAGTAAAAATATCTTCTTCTTTTTTTTTTCATTGTTTTGACCCATGTAACCTCGAAGTTGCATGAATAAACTTATGAACACCAACATTTTAGATACCGGTGAAATTTCACAATTCTTAATTTCAGTTTTGATACACAGAAAAAACTGCTAGCCTAATCGATATTAAGTGAACAGTCAGTAATAAAATAAGAACCAATGAGCAAATTACAAGAAATAGCACAAAAAATACTATAGAATATAGACACAAGTGAAATAAAGAGTGCATTAAGTTTTTCAGGTAGGTCCAACAGTAGTAATCAGGTACAGAAATTAACCAAAGATAAAGCTCAACACGACTGAGTGTGCTGGTTTTCCAAGGAACAGACTGGTAGGCATTACCACTGATGAAGCCCCCTCTAGTTAAAAAATGTAAAAATAAAAAAAACGATAGTGCTGGTACAAAGAAAGGAAGAAAATGGATAGTCAAGTCACCTTTATTTATATAGTGCTTTATACAATATAGATTGTCAAAGCAGCTTTACAGTATTAAACAGGAAAATGCTGCGTCGATAATGCAATAATACGATAGTAAACACTCAATTTTCCAGGAAAAGTCAGTTCATCATTGATTCAGTGATGTCATCATCCAGCTCAGGTTCAGTTCAGACAGTATCTGTGCAATCAGGACGACAATATTGCTAGAAATTAAGCAGTTATTCAGCAGTTGATATGTACTGTAATATACACCAACAGGCACCATGCAGCAAATGTTTGAAATATTAAAATATGTTTGTTGTCCTAAAATGTATTAATTACATCAGGTCCGGGCCTTTTTAGAAGATATAGAGTCAACATATCATGATGTACAGCAGGGGAAATGTCCTAAAAAGATGTTTTGAGTTCAGAACAGAGATGAAGAGATTCATGGAAGATGGCAGAATGGATGTTCTGAATCTGATGATCCTAAATGGATCGTGGACCTTGCATTTCTAGCGGACATATAGAAGGAGCTAAACATTCTTAATCTGAAGCTCCAGAGCCCTGGTCAGCTCATCACAGCAGGTTATGAAAGTGTCAAACTAAATTCAGAGATACAAAGGGAGCATTTGTTTTTGCTTTGTAAGAATTTCTGCATAGCATAAATTCCCTTCTATGAACCTTGAGTCTCAGACATGCGATTCATCCACACCAAAAGTGTAACATTTACAGCTTCTTGATGCACAGTGGCATGCAAAAGTTTGGGAACCCCTTGCAGAATCTGTGAAAATGTGAATAATTTTAACAAAATAAGAGAGATCATACAAAATGCATGTTATTTTTTATTTAGTACTGTCCTGAGTAAGATATTTTACATAAAAGATGTTTACATATAGTCCAAAAGACAAAACAAAATAGCTGAAATTACCCCCTTCAAATGTTTGGGAACCCTTGGTTCTTAATACTGTGTGCAGTTACCTGGATGATCTACGACTGTTTTTTTGTTTTCTGATGTTGTTCATGAGTCCCTTGTTTGTTCTGAACAGTTAAACTGAGCACTGTTCTTCAGAAAAATCCTCCAAGTCCTGCAGATTCTTCAGTTTCCAGCATCTTTTGCATATTTGAACCCTTTCCAGCAGTGACTGTATGATTTTGAGATCCATCTTTTCACACTGAGGACAATTGAGGGACTCAAACACAACTATTAAAAAAGGTTCAAACATTCACTGATGCTCCAGAAGGAAACGCATTGCATTAAGAGCAGGGGGTGAAAACATTTTTAATTTGAAGATCAAGGTAAATTGTACTTAATTTTTCTTCTGGGAAACATGCAAGTATCTTCTGTTGCTTCCGAAGGGCAGTACTAAATGGGAAAAAAAATTATATTTCAACAAAATAAGAAAAATTTGGACGACATCATCCTGTTCAAAAGTCCCCGTCCCCCCCCCGCTCTTAATGCATCGTGTTTCCTTCTGGAGCATCAGTGAATGTTTGAACCTTTTTTAATAGTTGTGTTTGAGTCCCTTAATTGTTGTTCTTGTGGACTATATGTAAACATCTTTTATGTAAAATGTCTTACTCAGTACAGTACTAAATAAAAAATAACATGCATTTTGTATGATCTCTTATTCTGTTAATATTATTCACATTTTCACAGATTCTGCAAGTGGTTCCCAAACTTTCGCATGCCACTGTAACTGATTAAACTTATTAAAGATACAACGGTACGTTCTTCCGTGCAGAGTGCAAATAGCTGTGCATTTATTTTTGCAGGATGTGTGTATTTATGTAAAGTATGGTGAGCTGGAAAAACATATTCATATTGTTCCATGTAATAGTGAATTGCAGCATGCATTTGAGGAAATCTTTGATGATATTAACTCAATGAGAGCAAAATAAAACTGTCTGAATCTGAAGATATTGTTGTGTTGTCTGTCTTCCCTCTTCCCCTCCACTCCTCAGAGCACCATGCCCAGTTATGCAGCATTTTTCAAAACTGTGTTGAGAACTAACGGTTCTGAAATAGGGAGTTTCATGACATTTAAAGGGATGTTAATTTACTCACCCTCAGGCCATCCAAGATGTAGGTGACTTTTTTTCTGAAGTAGAGGAGTCGAGAAGATTTTTAGCTGGTTCTTGGTGATTCATAAAATGCAAGTCAACAGCTACCGTCTCTTTTAGGTCCCTGACATGCCCAAGCCAATGCCAGAGACCTTGTGGCGACAAAAGCCGTCTGTGGCATCACCTGCAACCGCTGCATCTGGTCTAAAAAGGTGTGCTTGAACACACTGCAAAGACTACGGTCAGTTAACACATCATGTGCCAATTAATTAAAGATAAAGTTATTATTAAAGAGAATATAAAGCTATCATTAGGCACGTTTCATTACAGATTTGCGCAAAACTTTGGCGATATTTTATAAATGTCGATAAAAAATTGGTTTCCATTAACCAATGTTATGTGACTAAAACGTAACCTTTTGCCTCTCGCGATAAGTCATGGCAACGGATTTTGGTGAGATTTGACGGATTTTGGATATAGTAATTCAAATGAGGTGTAAGCGTGTATCTTTACAGAAGCAGCACGGAGAGCCACTTCAGAAACATGCGTGGCGTGGCTGGAATAAACACATGCATTGACTAGTGGCCGCAGTCAGCTTCAGTGGCCGTATCAGAGCCACACTGCACCGCAGACGTGTGCAGTGTAAATTGTCTAAGCATTAATGGCAGGGAAAGCCCCTTATACTCGAGAGCGACCACGTATGAAGTGTTTCTTGGAGGTTATAGTACATTGACGAATGATTATCTGACTTTTTACATACGCCATGTGACCTGTAAATGCGAAAAAAACGTTTCCATTGCAGTTTTGCGAAATATTCCTTTTTCGAATTGCCTGAAAAACCACCTCATGCGAGCGTAAAAACTTTTTTGCGATTATATGGGAGTTTTTGCGAAATTGACGCGTTTCCATTAGGCGTATTTTCAATTCGCAATTTTAATTTGCGCAATTTGAAGGGTAATGGAAATGCGCCTCTTGTGTTAAATTAGAAAAGCACTGAATATACATTACAATAAGTAGCTTTAGAAATAAATATTTTAATTCAACACACAAAAGTACAAATAAATAGGCCTACTGAAATATGCAATGACTTTAAAAAATAAACGATACTCTAAATATAAAACTAAAAGCACCAGTAGGTGGTGGCAAATCACTGTCTTAATAAATAAGTCATTCAGTCATTCATTCAATCGATCAAACAGGTGATTCATTCAGTAACGAAGCAAGTAACTGCCTTTATGAATGGCTCACTGAATCATTGACTCACTCAGTTCATTTAAAAACATTGATTCAATTCATTCAGTAAAGAAACACCACTGTGTGTTGATCAGAGACGCACAACAGTTCGTTGATGAAATGATTGACAATGTCAATCTTAATTTTTTTCTTTCTACCAGCCAATGATGATTCTGAAAGAAAACACGCAGTGTTTGTTATAGTAACACATACAACTTTCACAACTTTCATCTGACTGACAAAACCGCGCTTGTATTTCAGCGTTGCTGTTAATGTTATGGTTATTTTAACAAATAGTTTGCTTGCTGTGGCTGATATATTGAGATCTCATGAAGTAAAACAATCGGTCTGTGCAAGAAACATTTGCGACATTTTTACCTGTAAACTATAGCCTCAGGTAAATGGGAAGTGTGATACTTTCCCACAAACTGTTTTTTTCCCTAATCGTTTGTTTCAATGAACTGGTTAAAATAACTGATTCACCAGTTTATGTAATCATGCAATGACATAACGCTTATGCAATTATATTATTAAAGAACCCAATAATGAATGTAAAACGCAGATGTTTTACATGTGTAAAGCTTATAAAGTGACTCTTCATTCAAAAGCTCTGATTACGCTTCTTGTATCAACAGCTCATCAGTTCTTTAGTCAGATTCCTTACTATTTCCTCAGTTAAGTGTACTGTTGGACTAACTGGAGTGCTGAATTAGTTGGCAAAAACTGGCATCATAAGATCACATACGCTGGTATATGTTTCATTTTGAGTCAGAGTGACTACTGGACATGTCCGAAAGTGAGATTTGATTGAGTAACTTGTAGATCAAAGCTGGTTTGAGCCGTGAACTGTTTCAGATGGTTTACTCTGATTTGGTAAACTGGTTCATCCAGTTCACTAAAACCAGTTCAAAAGAATGATTCATTTATGAACCAGACATCACTCCGGACCATTTATCCGAGGCTATGGATTACAGGTAATAATGTTGTAAATAATGTTCAGCTTCTTGCACATTTAGCTTCATTTCTTCATTTCATATTTTTGGGTGAGCTAACCCTTTAACTTTGAAATGGCCCTACTATTAGTGAATGTCAGAAGTGGCCCCATACCACTTTTTTAGTTTGAGACCCCTGATGTATGGACTCTGCTCATGTTACCCATAATATTTAGAAAAAGAACAAGAGTTGTAATAAGATTTTCTCTCTTCTTGCAGATATGCCGTCTGCAGCAGCATCTCTCTGCTGGGGAACATCAGCAGGATCTGTTCCAGCATCAGCGGCCCATGTTTGTGTCCCCACACTCCCAGCCCCCCTGCAACAGCCTGACAGAACTCATTCAGCTTTGTGGAGGAACTGTGTGCCGGAGTGTGCGACAGGCTGGAATCTTTATTGGACAGTATAATGGCAAAAAAACAGAGGGGAGCTGCAGTCTTTCTGAACAGTGGATTTTAGGTAAGATGGCAAATTGATGATAATAATGAGCAAGAAGAGATAGTAGTATTCATAACGTACCATAAACAAAATCTGTGTGTGCAACAGTACATTGTGAAGGGCTATTATAAAAATATAGGCTTTGTTCAGAATGAATTATTAGCATGCTGTGCTGTCGTACTGCATTGTATATACTAATATACTGCCTATGTTTTTGTTTTTTAATAGTATGTAACACAATATTAACTATATATGGAAGCCAGGGTCTTGGGACAAAAGTGCCCCCCAAATTCAAGGGGGCAAAAAATGCTCCTGCACATTTAAACTAAATCTATATTATGTCTGTCGCGACGAAAATCTGAACATGAATGAAGTGTTTTGATTGCAGCATTACATTTACATTTTCTCATTGCACAGAAGATTGCCCAGAAGTGTAGACCAGTGGTTCCCAACCATGTTCCTGGAGCCCCTCCTGCACATTTTGAATGTCTCCTTTGTCTGACACACCCATTCCAGGTCTTGGAATCTCTACTAATGAGCTGATGACCTGAATAACTGTTTTGATTTCTAATGCCTAAAGTGCAATAAACTAATTCATAAATGGTTATTGCTGTTTTCTTTTTGCAACAAACTGATGTGATGTTTTTTATTTCCCCCCAAAAAATGTTTTTGTATTCTGTTAATTAACATTTAATACTTACTTACTTACGCCTATTACCCCTACTGGGGCATAGGCCACCAACAAGGGTTCTCCAGGCATCCCAGTCCTGGGCCATTCTCTCCAGCTGTCCCCAAGTGTGGCCTGTATTCTTGACATTGGCTTCCAGGTCTCGGTGCCAACTGTTTCGAGGCCAGCCCCTCTTTCTTTTCCCTTGGGGGTTCCATGTCATGGCTTGCCTAGTGATGTTGGAAGCCGGTTTACGGAGAGTGTGTCCTAACCATCTCCAGCGACGTTGGATGATCTCTTCGTCTGCTGGTTTTTGGCTTGTGCGCTGCCATAGTTCCTGGTTGCTGATGGTATCGGGCCATCTGATCTGGAGAATGGCCGCAAACATATGTTGATAAATGTCTGTATCTTTTTGGTGGTGGTTACAGTGTTCCTCCATTTTTCAGAGCCATAGAACAGCACTGACTTCACGTTTGTGTTAAACACCCTGATCTTTGTTTTGATGGGCAAGTCTCTTGAGCTCCAGATATTCTTTAGTTGGAGAAAAGCTTTCCTGGCCTTGCCAATCCTTGCTTTCACGTCGGCGTCGGTTCCACCCTGTTTATTTACGATGCTGCAAAGGTATGTGAAGTCGTCCACCTCCTCTAGCACAGTGGTTCTCAAACGTTTTACACCAAGTACCACCATTATGACCAACATTAAAATGCAGTAGCACTATGCACAGTTTAAAAAAAACAAACAAAAAAAACGAGTCAGTTCTATTCCTAATAAGAATGTTTATTATTGTCAGCCTCTTAAAACATTGTAAATACACAGTTTGAACATTAACACTGCACTGTGCTTACTTCCAGGTAAATAAAAAACTTAATTATTAAATTAAAATATATTGTACCTAAAAGTGAAATAAAAACTACTGTACTTAAATGTTAAAAAACGTACTCGGTTACTATCGTAACCTCGGTTCCCTGAGATACGGAAAGAGTACTGCGTCTTGATAAAGACGCATATGGGAAAAAGCCTTTTTTCTCCTGAACTGAAGTCTTATTCAATCACGCAGTGAAACTGCACGACTATTGGTTCGTGCAGTGGTAAAAAACGAACCAACGGGTCGGCAGCGGAGCTGCACGAACCTATGGCGACGATTCCCGCCAGATCCCGCCAAAATGGGCGGGGCATCTGGCTATATAAGCGGTCGTTTCGCCATAGGATCCTCAGGTTACTTCGACTGAAGCGACGACTGAGTCGTGCAGCTACCTGGCACGGCAAAGTACGCAGTACTCGTTCCGTATCTCAGGGAACCGAGGTTACGACAGTAACCGAGTATGTTCCCTGTCGATACTCCACTCGTACTGCGTCTTGATAAAGATGCATATGGGAACTGAATTTAATCACGCCGTGCTAGGGTAGATGAACGACAATTATGGTATATACCTCCATAAGCATAAATGCCCATAGGGAAGTAAGTAGTATACTTCAGGCTAAAGCGAGCTAAACTCATAGAGGTCATGCTCGGCCTGGATGATCGTTCCATATGACTCCTGTATACTCAGATAACCGGAGTATGCAGGGTGCCAATCAGAGAGCCTGAGCGCATTGCGGTCAAGAAATCTCTGACAGGATTGTTCCCACAGCGTATGTATACAAGCTCATCTAAGCAGAGAGGACTCTGGCCTGTAAGGCCGGTATGTCCAGGTTATAAAACCTAGCAAATGTGGACGGAGTGGCTCAGCCAGCTGCCGCACAAATCTCTGTAATGGACGCACCGCTAGACCACGCCCATGACGAGGAGATGCCTCTAGTCGAATGGGCTCGTACTCCAATGGGGCATTGCAGGCCCAAAGAAGAGTATGCCAGCATGACAGCATCCACTATCCACTTAGAGAGTCTCTGCTTCGTGACCGGATGCCCTTTGGCGCGGTTACCGAAGCTAACAAAGAGCTGTTCCGCATGCCTAAAGGGGGCGGAACGCTCAAAGTAGATTCTCAGAGCTCTGACAGGGCATAACAAGGATAACTCCCGGTCCTCCTCAGACGGAGGAAGCGCGGAGAGCGTGATGACCTGAGCTCTGAACGGGGTTGAAAGTACCTTAGGTACGTAACCATGCCTTGGTTTCAGGACGACCTTGGAGTCGTTAGGCCCGAATTCCAGGCAGGCAGGGCTAATAGAGAGCGCCTGCAGGTCTCCAACTCGCTTAACCGATGCTAGTGCTAGTAGCAGAGCAGTTTTCAGCGAAAGCGAGCGGAGGTTCGTAGACTGTAGCGGCTCAAAGGGAGGGCCTTTCAAGGCCCTCAGTACAGTGGGCAGATCCCATGTAGGGACAGTAAGGGGCCGAGGTGGATTCAACCTCCTGGCTCCCTTCAGAAAACGGACAACTGAGTTGTCTCTGCTTACTGACTGGCCCGCTATAGGGGCATGAAAGGCCGCTATAGCTGCTATGAACACCTTGAGTGTAGAGTGAGAACGTTCTTTATCTAACAATTCCTGCAGAAAGGACAGAACCACCGCTAACTCAGAGGTAGAGGGGTTTTCACCACGGTTGAGGCACCAAGCGGAGAAAACAGACCACTTAAGGGCGTAGAGGCGTCTCGTAGACGGGGCTCTAGCCTCAGAAATGGTGTTTAACACTCGCTCTGGGAGGCCAGTAGGCTCCCGTTGAGCGGCCAAATGTAGAGAGCCCACAGCTCGGGTCGGGGGTGCCATATTGTTCCGTTCGCCTGAGAGAGGAGATCCCGTCTCAGGGGCACGGGCCAGGGGGCTGCTGTCAGTAGCTGAGTCAGCTCTGACAACCAAGGTTGGTTCCTCCACAAGGGGGCCACCAATAGCACCTTGTGACCCTGTTCCCTGACACGCCTGACGACCTGTGGAAGCAGGGCAATCGGGGGGAATGCATAAAGGAGGAGGTTTGGCCAGTCGTGGGCCAACGCGTCCCTGTCCTTCGAATAATAAGTTGGGCAGTGAGAGTTGTCTTTGGAGGCGAAAAGGTCTACTTCTGCCTTGCCAAAGGTCTTCCAGATCTTCTGAACCACCTGCGGATGGAGCATCCACTCCTCTGAGGGGACATTGCTCCGAGATAACATATCCGCTCCTTGGTTCAGTCTGCCCGGCAGGTGTGCTGCCCTCAGTGAGCGCAGGTTGAGCTGAGCCCATTCCAGAAGGCGCTCTGCCAGAATAAAGAGGCGCTTCGAGGAGACACCTACCTGGTGATTTATATAGGACACCACGGACATGTTGTCTGAGCGAATCAGCACATGGCGTCCTATTAGGTCCGGCAGGAAAAACTGACAGGTTCGACAAACTGCTAGCATTTCCAAGCAGTTGATGTGGAAGCCGCTCTCCGCCTTCGACCAATGGCCGAAGGTCGGTTTGCCTTCGTACAGCGCCCCCCAACCTGTGTTGGAGGCGTCTGTCGTGACAACTTTCCTGGTGTGGACCAACCCCATGGCCACGCCCTTCTTCATCCACCGTGGGTTCTTCCAGGGGGTCAGGGCTGTCACACAGGCCTGATTCACCCTGATATGCAAGCGTCCGTGACGCCATGCGTTGTGTGGAACCCGTGGTTTCAACCAGCGTTGAAGGGGGCGCATGCGGAGCAGGCCCAGCTGTAACACTGGCGATGCTGCAGCCATAAGGCCCAGCATTCTCTGAAACACTTTGAGTGGGCGAGCGGTGTCGCTCTTGAAGGTGGCCGCGAGTTTCTGAATGGCCAAAGCGCGTTCTGGCGCTATCACCGCTCTCATGCGAGCTGAGTCCAGAACTGTACCCAGGAACGATACTCGTTGGCTGGGAGACAGTGCGCTTTTGGCGAAATTGACCCTGAGCCCCAGGCGCTCTAAGTGGCTGAGGATGAGGGTTCTGTGTGAAAGTAGTTCCACCTCTGACTGGGCCAGAATGAGCCAGTCGTCGAGGTAGTTGAGAATGCGGATTCCCATCTGTCTCAGAGGGGAAAGAGCCGCGTCCATGCACTTCGTAAAAGTACGGGGGGCCAGAGACAACCCAAAGGGTAGGACCGTGTACTGGTAAGCCACTCCCTCGAAGGCGAATCTCAAGAATCGTCTGTGATGGGGGGCTATCTGGATGTGAAAGTATGCGTCTTTCAGGTCCAGAGAACAGAACCAGTCCCCTGTGCGAATCTGCGAGAGGATCTGCTTCAGCGTGATCACCCTGAACGGCCGTCTCATGAGGGCGTGATTCAGGCGTCTGAGATCGAGGATGGGCCGGAGGCCGCCATCCTTTTTGGGGACGAGGAAGTAACGGCTGTAAAAGCCTGACTCGCTCAAAGCTGGAGGAACCATTTCTATGGCTCCTTTTTCCAGCAACGTCATCACCTCTGAGCGCAGAACGCGAGCGTTCTCGCCCTGCACCGAGGTGGAGACCACGCCGCTGAAACGCGGGGGTCTTCGAGCGAATTGGAGTGAATAACCTCGTTTTATTATCCCCATAACCCACTCTGACACTCCGGGGATGGCCTGCCAGGCCTCGGCCCGCGTGGCAAGGGGTTGGATAAACTCGAGTGGCCGGCTGCACGGAGGCAGGGCACTCGTGAGGGACGGAAGAGGAAAATTGCTCTCTTTTTGAGAATGTTTGTGTTTTATTTATTTTTTTCCACTATCACAGCAGACGGTTGCATGGGCGCTTGTACGGACCCTGTAGCAACAAACACAATTCCCTCTGCACCCGGAAGAAAACGGGGTGCCAAGAGGTTTCTCACGAGAGGCCTTTTGGTGGGCGGTCCGGCCGTGGCGGGACTCGACCATCTCCTCTTCCTGTCCTGCAGATCAGGAGGACGCCGGAGGCGCAAGGTCCAACACTATTTTGGGTCGGGGGCCCTGGCGCTTCGGAGGGGGGTGGTGTCTGGCTGAGCGTGAACGCCCTCGCGGCTGCTGAGTCCTAGCAGGCTGAGGGGCGGAAACGGCAGGTGCAGGTTTCGCGGGCTGCTGAGTCGGCGCAGTCCTGGGGCGATTCTGAGCAGCTGCTGGGCTGGAGCGCTTGGGCAGGAAGTGTCGCATAGCCTGTGACGCCTTCTGTGCCTCTGTGAAGCGCTCAGCGAATCCTTCCACCGCAGGTCCAAAGAGGCCGCTGGGGGAAATTGGAGCATCAAGGAAGGAGACCCTGTCCGCGTCCTTGATCTCCGTCAGCGTGAGCCACAGGTGGCGCTCGAGCACTACCAGGCTGGCCATAGACCTTCCTATGGCTTGGGCGGTAGTCTTGGTGGCTTGCAAAGCCAGGTCCGTTGCGCTTCTCAGCTCCCTGAGAGTCGCAGGATCAGGCTCGGACTCATCTACGGCAGAGAGGAGCTTGGCCTGATAGACCTGGAGAACCGCCATAGAGTGGAGCGCCGAAGCCGCCTGTCCAGCTGAAGCGTAGGAGCGTCCAGCGAGCGCTGAAGTGGTCCTGCATGGCTTGGACGGGTGACTGGCCTTCGCCTTCCAGCCAATGGCAGTGGGTGGGCAGAGATGTGCAGCCACTGACTCATCCAGTTGAGGCATCCTCTCATATCCCTTTTCTTCAGCGCCGTCAATCGTAGTGAGGGCGGATGAAGCGGAAGTACGGAGGCGGGCAGAGTAAGGGGAGCGCCAAGATCTCGTGAGCTCGTCGTGAACTTCAGGGAAGAACGGCGATGGTCGTTGCTGAGGGGCCTGACGGCGCCCCGGCAGAAACCACTCATCCAGACGGCTGCGAGAGGGCTCCTCTGGTGGAGACCACTCCAAACCCAGCTCTTCAACCGCTTTTGAGAGGACACGGAAAAGTTCGGCATCCATCCCGGCTTTGGTGGCGCTGGGCGCGTGCAAACCTGAGGGGGCGGGGTCAGTCACTGAGCCCGACAGCTCCTCAGCATCTGAAGCTACCAGTGACATGCTGTCATCGGCCAGCTCATCGTCACTTCCCCCGAACGAGACCAGATCGCTCACGCTTGCAGAGGGACGCTGGTCAGGTTGGGAAAAAAGGACGGGAGACACCTCTCTGTGTGGCGAAAGCGAGGCACGCGGGATCTGAGCCGGCTTGAGCTCGCTCTCAACCGGGCGCTGAGAACCTCTGCCCCGCTGTTTTTTCCTCACAGGTCCCTGGGAGGAAGAAAACGGGAGGGCGCGAGGGGCGGGGTCGCTCTCTGAAAAGAAAGCGATCCGCGAGCGCAGAGAGGCGAGACTGATGCTCTCGCAGTGAGAACAATCAGAGCCAGCGAGCGCGGCATCTGCATGGGATTTCCCCAAGCAGGAAACACACTCGCTGTGACCGTCATCGGCGTGCAGGGGAGACCTGCACGAGCCGCAGTAACGGCGCGGCATTAGAACGCCGATTTGCTCTTTTAGAGACTTACGTGATAATCGCCAGATGGCGGCAGCGAACGGGACCGGAACTGCTGCGATGCTGGGGCGCGTAGAAAAGGCGGATCAGCCGAGCAGATCGAGGTCGCTGGGTCCAGCTGCGAGGCGTGTCAACGGCGAGTAGGCTTCTGGGTCAGTGTAGACGAAGTCGTCGTCGCTGAAGGAGAAGAAATCTGAGGATCCTATGGCGAAACGACCGCTTATATAGCCAGATGCCCCGCCCATTTTGGCGGGATCTGGCGGGAATCGTCGCCATAGGTTCGTGCAGCTCCGCTGCCGACCCATTGGTTCGTTTTTTACCACTGCACGAACCAATAGTCGTGCAGTTTCACTGCGTGATTGAATAAGACTTCAGTTCAGGAGAAAAAAGGCTTTTTCCCATATGCGTCTTTATCAAGACGCAGTACGAGTGGAGTATCGACAGGGAACTGTACTTAAAGATTAAATGAAAATGTATCGTACTTAACATTTAAGTAGAGTAACTTAAATAAAAAAGTACTTGATTAAAAAAATAAAAAAATACCAGGCTGTATGTGTAGCTGCAAGTAACAACAATCAGGCCACGTGACCACCAAAGCAGCTGAAAACGCCCAGCTGTGAGCGCTTGAGAGGGCAGCGTATTTTTGTTTTTTGTATTTTGAGATGCTGTGGTTGCTATGATATGGAATATCCGCTGAAGTAATATGGCAGACTGAAATGAAATGCCATGAATGCGAATGAAATGTTTCTCCAAGCATTATTTTTCATAACAATATTATTGTACTCCGGCAATTCCATCTGGTAAAGACATAAATACTCGGAGACAAGCAATATTAACTTCTCCATTGTTGTTCAGTCGTAGTACAAGCAGGGTGTGACCGTATTAGTCCCGCCCCTCCTCCACTGTGATTGGTTAGCTGACTAAAAAGTGACAGTGATGAGTGCTAAGTTTTACCCAAAGTTGAACATTCTTCAACTCTCGGCGCCGAGAAAAAAACGCCCAAGTGCTCAGCATGAAAAAGACGCTCCCATTTAAAACAATTAAAAAAAATCGCTAGCCTCTGAAAAAAAAAAAAAAAAAAACGCTTTGGTGGACACGTGGCCTAATTTATATTTAATTCAGAGATTCCTCTGCGTACCATTAGAGGAAGCTCACGTACCACTAGTTATACGCGTACCACACTTTGAGAACCACTGCTCTAGCAGTTCCCCTTACAGCACGATGGGTGATGTGTTGGTGGTGTTGACCTTCAGGACCATGCTCTTCCCTTTGTGGATGTTGAGGCCAAGGTGAGTGGAGTTTTCTGCCACAATGTTGGTCTTTTCTTGCATCTGCTGCTGGGTGTGGGAAATAAGGGCCAAGTCATCCGCAAAGTCAAGGTTGTCCAGTTGGTTCCATGGAGTCCACTAGATGCCATTTCGCTTTTCTGCTGTGGACGTTTTCATGACCCAATCGATGACCAGCAGGAACAAAAATGGCGACAACAAACAACCCTGTCGCACTCCTGTTTGTACCCGGAAGGCATCTGTGAGTTGACTGCTGTGGACCACTCTACAAGTCAGCCCTCGTAAGAGTTCCTGATGACGTTAGTGATTTTCTCCGGCACCCCGTAATGTCTAAGCAGCCTCCAAAGTGATGCACTGTCCATGCTATCGAACGACTTCTCTAAGTCAATAGAATTGACGTACAGGGATGAGTTCCACTCGAGAGACTGTTCCAGGATGATGCACAGAGTTGCGATCTGGTCCGTGAATGATCTATCTTTGCGAAAGCCGGACTGTTGGTCTCGAAGCTGGGGGTCGACAACGTCTTTCAGCCTTTTCAGTAGAATCCTGTTAAAAACCTTCCATGGGATGGATAGCAGTATGATCCCTCTATAGTTAGAACAGGAGCTCAAGTTCTAACATTAATGGTTACTCTTAATAATTATTCAGCCACAACATGACTTTCCTTTGTTTCTGAAAGACTGAGCGATGTGGATAAGAGAAGCTATGACCCTTGCCAGAATGAGAACATTTCAAAACGAAGTGAGCTAAGGCTCGAATCAGAATATAAGCATGGTGGCATGTGCTTGTGCCTTTACATCTGTATCTGGATTGATAAGATTGTTGGGAGCTTCCCTATATTTGTGTGGGAAATGGACATGGGAGTGTAAGTTTTTGAGCTGTTGTAAGTCTTGCAATGAGACTTTCTAGAGATTTGATTCTGCTTTCTTCTCGGCTGTGAGGGGGACATCCCAGTCCGACTTTCTGTTAAAAATTCTCGGAATAGCAGTTTTCCTTTGACAAATGGGTGGAAAAAGCTGTTTAACATATGACTGACAGGTAAAACAACCATTCACGTTTCGTTTTGTGCCGCGTCATGTCTAGAGGCATGTAAATGTCGCCTCAATAACAGACTGGTGTGTAAAATTCTTGGATGTATTTTAAAGAGTCCATACCACAAACTTTACATATTTCACATACTTTTGAAAATCCAGCGCTCATTGTCACAGTTGTAAACACGACAGCTTTCTTCTTTCATGAGGCAGTTTGGTATCACTGCATCGTTGTTTCCAGGTGAAACGTTACAGAATGTGACACACATGTCTCCTGGAAATCCTGTATAATTCAACCAATCTGATGACAACTTCAAAACTCCTGAAGCGTTTCCATTTTTGTGTGACATATGCATGAGACCTTCAGCCAATGGTCCGAACTTTTCTACATACAAAGCCAATGAGAAATGTTAATGGAGGAAATGGTACCTGGAACTGAAGGTACTTCGCACTTCTCTTGGAGGTTATAAAGATATTTGTTGATAATTGGTGTTGTGCTCTGTGCTGTGTCCAGGAAAGAAAGCCTGGGTAAGTAGCTTTCAAGCTTTGCTGACTCCACCTCCTTGATCAGATCCTCGAGTTCTCTAAACTTTTGGGGTTATTTATTGCTGATTTTAGGGAAATAGTACAGCTTATCTTTTCAGGACTCCCAAAGCTTTTTTCTAGAAGGCACCATGCCATTCTTCAGCCAGCCACTGAATCAGCGACATGAATGGCTCTCAGTCTTTTGACTTGTTCTGAGGACTGTGGATCTAGCCACCTTTCCAGAAGATCGAGCTCCTAAGGCTAAGTAATTTTCTAGACAATCGTCAAATGTGCTATCGCACCAGATATCTGGCTATTTCACTCATACCTGCGTGGTCTGCGGAGGGTGACTGTTGTGTTGAACTGCCGAGGTAGGAAGTCTAAGGTTGGTTTGCATTCTTGTTTATTTGTTTAGATTTATTTTAGAAAAAGCTGTTCTTAAGGCTGGCTGTTCTGGTGCTCAGTGCTCTGTAGTGCTGGCCATAGGGCAGTAGTTCAAAGAGAAAGTAGAACAGTCTCAGCAGCTTGGGACATCCACTTCTCTTGGAGGTTATAAAGACATTTGTTGATAATTGGTGTTGTGCTCTGTGTTGTGTCCAGGGAAGAAAGCCTGGGTAAGTAGCTTTCAAGCTTTGCTGACTCCACCTCCTTGATCAGATCCTCGAGTTCTCTAAACTTTTGGGGTTATTTATTGCTGAATTTAGGGAAATAGTACAGCTTATCAAAACGAATTTTTGCAATTTTTCAGGACTCCCAAAGCTTTCTTCTAGAAGGCACCATGCCATTTTTCAGCCAGCCACTGAATCAGCGACATGAACGGCTCTCAGTCTTTTGACTTGTTCTGAGGACTGTGGACCTAGCCACCTTTCCAGAAGATCGAGCTCCTAAGGCTAAGTAATTTTCTAGACAATCGTCAAAAGTGCTATCGCACCAGATATCTGGCTATTTCACTCATACCTACGTGGTCTGCGGAGGATGACTGTTGTGTTGAACTGCCGAGGTAGGAAGTCTAAGGTTGGTTTGCATTTTTGTTTATTTGTTTAGATTCAGCCTAAGGCAAAAAGCTGTTCTTAAGGCTGGCTGTTCTGGTGCTCAGTGCTCTGTAGTGCTGGCCATAGGGCAGTAGTTCAAAGAGAAAGTAGAACAGTCTCAGCAGCTTCTATGACAGGTTAACAAATTTTTCAGCTGGCTTAGGAAGTATAACCTCAGCTGGGCCTTTTTCACAATATAGTCTATGGCTGTTGTGTGACCCCACTATATATGAGGCAGATGGCTTTGGTGTCATGTGCAAATTACAGGAGCTTGACAGAGGGGTCCTTCGCTGTGCAGTCACATGCATAAAGAGAAGTGAAGAGAGAACACAAATGTTTTTTTGGGGGGCCTGGTATGATAGTAGAGCTTTTGAAGCAGCAGGAAACCGTGCACTGCTTCTAGTGATCTGTTGAATATCTGCCTGAAGTTGGTCAGTGCAGAGTTTTAAACTGGTAGGTGAAACACTGTCTGGGCCTGAAGCTTTCCTATTCCTTTGTTTCTTGTCTGAGGAAGAGCTTATAGGCTCGAAACGTCACCTGTGGAGAAAACATCTTGGGTTACTTGACTGTAACCCTGTTCTCTGAAAAAGCGGGAACAAGATGCTGCGTTTCAATAACGCTGATGAGAACATTCTTTGTTCGACCGGTTGTGAAGCACGTGTGCCAAACACGCCAAAGACATCCAGGCACGCCTACAGTGTGGCATTGAGGCGCAGCATCTCGTTCCCACTTTTTAAGGGGAACAGGGTTACAGTCAAGTCAAGTCAAGTCACCTTTATTTATATAGCGCTTTTAACAATACAGATTGTGTCAAAGCACTTAACAGTATCAAGTTGGAGGATAGAGTGTCAGTAATGTATAATAATAAGATTAAACACTCAATTTTCAGTTAAAGGCATTTCATTATTGAATTCAGAGATGTCATTGTCTAGCTAAGTTTAGTTTAAATAATATCTGTGAAATTAAATTGACGATAATCGCTAGAAATTAAGTGTCCCCAACTGAGCAAGCCAGAGGCGACAGCGGCAAGGAACCAAAACTCCCTCTGTGACAGAATGGAGAAAAAAACCTTGGGAGAAACCAGGCTCAGTCGGGGGGCCAGTTCTCCTCCGACCAGGATATTATTGTTTATTTATTGTTTTAATTAAGACTTTAAATGTTTTATATTTCTATTTTAATATTGTTGCAATTTCTAACAATAATAGTATTATGTAGTTAGGTATTTTATTATATTTTTAGTTATTTGTTTTATTTTTAGTTTTATTGTATTTTAAGTCGAGGTCTTCACTGGGATTATGTCCCCGGGGCTCATCCAGGGGTCCGGCCTCCGCCGACAATCTGGGCTGCAGACATCATCTCCCGGCGCCAATCCACCATCTGATCCAGACACGGACTGAGAAACAGAATAAGAAAGAAACAGACTAATATTAGCGTAGATGTCAATATTTTTATGATGTAACAAGTACATCATGTGTTATGGGAAGTGTTCCCGGTTCCGGTTGATCTAATTAATGCAGCCTAACAATCCTTTAACGGATTTGAATAATAGAAGTGTATTAGTGTGTTATGTGTACGCCAGGTTAAAGAGATGGGTCTTTAATCTAGATTTAAACTGACAGAGTGTGTCTGCCTCCCGAACAGTGTTTGGTAGATTGTTCCAGAGTTTGGGCGCTAAATAGGAAAAAGATCTGCCGCCTGCAGTTGATTTTGATATTCTAGGTATTATCAAATGGCCAGAGTTTTGAGAACGCAGCGGACGTGAAGGACTATAATGCGATAAGAGCTCGCTCAAGTACTGAGGAGCTAAACCATTCAGGGCTTTATAAGTAATTAACAAGATTTTAAAATCTATACGATGTTTAGTAGGGAGCCAGTGCAGTGTTGACAGAACCGGGCTAATGTGCTCATACTTCCTGGTTCTAGTAAGAACTCTAGCTGCTGCATTTTGAACCATCTGTAATTTGTTTATTAAGCGTGCAGAACAACCACCCAATAAAGCATTACAATAATCTAACCTTGAGGTCATAAACGCATGAATTAATATTTCTGCATTTGACAGTGAGAGCATAGGTCTCAGTTTAGATATATTTTTAAGATGAAAAAATGCAGTTCTACAAATGCTAGAAACGTGGCTGTCAAAGGAGAGATTACTATTAAATAGTACACCTAGGTTCCTGACTGATGACGAAGAATTTACAGAGCAGCCATCAAGTGTTAGACAGTGTTCTAGGTTATTACTTGTGGGGGTTTTAGGTCCGATAAGTAACACCTCTGTTTTTTCAGAATTTAGCAGTAAGAAATTACTCGTCATCCAGTTTTTTATATCGACTATGCATTCCATAAGTTTCTCAATTTGGTGTGTTTCACCAGGCCGTGAAGAAATATAGAGCTGAGTATCATCAGCATAACAGTGAAAGCTAACCCCGTGTTTCGTAATGATATTTCCCAAGGGTAACATGTAAAGCGTGAAAAGAACGGCCCTAGTACTGAGCCTTGAGGAACTCCATACTGCACTTGTGATCGATATGATACCTCTTCATTCACTGCTACGAATTGATGGCGGTCAGATAAGTACGATTTGAACCATGCTAATGCACTTCCACTAATGCCAACAAAGTTTTCTAGTCTATTCAAAAGAATGTTGTGATCGATAGTGTCGAACGCAGCGCTAAGATTCAGTAGAACTAATAGAGAGATACAACCACGATCAGATGATAAGAGTAGGTCATTTGTAACTCTAATGAGAGCAGTCTCAGTACTATGATACGGTCTAAATCCTGACTGGAAATCCTCACAGATATCATTTTTCTCTAAGAAGGAATATAATTGTGAGGATACAATCTTTTCTAATATCTTTGACAGAAAAGGGAGATTCGAGATCGGTCTGTAATTAACTAGATCTTTGGGGTCAAGTTGTGGTTTTTTAATGAGAGGCTTAATAACAGCCAATTTAAAGTTTTTGGGGACATATCCTAATGACAATGACGAATTAATAATAGCCAAAAGAGGATCTATGACTTCTGGAAGCACCTCTTTTAGTAGTTTAGATGGAATAGGGTCTAACATACATGTTGTTGGTTTAGATGAATTAACAAGTTTATACAATTCTTCCTCTCCTATAGTAGAGAATGAGTGGAATTGTTCCTCAGGGGATCTATAGTACACTATTTGATGTGATGATATAGCTGACGGCTGCATGGTTACAATTTGATCTCTAATAGTATCAATCTTGGAAGTAAAGTAGTTCATAAAATCATTACTGCTGTGCTGTTGGGAAATGTCAACACCTGTTGATGCTTTATTTTTTGTTAATTTTGCCACTGTATTGAATAAATACCTGGGGTTATGTTTGTTTTGTTCTAAAAGAGACGAAAAGTAATCAGATCTAGCAGTTTTTAAAGCTTTTCTGTAGGATAGGGTACTTTCCCGCCAAGCTAAACGAAAAACCTCTAGTTTTGTTTTCCTCCAGCTGCGCTCCATTTTCCGGGCTGCTCTCTTTAGAGTGCGAGTGTGCTCATTATACCACGGTGTTGGACTCTTTTCCTTAATCTTCCTTAAGCGTAAAGGAGCAATTGTATCTAAAGTGCTAGAAAAGAGAGAGTTCATAGTTTCTGTTACATCATCAAGTTGTTCTGAGCTGTTGGATATGCTGAGGAATTGAGATAAATCAGGAAGATTACTTACAAAGCAGTCTTTTGTGGTAGAAGTGATGGTTCTACCATATTTATAAGAAGGAGTTGAATTTACAGCTTTAACTATATGGAGTTTACACAAGACTAGATAATGATCTGATATATCATCGCTTTGCTGCAGAATTTCAACACCATTAACATCAATTCCATGTGACAGTATTAAATCTAGAGTATGATTTCGACTATGAGTAGGTCCTGAAACGTGTTGTCTAACCCCAATAGAGTTCAGAATGTCTATGAATGCTGATCCTAATGCATCTTTTTCATTATCAACATGGATATTAAAATCACCCACAATTAGGACTCTATCTGCAGCCAGCACTAACTCTGATAGAAAATCAGCAAATTCTTTAATAAAGTCTGTATGGTGCCCTGGTGGCCTGTATACAGTAGCCAGTACAAACGTTACGGGGGATTTATCATTAATACTTTTTTCTCTAGATAATTTTATATGAAGCACCATTACTTCAAAGGAGTTATACTTAAAGCCTGTCTTCTGAGAAATACTGAGAATATTGTTATAAATTGTAGCAACACCTCCCCCTTTACCTTTTGGACGCGGCTCATTTTTGTAACAGTAATCTTGGGGGGTGGACTCGTTTAAAATAATGTATTCATCTGGTTTTAGCCATGTTTCTGTCAAACAGAGCAAATCTAGGTTATGATCATTAATCAAATCATTTACAAAAAGTGCTTTTGTAGAAAGGGACCTGATATTCAGTAAACCAAGTTTTATCAATTGTTTCTGTGTATTGTAAACATTTTTTATTTGTTGAACATCAATTAAATGGTTACTCATAAATAGTTTTTGACGTTTTCTGTATTTTCTAGTTCGGGGAACAGACACAATCTCTATAGTGTGATATCTAGGTGAAGGAGTCTCTATGTGCTGAGAATTAACTGACTTCTGTGACGTGAGGCGGCTAGCAGACGGTCGGTTTAGCCAGTCTGTCTGCTTCCTGACCTGGGCTCCAGTTAGTCAAGTATGAACTCTAAGACTATGTGCCAAGTTTCTAGAGAGAATAGCGGCACCACCCCAGGAGGGATGAACACCATCTCTTTTCAACAGGTCAGGTCTGCCCCAAAAACTCGTCCAATTGTCTATAAAACCTATGTTGTTTTGCGGGCACCACTTAGACATCCAGTCATTTAATGATGACAGTCTGCTATGAATCTCATCACCCCGGTAAGCAGGGAGGGGGCCAGAGCATATTACAGTGTCTGACATCGTACTTGCAAGTTCACACACCTCTTTAACATTATTTTTAGTGATCTCCGACTGGCGAAGTCGAACATCATTAGCGCCGGCGTGGATAACAATCTTACTGAATTTACGTTTAGCATTAGCCAGCACTTTTAAATTTGCCAAGATGTCAGGCGCTCTGGCTCCCGGTAAACAATGGACTATGGTGGCTGGTGTCTCTATTTTCACGTTCCGTACAATAGAATCGCCAATAACTAGAGCACTTTCACCAGGTTTCTCAGTGGGTGCATCACTGAGTGGGGAGAACCTGTTTGATGTTCTGATCGGAACGGAAGAGCGGTGTTTTGACCCGCGACTATGCTGCCTCACAGTCACCCAGTTGCCCTGCTGCACAGGCGCTAATGCCGGAACCGAACAATGTACAGGAGTCCCTGAGCTAGTCACATCCAAAGCAGTATCTACAGCCCTCACATTCTTACTGTCCTCAACTAAAGTTTGGATGCGTGTCTCTAGTTCTAAAACCTTCTCTGTCAGCCTAACTATTTCCCTGCATTTATCACATGTGAATCCCTCATCGCCGACAGAGATAGATAAACTGTACATGTGGCAGACTGTGCAAATAACAATAGCAGGAGAAGAAGCCATTACTCACCGTGATTGATGAATGATACCAACTTAACTTAACTTACCACTCCACTTCCACTTACCACTGTTGTTTGATGAACTCGTGAAAAACGGAGCGAGAGAGAAATGAAAACGGAGCGAGAAAAAAGAAAACAATAATAGGCGCGAATAGCAACGCGAATGGAACCGCGAGTGACAAGCTAACCGGCTAGCGAATGCTAACGCGCTGCACTCGCGGTTTTAAAAGCGAGCGATCAGATTAGTTTGATAGATAATACCAGAAATATGGTGGGAATTAAGTTATATATTATCACTTTAAACAACAGAGTGAAAGTAAGGTAAAGATTCAATAAAAAAGCAGAGCTACAATCACAAACCGCACAGCAGCACAACAGACTGAAGCAATCGAACTGTGACTCAGACTGAAGCAATCCAGGGTGACCCGAGACGTTCCCTATCAAAAGCTACTCTCGATGCTGTGTTTCAATAACGCTGATGGGAACGAGAATACCAACACCGCCGCACTGGAAGTGTCTGGACCCTCCCAAGGTCGTGTAATGTGTACGCACAAGCATTGAAGAGGTCTCAGACATGACTCTGGGATGTTGACTCAAGGACATGCGAGCCCGGAGTAGCATGGACATCCAAACCATTGAGTCTGACAAATGTGTGCGGAGAGGACCAGCCTGCCGCACCACACATTTGATGCAAGGGGACACCTCTTGCCAGAGCCTTAGCATAGGATGCAACCCAGCTGGTTGAATGGGCCCTAACTCTTAGAGGTGAAGCTTGACTGTGTGCCTCGTAGGCTAGGGCAATAGCATCCCTCACCCAATGCCATAGCATATGAAAAACTGCTCTGATTTAAGCCACTGGCTAATGCAGTGGATGTAAATCTGAAGAGCATGTACTGGACACAGTATAAATGAAGTCCTTCCTGCTCCGGTGTCATGAACGGCAGAGGTCAGAAGGCTTCAAGAATGACCGGAAAATAATAGGGTGAGGATGCAAATAGCTTGACCAGCCCAGGGGCAAAGTCTAAGCAGGATGACGAGACTGACAAAGCCCGCAAATCCCCAATTTTCCTCAGAGAAGTAATAGCCATGAGAAAAAACATCTTTAGAGTCAGAAACCTGACAGGCGCTGACTCTAGTGGTTCAAAATGGGGTCCCAACCAGACCCTTTGGGCACTAAGGCCAAGTCCAATGAAGGGACTGTCGCTCTGGTGGGAGCGGCCTCAACCGCTTAGCTCCATGAATGAAGTGGGCAACTAGAGGGTGCTTTCCCACAGAAACACCATCAACCAGAACACGGCAAGCTGAAATGGTGGCCACATAGACTCTAAAAGTACCAGGACATGTGCCTGAGGACAATTTCTCTTGCAGGAACTCCAGCACTGAAACAGCCTGGCAGTAAACTGGGCCTGCATGGTGTGTCATACACCAATTTTCGAAAAAGCACCATCTGAGGGCATAACTTCTTCTATTGGAAGGAGACCTAGCAATCAGAATAGTCTGTAGTAGAGGGCTGCATTGGGTTTGGGCTCCCGCGGGACCCAAAGCAAATTTGCTGCAGGCGGGAGTGGGCGGTCAGAAAATTTTGCGGGAGACCCTTGGGGAACGGTGGGATTTGGCGCGTAATAGAAATGGGGTCAACGCACGAAGTTGAGAAGGAAATTAAAGTGGCTGTTTACTTGACAAAAGCAAAGCAAGGCAAGTCAGACATCTGGAAACAATTCTGAATTGTCACTGAAAAAAAGGGAGAGTTAAACTTATTAGTAAGTTGCGATAAATGTGCAAAAGTGTTTGTTTACAATGAACATAAATCTGGCACCTGTGCCCTGAGGCAACATACCTATTTTCTAAGTTCTATGTGTTTATTTATTTAATAAGTTAAAGTTATTTCATGTTGTGCTTTGGCTTATTTACTTAAACTGTTTGTTATAACAGTTAAACTGTTTGTTTAGTTAATCGTTTGGTGCGTGCATCATGCAGTAGGTTTAAAAACTGAGGTGCCGCTAGTTGTGGCTTTGTTTTAACGGTTAATGTTTTACAACGCTAATAAAAAAATACCCGATGTTTTTGACATGTGTGGTGCTTTGGTTTAAAAGTTGTTTTGGTTAAACAACATGTGCCTAGAGTGGGACCCAAGGTCAAAAACCGGGGTCTGAACCACATAGAAAGGGTACGAGTCCCTAGCACGTAACCCTTATATGCCTCTGGGGATTGGCCCTTAGATTAAATCCCCTGGCTCTGAGCCACAACTGTAATGGTCTCATGTGCAAGATGTCCAAAGGTTTCACGTGGATGCAGTCGCCATGAGACCTAGAACGTTCTGAAAGTAATGTACAGTAACTTTCTGGCCTAGCCTGAAATCCTTCTGGGTGTTCAGAATGGATTCGATACGTGTAGGAGACAGCTGTGCCCATTATGATAGAATCCTGTTAACTCCTAAATACATTGTCCCCTGGGCAAGAGAGAAAACGCTTATGGAGTCCTTATGACCCAAGGAGAGATTATTTGGCAGTAGCTTCCACGCTGCCAAATTCTCTGAAAGGGAGACTGTCTGTGACACTTTGTTTTGCTGGGGGGAATGTTTTTCATTTCATTTCATTTAGTCATTTAGCAGATGCTTTTATCCAAAGCGACTTACATATAAGAAAAAGTAACCAAAACTGAAAGTGAAAACTCTGTAAATACTAAATACACACATTGAAGAAAATAAAGAAATTGAAATAAAATTGAAAAATGCATACAACATTTCAATACTAAACATTTAAATGAAAGCTAAAAACAATTCAAAATATTAAAACAACAAAAGATAAGAGTATTAAAATAAACTGCCGTTATAGCGGAGTTAATCCTTAGCATAAGCGCGGCTAACGCTAATATAATGAGCATTAGAATGAAGTTTCTTTATTAACTACTTAATGCGCCTATAACTTTTATTAGGGTAAAAACAACAGGAGGACATGATGGTATTTACTATTGTTACACACCAGAGGCTTTTAAATGAATTGTGAATCTAAAATATGCTGTTGGAGAATGTACAAACAGTTAACAGTGTTTGTCATATCAGTCCGTCAGAAAAAAAACGTTCTGGCCTTTTTTTTTCTTTTTTTTTTTTGCTAGTTGTTATTTTTGGCTGGATAACTAGCAGGTTTAAAAGCCCTTTCAAATTAAATATGTACACAGTTTGTATTAAATGAAAGTACAGTCAAATTGTATCTCCTGTATAGACTTTACAATGACTTCATGTTATTATCTAACATCAACTTACAGTGAGTGAACAATATATTTTTACAACATTAATTGATGTTTGTGAATGTTATTTAATACAAACACTTGATCATTCATGTTTGTTTATTGTGCATTAAATAATTTTAACAGATTGAACTTTGATTGATTGATTGATTTTATGTATTTGTAAATTTTGAAATTAACCCTAAGAAGAATAATTGCAATATATAACTGTTGTTTATTTGATAGGTCATGTTATCTAAAAAATGAAATCTTATTGTAAAGTGTTTTTAATACTACAGTTTCCTTCTATTTGATATACACTTGTCTTAAAATATATGTAATCGTATCTAAATTTATTATAAAAGCTGAGGTTTGTTATTTACTGAAATTTTATATTTTAGCTGGAGTCAATGATCTAATGTTGCATTTGGTCAGACTCAGTCCACTGCTTTACTTATATTATATTTTCCTTTTACAGCTGCAGGAAGATCATGAAGCACCAGCAAACCCTAAAAACAGACAACAGTTTACAGTTGTTTTTCAGCGGCAGCAGAAATATGACAAAAACTTTTGGGTGGAACTTGTTTACTTTTTTCCATACTTTTATTACTTGTGGAAAACTTGAAATAATTTTAAATAAGCATAAAGAATGGCATTGGTTTTTGTGCAGTTTATTTTTGTTTAACTTTATTAATAAAAATGTGCATAATTAGCATATTTCTGTGTTTTGCTTTGGTACCGAAATTGGTACCGAGAACCGTGGATTTTCACTGGTATTGGTACCGAATACTGAAATTTTGGTACCGTGACAACACTAATTCAAATTAAGCTCGGTCCACTGCTGCACATGTGCCACAGTATCGATACAGGGCCAGCTGTATCAATACTCGTATCGTCAAATCTCTGTGACGATACATCGTTGTATCGATATTTCTAACACAGCTCTAGTAGATAGTGGGGTATAGATATATTCTCAACTGATGAGGGGGGAAAACAGTACTGGTCTGATACTCAAGATTACATAATTGAACATGAATTTTTCATGAATCCCTATTTTATATAACAATGTTTTTTTTTTGTTTTTTTCAGACTGTGTCACACACCTCACACTGCTCCCATATGAAAACTATGTCTTGGAATGAAGAACCCTGGAATGTGATACTCCTGTAGTTATAAAAAATTGGCTTTGACTTTTTTTTAAATCTGTGTAGATACTATTATTAAATATCTCTACTGTATTTTGTGTGTTTGGCAACTTAGTGTAGTGATTTGTCATTTTCATGTTATTTAGTCAGTTGTCTTTTATGTTAATCTGTGTGTGGGGGGGGGTTGTTTGGTTTTTTTCTTCATTAAATAAAACTGACTAAAAAGTGAATGCATCCTTCAAGTAAATGTAAAGGTGGTAGAGAGTAAAGAGTAAATGTTCACATTTAGGCTAGGTCATCCATTTTAGATATTAGGTTTAACAAAGAGATACAGTAAAAAGGCATTTTTGAAAATAAATGTCTTTGGACTTTTATACTGGTCACATTTTCCTTACATTTTTGTCAAACTCTCAAGCAGATCATTCTTTTCAGCTAGCTCTTTTATTTGATTGAATTCATTTCTGACAGGTGGTTGACATTTTATAGCAACATACAATATCACAGTACAACCTTATTGAAAACATGATAATCTGCAGTATTTCTTTAAATGATGTCCAATTTCTGAATGAATTGTTTTGAACTTGTCCCTTTAATTATTTGTTTAAACCCATTTTTAAACCATTGATAAATTAGTCCAACTGTAAGAAAGAACACCGGCATTATTAAACAAAGAGAAATGCTGTTATCATAATACTATATAGTTCATAATGTATTTGAAAACGATCTGATAATAGTGAAAACTGTATGAGCCTGAAAGAATTGAGCTGCTAAAATAAATTGGAAGCCATTGAGTGCACCCAAAAATCACTTGTAAAATCGTTTGTATATTTTTATGCATGCTCAGTCAACCATAAACAATTATTACACATGCACCTGTGGAACAGTCCTTAAGACTTGCAGGTAGGCAATTAAGGTCACAGTTACAATAATTTAAAACAGTAAAGGGACCTTACTACTGACTATAAACAACACCAGAAAATAGACCGTTAGGATGCCTGCTCGTGGAAAATCAAATTAACATTAATTGATATTAAAACTGATGTTAATTATTAGTAATATAACATCAGTCACACCAGTGTCTGAATTCTTCATTTAATTAACTTATTGCTGATATAGTGCACTTCACTGCCTTGCAGTATAGGGATTAGAGAATGGGTGAACAAGTGAGCGATTTCGGATACAGTAACGCAACAATCTTCAGAAGTGGCATGTGCACTGCCACACAAAATGAGTGCTGTGTTCCAAATGGGATAAATCCACTCTCGAAGGGCACATATTGAAGGGTCGTGCCAAACCAGTGTTCAAAACTGGCCAATTCAAAAGGCCCTTTGGACACTTCTCTCCCATGATTCTTTGTAGAGGTTTAATTGTGCGAGAAAAATAAGGTGGATATAACCGCTTTCCTGTAGCTCAAACAATTGAGAATGATGCTAGAAACACCAAGGTCATGTATTAGATTCCCAAAGAAAACTAAGTACTGAATGCAGTGTATGTCGCTTTAGATAAAAGCATGTACCAAATGCATAAATGCAAATGTATATCCTGGCAACAAGTTTTAATCGATAGATATTTTGCTTTATAGGGTAAGTTCAGGTAAAGTGGGCCGTTTAAGCTTGATTGTACTGTGCTAAATGGATTTACTCTTCAGAGCGTAACAATGGTCTTTAATTAAAGGGACATTAATTCGAATGTCCTCTGACTGGATGCCTCTGCAGGTGTTGTATGGTGAGCTCCTGCAAGTACAGCATACTGTGGGCCATCCGAAAAACATTATGCAGATCATTTGAAGTTTATTCTGAAGGCTTTTGCCATCCCAGCAATGTCCCTTGAAGGTCTGGCAGCTGACAGAGTTGCCTGGAAGTCCGACTGTAAGACCGGTCTTGATGCCTGGGAAGCGGCCATGACCCAGGAACGCTGCCACCGCAGGCATGCTGCTGTACTTGTCACCCCAAAGTGCATCTGCTCCTTAGCGTTTGGTCTCTGCAGTCATTTATGTGTCCACTCTAAGACTGGTCAGTAGCAATGCATCATCCTCTTTGGAACTGACACTCTTTCAAGAGAGAGATTTCTTTAAATGATAAAATAGTTTTGACTAATGCAATATTACCCTGGTCATTGTGGCTACAAAAAGGAGGACTCCCTTATCATGAAATATTAGCCCTTTGAGATTCATATTTGAATTTCTACTTATGCTCACTAAATGTAAACAAATATTATGTGCGACAGTACTTGTATTATTTGTTACTGCGCTTAACATGGACATCAAATAATACATTTTAAAATGTTAGTTTTTCTTGTAAGGTGGTAAACATGGCTTGGCCGAATGAGAGACCTTTTTTTAAGAAAACAGTGTGCAGTCAGGAAATCCAAGTAAGATATAGAAGAAAGGAAAGAGAGCAGAAAGCAGGTGAGGCATGAAGTTGAATCTGAAGTTAAATAAGGAAGGAGCAAAATGTAGATGTAGAATGTAAAGCTATAAAATTTGGTTACAATTAAAGTTTCTTAAAACAGACAGAAAACAGTTATTAATATGTATTTAATATACAGTATACAATATTACATTTTAAATGTTCATCTTATTCAGTTTTTTTGTTAGTTTGTTTTGTTTTGTTATACTATTAGCTATTGCATGTGTTATATTCACAAATGCCAAATTAATGTCAAGGCATGTTCTGTCAGTTGTTTTACATTTTACACATGAATTGAATAAATATGAATTTTACTAAAGTCCTAGGGCTGGACCATATAGTTTTGGGGTTTGAAAGACTGGATTAAGCACCAATGCGCACAAGCAAATCCTGTTAATCAGTCAAATTCATATATACAGTGCCCTCCACTAATATTGGCACCCTTGATAAATATGCGCAAAGGCGGCTGTGAAAATAAATCTGCATTGTTTATCCTTTTGATCTTTCACTCAATAAATTCACAAAATTCTAACCTATCATTGAAGTAAAACAATTGAGAGTGGGGAGAAAATCTCATGATGAAATAAATGTTTTTCGCCAATGAATGTTGGCCACAATTATTGGCACCCCTAGAAATTCTTATGAGTAAAATATCTCTGAAGTATATTCCCATTCATATTTACATTTTTTAGCACACCAGGGTGACTAGGAGCATGAAATTGTCCAGCCATGACTTTCTGTTCCACAGGATTATAAATCTGAGGAACACAAAGGCCAAATTCCCTTAATCATACATCACAATGAGAAAAAACAAAAAATATATTTCTGATGTGAAGAACAAGATTGTTGAGCATCACAAAATAGAAAGTGGCTGTAAGAAAAGAGTTAAAACATTGAAAATCCCCATTTCCACCATCAGGGTAATAATTAAGAGGTTCCAATCAACTAAAGATGTTAAAAATCTGTCTGAAAGAGGACGTGTGTCTATATCGTCCTAATGCACGGTGAGGAGGAGAGTTTGAGTAGCCAAAGACTCTCCAAGGATCACAGCTGGAGAATTGCAGAGATTAGTTGAGTCTTGGGGTCAGAAACCTAAAAAAAAAAATCAAACATCCCCTATATCACCACATGTTGTTCGGGAGGGTTTCAAGAAAAATTGTCCTCACTCATCCAAAAACAAACTCCAGCAAATTCAGTTGTCACACACGACTGGAACTTCAAATGGCACTGGCTTCTATTGTCAGATGAAACTGAAAAAAGAGCTTTTTGGCAGCAAACCCGCCAGATGAGTTTAGTACAAACAGGGATAAAAAAGTACCCCATGTCAACGGTTAAATATACTGCTGGATCTTTAATGTTGTGGGCCTGTTTTTCTGCCAGAGGTCCTGAACATCTTGTTCAGATGCATGGCATCATGGATTCTATCAAATACCAACAGATAAAAAATCAAAATCTGACTGCCTCTGTTAGAAATCTTATATTGGGCCGTGTGTGGATCTTCCACCAGGACAACAATCCAAAACAAACATCAAAATAAACACAAAAATGGGTCACTGAGCACAACATGAATCTTTTACCATTGCTGTCTCTGTCCTCTGACCTGAACCCTACAGAAAATGAGTGAGGTGAACTGAAGAGAAGAAGCAATGTCATGGAGCTGTGAATCTGAAGGATCTGGAGAGATTCTGTATGAAGAAATGGTCTCTGATCTCTTATCAGGTGTTCTCCAAACTCTTCAGGCATTATAGGAGAAAACTCAGAGCTGTTGTCCTGGGAAAAGGACATTGCAATAATTGGGTGCCAATAATTGTGGCCAACATGAAATAGTGAAAGCATTTATTTCACAATGAGATTTTCCCCCCACTTTCAATTGTTTTACTTCAATGATAGGTTGGAATTTTGTGAATTTTTTGAATGAAAGATAAAAAGGATAAACAATGCAGATTTATTTTCACAGCCGCCTTTGGTCATATTTACCAAGGGTGCCAATATTAGTGGAGGGCACTGTAAATCGAAACTCAGCATGGAAACAGGAATGAAGATCAGTAAGTGAAAAACTCTGCTAATGAGAAGACCAGTATTGGAATTCTGCAGATTAGTGGGGAAATACATTTGATTTATTATTCAGTATCTACATTTGGATAGGACAATTATTTTTACTTGGAAAAATTCTACAGAAATCAGTCATTCTTGAGACATGGGACAAAACATGTCCAGCAATTGTAACTGCTATCAGGTTTAAAAAAAATTAAATATTTTAAATTGTAAATGTTATGGGGATTAATAACAGAATGTATTTAACACAATTATCCCCTTCAATTAAATTGTATCATTATCCCACAGAGAAGGGTTCAATCATTCATATGCTATAACATGGACAATTTTTATTTATTTTTTTAATGATAAAAAAGAGTTTGTTTATCAAAAGCAACACATGAAAATATCTCATATCAATGCGAGGTTGTTTTTCAGTGACACATGCATGTTTCATAAGGTTTCAAAGTTGTGTCCCCACTTTTTGTCAACACCGTCAGACATTCATTAAAATGTAATAAAATCAAGGAATATCAGGGAAGCTGTCACTCTAAACAACCCCCTTGCCACAGTCCTCCTCTGCAGAGTACATCACTGTCAGACAGGCTCTGGTCAGTTTTATAGTTTTAGAATATTTTAAATCCTAATGTTAATATTTCCTGGTCACAAACATGATATGTCAACACCATCTTCCAATTTCTGAGGAAATTATTTGAAATATTTAATCATTTTATTCTCCTGAAGCAGGTTCCATTAGCATCTAACATCAACAGAAAAAACGGCTACTACATGAACTCCATTTGTTTTGTGAAAGAAATGCCAAATTTGTCAACACCGTCAGATGTCACCACCATCAGATTTTGTGTTCCAATAATATATCAAAATACTTAAATGTGACTCTTGAATAAAAGCTTTATAAACAATAACATACTCTGTTTGTTGTGTTTGTTTTAATACAGTAATTGATTGATTCAATGTATTTGATAAAAGACTACAAATTCAGGGCTACGTTCAGCCCTGAAAAAAACGGTGCAAAATGTTTATTAAACGGAAACGGTGATGCGTTGAACACTCTGTTCTGATGACGCAAGTGTTGCAACTATGGCAGCTGAGAAGGCCATTCTTTGTTCTTTTTGAAGAATTTTCGGAACCTAATGAAATCGGTATAAATACGTGTTTAATACTACAAAATACGCTCGATGTTACAGTCACTGCCCTTGCCGTCCAGAATAAGAGAGAACATCCCAATCGAGTGAAGGGATTTGTGGAAACTGTGGTTCCTAATTATTGTGATCCAACATTTGCCTCGCATTTCAGGATGAAAAGACAATTATTTCAGCTGAAGGATAATCCACTTCTTACCTCCGAGGCTGTGTTATGATCTATATGACCTTATTATTTTTATTGTGAGTATTAGGCGTATCATTATTGCTGATCACTGTTGTTGTGCTATGATATTGTAATATTTACCATTATGTAATCAGAGCAGCATGGAAAAGTTTATGAAAGTGTCACTCCACAATACAATAACAAAATATATAAATATGTATAGTATTTTTGTTACATTAATCAGTGTCTAGCACACCTTCCTAAGGAAAGGATATGGACCAGAAGACATTGCAATTACTACATTAAATTTAGACTGACTTAAAGAAGTTCCAGATCTATACTTGTGCTCTTATTATTTCAGTTATTTTGCCTTTAATGTAAATAAACATGTGCAAACAATATACTTGCTCTTGTGAATTAATTTTGATGTTAATTACATTTACTTACAAATTCATCATCATCATCATGTTGATATGCTATGTTACTATAAAACTCTTACGACAAACATGTCTTCTAATATCTTCAATTGTAGCGTATACCGAGCTGCAGCAGACATTTGTAAATGACTTCACTTGGACCCATTGTGCGAGCTGTCTCTTTAATACCGCGTGGTTTATATACATGTTGCTGCTGATTGGGCTGACATTTTTGTTGCACACTGTTGCACACCGTTTCCAGGAAACATGTCGTTCAACCCAGAAACCGTAGCAAAACGTGTGAGCTTGAATGTGCCCCAGGTTTTCGTCACCACCATCAGATGTGTCAACTCCGTCAGATGAATATTATGATAATATTTCATTATTGCTGGTCACATGTGAAAGTTTAATCTGTCTGCTAACATGAGAATGTGTTTTGAAATGTTAAAAACATCTTGAATAAAGATAAAGTTGAAATTATTTTACACAGTTCAAGGTAAAAAGTACATTTTGTTAAAAAAAAATAGTTGGGAGGTTGTATCAAAGCATAGCTTAGTAGGTACATCTCAGAAAATTAGAATATGGTGAAAAGGTTCATTTTTTCTTGTAACTTATTTCAAAAAGTGAAACTTTCATATATTTTAGATTCATTACATGTAAAGTAAAACACTTCAAAAGTGTTTTTGTTTTAATTTTGATGATTAGAGCTTACAGCTAATGAAAGTCAAAAATCAGTCTCTCAAAATATTAGAATATTTACATTTGAGTTTCAATAAATGACCATCCATACAGTATAAATTCTGGGTATCTCTTGTTCTTTGAAACCACAATAATGGTAACACTGCTGACTTTGCAATGGTCCAGAAGACGATAATTGACACCCTCCACAAAGAGGGTAAGTCACAGAGGGTCATTACTGAAAGGGGTGGCTGTTCAAGGAGTGCTGTATCAAAGCATATTGAATGCAAGGTTGACTGGAAGGAAGAATTTGGGTAGGAAAAGGTGCACAAGCAACAGGGATGACCTCAAGCTTGAGAATACTGTCAAGCAAAGCCGATTCAAACACTTGGGAGAGCTTCACAAGGAGTGAACTGAAGCTGGAGTCAGTGCATCAAGAGTCACCACGCTCAGACATCTTCAGGAAAAGGGCTTCCAAGCCACTTCTGAAACAGAAACATCGTCAGAAGCATCATACCCAGGGCCGGCTCCAGGCATGGGCAGGGGTGGGCTGAGCCCACCCAAATGACTGTCTTGCCCACCCAATCAGAATTAGATAAAGATCGTTAATTTTTTTGTGCATATATTAAAACTAATCTGAAGCGGACTGTATTTTGAGAAGTGTAAGCTATAGCTTGAGACTGCCCAAACAATCATAAAATAACTACAGAAAATTGCAGCATTTTTCTTTTATTAGCTGAATGCAAGGCGCGCTGAATTCACGCGGAGGCTTCAGTCTGTTGCAGAAAAGCAGAGGCTGACAACGAGCGAAAACGGGCAGAAATATTTGTGCGCTATCACAGGGAGTTTGCGAGTTACGAGGAGTTTAATGCACAAATATGTATCATAGCCTACCACTGAAATTACCTGAGCAGTTTTAATGTTCTAAAAGAAAAAAAAAACATAATTCAATAACATGCGTTTATTGCATGGAAGGGAAACGAGCATAATATAAGCGTCTAAAATGCATGTACGCTATACAGTTCAGTTGAAAGCTTACCCCTTTTGACTTGCTGTTAATGTTGAATGTAAGACTGTAACAGAATGTAACACTGAAATCAGGGCTGCTAGCTATAGGCAGAGCAAGTGATTGATAGGGCCTCGGCTTTGAGGAGGGGCCTCCATAACTGTAACATCCCCTATACGCCAGTCCACCAGTCAAGACGGGCAGCAAAATACTATCCTCATTGTTCATTCATTGGATATCATTCGCCTGCGATTAAACCAATTAATGTTGCTGTTTCAAAGCGGGTCCCGCCTTCTGAATGTTTGCATAACGAGCGCATCCTTCAAGCAAAGGCTAAATATGCAGGCAAAGAAGTGCAGCTCCTAATGCAGGTGTGAGTTGTCAATGTCATCATCTGTTTTGGAGTGATTGCAATGTGTTCTAAATATAAACTTGTTCTGTCGATCAGAATCATTTCTGGACAGATCATTCACTGGTTTATTACGAGTTTAAAAGAGTGCAAGCGCTGTTGCTATGCTTTGAATTTGCGTGTATACAGTGAATGACCGCGTCGGGAGCTGACTTGCAAAATAGCTAAAAAAAATTAAAAGCAAATAAGTTTGTATTAAAAATCAAATTCGAAAAGCAATCACATTAGAACAATTTTTTTAATGTTTAAAAAAAGTACCTCAGATGTACCTAACTTCTAAATTGTGCTGATGATTACATTACTGATCTATCATAACACTTACTTTCAGTTTCAACTAACTAGAAGCGTCTCTTTCACTTACTCTTGATTTGTGTAGGCTATATAGTACATATTTTAATACAATACATAATATCATATTTATTAATATTAATAATATGACAATATCTGAAGTATTGTTTAAATGGGAGGGGGAAATCCTGCTCATACAGCTAGGAAAATATAAGAACATCCTCAACAAACAAAAAAGAGATTACCTTAGATAAAGTTTGATTAATATGTACGTACAGTACCAGTCAAAAAATTTGGACACATTACTGTTTTTAACGTTTTTGAAAGAAGTCTGTTATGCTCATCAAGCTATACATTTATTTGATCAAAAATACAGAAAAAACAGTAATATTGTGAAATAGAAAAGTAAAAAATAAATTTAAAAAGTAATTATTTGAAATTGAACTCTTTTGTAACAATACAGTTCAAAAGTTTGCAATTCAATGGGTCAGTATTTTTTTTTCTTTTTTTTTTTAAGAAATTGATACTTTTATTCATAAGGATGTGTTAAATTGATAAAAAGTGATAGTAAAGACTTATATTGTTATAAAAGATTGCTATTTTGAATAAATGCTGTTCTTTTCATTTTTTATTTTTTTTTACTTTTAATCATCAAAAAATTCTGTATCGCAGGTTATCATATGAATAGTAAGCAGCACAACTGTTTCTGATATTGATAATGAAACAGAATGATTTCTGAAGGTGACACTGAAGACTGGATTATTATCAGCTATGACTCACAGAAACAGTTTTTAAAGTAGGCTATGGTAAAAATAGAAAACCATTATTTAAATTTTTATTTATTTAATTTTTTTTTTAATTTTAAGTTTCACAATATTAGTTTTTTCTGTATTTCTGATCAAATAAATGCAGACTAGATGATCATAAGCAACTTCTTTCAAAAACATTAAAAATAGCAATGTGTCCAAACTTTTGACCAGTACTATATAAGTAAAAATATACAAATTTTAAAATGAAATGTTGCATAAATAAAAAGTTTTGGAATCATATTTTTTTCAAGTGCTTTTTATTGGGGGTGGGGGGGCCTCCAAATGTCTAGAACCGGCCCTGACTGAAATAAGAGCTTGTGCGATGAAAGTTGTGTTCGTTACTATAGCAACAGTCTGCTCAACTATCCAGCAATGCAAACTATTCGACTTTTCTTTTTTTTTTCAAATTCCGCCGTTTTGAATTGAAAGTTGGGCTGTCGTTTACGTGATTCATGTAATTCATAATTATTGCGACGAGTCTGACAATAGTATTTTTCTGTCTTTCTGCATTTTCAACATATTAGGAATACAACTAAAATTGAATGGGTGCATATTTTAAAATAAAAATATTATTTGTAGTTCAGATTTATTACTTTACAAAAAATCTTATTATGTATTTAGTTCCTTTACCATAGTGGTCTGGCCTTAATATTTTCCTCAAAACAATTAGTTCCCCTAATGTTCTAGATATGATTATGGCCTTGTTTGGTATAAATAAAAAAGTTAGTTGAAAAAATCACCAGTGTAGAAACAATGATTCAGAGAAAGAGAACAAAGAGGGTTTTTTATTATTATTATTCAATAAAGAAAAAAAAGTTCAAGTGCATGATATTCTAGGCTGCCCATGAAAGTTTTTTTTTTCTTTTTTCTCCAGTGTACATATAACAGACTATAGTTAATATAATTAATATAGCAATATCTAGAGTATAAATATCTAGACCCCCCCCCCCCCCAATGCCCACCCAGGATATCTGCCAGCCCACCCTTCTATAGTTGTCAAGAACCGGCCCTGATCATACCTGGGCTAAGGAGAAAAAGAACAGGACTGTTACTCAGTGGTCCAAAGTCCTCTTTTCAGATAAAAGTAAATTTTGCTTTTCATTTGGAAATCAAGGTCTGGAGTCTAGAGGAAGACTGGAGAGGCACAGAATCCAAGCTGCTTGAAGTCCAGTGAGAAGTTTCCGAAGTCAGTGATGATTTGGGGTGCCGTGTCATCTGCTGGTGTTGGTCCATTGTGTTTTATCAAGTCCAAAGTCAATGCAGCCGTCTACCAGGAGATTTTAGAGCACTTTATGCTTCCATCTGCTGACAAGCTTTATGGAGATGCTGATTTCCTTTTCCAGCAGGACTTTAGCTCCTGCCCACAGTGCCAAAACCACTTCCAAGTGCTTTGCTGACCATGATATTACTGTGCTTGATTGGCCAGCCAACATGCCTGACCTGAACCCCATATGGAATCTATGTGATATTTTCAAGAGAAAGATGAGAAACAGTCAATCCAACAATCCACACGAGCTGAAGGCTCAATAGTGCCTCAGCAGTGCCACAGGCTGATCACTTCCATGCCACACCTCACTGATGCTGGAATTTGTGCTAAAGGAGCCCCGACCAAGTATTGAGTGCATAAATTAACATACTTTAAAGAACTTGAACTTTTCTGTTTTGCAAATCCTTTTTTTGATTGATCTTAGGAAATATTCTAATATTTTGAGGTACTGATTTTTGACTTTCATTAGCTGTAAGCTCTAATCATCAAAATTAAAACAAAAAACTTTTGAAGTGTTTTACTTTACATGTAATGAATCTAAAATATATGAAAGTTTCACTTTTTGAAATAAGTTACAAGAAAAAAAAAATCAAAAACTTTTTCACCATATTCTAATTTTCTGAGATATGTATAAGATACATAAATGTAGTTTCATTTGTCTGAGTACAAGGTTTTATTTTTTCAATTTTGCACCCTGTTTTGTCCCACTTCTCAATAATTACTGAAATATTAAATAATTTGTTAATGCAGAGAACATAATTCAATGTTTTAATCAAATTAATCAAATCCTTAGTAATAATAAAAGTAGTAATAAACTGAGATCTTATGAGGTCCGTTTTTTTTTAATGTCTGCATGTAGGCAAAACCTTTCGCCTAAAATTTCGTAACACCGGAACTCGAGCTTCAGCCAATCAGCGTGTACAATACAAGCATGTGGCTGATGACAATACTAAAACATGGAGGCTGTAAGTCGTGTGTGACTTTTGAGAGCGATAAATGTGGCCGGTTGTATTTTTAAGACATCGCGTTTGTTTATATGTTGTTATGGTATAAATGAGGAAGCTGTAAAATTGTTCTCCATGCTTAAATCAACTTAGGTTTTCTGTCACTGGAGTGTCCTCTGGAGGGTTTAGTAAGTGAATTACCTCTACTTCTAGTCATTTTTAAAAGTCAGAGTATAGTTTGCGCTAGGTTTAGCAGCACAGTTTACGTCTGTTTCATCTTGAAGTTTCGTGCATTTTGCCTTATTAGTTACAGTTAAGGAAGTGCGCTGCATTAACGGGGATGCCATGCTTTAAACCTCGAAGAAATTTCCGGAAGACAAGCTGCGTGAAATTTTGCATGAACTCTTTTTTCCTCCTTGACCGAAATTATTCGCACAGTTATTTTGTGATTAATAATTGAAATCGACTGAATTGGGCGAAAAGATCGATGCATGTCGGGCAGGGTCACTGGGGACACTGACTTAATTTGAGTTGCAGCTGTGTAGGAATCAGATTCGCTCGAGTCATTTGGGGTTTCCAGTCAAAATGCTGCTGTCTCTGGTCGTGCACACGTACTCGTTGCGGTACTGGCTTCCAGCAGCGGTGATGCTGGGCACCGCTCCTCCTTATCTGCTGTCCTGGAGCGCCTGGCGGCTGCTGTCCACTGTGCTACCGTCCAGACTCTATCACACTGTGGATGACTGTGTGTATTCAGTGTATCAGAGTATGGTGCTGTTCTTCTTCGAGAATTACACAGGAGTGGAGGTTAGTATTTTTTTTTACTTTAGTGCATTTACCTTTTTTTCAGCTTTGTTCTTCACTAACCACATGTAACCTCTGAATGTTTTATCCAACTAAAAACAACATAAGTGAAATATGGCTCTATATATATATGCCAATTCACTTCCTCTAATGCCAACATCATTTACTAGTCTATTTAAAAGAATGTTGTGGTCGATAGTGTCAAACGCGTTGCTAAGATCCAGTAGCACTAATAGAGAGATACAACCATGATCAGATGATAAGAGCAGGTCGTTTGTAACTCTAATGAGAGCAGTCTCGGTACTATGATATGGTCTAAAACCTGACTGGAAATCTTCACATATAGCATTTTTCTATAAGAAGGAACATAGTTGTGATGATACTACCTTTTCTAATATCTTTGACAGAAAAGGGAGATTCGCGATCGGTCTGTAATTAAAGGGGACCTATTACGCAAAAATCACTTTTATAAGGTGTTTGAACACCGTTGTGTGGCCGCAGTGTGTGAAAACAACCAGCCTATAATGTAAAAAATCCACCCAATCATTTATTTATAATCTAAATAACCATAAACATTCTCTCAGAACGAGCTGTTTCAGCTTCTCCCTCTGTTCACGTCACAGAGGTGAAAAAGTCCTGCCCATTTGTGACGCTGCCCTATAAGCACAGACACAGCCCTGAGTGAGAAGCTGTGGTCCGCCTCCGCCATTACTGATCACTTGCTGTAGCTGCTGGAGATATACAGGTGCTGGTCATATAATTAGAATATCATCAAAAAGTTGATTTATTTCACTAATTCCATTCAAAAAGTGCAACTTGTATAATGTATACATTCATTCCACACAGACTGATATATTTCAAGTGTTTATTTCTTTTAATTTTGATGATTATAACTGACAACTAATGAAAACCCCAAATTCAGTATCTCAGAAAATTAGAATATTACTTAAGACCAATACAAAGAAAGGATTTTTAGAAATCTTGGCCAACTGAAAAGTATGAACATGAAAAGTATGAGCATGTACAGCACTCAATACTTAGTTGGGGCTCCTTTTGCCTGAATTACTGCAGCAATGCGGCGTGGCATGGAGTCGATCAGTCTGTGGCACTGCTCAGGTGTTATGAGAGCCCAGGTTGCTCTGATAGTGGCCTTCAGCTCTTCTGCATTGTTGGGTCTGGCATATCGCATCTTCCTCTTCACAATACCCCATAGATTTTCTATGGGGTTAAGGTCAGGCGAGTTTGCTGGCCAATTAAGAACAGGGATACCATGGTCCTTAAACCAGGTACTGGTAGCTTTGGCACTGTGTGCAGGTGCCAAGTCCTGTTGGAAAATGAAATCTGCATCTCCATAAAGTTGGTCAGCAGCAGGAAGCATGAAGTGCTCTAAAACTTCCTGGTATACGGCTGTGTTGACCTTGGACCTCAGAAAACACAGTGGACCAACACCAGCAGATGACATGGCACCCCAAACCATCACTGACTGTGGAAACTTTACACTGGACTAGGGATGTCAACGATTAATCGACGATCGATTAATTGTCGATAAGAGATGTAATCGATAAAAGCTATCGATGGTCGATTAAGCAGTTTCATTTTGGGGTGCGTGCGGCTGTGAGTGACGGTGAAGGGGCTGGATCTTACAAGAAAATAATTTACTAATGTACAAACTACGCTTTTAATATGATCCAAACTTTAAAAGTACATTAAAAGAGATACAGTACAAAGTTATTTTGTATTGAAATGTAGTAATAAGTCATGTTCAATCATAATTTCCCTAGATAATTATTGCATATCGGCATGCATATTGCATATCACTTGGCTTTGACAGGGCTGCGCACGCGAGCAGGACAGTCTATTCATTCATACAACTTGTTAATTCATTCCTACGACATATTAATTTGTGGCAGCTGTCCATGTTTCATTAATTTGTTCCCTAGAAAACCCATGATTTAACCTATATGCGGGAACAATTTAAGTCATAGTAACGAATTCTTAATTCATGGCCACGAAATCTTTCATTTCCCCTCACACGTTTACCACAGTAAGAGATGCGAAAACAGTGATTAAAAGTGAACAACAATAAAATAAACCTGCGAATCTAGAGGGTGAGACAGTGAGAATTTGGGAAAAGAAACAATAAATATTATTAAATTCATGACCATCTGGAAAAACAGAACACAAAGCCGCGTTTGGCTTGATTTAAATGTATGCGCTCGGCGTGAATCATAAAGCATAGTCGCGATGTAACATTTGCCTGCTAACCAATTATTTATCTTAATAACAAAGCTTTGTACCTCACTTGTGTCATAATACTCACATTAAAATGTTTCAAATGGGTAACAGTGTGTTTTGCCGTAGCAACGCCGGTGGTTCTGGAAGCGAATCACTGACCGCGCGTCACAGCCCCACGAGCCGTACTTGCGTTAGGGTGACCACCTGGCAATAGATCTGTTGCGGGACAGTAGATATGATTTTGCGGGACACGTGTGAGACCGATACATTTACTACTGTTATGCCATTTAAATACTGATTTAAATTACATCCGTTGTCTTGTGCGCCGATTTATGTTTCTGCCGGTGGATGCCCACACTCCAGGTTGCGCTTCTGGCAACATTAAATCCAGGAGAGAGTATAAGGTTTGAGCACACACACGTATGCCTAATGTCTGATCGAGAGAGAGAGAGAGAGAGAGCGCATCTGTTTTGTGTGAGAGTGAAGAGAATCCTGCGAGCGGAGACACTACTGCGCTCTCGCATTACAATAATGCGCTCTGGACACTTGTCATCAAAATAACGCCATAGAAACCGCCTGAAACGAACTATTAAAATGAGAAGAAAGTCGTGTCTGAAAGGTGCAAGCTTTTTTTTTTTTTTAATGAAAGGAGAATATCGTGTTAATCCGTGTGCGCTCGACCATTTCCGTCGATGGTGCTCGAGCACTTGAGGTCCACACATACTTTGCGCCGTCCACGCAGTCGTCATCAGCGGAAAAAACCCTCTTTACTACTGCGTCGGTTGGTTATTTTCACAGCTAGAACATGACGGCTGCGCAAATGGATTTTTAAATGCCAGTCACAGTTTTAATGTATTTCTTATTTTGGTATTTCAATTTCTGGGATGAAAAAATTATAATACAGTATACATAATTGAAATGCGGGACGCAGCTTACATCTTGCGGGATGCGGGACAAAGCTCCCAATTTCGGGACTGTCCCACAAAATGCGGGACGGGTGGTCACCCTAACTTGCGTTTGGGATCATTTTATTTTAAATCCCGATAATGTCAATTGCAAACATTGCTATGATGTTTTAAAAATAAAAAAACGAGCACCATGAAACCATTTAAAAAGGCGCATTCAGCGGTCTCCGTGACAGGATGTGAAACAGCACACAAAGTATAATGATCCCGTGCGTAACTACAGCGCGCTCTCTTCCTTTTATCAAATGATCATAATCACATCTATTCATTTTACCATCCTGCCACTAGCCTTTTATTAAGACTAAAAACCCTTTTCATTCGGGTGAGGAAGCTGGCGTTTTGAGTGGCATTTGCACATCCTGTCATGCTGGTGACTATATGCCACTGCAATAGACGCATTTCGCAGTAGTCAAGGTTAATGATTAATCGATTAATTGATCGTTAATTTAAACGACGATCGATTATGGAAATTATTGAAAATTGACATCCCTACACTGGACCTCAAGCAACGTGGATTCTGTGCCTCTCCTCTCTTCCTCCAGACTCTGGGACCCTGATTTCCAAAGGAAATGCAAAATTTACTTTCATCAGAGAACATAACTTTGGACCACTCAGCAGCAGTCCAGTCCTTTTTGTCTTTAGCCCAGGCGAGACGCTTCTGACGCTGTCTGTTGTTCAAGAGTGGCTTGACACAAGGAATGCGACAGCTGAAACCCATGTCTTGCATACGTCTGTGCGTAGTGGTTCTTGAAGCACTGACTCCAGCTGCAGTCCACTCTTTGTGAATCTCCCCCACATTTTTGAATGGGTTTTGTTTCACAATCCTCTCCTGGGTGCGGTTATCCCTATTGCTTGTACACTTTTTTTCTACCACATCTTTTCCTTCCCTTCGCCTCTCTATTAATGTGCTTGGACACAGAGCTCTGTGAACAGCCAGCCTCTTTTGCAATGACCTTTTGTGTCTTGCCCTCCTTGTGCAAGGTGTCAGTGGTCGTCTTTTGGACAACTGTCAAGTCAGCAGTCTTCCCCATGATTGTGTAGCCTACAGAACTAGACTGAGAGACCATTTAAAGGCCTTTGCAGGTGTTTTGAGTTAATTAGCTGATTAGAGTGTGGCACCAGGTGTCTTCAATATTGAACCTTTTCACAATATTCTAATTTTCTGAGATACTGAATTTGGGGTTTTCATTAGTTGTCACTTATAATCATCAAAATTAAAAGAAATAAACACTTGAAATATATCAGTCTGTGTGGAATGAATGTATACATTATACAAGTTTCACTTTTTGAATGGAATTAGTGAAATAAATCAACTTTTTGATGATATTCTAATTATATGACCAGCACCTGTATACATATACATATACATATGTCCTATTTTTTTCTAGTTGGGAAGTCGACATGTTGGTGTATTTTTGGGAACACACTCTTTAAGTCTGCGTGATTAAAGTCTCCAGCCAAGATGAGAAAAGCATCTGGGTGGGCTTTCTGCTGCTCACTGATGTGCTGGTACAAATCATGTAGTGCCTCACTCCTGTTGATGTTGTTGGAGCTGGGCGGGATGTATACAGCAACGAGCAGAATGGCTGTATATTCCCTCGGTAGATAGAACGGCTGGCACTTAATAATCATAAACTCCACCAGGGGTGAGCAGTGTTTGCAGACCACAACAGCGACGCGGCACCACGCATCATTGATGTAAACACAAAGCCCGCCGCCGTGGGTCTTACCTCCCTCGACGAGAGCTCTGTCTGCTCGATAGCATGTTAGCTGGTCGAGCTGAATGGCGCAGTCCGGTACGCTGTTGTTAAGCCATGTTTCCGTAAACCCAAAAGCACAACAGTCTCTTACAGTCCTCTGAGTAGAGCGAAGTAGTCGGATGTAGTCCAGTTTATTGTCCAAAGAGCGTACGTTCGCCAGTACGATGGTGGGGATAGCTCCGCGCTTACCCCTCTTCTGCTTCCTCTCACGCCGCTTGTAGCGCCTCCGCTGTGGGCGAGATGCAGTAGTGAGGGTCGGTGATGGTGTAGGCCTCCGGAGCAGACCGAGGTCCCGCAGCTCTTCGGCGTGCGCAGAGTTTAACTCTAAAAATGTGATTCTGCCGACATCGAGCAGAAACTCACGACTGTATGCGCGCTTAAAGACAGGTAGACGTGACGAGGATGTACAAAAACATTGCGACTTACAAGACAAAAAACACGAAAACACCGTTCTGTCGGGAGAGAGAGAAGCCGCAGTGTATGTATGCATGTGTGTGTATGTATGTATGTATGTATATATGTGTGTGTATATATATATATATATATATATATATATATATATAAAAATAAATAAATATTTTAGGGGTGGAACGGTTCAACTTTTTCACAGTTCGGTTTGTATCACGGTTTTAGAGTCACAGTTTCGGTACGGTTCGGTATGTTTAGGGAAAAACTATACTGTCAAATAAAAATAAAGAAAATAAGAATAATCTAACTACAAGCAACAGCACAAATAAATACAATAGAGTAAAGATACAAATAAAATAAACGGTGATTTTCAGGTTTGTTTTTTAGGTAGGTCTAGCATTAATTTTTAGGTACAGAAATGTAATAAAGTAATCAAATTTAAAACAGCATTGCATATTTGACTCTATAAATTAAAGATTAATCTTTATTAAAGTAAAAAAAAAAAGATTCAATCAAGAGCAGTGAGTGATTTCTTTGTTGTTGCCGTTTGATTAATATTAAGAAAGTGCTGTCACTTTAAGAGAATGCACTGATCCGGTGCACTGATACTGTACATTCAGCTGGCTATGTCTGCTATAGGATTAGGGATGTGCGGGTCTAGTCGACTAAACGGTACAGCTCCTACTAGTCGACACTGAAAACAATAGTCGATTACACGAGAGAAAAAAAAAACCATGATGATTTTATCATTCAAATTACCATCATTTTAACGTTACATTTAAAACATTTTAAAGAACATTTAAAATAAAACTTTTGAAAAAGAATACATATCAAAATATATAAATATTTTTAAAAGCGTATCTGGGCGGAAACTACATTTTTACCTCACATGCGTTTTCATCATGTCAGTTGCGGCGAGCTCAAAATGACCACGCGAAAGACCAGCAAGGTGTGGGATTATTTTGAATTAGAAGGAAATGGAAAGGTTTTGTGTAAACTGTGTAATGTCAAATTGGCTTACAATAACTTTACTGGAGCTATGCGTAATCATATTCAATACAGGCATGTATGCGTTAGCTTGGAGGCTAGCCAAAGCCAAATGTCAATCATGTCATACACTACAACCTGCCGCTGCGGTCCGCGATCCCATCCGTGCCGTCTATTCAAGTCAAGTCAAGTCACCTTTATTTATATAGCGCTTTTAACAATACAGATTGTGTCAAAGCACTTAACAGTATCAAGTTGGAGGATAGAGTGTCAGTAATGTATAATAATAAGATTAAACACTCAATTTTCAGTTAAGGGCGTTTCATTATTGAATTCGGAGATGTCATTGTCTAGCTAAGTTTAGTTTAAATAGTAACTGTGAAATCAAATTTACTATAATCGCTAGAAATTAAGTGTCCCCAACTGAGCAAGCCAGAGGCGACAGCGGCAAGGAACCAAAACTCCCTCTGTGACAGAATGGAGAAAAAAACCTTGGGAGAAACCAGGCTCAGTCGGGGGGCCAGTTCTCCTCTGGCCAGGATATTATTGTTTATTCATTGTTTACTTGGTTTTAATTACATTTTTAAATGTATAAATGTATTATATTTCTATTTTTATATTGTTGCAATTTCTAACAATAATAGTATTATGTAGTTAGGTATTTTATTATTATATTTTTAATTATTTGTTTTATTTTTAGTTTTATTGTATTTTAGTCGAGGTCTTCACTGGGGATATGTCTCTGGGGCTCATCGCTGATGATCAGGGCCGCAGACATCATCTCCCGGCGCCGATCCACCATCTGATCCGGACACGGACTGAGAAACAGAATAAGAAAGAAACGACTATTAGCGTAGATGCCAATCTTCTTACGATGTAACGAGTACATCGTGTGTTATGGGAAGTGTTCCCGGTTCCGGTTGATCTAATTAATGCAGCCTAACAATCCTTTAACGGATTTGAATAATAGAAGTGTAGTAGTGTGTTAGGTGTATGTCAGGTTAAAGAGGTGGGTCTTTAATCTAGATTTAAACTGACAGAGTGTGTCTGCCTCCCGAACAGTGTTTGGTAGATTGTTCCAGAGTTTTGGTGCTAAAAAGGAAAACGATCTGCCGCCCGCAGTTGATTTTGATATTCTAGGTATTATCAAACGGCCAGAGTTTTGAGAACGCAGCGGCCGTGGAGGACTATAATGCAATAAGAGCTCACTCAAGTACTGAGGAGCTAAGCCATTCAGGGCTTTATAAGTCATTAACAAGATTTTAAAATCTATACGATGTTTAATAGGGAGCCAGTGCAGTGTTGACAGAACTGGGCTAATGTGGTCATACTTCCTGGTTCTAGTAAGAACTCTAGCTGCTGCATTTTGGACTAACTGTAGTTTGTTTATTAAACGTGCAGAGCAACCACCCAGTAAAGCATTACAATAATCTAACCTTGAGGTCATAAACGCATGAATTAATATTTCTGCATTTGACGTTGAGAGCATAGGTCGCAGTTTGGATATGTTTTTGAGATGGGAGAACGCAGTTTTACAGATGCTAGAAACATGGCTTTCAAAAGAAAGATTGCTATCAAACAGCACACCTAGGTTCCTGACTGATGAAGAAGAAGAAGAATTCGTTTATTCCTCTAAACGAAGACCCACTTCGGTGGTGGTGCGGGATTTCCAGGCTCTTTTCGAAACTGTCTGCTTGCTTGTAGTTATTTCTCTGCGTGCCTGTGACTTTAGTTCCTGCCGAGTGCTTTTTTTTTTTCAAGTGCAGAATCGTCTCTAGTCCCGTCTTTCGCCAGACCACGTTAACATGTTAAATTCACTGAACAAATGCGCATGGTCTGAGTAAGTAAAACGAGCATTGTTTTGTTTTTAGACAATATAGCTAACGTGAAGTACATTTTTAAAAGCCGTTTTAATGCTAATCCTTGATAAACTTTCCTATTGTTTTTTACTTTTGTTTTAATGTGTTTTAATATGTTGGCTAACGTTATATGAAAATGAAGAATTCTGTCAGTCTATTGATTGATTTTCCATTTCTGCATTGCTCCAGCCGATCTGAATAAATAAGCTACGCACTGGTTTATGAAGAGTGTATGCTCTTCCTTTTTTTTCTGTTTAACGACCACCTAAAATTAATTGATGATAACGCAAGGCAAGCATACGGCATAATCGTGACCTATTTTTAGCAGAATTCATTGAGGGATTTGACGTTGTGATTCAAAGATTAAGTATTTCAACTGTATGCTGTTATATAGACACACGCACAGTTTTTTTTTTTTTCTTTTGCCATTTTGGGGGATTTCTATATTTTAGACTAGTCGGATACAAAACTTCCGTTTAAACGACAGTCAAATTGGTCGTAGCGCACATCCCTATATAGGATACTTGCCAAGACGGGCATTTTGACATCATTTTTGTGCGAATTTGTCCATTCAAACACAAACACTTCAGAGAGAGCTTAATATTTGCGTGCGTTCTGAGGCGCGGGTTTGCGTGCTTCGGATGATCCTTAAGAGCATCCTCTGCTCTTAAATGTTTAAATGGCATGGCTTAAATGAGTTTAGTTTAAACTAGGGCTGAACGATTAATTGCATTTGCGATAATATCGCGATATGAGAACGCGATTCTTCAACCGCAGAGGCTACGATTACACTTTCACGTGACACGCGAGAGTAGGAGTAAAGCTGTGTGTTCGACTTGAAGATCGATCGTATGACATCAAAGTACGGCGAGATAAAGCATAAGGAGACGTCCGCTCTCTTATAGCTCTCGCAGTACTTTGATGACACACACAGCGATCGGTCTAGCAGCGCTGCTTCAAGTCAAACACATCTAAGCAGTCTTCAGAGGAAGCATCAAGTTGGCACGCTATGTTGCCAAGTCCGCAGTTTGCCGCGGGTTATTTTCGTGTCCGCGGGTCTTACATAACATGCAGAATTGACGCGCTACATGTAAACGATATCCTTTGTTGTATTTTCCTGTCAAAATAACGGAGTTCCTTTGGAATTCTTCAGCTTTTAAGAACTACCGGGTTCTCCGCTAGTGGGCGGAGCTAATGCGTAAACGGCAATCTCATTGGCCGGCGCTCACCTATCATCGTCCCTGTTTTAATTTCAGCGAATCAGTTCGAGCGAACGCAGACAACCTGATTAATATTCATGAACCCAGCAGCTCAATAATCCTTAGTGCGTTTTATACTGTTATTAGTAGTAGAATTCGTTGTAGTTTTGTTATCTTATCAGTATTATTTGTAGTTTTCTTTTTCCTTTTTTTTATAGAAACACTAAATGACAAACAATATCTTAAGCACCACCACCAGTCCTAAGTTCAGTCAACATGACAAATACATTCATACATGGTTATTCTAATTACTAAAGTTCTATCATCATATACTGCTCAAATTTAATGCTAAATTATCATAATATCATATTATAATGTTTTGACTGACTGATGCTAAGTGAGATATTTAAAAAAAACTGCCATTTTACAAACAAGCTTTATATAGATATAATTATATATAATTGAAAATCATTCAATTGATTATTGTAAATATCATCAACCCTCTATGGACACCTTGGCATTATAATCTCCATTGGCTTGTCATTTTTTTTAGTATACTCACCAGACGAATATTAATTATCTGATATACTATAAAAAATGACAAGCCAATGCAGATTCTATTGCCAAGGTGTCTATAGAGGGTTGATAATATTTACAATAATCAATTGAATTTGATAGTTGTCTCTCACATTGTCCCACAGAAACATTAAAATAGTGTAGATTAGTGTGCAATGTTTTATAATAATAATGTATTCTATTTAGTGTCCATTTCATTCATTTAACATTTAATATTGGGGACATCCAAGTTATTTGACATATTTGAACATTTAATTAAAAAAAAGTAACAATAGTTACTTTCCCTGGTAATTAGTTTATTTTATAATGATGCAACTCAGCTACTATTTGTGAGAAGTAACTAGTAATATAACTAATTACTTTTTTAAAGTAACGTGCCCAACACTGCATACTATACAATGATTTATTGCTTGTCTTTGTTGAATAATACAGAATATAAAGAGCTTTAAAAAAAAAAATCGCATATTAAATCGCAATCGCAATATTGGTAAAAAAAATCGCAATTAGATTATTTTCCAAAATCGTTCAGCCCTAGTTTAAACATATCAACGTGTGCTGTTCAGGTCTCACCTGTGCGCACGCGCTATCAGCACCCGGGTGATGCCGAAATAAATGCTCATATTCCAGCATACGGCACTCGCATTGAACAAGAGTGAATGGTTTGTCCCCTTTTTTTTTCTTTTTTTTTTTTTGAAAAAACTTTCACTTTTTTTTTATTTTTATTTTTTTATATATATATATATATTACTGTATCTCACAAAAGTGAGTACACCCCTCACATTTCAGCAAAAAAAATTGTATATCTTCTCAAGGGACAATACTACACAAATGAAACGTGGATATATTTTAGAGTAGTCAATGTGCAGCTTGTATAGAAGTACAGATTTACTGTCTTCTAAATATAACTCAACATATAGCCATTATTGTCCAAATAACTGGCAACAAAAATGAGTACACCCTAAGTGAACATGTCAAAACTGTGTCCAAAGTCCAAAATTCACCAGAGCTGCACAGGTTGTTGCTGGCATCCTCTTCCACTCCTCCACAATGACATCACGGAGCTGCTGGATGTTAGACACATGGTGCTTCTCCACCTTCCGCTTGAGGATGCCCCACATGTGCTCAATAGGGTTCAGGTCTGGAGACATACTTGGCCACTCCATCACCTTCACCTTCAGCTTCATTAGCAAGGCAGTTGTCATCTTGGCGTTGTGTTTGGGGTCATTATTATGTTGGAAAACTGCCGTTCGGCACAGTTTCTGAAGGGAGGGCGGTGTTTCCCCTACCATTTTGTTAGGGGGCGGCCCGCCCCCCTTGATGGTCAAGTTAATTTTATTTTCTCTATAGCGCCAGATCACAACAGAAGTAATTTAAAGTTACCTTTCCTATAGAACAGGTCAATATCTTGTTATTTTATTAAACAAACTAAATAGCCTTATGTTATTTATCTTATTTACACGACGGCATGTCATTTCGGTCTCTACATTACATAGTCGCGCTCTCTGTATAGCGCACCGATGCGCACACACACAAACATACGCACACACACAAGTGAGTGCACTCCCACTCGTATTTTTAAATATTAAGCCGCAAAAAGATTATTTAAATATGAATTCTGTTCGGTTTACCTTGAAGTCATTGCGGCAGAAATAGCCAACATTACTATTGTTCAGTAGAATGTATGTAATAGGCTACTACTAAAATTATTAAAACCTTATTTTTAAGGGATAATCATACAATATTTCTTCAATGTTTTTAATTGTAAAATTAAATCCCCTTTATTTTCCAAAAAATAAAATTTGTTTAATTTTCATTAATTAAAAGATTAATTTTTTCATTAATTAAAATTAACACAGAATTTCTGAGGGAAAAAAACATAGGGCTATTGTAAGGTTAAATGAAAACTTTTTTTATGCTTTCAAATAATTAGACATGCAAAATACAGAATTTGGTAACAATAAAACATAAGGTTGGAAAAAATCAAATATTTCATAGGGCCCTAAACATGTAATTTTTGTTAAACTTTTAATAAATTTGTTAAATTGTTCAAGTTTCATGATTTTAGTTAGCTAGACATGCTTTTTGATTAATACAATTTTATTTAACCATTAAAAAGGAATCCAGAAAAATTAAAACGGATAAAAACAGAATACACCACTCCCCCAAAGCCGAAAACCTAGGGGAAACACTGGAGGGCATCATCTTCTGCTTCAGAATGTCACCGTACATGTTGGGATCCATGTTTCCCTCAATGAACCGCAGCTCCCGAGTACCAGCAGCACTCATGCAGCCCCAGACCATGATGCTACCACCACCATGCTTGACTGTAGGCAAGGCACAATTTTCTAGGTACTCCACACCAGGGCGTCACCACACATGCTGGACACCATATGAGCCAAACAAGTTTACCTTAGACTCATCAGATCACAGGACATGGTTCCAGTAATTCATGCTCTTGGCCAGATTGTCTTCAGCAAACTCTTTGCAGGCTTTTTTGTGAGCCAGCTTCAGAAGAGGCTTCCTTCTGGGTAGTGTTGTTTTTGGCGGACTGTTTTAATTTTAGTTTTAGTCTAGTCTTTGTGTGAAGCTGTCTTTTTAGTTTTTATTAGTTTAGTCACGTTCATAATCTTTTTAGTCTAGTCAAGTTTCAGTCAACTAAAAGTCTGAGCATTTTAGTCTTATTTTAGTCAATTATCCATGACTATTTTCGTCTAGTTTTAGTTGACGAAAACTGATGACATTTAGTCTAGTTTTAGTCAATGAAAATTGTATTTTAGTCTCTTTTTAATAATGCAATTCTATTTAACCCAGTCAATATAGTACAAGTACCTAGTAGTATAGACTAAACCAAAATTTTCTTTTAGCCAAACCCATTTCAAACAAGGTTATCTTATTATATTATTGTTACCTTATAGACTCAAGAATACATCCATTCCAGACACGGAAGACGCTCTGATTTGAATTTACAACATTTATTTTACCAACCAAACATGTTAGAAGTACACGTGTAAATTTAAATAAATAAAATAGCATCACATGACAATGCCAGAAAAAAAATTAATACATTCAAGTTTAACAAAGAGAAACAAGGTGCTTGAATGCTCGAGCTACAATAACATACTAAAAAGTGCAAATAAAATGTGTGTCTGTTACTTGTATTGCTTGTAAACTGAAGTCAGATGAAGCCGGCCATCAGTCCCTTTCTCTGTGTCATACTTAACTTTGTTTGTTGTCGTCTTCTCTAAATAATGCCGCGAGTGGGGCTTGAGGAAGTGACGTCGCCTGCGTCTGTGTTGCCATGTCCTTGGCTTTCCCGCGGAATTGGGCTACTTTAACACTGTTGCCACAGTTGTTTTTCATGTCCGCGGGATGTTTTTCATGTCCGCGGGTTGAAGCGACCCCAATAACGTGATATTTAGCCCCTGGAATGCGAACTTTACCGGGGAACCCCCCCTCGAAATGCGATTGGGCTAGTTTTGAGTAGCAATTGGGCGGGTTTTGTTGCGAAAACCTTTGCAACCCTGATGTCAGCCCCTGAAGTGAGACCATGAGTGAGAGACAGGAAATGTGACAAAAAGGAGACGAAATAACGTTATAACATTTCGTTTCGTCTCGTTTTGGTCAACGAAAATGAAGAGACATTTTAGCATAGTTTTTATTTTGTAAACCACATTTAGTCTCGTTTTTATTCGTCAACGATATTGCATTATACATTTAATTATAGTCATCGTCACATGACCAGCATTTACGTTGCGTCTCGTCTCGTTTTCGTCACGTGATAAAGGTTCGTTGACGACGATATTTCATCATAATTTTCGTTGACGAAAGCAACACTACTTCTGGGATGACGGCCATGCAAACCGACTTGTTGCAGTGTGTGGCGTATGGTCTGAGCACTGACAAGCTGACCTTCCACTTCTGCAACCTCTAAAGCAATGCTGGCAGCACTCATGGATCTGTTTTTTGAAGCCAGCTTCTGAATCCTGACGCACAGCACTAGGGGTGTGCGATATACCTGTATATCGTCTGCGATAATATTGTAATTGTTGTTTTAACGATGTGCAATTTGACATTATCGAGTATTTTGCAAAAACCAAACAAAACACACCTACAGAGTGCACGCATTCATTACGTGAAGTCTAGACTAGAGCGCGTGCGCATTTAGAGTGTTCTTTCACTGCATGATTCAGTCTATTAAAATGCATTAAGAATGATCACAAAATTCAAGATATGGGGCAGAAAATGTATATATATATCATTTCATATAGTTACAATCACACGAAGAGTGCCGTTTTTTGTTCAAAAATAAGCATGATTGTGATAATGATTTTATACAACAGTTCAATAAACAATAAGTTGATATTAAGAGACTTACGTTTTAGACACCATATTGTCTGTTTTAGATCCATTTCGCCAACAAAAAATAATTCCAAACAGCTACAGCACTGTTTTTTGCGTCTCTGAGCAACACGACGGTGTTTTGTTCCTGAATGAATCAACCATTAAATGATTCGGTTCAGTCGCAATGACTCGCTTAGCAGTGACTTGCTGCCACATGCTGGCGATTTTAATTTCACATTCAAAGTATCTGTTCATTTTAAAATAATTTCAAATATCAGTATTTAATGTTTTATGTTTAAAATATCAAAACATTATGCATTTGTAACTGCAGGTTAAAGCACTCCATTTGACTCAAAAGATGCATACTTTTAGAAAAAAATGGCTTTATTAAAGGTAAAATTGCCCATAAAAGGTAAAAATCAATTTAAACTTATGTGAAAAGATTAATTTATATCACTGATGTGAACTGACCACACAATATGAAGAATATCGAAAACTGCAGTTGTCCACGGTAGTCAGATATCGGCACAATAATACTCGGCAAAATATTGTCTAATTATCGTTATCTAAAAAATCCCAAAAACTATCGAGATATAATTTTTTTTTCAATATCGCACACCCCTACACAGCACAAGGACTCGATCGACCCTTGCGAGGCCTGTTCCGAGTGAAACCCATCTTGGAAAACCTTTGTATGACCACTGTACTGTAATTCAGTTCCAGGCTGTTACCGAACTTCTTATAGCCTAGGCCATCTATTTGGAGAGCAACAATTCTAATTCTCAAATCCTCAGAGTTCTTTGCCATGAGGTGCCATGTTGAACATACAGTGGTCAGTATGAGATAATTGTACTCAATGCACCAAATTTTAACTGCTCTAAAACAAGTTACACAAATTTGTATGGTCCTGTCAAGCAGACAAAAACATGAACATGATGAATAGGACATGTGGCTTTGCATGGTTAAACGATGTATAGCTGTTATCACTTAGGGTGTACTCACTTTTGTTGCCAGGTTTTTTGACAATAATGGCTGTATGTTTAGTTATTTTCAGAGGACAGTAAATCTTTGCTGCTATACAAGTTGCACATTGACTACTCTAAAAATATATCCAAGTTTCATTTCTATAGTATTATCCTGTGAAAAGATATACTAAAATGATTGCCGAAATGTGAGGGGTGTATATATGGATAAAAGGATCACATAAATGCAACCTTGATGAGCAGAAGAGACTTCTTTAAAACATTACAAACCTTACTGATCCCAAACTTTTGAACAGCTGTGTATGTGTATACTGTATATGCAACAACAAATGATAGACGCCAGTGCTGTTGTCTTTCTCATTTACAAACTGCTCAGGCAGCCTTTGCTATGGTTTCACATAGTGCTGCACGATTATGACAAAAATCATAATTGTCGATTATTCCCTTGAGATTGTAATTGCGATTATTAATAATGATTATTTTGAACAGATTTATGCCATTGTTTGAAGCTGCATGCCATATTTTTATATAAAATATATATTTTAAAAAAGGCTGAAAACACTCTTCCTGAACTTTTATTGCTTTTCTATAGCATTGAGCCTCAAATGTCAACTATACATTGGTTTGGTTTCTTCTTTAAACAAAAAAAGGTAAAATTATGCATAGCATAATAATGTAATACTAAAACTAAAAGAAAAAAAATGAAAAATGGTCTACTAAAGCTATATATTTCATTTACAATTAAACAGACGAAATTTCAAATTATACTAACATTTTACAGTACAATCTATATGATCAGGGCTCCAGACTAACATTGGAGAGCAGTGGCACCAGCACCTGATTTGGTAACACTGAACATGTAATATTACAAGTTTTGTCTCTTAGAAATGCACATTAGAACAGGAGCTTGAGTTCAGAGTAGCAGGAGCTTGAGTTGGGATGCAGATGTACATTTGACAGTACCATTGTGAAAACTGTAACAGCCTCATCTTTTATACATAACCAAAAGTAAAGCACCTCATTACCATGGTAAAAAAGTAGCCTAACTCTATGGTTTCTATGGTGTTTGCATTGAAATACAGAAGCCTAAAGACATTCAGTCAATTACAAATCCACATCAACTGATAGAATAATTAACAAAATAATGTAATTATATTCCATTACTCCTTTAACATATTTAGTATATTAATAATATAATAATACTCAATATGAATATCCTACTTTTCTGCCACCGTACCATTGTTACCATTAGTGTTACAGGAAAGCTATGGTAAATGTGGGTGATTTGTGGATTGAAACTGGATCGTTGTTGCACTGTTTCTGCATCAGTGTTGATGAGAATAACAGCTCTGATTTATTTGGCTTTAAACTAGTTTAAATGAAAGAGACGTGATTTGTACTGGAGAACTCTGCGCTGAACTCGAGTGCTTCTTACTGGATTTCACAGCATTGTTTAGTGCGTGATCGCGACTGCAGGGTCACTGTAATAATACGCTCTAAGCTCGCGCTGCGCTGTTTTCTTTTGAGGCGCGCGGATAAAAGGTCCGTGTGGCGCGCAGTTCAAACGAGTTCCACTATTTTGTCCCGCTTTTGAGGCGCGCGGATAAAAGGTCCGTGTGGCGCGCAGTTCAAACGAGTTCCGCTATTTTGTTCCGCTTTTGACACGTTTGACGTTTAACATATCTATCATGCACAACAGAGTGACAACGACTACCAGTTAGACAAAATGTATTTTATCCAGTGTGTTTGAGTTTGTTAAACCCCGCACTGCAAATACCTCTTAAGCACGCAGAATAATGCAAGTGGGCATTTTTAATTATTTATTTTAGTAATCACGGCTTTGAACGATTATGTAATCGTGGCATCTATAATCGTAATCGCGATTAGAAATTCGATTAATTGTGCAGCCCTAGTTTCACATATGGTTTCTTACAGCTCCTGTATGCTGTGGCTAGTAATTTCATCTTATTTCATCTTATCAGCTCTGGTATCGACCACTGCTTGCATATCATGATTGCACTAATGTGGCCATTGCTTTGTTATATAATATGGTGTCAGTCTGACCATTACCATCAACAAGGGCGGCGCCAGAGAATTCCGAACGCAGATGCTGAGGAGGTGCTAGATCAATGACGGGGAGCTGTGCAATTAATAGTTAATATGACCAAAACGGGTTATTATATATTAATTTATATATATTTATTTATTATTATTATTATAAAAACAAAAATTGTCGCTATGTAGGCGCATTTCAAGCGTTTATGACGAGTGTGGGAGTATTATCGCCACACACACTTACTGTATGACATGGAGGCGCCTGCGCAGTCATTTATTATTTATTTTTTTCCTGCAGAGAGGACTTAAAATACTCGGTCATTTTTGGATGTGCTGTCTGCCGTCTCATTCAGTCTCCGTGAATGGAGCACAACAATGAACTGGCTCACAGAAATAAGAAATAAATCTATAGAAAGCTTTAAATGTTTACTATGAAACGAACCAATTCAAATAAAAAACAAATGTTGTCTAATTAGGCTATGTAGTCCGAAAAGGTGCATTTCTCTATTAAAGGCACGTCCATTACTGTGGAGATGGCCAGTCAGCTTCGGCATTCGGCAACTTCATCTTTGCAGCTGACACTGACTGAGATAGCACTGGTTTAGTAATAAATAATTAAAATTTCGTCATTTTCCCCCGATGCATTCATAATCATTACTTTTGCCGGTGCTTTGCAGCAAGCTTTGTGCGCACTTGAGCGTGGAATAGGCTATAATACGCCTGAATACTTATTGGGTCATACAGTGTCAAATCAACCAAATTTCAGAAACTTCCCTGGCTCAAATTTGTACAATTTAACAATTTAATTTAAAATGTGTACAATTTAATATTTGTATTAATAAACCTACCAATCTCTGTGTAAAAGTAACATTATGATGCTGCCATATTTCTGAAGTCATTTTTACCCCCCTGCAATTTGGCTCTGAATCTCAGGTGAAAATTGCCATTTTGACCCTCCTCTACAAAAAAGCGACTCTGTAAATATTAATCTATGACATTTAATATTTTGGCTTTCATCACTAAACATGTTTATCTTTCCAGGGACCTCTGGTTGAGTTGACACGGAATGACCCTATTAAAAGATGGTTTAGGTTATTATATTAATCAATTTCATATAAACGTGTGACTAGTTGACTAGAAAGTAGTCGGGGGGAGGCCTACTTGGCACAAGGAACCGATCAATTTTTAAAATAAAATCCTATGACATTACGAAATGTGCGACTGCAAATCACGTCACGTTGTATTGCATTGCACGAGTTATGCATGTGTAACGAGTCAAATATTTTATTTATTTATTGGTAAGCCAGAATGCTCATACCCATCAACAGTCTGTTTTACATGTTGTTATTTATAACAATCCTTATTATAGGTGCTATTTACACCTGGTCACTTCATGCGTTTTTTCTGACCGGATAGCTATCCGATCGTAAAAAGACCAGGTGTAAATGCCCTCCGAAACGCATTCGAGACGGATATAAATCCGATCGCTCAAACCACTTCAGGAGGTGGTCTTCCAGACGAAACTGGACATGTGTAAATGCATCTGGTTGTTGAAGCCACATATGCTAATTTTACTCCTCCCAAAATATTAAAATAATAAACGTGAGAGCGTTTTATAGGCTATATGGCATGTTATAGTCAGATATGACAGCGCTAATGCAACAAGCATCGCCGCGGATGAGTAGCTGAGTATCTCTTCAGCAAACCGACGCGCAAACTGCCGCGAATGAAACTGTCGCAGACGCTCAACACACAGTCATCTTCATTAAAAGTAGTGAGCCTAACCTATCTTTCCAGTGCTGATGTCGTGCTCTCTCCTGTTGCTGTCTCTGATATTGAAATCAGCTGATAATGAATAAAATGCAGTGCATATCTATTGCTTTCATTGACGTGAACTCCGTTAAATTTGCATATGGCGCGGGAATTGAAGAACTTGATTGAGGGAATTGATTTATATCCGTTTTGTGAAGACACATTTATGTGGCCAAGTGTAAATGGAAACGTTTTAACAAATCAAATATATATCCGATCAGAAAAAATGCATGAAGTGATCAGGTGTAAATAGCCCCATAGATGCGTTGCCAGATTTTAAGTTGAACCATGATACAAGTGCGAGGGTTGGATTATCATGCTAAACATGGCCAAAGTTTAAAAAAACGAGTTTCTGTGCCAAATACACTCCTTTAGGATTCATGTAAGTTTCAGAAAGATTTTTTTGGGGGGTATGGCCCTGTATTTTGTTTTTTGTTTTTGTGGGTAAGATGCGTGTTGCATAGTGTGTTTGTGATTTTTGTGGCAAAGCCATGAAGGGGAGGGCTGTGTTTGTTTTGGATAGGGGTGTTTTTGTTTGAATGTTTATTTCATTTATCAGCAGTGTTTCTCAGATATGCTTTACTGCACCTTTAAGGGAACAAAATCCATATAAATTAAGCTTATTGAACAAAATGCATTTGTTTTATCGTATGCATTACGATAAAACTAGAAACTAGACCTTTTTTCAGACAGTAATATCCTCAGTCATGTTCATTCTAACTATATTGTTCTTGTTGTCTATTAGGGCTGTGTATTGGCAAGAATCTGGCGATACGATACGTATCACGATACAGGGGTTGCGATACGATATATTGCGATACATTGCGATACTGTAAGCAAGGCGATATATTGGGATATTTCTTATTTTAGGAATAGGATATATTTTTAGGAAAGCTGTCATTAAGAGCACACCACCATATGCAAACCTTAGAAATAAATAAATACATAAAAATTGTTTAACCAGAACACACTGGGATCTGCATTTGCAATAATCAGTCCCTGTAACATTCAACGTTATTGAACCACTTTTTGTGCAGTACGAGTCAAGGGGGAAAAATTAAAGTGCTTGCAGGATTCTTTACTTAAATGTATGTATAAAATGTATTTTATAAAAAAGACCATATATATTTTTAGACCCTGCTTTAAAGGTTCACAGTTTAAGTTTACAATTGTAATATACAATGTCATAACATTTTGATCTGAACAAAAACTGACATCTGCTTAGTATTAATGAAAAATAAAGTGCTTGCTGGATTCCTAATGAAAACAAAACAAATGTAAAACAATAAAATAAATACAGATGTTGAACATTCTCAGAACCTTTCAACTTTTCACAGGTTTTTCAGTTTGTATTTGTTCCACGTGGAATCAGCGAGACCGCGACGCGACTGCACAAAACACCCCCGACCACTGTTGCCAACTCTCGCGAGACAAATAAGCAACCGCAGCTTCAAAAACAAGCCCAAAACAAGCCCAATATTTTTTTATTTATTATCATCAATATTATTTATTATCAATTATTTATTACCAATAAATGAGCCTGCAACATATTACAGTTAAACCACTCTTTTATCTATTTTACAAAAATTAGCAAACTGCAACAAAAGTGGGAACAAAACTCATCTTCACCTGTGAGCAGAATAGGATTGGAGAGATGGAAAAAAGGAGAAAAGCACAAGAGCTTCAAAGGGGAGCTGTAACATAGCCACATATGTATAGCCTAAAATATATTGGGATCATTCTATGGAAATGTCCATTTCTGTGCCCCCGACACGAGAGAAAGCTGCAGCCGCGCAGCGACCCTGCCGCCCGCTGCATCCCCCGTGCGAAGGCTTTTCACACGGGGCGCGGCAAGCGGCGGGACCGAGGTGGAGCTCGCGCCACGGTCCTGGGGCGGACATTACCACAAAAGCCCAAATGACGCCACACTTCAGCTTTGTACACCGAAATGAGAGCTGGAACAGTTCTTTCATCCCCCATTACTGGCAGCGAACTATATTAACGCAAACATTAGTGGTGTGCTCTAATTCTAGTATTTCCTGTCACTGTTTAAGTTCAGAGATGAAGACTGCCATCTAGCGGTCGGGATATGAACTAAAAACGAAACAACTGCCATGAATCCTGTATGATTTTTTTTTTTTAAATATCGATATTCCATTTTTGAGAATCGATACAGTATCGCCAAACAAAATATCGCGATACTCGCGTGTATCGATATTTTCTTACACCCCTATTGTCTATTGTTCTTGTTGTCTAATGTATTTAAATGTTCATATAAATATCTGTCCAGATTGTCATTTATGGGGACATACCAAAGAAGGAGAATGTGGTTTACCTGTCAAACCATCAATCCACAGGTAAGTCTCAATGCTCAATAGTTAATGCATATCATGGGAAAAGTATTTTTTATTTTTATTTTTTTTATTTGTCGGTAAATAGTATGGTACCACACAGTATGTCTCAGTATCATGGTATCTGACACCATCACTGTACCATTTGTAAGGGTTGTGTTCTCCATTGTAGCTGATTGGATCATTGCTGACATGCTAGCCATTCGACAAAATGCACTTGGACACGTAAGATACGTCCTGAAAGATGGTCTGAAGTGGCTTCCTTTGTATGGATGGTATTTCTCACAGGTAGTGTATGCATCTAATTCAAAACTTTAGACCTCATTTATGTTCTTTGAATGGTTTTATATACAATTTACACAAGTTTATTCTGCTTGTTCCATGAATAGGACCAGTTGTATGTTTGTGGTTTATGACTATGATTAATGTCATTCACAGCATGGAAGTGTGTATGTGAAGAGAAGTGCCAACTTTGATGAGAGAGCCATGAAAAAGAAATTATCTTCTCAGATCAAACTGGGTACACCTGTGAGTATATATCCATAGCACTCACTGAACGAAAATCCAGAACCTGTGTTTTGCTGGACTAATAAAAAAGCAGATGTTCCATACAAGTTAAGATGAGGAACAGTTTAAGATGTTAAGCTGTTATTAAGGGATGCTATTAGGCATAATACAGAGCAGAGTTTGCTCTGCTTGCTGTCACTGCGTGACACATGTATGTAGAGTTAATGTGATGTGCAGTCATATATCTGTGTCCAGTATATTAAATGTTTTATATAATGGCTTCAATTAGTAAAGATCCAGAATCCATTATCTCTGAAGCATATTTTGATGGACTATGATGTCTTGAACTCCTCTAGGGCTCTTCACTTTTCAGGTGACTCTTCCATATTTTTAATGAAGTGAGACCCGATTTAGTATTAGGTTGTTTTTTTTTTTAATCTCTTTTTTTTTTTTTTTTTTTTCAAGTTTATTTACTTTTTTGTTGTTTTATAGTTTATTTACTTTTTCTATTATTTTTTTAACTTGGTTCCACTTAAATAGCCGTGGTAGGCATGGCTCTAAATTATAATCAATAAATCATATAATAATAACTTGTTGTTCAGAATGTGTCAACTAGGGCTGCACGTAAAAATGCAATATTCTTAATCTAACGCACTATTCAAATGATGTTTTATTAACAAGGTTTGGGAGGAGCATGATCGGATAATCAACCAATGCAGCACAGGTGGAGCTCGTCTAGTTGATCAACTTAATTAGCATGATATGTATATATCATATACAGGTGCTGGTCATATAATTAGAATATCATCAAAAAGTTGATTTATTTCACTAATTCCATTCAAAAAGTGAAACTTGTATAATTTATACATTCATTCCACACAGACTGATATATTTCAAGTGTTTATTTCTTTTAATTTTGATGATTATAAGTGACAACTAATGAAAACCCCAAATTCACAACATGGATTCTGTGCCTCTCCACTCTTCCTCCAGACTCTGGGACCTTGATTTCCAAATGAAATGCAAAATTTACTTTCATCTGAAAAGAGGACTTTGGACCTCTGAGTTCTTTTTCTCCACAGCCCAGGTAAGACGCTTCTGATGTTGTCTCTGGTTCAGAAGTGGCTTGGTAGCCCTTTTCCTGAAGACGTCTGAGCGTGGTGACTCTTGATGCACTGACTCCAGCTTCAGTCCACTCCTTGTGAAGCTCTCACAAGTGTTTGAATCAGCTTTGCTTGACAGTATTCTCAAGCTTCCAGTCATCCCTGTTGCTTGTGCACCTTTTCCTACCCAAATTCTTCCTTCCAGTCAACTTTGCATTCAATATGCTTTGATACAGCACTCTGTAAACAGCCACACCTTTCAGTAATGACCCTCTGTGACTTACCCTCTTTGTGGAGGGCATGAATGTTCATCTTCTGGATCATTGCCAACTCAGCAGTCTTCTCCATTATTGTGGTTTCAAAGAACAAGAGATACCCGGAATTTATACTGTAGGGATGGTCATTAATTAAAACTCAAATGTAAATATTCTAATATTTTGAGATACTGATTTTTGACTTTCATGAGCTCTAATCATCAAAATTAAAACACAAAAACTTTTGAAATGTTTTACTTTACATGCAATGAATATAAAATATATGAAAGTTTCACTTTTTGAAATAACTTACAAGAAAAAATGAACTTTTTCACAACATTCTAATTCATTGAGATGCACCATACATACATACATACATACATGCATACATACATGCATACATGCATACATACATACATGCATACATACATAAACACATACATACATACATACATACATGCATACATACATATATACATACATACACACACACACACACAGCCAATTCAACTCTGTCCCACGACAGTTTTCCGGCATCCATCCTCAACCCCAACGCCTCACTCTTAAACTATTCTCATCTCATACAAGGGATGGGGGAGAAGTTCTCTGGGTTCAGGCTGTATTCCGAGCTCGGAGCCCTCCTTCAAGACAGCACGCCAAATATGCTTACTATTTGCTAAATCCTATTATATGCAAGTTCAAACTCGTGAATCACCATACAGGCAAAAGTTATTTTTTAAGAATAAATGGTAACACTTTAGTATAGGGACCAATTCTTACTATTAACTAGTTGCTTATGCATATTACTATCATATTAAAAAAAAACTGGACCTTAAAAAAAAAGTGTGACAGAATAGATGCAGTGCCATTGAGTTTGAAGATTAGTATATGACAAAAAATAGTGCAAATAGAAAGTCTGATAGCTCTTACATGATGCATATGCTTTATTCAAGTTATGGAAAAAATAATTCTTGCTAAAAAAAAAAAGAAGAAAATTGCTTAAATCTTCTCTAACCTTGGGTGAAGTCACTAATAACAGCCTCTAGAGTCATAGCTGGGCACCACCTGTGTGTGTAAATTAAGTCGAATGTATTGTTTTCTATGAACCCCCCCCCCCCCCCCCCCCCCCCCCTTGAGACATTTGGCGCAGGTATACGAGTATTTCACATTTGCTGTGCCTCTCATAGTGTGTGCGGGTTTCAATCTTTTGCACCCCTTAAGCCGGGCACACTGTGCAATTTTTAATAGTCCTTTACAATTGTTGCTTCTCGGACTGTATGAACATGATGATCATGTCACACTGTGGGATCTCAGTTGTCATTAATGTCAGACTGTACGACAGTCAAGACGCGTTATAGACGGGTGCATGCAAGAAAACTTGGAGTTTTACATTATTAGCCCATACATGTTCAGTGACTGCGGGCTGCATTGTTGTTGTTATTATGTGCAGTATGTTGGCTATCATGAAAAAGTATATGAATTGTGGTAATACCGGCATATTTAAGAAGAATAGTGTAAGCAGCACTACACACCTACATGAAAATGGTGGCACAACCGGTGTTTATCATAGCAAAGAGGGGATTAGTTTTCCAGGACGTCATTAGAGAAATTTGTGTTTTACAGACGTACTTTGGGATTCTAATCCCATCTGAATCTGCCAAGTCTGTTTTTCCTCACACAACCCCTGTAATAATCCCAGAGCAAATTACCTACTGTTTTTTTGGCAAACTCTGTGATCATCTGAGAAATCAAATGCGAATGTCTGTGATTGCCCCCAATATTTTTTCACAACACGTTTAGGCCACTGTGAACTAGATGCTCTTACTACTCTTACTATGTGCATTTTCACTGTGTTTGCCTCCCGGCAAAGAAATAAAATAAAAAATCAAGAGCCAAATCGCGTTTACTGTTAAAGGGGTCATTGGATGCAGAATTCACTTTTACATGTTTGAACTGAAATGCGTCTTGGCAGTGTGTACGACCACCCTATAATGATAAAAATCCAAAAGTTATAACCCCTTTCTCAGATCAAGCCATTCTCAGATTCTTGGCTGTGGGACGTCACACAGACCCAGGCCACTCCTATAATTGTTGATTGACACTGGCGTTTTATCACAGACCCGCCCTGAGTGAGCTGTCAACAGTCCACCATTGTTTCGACGCTGGAGCGGGGGTAGACAAGAATTTCTCCTAAGCAATTGAGGTGTTTTGTTGTTGGATGTTATAATGAACATAGTCTCAGCCTCAGATGTCACGCCCACGGACCGTTGGCTGAAAGTCTGATGCATATGGCACACAAAAGTGGAAACACTTCAGGAGTTTTGAAGTCGTCATCGGATTGGTTGAATTATACATGATTTTCAGGAGACGTGTGTGTCGCGTTCTTTAACGTTCCACCTGGAAACAAAGATGCAGTGACGCCAAACCCCCTCATGAAAGAAGAAAGCTGACGTGTTTACAACTGTGACAACGAGCACTTATCAGGATCAACTAAACGCTGGATTTTCAAAAGTATGTGAAATATTCAATATTCGCAACAAAGTATCTTTAAAATATGTCAGAGAGTTTTACTGTTATTGTGGCAACATTTCCACGCCCCGAAACGTGACGCTGAACGAAACAAACTGTGATTGGTTTTTTGACATGTCGCTCAAATGGCCTCACTCGCCTTGGCCAATGCCGGCTGAAGGTCTGGCTATGCGAGACTATAATGAACATAGCAGTCGTCATTTACTCCTGATATCTGAGCCACTGAAGACGCAGTGGATTACTTTTGTATTTGAAGGGAATGCGCCCCTGATCTACCTAAATGTGTTTGTTCGCACAAATCTTTTGTGATCCAGCTTCACCTACAGAAGAAGTGAATATAAGGGTTTTTATGGATCTTTGCAAATCGCCTTTCCTAATAATGTGCTAGTTAGCAAGTTCCGTGGCTAAAGTTTACAGTCTCATGAGAACTGCTTGTCACTAGTGATGGGTCGTTCTTGAACGATTTGTTAATTTTGAACGAATCTTTAATGTGACTCGGGAAGAACGAGCCGTTCAGTCGCGCATGCGCAACATCCTATAGGTTATGCACTGAATTAGTTCACCTGTTTCGAGACTTTGGGTTTTTCGAGTCGTTCGTTCATCACGTGACAGCAGAGATGAGCACTCGAGTTAGTGGCCGTTTCTCAAACGGAAGGCTGCATCCTCTGGAGGTCACATTTGTAGGCTGCTTATGACATCAAGCCTACAAATGCTACCTCCGGAGGATGCAGCCTTCCGTTTGAGAAACGGCCAGTGACTTGGACTCGAGTCGCTTTTTTATAGACTTCAGACTCGACCTGAAATGACTCCAGACTTGACTCGACTCGAGGAAAAGGACTCGTGAATATTTCAGTTCATTTTGCTGAACGAGACGCAAAGGTCCGAGTCAGTAAAATTATCCGAACTTCCCATTACTACTCGTCACCCCACGGAGGGAGAGGGGTGACGAGTGGGCGGGTGAGCAGAGCTCATTAGCATTTAAAGGGACATGCACCAAAATGGGTCGCTGTGAACAGAGCTGTTTTTGACAAGGTAAAAAGGGTGTTTTTTTACACTAATATTGAGAAATTTTAACCAAAGTATGTTATGGACTTTTCATTAAGACCCTAAAGAATCATATCAACTTGTGGAAAATGGGCATCTGATGACCCCTATAAGACTAGCTACTGTAATATCAGCGTCAGGTAAGCTTACTCGCCTTCATGTCTGCACTCAATTACATAATGTTTTAATTAAATATGTACGTTTATGAACATTAAACATGGTTTTACTACAAAAAAAAAAACGTTTTTTATAGGTGAATTAAGATCACTTCAAATTAACCATGGTTTTGCTATACAAAACATAGCTTAACCATGGTATTTGTAGTAAAACTGTGGTTATACTAATGGTAATCAATCCGCGTGACTATACACAATTAGGGGTGTAAAGATGCGCGTATCGTGTATCGAACGGTTCACGGGCAGTTCCAAATGGAAGTGATCATCCCTATCCCCTTGGAGTGGGGACTTTGGAGTGAACAGGGCACGTGCGTGTCGTTATTTAGTCGTTTGGAATGCACTTGGTGAAGGGAGCGATCTAATTTCCTCATTATCTTCAGCTGGGATGTTCCCGTGACAACGCAGCATGGTGTCAGTCAGCAGATTCGCTGACGGACACCAGCATAAAAAATACGTATATACGTTTTAAAAAGTTTTATATATATTATTTTTTATATATTATATAGCATATTTTAAAAACTTTTTAAAATATAAAATGTATGTTTATTTGCAACAGTTATGATAACAAAAATAAAAAGACATTTGACATTTAAACAGCGACATCTGCTGACTGACACCGTGCTGCGTTGTCACGGGAACATCCCAGCTGAAGATAATGAGGAAATTAGATCGCTCCCTTCACCAAGTGCATTCCAAACGACTAAATAACGACACGCACGTGCCCTGTTCACTCCAAAGTCCCCACTCCAAGGGGATAGGGATGATCACTTCCATTTGGAACTGCCCGTGAACCGTTCGATACACGATATGCGTATCGTTACACCCCTACACACAATACATGCATACAGAGCATGTGATCTCTTTAATGCCCAGATGTCCAAAGCAGTAGTAAACACGGAGATGTTAGTCCTGTCCAAATCGATATGTGGAATCACGGATGTAGGGTGATGAGGACTGTAACTCAAACGTCGTTTAGAAAATTAGTCCTGTCCGCATAGGGCTCTAGTCTCAATCAGTCAGAATTTTTGAAATTCAGTGTCTTGGTATAATGTTGACCAAGTTTGGTGAGAATAACATAAATCCCTTGGGAGTATTTAAAAATTCAGAGCCAGCAATATGCACTATATTGCCAAAAGTATTGGGTCGCCCCATTCTACAGTACAAATCTTAATGTTAAAGCATATAATGATATTCTAGGAAATTGTGTGCTTCTAATATTATAGCAACAGTTTGGACAGGACCCTTTTCTATTCGAACATGACAATGCCTCTGTGTATGACTGTACCCATATGTACAAGTCATTGGTGTTTGGTGATGAGTTTTTGGCTCAAGGTCTGCATTTACAGTCACACCAGAGGTGTTAAACTGGGATTAGGACTTGGTTTTATGCAGACCAGTCAAGTTCTTCCACACTGACTCAATCAATCATTTCCTTTTTGAACCTTGCCTTATACACAGAGACATTGTCATGTTAGAATAGAAAAGGGTCCTGTCCAAACGGTTGCTATAATATTAGAAGCACACAATTCCCTAGAATATCATAATATGCTTAAACATTAAGATTTGTACTCGTGGAAATTACTAAAGTAGTCAAACCTGTTCGTTAGAAGGGGGTGTCCCAATACTTTTGGCAATATAGTGTACATTCATATAAACTCCTACACCTAATTGAATCGCGATTTGATCACATCTCAACCGATTTGAATCGTCACATATATTAATCGATTTTCAACTGGCTCACGGTTAATCGTTACATCCCTAGTGTTATGCAAATCTTCCCACACAGTGACGTAGACATGTGGGGGCGTTTAAATGAGCCATTTTAGGAGGGCTTGGATCATTCAATGCAATTCTATCTTCTTTTATTCAGTTACAGTGATAGCAGGATGCTTTTGTCCATATTAGGGATTTACTGGAGCGTCATGATTTCCATTACTTCAGTGATGCATATGTGGATTTTCTGTGTGAGGGCACCCTCAGGCGTCCAGTATGATTGAAACAGATATTACATGTGTTTATAGCGCTTAATAATGGCCAATCCGTAAAAATAATACTTCTCTCTAATGAAATTTGAAGTAAACGCAAGATAATCCATGTTTTTCTACAGTCTACAGAAGTTTACTGGAGTTTTTTGTTTTTGTTTTTTAATAGCATTTTAAACCGCAAAAAAAAAAGAACCCTGATGTTCCAAACCATCAGAACCAAACCAAAAAATGTGGTTAAAAAACTGAGGTATTTATTGAACTGTGTTTACGCTGAAGTACTGTATAACAGGAATATCACAAACTGAGTGCAGACCCTGAGTATTAACCTATGAAAAATATTTAACATTAAATCTTGCACTTTTTGCAATTAAGATTTTGACATTAGCCATCATGGAACGTTAAGTAATAATGTATCTATCTAGGAACCCTCACCACCGGTCATGCTGATGGTACTCAAAAAAATTTTTTTCCAAGGTTGGCAGGTCTGTTTTTGTAAATTTGAACCTGTAATTGTTACACTTGATAATTTGTTTTTCACTATGAAATATAGTCTGACAAATCTACAGAGAAGTCTGAAAATTTGAGTCTGGAAATGTATGTAATTTTGAAATGGAAAATGTGAAGGAACCCTGTAGTGCAGGACCCTATATTGTTTTCCTTAAGATTATTAGTGCCCGAGCACTGAAAGTAGGGATGCACGATGTTATCGGACCGATATCGGAATTGGCCAATAATGGCTTTAAATGTAAATATCGGCATCGGCCCGACATGAAAAATTATGCCGATATGTCTTGCCAATAAGAGGAATACATTAACTCACATGTGCTCAGGGTGTTAGGGATTAGATCACGTCAGCAGTGTTACTCATTCTTGAAGCAAAGTTTTGCCTGAATGGTGATTAGATTCGCATGTACAGAATGACGCATTCGGTGTGTGATAGAGTAAACAGTAATAGCACGGTCAGTGGCAGCAGCGGCAGCCTCCCCTGGGTCCTAATGCCCGTTCGGTAAGGAGTTTTAATTCCGTAGGGGGCGCTGTTGGCATACTTATAATAAAATTAAAGTAAAATACACAAATAACATTTAGACTGTTTCTGATTAAATAAAGCAGTAATTGATGTCATAAAATCATGAGTATGTTTTAATTTAAAGGTCAGAAGCTAAAGCTTGCATGAATAAAAAAAAAATCACAAACATGACACTTGTAAATTATATTTTTATATACTGATTTATTCATTAATGTGTAATATGTTATATTTTTTAAACAAATGATGAGAATTGGTGTTGTTTCCAAACAAAAGGAAATATATCGGCATCGGCTATCGGCCAAAAAGAGTTGAAAAATATCGGATATCGGCAAAAATCCAATATCGTGCATCCCTAACTGAAAGTAGTGATGAGAAATGGTTGCATTACCATTACCAATAGTTGCATTACCATAGTGGGTGTTACATACAATACCAGAATGGAGCCACATAGTTACAGGAAAAAAATAATAATAATAAATTGAAATGAACGGATTTCAATTGTAATGTAGTGTATTTGAGTTTAAATTTTTTTTTATTATTATTATATAATTTTGGTAAAAAAAAAAAAAGTATGTAAAGTATGCCTGTATGTAATTTTTAGGGCTGAAAGATGTTTTCCCATGACACTATTTGAGCTATCCAGCTGTAATGTTCCTATCATACTGTGGGTTGGAGTTAGGCCCTTTCTCTTTCATCAGCAAGGGGGATAATAGGATTTTGTGTCGCTCATATTTGATATTCCCAAGTTTTGTATTGTCACTCCATGAACTGAGAAATGCCTACCTTAGAATCTATCACTGTCCCAGGACTGTGGTAGACTTATAATTTGCTAACATTAGTAAGTGCTGCAGTTTTATGACTCTTAAACTGTTTGTTTTCTGTACAGATGTATCTTGTCATCTTTCCAGAGGGAACCCGCTACAACCCTGAGCTCCAGAAAGTTATCAATGACAGTCAGGCTTTTGCTGCTAAAGAAGGTATTGTTTCCCCTCTATAAAGCCACCCTTCAGATCTGTAATTATTGTTGTTATTTATTATTATTATTATTATTATTATTATTATTATTATACAGATCTGTCCATATTGTGTCATACATCTGAGTGCAACAGGTTATTGGAGAAAAGGCCTGGGAGTTTTCTATTTGGTCAGATAAATTCAAGCTTGCAGGAGCAGACTATTGGAGAAGTCCTGCATATGTCACAATATTAACTTCTTGTGAAATGAATATGAATTAATATTCATTTCACAAGAAGATCCTGTTATGACATTTTAAATATGCATTTGCAAGGTCAATTTTTTTTTTTTTAATGCAAGTAATATGAATTTAGAAAATCGAGTGAATTTTCATTTCATGTAGACTTTAAAGGAACAATTCACCAAAATAATTTAAGTCAGTCATTTAACATTGTGTGTTTCTTTATTTATGGTGTTGTTCAATGATAATCAGTCGTTGTACAGTATGACTTGGAATATAGCGAACAAGACTAGTGATCGACCGATATTGATTTTTTTTTTATAACCAATACAATACCAATTATTTTGCGTGTTTATGTGCCTGATAATCGATATGCAGAACCGATATTTATTTACGGTTATACTTCTGTTTTTGACACTGTGATTACAGCACCACTGAACTGAACAAACCATTTTATTTATAACAATCACTCCCTCCTTGCATAAAAAACAAAACCAATCTTATTTATATACCAAAAATAGAGGGGTCTGAAAGTGCAAAAAAAAGAAGACAGGCAAGGACTGCACATTTCACCACCTCCACTTTTGCAAATCGTCTGGTGAGACTCTCCATCGTTTCCTGTCTCATTGTTTTAATCCCATGAGAGGAGGGACCTTGGCTGCTGAGCAACATCTTCAGAACTTTGACAGATGGGATGATGCATGATGCTGAACTTTCGTAGTGGCTTTTAGAAAGGGTGTCAATAAGATTACTGACAATATTCCACTGCTCAGCACTCAGGCTAGTGAACCCACCATGCTCACTGGCATATATGTTCAAAGCCCTTTTTTGCTCTCGCTTCCTGACCAGGATGTGCAAGGTGGAATTCCATCGGGTTGGCACAGCCTGAATGATGGAATGTGCAGGTAGACCAAGGTCCTGCTGGATCACTGCTAAACTCTGTTTGGCTAGTAATGAATGATTAAAATGGGTGGCACAGCTTCTCAGCACTGACAGAATATTATGGACAGCTCTTTGTGAGTTGCCATCGTTGACGACAAGCTGTAATATGCGGGCACTGTTGCTCATGTCTGGTAGTTCAACAATTCTCATACCTTTAACAATGTTAGCACCACTGTCCCTGAGAACAAGAACCACTCTGTCTTTGTCAATTTCCCATTCTTCCATCATTCCAAGAACATCTCACTAATGCACTCCCCAGTGTGTGATCCAATCATTGCTTTTGTGTTTAGAATTACTTGTCTGCGAATCCACTGGTCATCAATGAAATGGCATGTTAGACTCATTTGGGATTCAGTTGTACCAGACCAGCAGTTTGTGGTAAAAGCCAAGTTATAACCTGTTTTAGCAGTGCTTTAACATTCTCAACGATACTGTTGTGAATACTGGAAAACACCTCTGTTCGGTAGAACTTCTCACTCTTTAGAGCAGGGGTCACCAACGTGGTGCCCGCGGGCACCTGGTCGCCCGCATGGAGTCTCTGAGTCGCCCGCCAAGCACGTTCTATAAATAGCCTGAATTAGCGCCGGTCGACAAACCATATCATATCGAGATTATGATAAAAAAATGTTAATAATGATGATAAGCTCTGGACATTTTTACTCAATATGGATAATAAGTCTGCATGTTCTGTGTCTCTGTGTGAATGCGTGGAGTAGATTCGTCTGATACACAAACTCAAACACACGTGACTCGCGGTGTTTTCAGCATCTGTGTCTCAATATATGAGGACATGAACACATGAACTTCATCTCCAGAGCTGCTCTGAGAGTCACTTCACCAGCTTTATGCAGTTTCATTTGAGAAAAATTACCGTCAAATACACGCTGAAACTAAACCAAAACTGAAAGACCTTCACGACAAACCGCCAAAATAAAAGCCCGGTTTAACTTTTGTATAGATTATATATATTATATATTTTACTTTTGTAATATATTTTGACTGATTATATTACTACTGTATACTAAAATGCAATTCTCATAGTAATAAAAATAATATTAATAATACAATTTTAAGGAATATTGTACAAGTTATTTTTTTTATTATTATTAATTTATACAGTTCTGTTGTGCAGCATCTTATCTGATAAAATGAAAATGCACATTTTTTTTGTACTGAATCCTAAAGCACAGAATTTAGGGAAAAATAAAATGTATTTATTGGGGCCCTAAATTAAAAGGTAGGTCCTCTGTGGAATTTAATTGTGAACAAAGTTATGTTTACCTTCATTCTCAAGGTCTAACAAACATGTGGAAAGCATTTCCTTCCCCATTAATGGTAAATGAATACCATGATAAATATCAATATTGTATGATATGGAAAAAAAAATATTGTGATAGCCTATTTTTATAAATTTTTCGGGAATATTTTCCTGGATTGATAAAAACATTGAAAATACTTGTGAGAAAACATTAATGTCATGTATATGTGACAATGGTAAATAAAATTATATTTATCATTTTATTTATTTATTTGGACAAGTAGCCCTTGAGACCATTTTATCCCTTCAGGGAGCCCTCACTCACAAAAAGGTTGGTGACCCCTGCTTTAGAGTATATCTTGGTTCTGCAGTAGCCATGAGTCTCTGGAAGCCTTTATTTGCAACAAAGTTGAAAGGCCAATTGTCTGTAGCAATCATTTCTGTAATCACCCTGTCTAGTTTTTTCTTCCACTTTGTCTGCTTATCAAACATCATAGGAAGAGAAGCTTGAATGTGGCTTGATGTATTTTACTCTCCAGCATCTTTTTTTCTTTGCCAAAGATAGTTGAGTGATGTATCTTTAGGTGGGTACACAGATTGGAGGTATGTTTTTGTTGTTTTAGATTTTGACCCCATGCTCACATTCATTTGGCATTCTTTGCAAACTGCCAGCCCTAGCAATGACTGAGTGACGTAAGTTAATACTTCACTTTGGTTTTTCCTCCTTTGTCATCAAAAAAAAAAAAAGAGTGTTGAAAATTAGCAATCTTTCATGTTAAATTTAATCTTCATATTATAACAATAAAAACATATTTTTTTATATATAAAAAGCATCAGCAGCAACACTAATATTAACTAACAATAAGCTAAATAAATGTAGAATGTCTAATATTTTCAAATGGAGAAAATAAATTAAAGACGTGAGCCATATCAAATTGTAATACTTCATTTAAAACTAGTTTTAGTAGGTTTATAAGCAGTTTAATAGGATAAAGAGTGAATAATTATTCACTGGATAATGTTAATTAAGTGAATATTCTCTGGAATATTGGAATATAACAAACAAAACATCGTATTTTATTGCATTTCTCAACAGGTATGTTATATCAGAATTCTTAATGCGTTTGTCATTATAGATTATGAAATGCCTGCTGACAAAGCTCTGTTTGTCTATGCATTTACACAGAACTATACTCAAACTGCGATCGTTCGCGGAGATAATAAATAATTAATTTCCATAGATTTGTATTTATTTAATGTTTATTAGTGAAAAAATGGTTATATAGTAAATGTTTATATAATTACGGTGTTTTAAACAAGTGAATCTTGTTAAGTTACATGCAGTGGCCGTGCTGGAGCATTTCCTGAGCATCAACACAATAAATGAAGAGCAATATGAAAGCGACTTCATGAGACTAGTGAGCATATAGACGAGAGAGAGAGAATTAAATCCAGTGCTTTTATTTCCAACATGCACTCATTAATGGCTGTATATAATTTAATTCAGGCAAAGTTACGTCTTTATTGGGACAGGACTTGACGGATTATTTTACGCAACTCTGTGAGTTTGTCTCTATTTCTTAGAGCAGGGGTCATCAAACTTGTTCCTGGAGGGCCGGTGTCCTGCAGAGTTTAGCTCCAACTTGCCTCAACATACCTGCCTGGAAGCTTGAAGTATACCTAGTAAGACATTGATTAGCTGCTTCAGGTGTGTTTGATTAGGGTTGGAGCTAAACTCTGCAGGACACCGGCCCTCCAGGACTGAACTTGGTGACCCCTGTCTTAGAGCCAAGCTTCATAAACTACATAACAGCCATTAATGCACAAATTAGATGTTACATAAATGCCTGATATGTTAAATAAAGTTTACTAATTACAACAAAGCAAGTAAGTATATTTTACCTGTGCACGCCATTGACTCCTCTCCTCGCAGACGCGCTGTAATGGCGTGCAATTCTCAAAACACCCACAAGATGGCGGTGTTTATCAGTAAATCCGATATGACAAAACCGATATCAGATTATGGTAAAATGCTTAAATATTGGGAAAAAATATCGGTAAATCGATATATCGTCGATCTCTAAACAAACAAACACATTTTACACAAAATTAATTTTGTGTATTTGATATTTGAAAACATTATTTGACATTCTCATAGAACTTAAGTTTTGAATTCAAAATAGGTGCACGCTCTGGTTTTTGTGTTTTTGCAGTGTTTAATTAGGCATGTTGAAAGCAATGACTGATCAGAAATATTTACTGTAGTTAGAATGAGCTCAATATCTAGCCACAAGTTTACTGACTGCATTCTACACACTCGCATATCCTCTCGTTATAACAAAGATAGTGTGGACGCAATATAAAAAAAGAGTTCCCTATCAAAACGGTTTCTCACGTTGAGTTTATGATGCTTGGGGCAAAATCCGTTTTCCTCCTATACTGAAGCCTGATTTGTTAAAGTTTTTGCAGCTGCACAAACCTATGGCATTTCAGCCCACCAAAACGGACGGGCCGACTGCCTATTGTTATGACCCCTGGCTCAAAGGGAAGCAACAAAACCAGGGACACACGCAAACACATTTAGGCTCAAAGGAGAAGAGCTTTATTAATACAAAATTAACTTTATAATAAAACAAAAGCAGCAATAATATTTCTGTAAACGTCAGCATCAGCAGTGTGTAATGCAGGGTGCCTGTGCTGTTGTAGTGTTGTAAAATGCTCAAAACAATCTCAAACCTAACACAACACAAACAGTATCCCAAGCTTCAATTTGTAGCCTCCATGGCTCCACCAACTCAACAGCTTGCGAAGTCTGCTGGCAATGGGAGCTGTCAAAACCTCAAGATGGACTATTGATTGATTTGGTTTTTTTTTTGTTTTGTTTTTTTAACCTCAAGATGGACTATCGCTGTGTCTCAGCTGTGGCCCCTTAGAAGGCCCTTTGCCTGTATCAAACAGGAGTCCAATTGTTGTTACGACAAACACTTCCAACTTGGGTTGGGGAGGTCTGTGCAAGGGCAGCCTGGAGCAATGCCTGCACATCAACTGTTTCAAAATGCTGGCAATTTTTCGGGCCCTCGAAACCTTCCTGCCTGCCCTGAATGGGCACCATATCCTTGTCTGTTCGGACAATATGACAGTGGTGGCCTTCATAAATCGTTAGGGTGGCCTCAGGTCGTGGTCTCTTTACAAGATAAGACACCACCTCCTATGGGCTGAGTGCAATCTGGGCTCACTGAGGGCAGTGCACGTGCCAAGCATACTGAACCAGGGAGTGGACATGCTGACCTGGAGCAGTGTATTTCCAGGAGAATGGAGACTTCACCCCCAAATGGAAAGGCAAAGGCAGACCTTTGAAAGTGAAAATGAAGTGACGTGTGGCCAAGTATGGTGACCCATACTCAGAATTTGTGCTCTGCATATAACTCATGCAAGTGCACACTTGCACACCGTATTGAACACGCATACACACCATGAACACACACCTGGAGCAAGTCAAGTCACCTTTATTTATATAGCGCTTTTAACAATACAGATTGTGTCAAAGCACTTATCAGTATCAAATTGGAGGATAGAGTGTCAGTAATGTATAATAAGATTAAACACTCAATTTTCAGTTAAGGGCATTTCATTATTGAATTCGGAGATGTCATTGTCTAGCTCAGTTTAGTTTAAATAGTATCTGTGAAATCAAATTGACGATAATTGCTAGAAATTAATTGTCCCCAACTGAGCAAGCCAAAGGCGACAGCAGCAAGGAACCAAAACTCCCTCTGTGACAGAATGGAGAAAAGAAAACCTTGGGAGAAACCAGGCTCAGTCAGGGGGCCAGTTCTCCTCTGGCCAGGATATTATTGTTTATTTATTGTTTACTTATTGTTTTAATTAAAATTTTAAATGTATAAATGTATTCTATTTCTATTTTTATATTGTTGCAATTTCTAACAATAGTAGTATTATGTAGTTAGGTATTTTATTATTATTATTATATTTAGTTATTTTGTTTTATTTTTAGTTTTATTGTATTTTAGTCGAGGTCTTCACTGGGGATATGTCTCTGGGGCTCATCGCTGACGATCAGGGCCGCAGACATCATCTCCTGGCGCCGATCCACCATCTGATCCAGACACGGACTGAGAAACAGAATAAGAAAGAAACAAATATTAGCGTAGATGCCAATCTTCTTACGATGTAACGAGTACATTGTGTGTTATGGGGAGTGTTCCCGGTTCCGGTTGATCTAATTAATGCAGCCTAACAATCCTTTAACGGATTTAAATAATAGAAGTGTAGTAGTGTGTTATGTGTTGTGTAAGCCAGGTTAAAGAAATGTCTTTAATCTAGATTTAAACTGACAGTGTGTGTCTGCCTCCCGAACAGAGTTAGGTAGATTGTTCCATAGTTTGGGTGCTAAATAGGAAAAGGATCTGCCACCCGCAGTCGATTTTGATATTCTAGGTATTATCAAATGGCCAGAGTTTTGAGAACGCAGCGGGCGTGGAGGACTATAATGTGATAGGAGCTCGCTCAAGTACTGAGGAGCTAAACCATTCAGGGCTTTATAAGTAATTAACAAGACTTTTAAATCTATACGATGTTTGATAGGGAGCCAGTGCAGTGTTGACAGAACCGGGCTAATATGGTCATACTTCCTGGTTCTAGTAAGGACTCTAGCTGCTGCATTTTGGACCAACTGTAGTTTGTTGATCAAGCATGCAGAACAACCACCCAGTAAAGCATTACAATAGTCTAACCTTGAGGTCATAAACGCATGAATTAGCATTTCTGCATTTGACGTTGAGAGCATAGGTCGCAATTTAGATATGTTTTTGAGATGGAAGAATGCAGTTTTACAGATGCTAGAAACATGGCTTTCAAATGAAAGATTGCTATCAAACAGCACACCTAGGTTCCTAACTGATGAAGAAGAAGAATTGACAGGGCAGCCGTCAAGTGTTAGATAGTGTTCTAGGTTATTACATGTGGGGATTTTAGGTCCGATAATTAACAGTAAGTTACTCGTCATCCAGTTTTTTTTTTATATTGACTATGCATTCCGTTAGTTTCTCAGTTTGGTGTGTTTCACCGGGCCGTGAAGAAAAATAGAGCTGAGTATCATCAGCATAACAGTGAAAGCTAACACCATGTCTCCTGATAATATCTCCCAAGGGTAACATGTAAAGCGTGAAAAGTAACGGCCCTAGTACTGAGCCTTGCGGTACTCCATACTGCACTCTTCATTCACTGCTACGAACTGATGGCGGTCAGATAAGTATGATTTGAATCATGCTAAGGTACTTCCACTAATGCCAACAAAGTGTTCTAGTCTATTTAAAAGAATGTTGTGGTCGATAGTGTTGAACGCAGCGCTAAGATCCAGTAGAACTAATAAAGAGATAGAAGCAGATAATTTGTAACTCTAATGAGAGCAGTCTCAGTACTATGATACGGTCTAAATCCTGACTGGAATTCCTCACAGATACCATTTTTCTCTAAAAAGGAATCTAATTGTGAGGATACTACCTTTTCTAGTATATTTGACAGAAAAGGGAGATTTGAGATCGGTCTGTAATTAACTAGATCTTTGGGGTCAAGTTGTTTTTTTTTTTTTAATGAGAGGCTTAATAACAGCCAATTTGAAGGTTTTGGGGGACATATCCTAATGACAATGATTAATTAATAATAGCCAAAAGAGGATCTATGACTTCTGGAAGCACCTCTTTTAGTAGTTTAGATGGAATAGGGTCTAACATACATGTTGTTGGTTTAGATGATTTAACAAGTTTATACAATTCTTCCTCTCCTATAGTAGAGAATGAGTGGAATTGTCCCGCTGGGGATCTATAATCTGATGCTATACTGTAGCTGACGGCTGCATGGTTACAATTTTATCTCTGATAGTATCGATCTTGGAAGTAAAGTAGTTCATAAAATCATTACTGCTGTGCTCTTGAGAAATGCCAACACCTGTCGATGCTTTATTTTTCGTTAATTTAGTGACTGTATTGAATAAATACCGGGGGTTATGTTTGTTTTCTTCTAGAAGAGATGAAAAGTAATCAGATCTAGCAGTTTTTAATGCTTTTCTGTAGGATAGGATACTTTCCCTCCAAGCTATATGAAATACCTCTAGTTTTGTTTTCCTCCAGCTGCGCTCCATTTTCCGGGCTGCTCTCTTTAGGGCACGAGTGTGCTCATTATACCACGGTGTTGAACTCTTTTCCTTAATCTTCTTTAAGCGTAAAGGAGCAACCGTATCTAAAGTGCTAGAAAAGAGAGAGTCCATAGTTTCTGTTACATCAAGTTTTTCTGCGCTGTTGGATATGCTGAGGAATTGAGATAAATCAGGAAGATTACTTACAAAGCAGTCTTTTGTGGTAGAAGTGATGGTTATTTTTGGTAATTAATTATCTGCAGCCAGTACTAACTCAGATAGAAAATCAGCAAATTCTTTAATAAAGTGTGGTGCCCTGGTGGCCTGTATACAGTAGCTAGTACAAACATCACAGGGGATTTATCACTAACACGTAACTAACACGTTCTCTAGATAATGTTATACGCAGCACCATAACTTCAAATGTGTTATACTCTAGATAGTTATACGCAGCACCATAACTTCAAATGAGTTATACTTAAAGCCTGCCCTCTGAGAAATACTGAAAATACTCTAGATAATGTTATACGCAGCATCATAACTTCAAATGAGTTATACTCTAGATAATGTTATACGCAGCACCATAACTTCAAATGAGTTATACTCTAGATAATGTTATACGCAGCACCATAACTTCAAATGAGTTATACTTAAAGCCTGCCCTCTGAGAAATACTGAGAATATAAATTAATACTACTATAAATTGTAGCAACACCTCTCCCTTTACCTTTTGGACATGGCTCATTTTTATAGCAGTAATCTTGGGGGGTAGACTCATTTAAAGTAATGTATTCATCTGGTTTTAGCCATGTTTCTGTCAAACAGAGCAAATCTAGGTTATGATCAAATCAAATGAATCAAATCATTTACAAAAAGTGCTTTTGTAGAAAGGGACCTGATATTCAGTAAGCCAAGTTTTATCAATTGTTTCTGTGTATTGTAAACATTTTTTATTTGTTGAACATCAATTAAATGGTTACTCATAAATTGGTTTGGACGCTTTCTGTATTTTCTAGTTCGGGGAACAGACACGGTCTCTATAGTGTGATATCTAGGTGAAGGAGTCTCTACGTGCTGAGAATTAACTGACTTTTGTGACGTGAGGCGGCTAGCAGACGGTCGGTTTAGCCAGTCTGTCTGCTTCCTGACCTGGGCCCCAGTTAGTCAAGTATGAACTCTAAGACTATGTGCCAAGTTTCTAGAGAGAAGAGCGGCACCACCCCAGGAGGGATGAACACCATCTCTTTTCAACAGGTCAGGTCTGCCCCAAAAACTCATCCAATTGTCTATGAAACCTATGTTATTCTGTGGGCACCACTTAGACATCCAGCCATTGAGTGACGACAGTCTGCTATGCATCTCATCACCCCAGTAAGCAGGGAGCGGGCCAGAGCATATTACAGTGTCTGACATCGTACTTGCAAGTTCACACACCTCTTTAACATTATTTTTAGTGATCTCCGACTGGCGAAGTCGAACATCATTAGCGCCGACGTGGATAACAATCTTACTGAATTTACGTTTAGCATTAGCCAGCACTTTTAAATTTGCCAAGATGTCAGGCGCTCTGGCTCCCGGTAAACAATGGACTATGGTGGCTGGTGTCTCTATTTTTACGTTCCGCACAATAGAATCGCCAATAACTAGAGCACTTTCATCAGGTTTCTCAGTGGGTGCATCACTGAGTGGGGAGAACCTGTTTGATGTTTTGAGCGGAACGGAAGAGCGGTGTTTTGACCCGCGACTAGGCCGCCTCACAGTCACCCAGTTGCCCTGCTGCACGGGCTGTACTGGAACCGAACAATGTACAGGACTCCCTGAGCTAGTCGCATCCAAAGCCGTGTCTACAGCCCTCACATTCTTACTGTCCTCTACTAAAGTTTGGATGTCTCTAGTTCTAAAACCTTCTGTCAGCCTAACTATTTCCCTGCATTTATCACATGTGAATCCCTCATCGCCGACAGAGATAAATAAACTGTACATGTGGCAAACAGTGCAAATAACAATAGCAGGAGAAGAAGCCATTACTCACCGTGATTGATGAATGATACCAACTTAACTTACCACTTACCACTGTTGTTTGATGAACTCGTGAAAAACAGAGCGAGAGAGAAATGAAAACGGAGCAAGAAAAAAGAAAACTATAATAGGCGCGAATAGCAACGCGAATGGAACCGCGAGTGACATGCTAACCGGCTAACGCGCTACACGCGGTTTTAAAAGCTAGCGATCAAATTAGTTAGATTAGTTTGATAGATAATACCAGATATGGTGGGAATTAAGTTATATATTATCACTTTAAACAACAGAGTGTGAAAGTAAGGTAAAGATTCAATAAAAAAGCAGAGCTACAATCGCAAACCTCTCAGCAGCACAACAGACAGGAACAGACGGCAATATGGCAGCAGTGGGCAGCCATATTGCTGCGGCGCCCGGAGAGCAGTTGGGGTTTTGGTGCCTTGCTCAAGGGTCTCACCTCGGTCGTGGTATTGAGGGTGGAAGAGAGCGCTGGTTATTCACTCAGGTCCAACAATTCCTGCCGGACCTAAGACACTCTAACCTGCAATCTTCGACTCAGACTCTCTAACCATTAGGCCACAAATGCCCCCTTTGCTTCAGAAGACAACTCTCGTTGCTCAGCATTTTTCTCCAAGGAACAGGACATGCTGGCCGGCCAACGAATGGCCCAAGGCCCACCTGTACACCTTTCCTCTGGTTGCTCTGCTCCCTCAGGTCAGCAGATGGACTAGGGAGACCGGATGCTCAGTTCTACTTCTGGTTCCACTCTGGCAAAACCAGTCGTGGTTCCCTGACCGACTCGGTTATCCCTTCCTTCCTCTGAGAACAAGCAGGGAGCTAACTTACTTTGCCCGGTCCAGACCCTCAGGATTTATGTGGAACACTCTAGCCGGCTTTGGGGGCAGCTCCAAAGGGCTGCCAGTTACGAAGCAGAGATAATCCCACTGGATAGTGGATGCAATAGCTTATGCCTCTGTGGACTCTGAGTGCCACTAGGGGGATGGCCTCTTGGTATGTTGTAAAACAACAGAACAATCCATTGAACACTCAGTACTTCTATCCTTCACAGCTTCATTTTCATTTCTGCCAAAAATTAAATATGGCACTACACTGACTGAAGTCTCTCTGGGCTTGGTCCAGCAGAGTTTCTATTGGGGATATTTGCGAGGCAGCTCATTGTCATCAACCTTTGTTAGTTTTTTTTTTTATTAGTCTCTATGGCAGGGGTACTCAAGTTCAGAGGCCAAGCGGGCCGCATTTAAACTACATATGATGCGAAGGGCCACAAATTACAATTTGCATCATCAGACTTTATTTAAGACGATATTTGCAGATTTACTGATTTAGAAATAGTTTATTACTTATCTCAGTCTTGCTTGTCCTTGTCCTATTTAAAATAAGACTGAGTATGAATATATATATATATATATATATATAGGCCTATATAAAGTTTTTTTTTTTTTTTTTTTTTTTTTTAAAAAGAGTAAAAATCTGTAACAAAAAATTGGATTAAAAGTTGGTTTTGCTATATTGAACAGAGTATTGAACAAACTCAAAATGCTAAAACTAAAAACATTCTTGAGCAAACATAGTTCATGAAGTACTTAAAGTATTATTTTTCATATTTATATTAACTATATTGTATCAATATTTTATTTTAAAAATAGATATCACCATTCTCCCATGATTCTGAAAAAAAAACCTGACAACTAAACAAAATAACATGTAATTTACAAGAGTTTCTAGAAAAAAATTGCTGCTGTCTATTTTAGAATACAATATCCAACGAACTGATAAAAAAGTTAAACAAATGATTCCTAACTCATAACTTCATGACTTGCTCATAAAGATTTCATTCATTCCTCTCCATTGTCTCCACCTGCTTGCGTTACTTTGTAATTGATGCAATCTTTTTGTCACTTTCAAAAAGGTGATTTATTCTATTTTGATCGCTTCTGTAAACAGCAGTGTTTATATCCGAACTATAAACTTTTATTCCAGTACTTCTGTGATTATTTGAATGTTTGTAACACAGAAATAACGATACAAAAGACTTTGTAAATGTGTTTCATAAAGGTAAACTTCTCTCTCTGCAGCGGCAGCATGACCGCAGATTTGAACGTTACATTGTGATTTAAGGCTTTAATAGACATATGAATCCTGTCATTTATGAATAAGATTGCGTGGGTGATTGAATCTGTTCGCGATCTGGCTATTTATTTAAATATCCAACAGTATCCAACACATAAACATACGACGCGACAATATGGTTTAACTGTGTTCTTCAAGCCATCTCTGGTATTTTCATAATAAAGTATATTTATAATCCAATGATAATCGACATTGCCTTTACCGTATATAATATATTATCTGCCTTGTTCTGTGACGTTATTTCAAACACTCGACTGATGTTGTGGAATAAAATCATGTCCTCTTTTGTTGGACAACGCTTCTCTTTTAAGTTGTTTGGGGCGTGCAGCGCGAGGTTAGTTACAGCGCTTGCAGAGATCGAGCAGCTTTTACTACTGCGATTGTATAGGCTACATTTAATTTAAAAAAAAAATCAAACTGCCTAATATTTTGAGCGCAAACTGTAATAAAAATACATTAATCTTCAGCATGACGCGGGCCACAAAATTAACGCAGACGGGCCGGATGCGGCCCGCGGGCCTCCTGTTGAGTACCCCTGCTCTATGGTATATCCTTCCCCCAAGTGTCATAAACGCAACCTTAGAGACCGTTTTGATAGGGAACGCTCCAGTTACTAAAGTAACTAGGTTCCCTGAGATAAAGATAGTTATGATAGTCCCTGAGATAGTTATGTTTAAACTGAGCGATTCACTGTGCAATATGTAGTTTATTGACTACAGATTTCACTCAGCATAGTGCTATATTTAATTTTCAGCAGGAATGAAAATAAGGCTGTGAGGGACAGAAGTACTGTGTGTTGAGTGGATTTTATTGTTTAACAACATGCCAATTTTTCAGCAGGTGAAATGTCTTTAAAAAAAAAAAAAAAACAGTAGATAAAATTCATAAAACAGTTTTGAAAGTTGGTGAAAATCACGTGATCTAGGACCTTTTATATAGTGCATGCCATTGTAAAGACTATAGTAGGGCCGGAAGGATAGGTTCCCATGCACCCGCTTGGCAGTTTTTTGGAACCCTAATGGTGTCTAGTTAAGAATTTTTGATGTTGCCGAGGTCGACTAATGTCCCATGGGGTTCGTTTGGCAGCCATCTTGAAATGATGTCATCGCGAGTGGGGAAAAACACACATTTTGATAACTCCTGAACCATACAACATACAAACACAAATGAAACCCACTTTTTCATATAATTCTGACACCAGGAATCAAATGGAAAGGTCAATGACATGATACAACCAATCTTTATTGGTGAAAAACAGGCAAATTACAAATTTGTAACAAAACAATGTAACTTTTTTGCTATTTTGTTCCACAATAGTTTCCTGCATCAGACAAATGACAATGGATTTTCTCTTATGTCAATTGCAAGGTTGTTAAACGAATGTCAATCACTCCAAGTGACATAAATGGCAATCTGATAACACTAACTAATTGAAATTAAGCAAAAGTCATCAAAACACCGTTTCAGTATCCAGTCATCAGTCTCCACCTCTTCAAACGTGACCCCGCTGGTGGTTTGTTTTTTCAATATCTTTGCAATGAAAGTATAATCAAAACAAACAAGTATGTTAAAAATCTAAAATATAACCCAGAAGAAAATCTACACAAATCAAAGTAGAAATTGGCATGAACAGCAGCCCAATGCTGCTACATTCCTACATTCCTTGTTTGCCATCGTAGCTACTCATTGGTTACTTTTAACTGCTCCTTGCGCATTTCAGAGATCAATAGTCACCACTCAGCAAGATACAGCAAGAAGATTTTACATCTGATATGTATTATCTCCCTTTTTTACAACTGGCAATGTCACTACTATATATGGATAATATGGGTATATACAGTCAGGTCCATAAATATTGGGACATCGACACAATTCTAACATTTTTGGCTCTATACACCACCACTATGGATTTCAAATGAAACGAACAATATGTGCTTTAACTGCAGACTGTCAGGTTTAATTTGAGGGTATTTACATCCAAATCAGGTGAACGGTGTAGGAATTACAACAGTTTGCATATGTGCCTCCCACTTGTTAAGGGACCAAAAGTAATGGGACAGAATAATAATCATAAATCAAACTTTCACTTTTTAATACTTGGTTGCAAATCCTTTGCAGTCAATTACAGCCTGAAGTCTGGAACGCATAGACATCACCAGACGCTGGGTTTCATCCCTGGTGATGCTCTGCCAGGCCTCTACTGCAACCGTCTTCAGTTCCTGCTTGTTCTTGGGGCATTTTCCCTTCAGTTTTGTCTTCAGCAAGTGAAATGCATGCTCAATCGGATTCAGGTCAGGTGATTGACTTGGCCATTGCATAAACAGTCCACTTCTTTCCCTTCAAAAACTCTTTGGTTGCTTTTGCAGTATGCTTTGGGTCATTGTCCATCTGCACTGTGAAGCGCCGTCCAATGAGTTCTGAAGCATTTGGCTGAATATGAGCAGATAATATTGCCCGAAACACTTCAGAATTCATCCTGCTGCTTTTGTCAGTAGTCATCATCAATAAATACAAGAGAACCAGTTCCACTGGCAGCCATACATGCCCACGCTACCACCACCATGCTTCACTGATGAGGTGGTTTGCTTAGGATCATGAGCAGTCCCTTGCCTTCACAGTTCTGGAACAACATCCTATGGACAGATGAGACCAAGATCAACTTGTACCAGAGTGATGGGAAGAGAAGAGTATGGAGAAGGAAAGGAACTGCTCATGATCCTAAGCATACCACCTCATCAGTGAAGCATGGTGGTGGTAGCGTGGGCATGTATGGCTGCCAGTGGAACTGGTTATCTTGTATTTATTGATGATGTGACTACTGACAAAAGCAGCAGGATGAATTCTGAAGTGTTTCGGGCAATATTATCTGCTCATATTCAGCCAAATGCTTCAGAACTCATTGGACGGCGCTTCACAGTGCAGATGGACAATGACCCAAAGCATACTGCAAAAGCAACCAAAGAGTTTTTGAAGGGAAAGAAGTGGACTGTTATGCAATGGCCAAGTCAATCACCTGACCTGAATCCGATTGAGCATGCATTTCACTTGCTGAAGACAAAACTGAAGGGAAAATGCCCCAAGAACAAGCAGGAACTGAAGACGGTTGCAGTAGAGGCCTGGCAGAGCATCACCAGGGATGAAACCCAGCGTCTGGTGATGTCTATGCGTTCCAGACTTCAGGCTGTAATTGACTGCAAAGGATTTGCAACCAAGTATTAAAAAGTGAAAGTTTGATTTATGATTATTATTCTGTCCCATTACTTTTGGTCCCTTAACAAGTGGGAGGCACATATGCAAACTGTTGTAATTCCTACACCGTTCACCTGATTTGGATGTAAATACCCTCAAATTAAAGCTGACAGTCTGCAGTTAAAGCACATCTTGTTCGTTTCATTTGAAATCCATAGTGGTGGTGTATAGAGCCAAAAATGTTAGAATTGTGTCGATGTCCCAATATTTATGGACCTGACTGTAAGTGTAATATAGTCCCGTCAAATTAACTTACCTGCTAGATAGCTAGCTAACACTAGGTAATGTTAGCTAGCTAACATAGCTACTTAATAACAGTGGTGGAAGTATTATTCAAATCATCTACTCAAGTAATTTACTAATACCACACTGTAAAAGTAAAAGTATGGACTATCAACGAAATGTACTTAAACTATCAAAAGTAAAAGTACTCATTGTGCAGTAAAATGGTCCCTGTCAGTGTTTTACAATTATACAGTATATGATGTTTTTGGATAAATATTACTGCTGCATTAATGTGTTGCATTTTACTGCTGTAGATATTTAGGGTTGAGCTAATTTTAACTACTTTATATACTGTTGGGTAGTTTATTCTACAGAAATGCATCATATTCTATAAGATCATTTGTTTGTAGCGCCACTGTCCTGTGAGAACCACATATCTCTAAAATGTCAATTTTTCCTGAGCTCAGCAAAACAGACCCGTTTTGAGCTTTGTGACAATTCATTTTCAAGCTAATCCAATAAGGTTTTAAACAGTTTATTTAGCTTTAGAAGTAGGAGAATTTTCTCAACCCATATAGGAAAACTTCAGCCTTAAGTTTATCTGAAACTTTAATTCACCATATGTGGAGATACGTGGTTTTCACTGGATGTGTGGGATATGGAAAATTGTAATCCGAAAAATAGTACCTAAAGCTGTCAGATAACTTTAGTGGAGTAAAAAGTAACACTGTATTTGCCTCTGATATGTAGCGCAATAGAAGTATGAAGTTGAATAAAATGGAAATACTCAAGTACAAGTACCTTGAATTTGTACTTAAGTACAGTACTTGAGTATATGTACTTAGTTACATTTCACCACTGGTTAGTAAGTAGTCTACCAGAAATTACAGATCCATAAAACAAATTTCATGTTAATGAAATTAACTAATTTCATAATAATATTTATCTTTCCTCTGTAATGGTAGAATAAACAGTATAAAAACAACAAACCATGAAGAAAAGGGGAAAGAGGAAAGTGATCAGACAGACATGTCTGAACCCCCTCTCAAAAGCCCTACACCCACTTGTGTATTACACACCCCAAATGCATCCGATGACCAATTTACTATATTCAATTCTATAAAAGGTGCTTCAGAAGCACGATTGTCTCATTTAATTGATATCCGTGACAGAAGACTAGCTGAGCCAGTTGATTCGCCTTAATGTATGAAGGCTGTTTGTGATAGGCTGCCGGAAACATTAGATTGTGTCAGATTGGAGAACACTGGGTCATCAAGCTCATGGCTGAAGCTCTTGGAAAAATAGTCTGCTTCACAAAGGCAAGGATGAAGATCCATTACATAAATTACATAAAAATTACAAATGCATACAACAAAATTTCAAAACTTAACATTTAAATGAAAAACAAAAATAAAGTTTAAAAACAATTCAAAATATTAAAGAACAAAAGGTATAGGAGTATAATAATGATTCTAACATAACACTAAGCCAAACACCAAAAAAAACAACTACATGTGTATGTACAACCACACATACGTGTATGTGTGTGTGTGTGTGTATGTATATATATATATATATATATATATATATATATATATATATATATATACACACATACATGCATATATACACATACATGCATATATACACATACATGCATATATACATATATACACATACATACATATATACACATACATACATACATACATGTGCTGTCAATCGATTAAAAAATTGAATTGCATTAATCACAGCCATGGACTGTGATTAATCATGATTAATTGCAAATTTAAAATACTAGGATTTACCTGTCAATGTGTTGAAATGAAGAAATGCATGACAAACTAGTGTAAGGAAACATAACCTTTCACACTTCCGCCAGGTATGAGACATAATCCTTATTATTCTTTTATCATTATTCAGCCATTATCAGCCTTTATACCGGCAATAAAACTTTTATCAAGCCACATCGCTTCAATCCCAGTATACATTTACCCAACTATTATCAAAAGTATTTCTAAATAAGTACAACAAAACATTTTCTTGCGACCTTACGTGAAGTATTATGACAAAATGCATTATGAAGAAGAATTGGACCTGTTCTGCAGGTGCATTAGAGCTAATATTAGCATCATGCTTCATAAGACAATTTATAAGATTAATAGTACACTTTTACTCAGAACTCACTTCAAACCACCATCGAGTGTTTGTAATAATTTCCTTTTGCGATCACATGTGGAATTTGATCGTTTACTGTTGTTAAAATGTGCTATTTATAGCCTTTTATATCGCTGCAAAAATTTGCATTTCAGATGTACACATTTATCTCAAGAAAATCACATACAAACCATATCCTATCGTAATCGTGTGTTTATTATCTTATATCTATAGTGGCTGTTGTCATGTTTATTTCTGCTGTGTAAAAGCCTTAACATGTATGCTCTGGCTGAAACTCCCCTGCATAAGGGCATTCTATCACAAAACATGTTTTACAAATGTTAAATCAAAATATTGTTTTCTGTGAAGGAGTGAACAGGATAACATCATTTTGTAGCAAAAACTCTAGTCTACCACATCCAGTTCTCAAAAGTATTTTGAACAAATGTTCTGAATGTGTTTTATGGCCTTATTTCAGTGACTTAAAAAAAATAGTTTTTCACTAACCACGCATAAACATTGTTTTCTCACTATGAATCATTAGTTAATTCATCCTAATACAAAATACCTATGATGCATACAAAAAGTATTCTCGTCGCATCATAAAATTCAGATTGAACCACTGATGGCAGATGGACTATGTTGGATGATGCTTTTTATACTTTTCTGTGCCTTGACAGTGATAATTATTTGGCAGTCAATGGGACAGTTACAAGCCTCGTGTTTTTCATCTAAAATATCTTAATTTGTGTTCCGAAGACGAACGAAGCTTTAACGGGTTTGGATCGACATGGGGGTAAGTGATTAATGACAAAATGTTCATTTTGGGATGGAGTAACCCTTTAATAAATGCTTTATTAGCACATATTCCTGCTGTAATTCATGATTAAGTCAGGTAGTTATAAAACGTTTAGTAGTTGCCTGCCAGCTATTTTTGTGAGCTCATCTAAAGTGAGGACTATTCATACCTTGTAAAGCATTTTACAAAGGAGATTTAAAGGCTCATTTATCTTCCAAACAGAAAAGTTGGTAACACTTTATTTTAGGGTCTCTTAACTAGTTGCTTATTAGCAAGCATACTACTAGAATATTAGCCATTTATTAGTAGTAATTAAGCACATATTAATGCCTTAGTCTACATGACCTTATTCTACATCCCTAATCCTACCCAATACCTAAACTTAACAACTACCTTACTAACTATTAATAAGCAGCAAATTAGGAATTTATTGAGGGAAAAGTCGTAGTTAATAGTGAATAAGTGTTCCCTATTCTAAAGTGTTACCGAAAAGTTAAACAAACACAACACAGAGGGATACAGAACTCAGAAATATTTATTTCAAGACGCAAAAAAATTAAACTGTACACTTGATGATAAATGAAAAATAAACCTGAAATAAAAAAAATAAATCAAGTGTACAGTTGTACAGTTTCATTTTGTTGCGTCTTGAAATAAATATTTCTGAGTTCTGTATCCCTCTGTGTTGTTTGTTTATTTTTTCTGTTACGAAGATAACTGAGCCTTTAAATCTCCTTTGTAATAGATATAGTTATAAATCAAGAACAAGGCATTTATAGCTGTATTTATAAACTGCTTACTAATGACTATTAATGTTGGGACAATGCTTTATAAAGGATGAACTGACTATTTACTAATGCTTACCTAATGATTCATAGCGTGCAGTTATTATAAAGTGTTACTGACTTTAGACATTATTGGTTTTTTAAGATACAGAAAAAAAACATGAATGTCAGGGCATGTCAAAACTTCCCCAGGGCCCCAAAACACCCTCAGACCCCAGAGGGTTAAGTAGCTATGTTAGCTAGCTAACATTACCTAGTGTTAGCTTGCTATCTAGCAGGTAAATTAATTGTACGGTACAATATAACACCATATTATCAATGTACAGTAGTGACATTTCCAGTTGTAAAAAAGGGAGATAATACATATCAGATGTAAAATCTTCTTGCTGTGTCTTGCTGAGTGGTGACGATTGATCTCTGAAATGTGTAAGTAGCAGTTAAAAGTAACCAATGAATAGCTACGAGGGCAAACGAGGAGTTAGAATGTAGCTGCATTGGGCTGCTGTTCATGCCAATTTCTACTTTGATTTATGTAGATTTTTTTCTGGGGTATATTTTAGATTTTTAACATTGGTTTGTTTTGATTTATACTTTCATTGCAAAGATATTGAAAAAACAAACCACCAGTGGGGTCACGTTTGAAGAGGTGGAGACTGATGACTGGAGACTGAAACGGAATTTTGATGACTTTTGCTTAATTTAAAAAGCTAGTATTATCAGATTGCCATTTATGTCACTTGGAGTGATTGACATCCGTATAACAACCTTGCAATTGACGAGATAATCTAGTGTCATTTGTCTGATGCAGGAAACTATTGCGGAACAAAATAGCAAAAGTTACACTGTTTTGAGCCGAAAAATGTGTAATTTGCCTGTTTTTCACCAATAAAGAGTGGTTGTATCATGTCATTGACCTTTTGATTCCTGGTGTCAGAATTATATGAAAAAGTGGGTTCATTTGTGTATGTTGTATGGTCCTGGGGCCTGATTTATCAACAGTGCATAGAAAAGGTTCTATATTTTGTCCTACGAATGAAATTTAGAATGTGCCTAAGTACAAGAAAATCTGTATTTATCAAACGTGCGCACACAGTTCTTACGCACATAATTAAGCAATTATTGTTGATAAATCCCACATGTGCGTAAGTACCATGCTCGTTCACATTCACGGTCATTTGCATTCGGAAACGCCTCCAATTAAACCATATATGGTGACAACACTTCCCTTTAAAAATCACGTGATTGAAACCCTAACCCCTACTTAGAAGCCACTGTGCTCTCACCAAGCAGATCAGCACGATCTTTGAAAACGTTTGAAACGAAAACATTGTTTGCCAATTCTTCCAATAACGCAAGATAAGCCATTGCAAAACAAACATTTGAGACAAACATTTGTCACAGCTGTCTTATATAGGGTTTGACACCAATTACGCAACACAACTAGAAAAATTATAAATTGAGTTTTTTATAATTAAAGGAAACACGGGACATATGTGGATTGCTTAATGCATACTGTGACACTCTTAAATGCTTTTTATGTGCAGTGTCGCTATTCTACCACTAGATTCTCTGCGCAAGCATGCTCATAGGTGTGCTTATATTTACACAAATTTCTACATATAAGTACAAGTTGGTAGATCCCACACTTTGCGTGAAACTGTTCTTACGCCCTCATTACGCGCACTTCTGTGCGTACGCACTGTTGATAAATGAGGGCCCTGGAGTTACCAAAATGTGTTTTTCGCCACTCGCGATGACATAATTTCAAGATGGCCACCAAACGAACCCCATGGGACATTAGTTGACCTCGGCAACATCAAAAATTCTTAACTAAACACCATTAGGGTTACAAAAACCATGTTACAAAAAACTGCCAAGCGGGTGCATGGAAACCTATTCTTCCTGCCCTAGTGGCAAGTCTATCCCCCAAAGCCTCATTTTCATCACTTGTTCAATTCAATGTGGTGTCTAAACTGACTAGGAAAGGTCTAACAGTTTTGTGTAAATGAGCTCAGTCAGTCATGCTGTAAAGTAGGGCTTCAACAAACGATTATTTTGATAATTGATTAATCTATCAATTATTAGAAATATTAATAGATTAATTGTTGATTTCACTTATTAATCAGTAGGCTTTGATTATTAAGCTTTTGCAATTTGTTAAAAATATTGAGTTACAAATTCAATACATTTTCATATAAACTGTTATAGCTCCACATTAGTCAAACCACATTATTGTAGGACCTTACATTAGGTCATAAGAGATCAAATGACTATTCAACGACAAAAATAAAAAATTTAAATGTTGTTGATTAAAGTTGACTAATTGTTTCAGCCCTGCTGTAAAGGGACCATACTTTGCTTGCTTTTTGTATGTAATCCATTCACAATTTGAAGAAAAGTTTTGTTTGTCATAACCAATGCCCACGTATACTGCTTAGTTTGAGGAGTGACACACTGACTGGTGAATTTTTAATATTATCTGCGTGAATGAAAATGAGAAATGTAGATATTCAAACAAATGTTCAAGACGCTGTATATAAATGACAATTATTATTTTTGGGTGAATCCATTTATGCCTAAAGTAAGCAGAGACTATTAGTGCTCAAGTACACCATGTTTCCCAAAGGCATCGTAAATATTTAATTTTATAATATTTGTATTTTATTCTGTCACTGATAGATGGCTAACATTTCTGAATGTTTTCCCAATGTACTAAATTGCAGTTTCTCAAACTACTTCCAATAATCATGTTGTCTTGCCTATTGCAGGACTTGCTGTGCTGAAGCACGTTTTAACACCAAGAATGAAAGCATCACACGTTGCCATTGAGACTATGAAGGAACACCTGGATGCTGTCTATGACATAACCGTTGCATATGAGGGAACACTCACAGCAGCCGGCCAGAGACATCCAGCTCCTACAATGCCAGGTATGTTGTTATTATCATACATTCAGTTTGCAAACAGCATGTTTACTTTCAGCATGTTTACTTTCATCAACTGAAACTACCACAGGAAAGAAGGCGGACACAGTTAAATCATTGATTGAGGGCTGGAAAAAAAAAAATAGATATGTGAATTTCCTGTTACTTCCTGTAAACAGTGAGTGTTACAATGTGTTATTTTCCATTGGTTCCCAAAAACACTAAAGCAATAAGAGGTTTCATACAGAAAACATCCTGTTTTTCACAGGAATAAACAGTCGCAAGATTTGGGTTGCTGTTAGGATATTGTCACGTCCTTCTTTATAAAAAAAACAACAAAAAAAACTAGTAAGCAACAGGCTGGCACAATATCAAAGTTTCAGTCATGCGTCACCATTTCTGGGTCCAAGCTACTTAACCCTCTGGGGTCTGAGGTTGTTTTGGGGCCCTGGGGAAGTTTTGACATGCCCTGACATTCATGTTTTTTTTCTGTATCTTAAAAAACCAATAATGTCTAAAGTCAGTAACACTTTATAATAACTGCACGCTATGAATCATTAGGTAAGCATTAGTAAATAGTCAGTTCATCCTTTATAAAGCATTGTCCCAACATTAATAGTCATTAGTAAGCAGTTTATAAATACAGCTATAAATGCCTTGTTCTTGATTTATAACTATCTATTACAAAGGAGATTTAAAGGCTCAGTTATCTTCGTAACAGAAAAAATAAACAAACAACACAGAGGGATACAGAACTCAGAAATATTTATTTCAAGACGCAACAAAATGAAACTGTACAACTGTACACTTGATTTATTTTTTTATTTCAGGTTTATTTTTCATTTATCATCAAGTGTACGGTTTAATTTTTTTGCGTCTTGAAATAAATATTTCTGAGTTCTGTATCCCTCTGTGTTGTGTTTGTTTAACTTTTCGGTAACACTTTAGAATAGGGAACACTTATTCACTATTAACTACGACTTTTCCCTCAATAAATTCCTAATTTGCTGCTTATTAATAGTTAGTAAGGTAGTTGTTAAGTTTAGGTATTGGGTAGGATTAGGGATGTAGAATAAGGTCATGTAGACTAAGGCATTAATATGTGCTTAATTACTACTAATAAATGGCTAATATTCTAGTAGTATGCTTGCTAATAAGCAACTAGTGCTCTGTCAGATCCCACAAGCAAACAACAAACAGAGCTTATACAGTACACTCAATGGTGTGCTGTAATACTACTTAAAAATCATGATCCTGACCTTTATCTCCATACTGAAATCTGAGTTGGCCAGAGAGAGATTCATCTTTTATGAATCATTAAAATATTGGTGTCTGTGACACAGTGAGCTTGGAGACTGTAGTGTTCACCTAACATTTTTAAAGCTTAGCTTAAAGGGGTCATATGATGCGATTTCAAGTTTTCCTTTCTCTTTGTAGTGTTACAAGCTGATTTTTGCATAGATAAGATCCCTGAAGTTGCAAAGACTAAAGTCTCAAAACCAAAGAGATATTCTTTATAAAAGTTAAGACTCTGCCACGCCCCCCCTAAAACAGCTCATTCAAACACGCCCCCACATGTCTACGTCATGGTGTGGAAATATTTGCGTAATGCCACCCAAATGTTCACGCAAAGAAAGAAGGCATGGTTTCAGTAACCGCAGTAGTGTTGATGAAGCCATGTCAGGGAGACCTGTGTGTTTCTAGGCGAAAGCAAAAGCACTTTATTTGGCCTTCCGAAAGTAGATGCATTTAGGAATCATTAAGATTACTTACAACAGAACAGCACAACCCAGATGTTATCACAACGCATTTTATGGACGACCGTTTCATGAACCTAGGAGAGGAGTTAATTCTGACTTTGCTATGACAATCTGGCGCTTCTGAATCAGCGACTGTTATTAGGTTAAGTATTTGCTATTCTATGGAGTTTTGCGTGTTGTGTGTGTGTGTGTGCGAGAGAGACAGGGTCATATCACAGCACGTCAGCTTAATCGCGGCTTGTGTGCAAACACATAGGAGCTTCATCACTGTGTCTGTCACGTGACTCTGTTCCTCTTTCTGGCTTGAACTGATGGTAAAACTAAGGTCATTATTAACTGTCTTTACACTCATTTTGAAAGCTGAAGCTCACGATTATGGAAAGGGGCGTTACATTTCCAACGAGTGCTTGCGGTGTTCGGCCAATCACAATGCACTGGGTCAGTTGGCCAATCAGAGTAGACTGCGCTTGTCGGAAGGAGGGACTTTGTAGAAAACGAAGCATTTGAGAGAGGCGGGGCATAGAGGACCTACAATAATGTACAATATTTGAATATCTACGGATCTGTGTATTAAATGCAGCTCCATTTGAAAACAGGTGATGGAGATTAACCGCTAATCAAGGAACCGGCTTTACTGACGCGATGCGCATGCATATCGCATGAGATATATCGCCCAGCCCTAATGGATGGTGATCATAAATTGCTCTTGAAACCTAGTAGAGACTTGAACCCAGAAAGAGTATTCATTATGTCATTACTTTGCAAGCGGATATTACGGTAGTAAAAACTAGGGCTGGGACGATAAATCGTTGCAGAATTGATTCCTGGATCGATTCTGAGATTTTCCGAATGCATCGCAGTTCCTCTGGAATCAATTCTGAGCTTAGTTTTGAACAGCAGATGGCGCTGCATGCTTTAGAACAGTGGTTCTCAACGTGTGGTACGTGAGCCTCCTCTAATGGTAGCAGAGGAATCTCTGAATTAAATATAAATTAGGCCGCGTGTCCACCAAAGCGTTTTTTTTTTTTTTTTTTTTTTTTTTTGAGGCTAGCGATTTTTTTTATTTATTTTTTTATTGTTTTAAATGGGAGCATCTTTTTCATGCTAGGCACTGGGGTGTTTTTTTTCTCAGTGCCGAGAGTTGAAGAATGTTCAACTTTGGGTAAAACTTAGCATTCATCACTATCACTTTTTAGTCAGCTAACCAATCACAGTGGAGGAGGGGCGGGACTAATACCGTCACACCCTGCTTGTACTACGACTGAACAACAGTGGAGTAGTTAATATTACTTGTCTCTAGGGTTGGGTACCGAACTCGGTACTTTTAAGGGTACATACCGATTTGCGTCGGTACTACCGAGTATCGATTCACATTAAATCATTCGGTACCCAATTTCGGTACCTGAGAACGCATTTGGGCGCATACGAGAGAGAGAGAGAGAGAGACAGAAACAGAGAGAGAGACCCTGTGACATGATGTCACCCCTGCAACTCTTTAAAACACAACACACAGGGCAAACCCAAATGTTCTGAAGTGTTCTTGCATTTCTAGGGTCATATGGTTTCCGCGAAAACGCGGACAGGATGCGGAGTCCATTCATAAAAACAGAATTTACTCTAAAGCGCGGAATGCCACGGAATTCGTCAATTTTTGGATGAATAAAAGAAGGTCTGTCACTTAATTCGAATCGCGATATGAACTAGTTTATGCTGAATATTAAAACGCAAAAAGACGGTTTAAATATGAATCCTACATGTTCCATTAGCCTCAGTATGTATGAATGGCGGAGACGCGGTTTTGTTAACTACACAAATACTGAAGCACACGTGAACTCGCGGTGATTTTCGACCTCTGCATCTCACTACATAACGACACATGGGCAGCGCTAGGGAGGGGCTAGCAGGTGTTCCAGCACCCCCAAGAAAAACCATAGCACCCCCATAAAAAATGAAATAAAATAAAAACATTTGACTCATTACACATGCATAAATACTGCAATGCAATACAACGTGATTTGCAGTCGCACATAATGTCGGCATTTTATTTTAAAAATGGATCGGTTCCTTGTGTCAAGTAGGCCTGCCCCCGACTAAAGATTTTTCTAGTCAACTAGTCGCACGTTTATATTAAATTGATTAGTATAATAACCTACCCATCTCCACAGTGGACGTGCCTTTAATAGAGAAATGCACCTATACGGACTACATAATCAGAGAAGATTTTTTTTTAATTGGTTTTCAAGCTTTCTGCAGATTTATTTCTTATGTCTGTGAGCTGGTTCATTGTTGTGACGCGCTCCATTCACGGAGACTGCATGAGACGACAGAAAGCACATCCAAAAATGACGGGAGTATTTTAAGCTCTTTCCGCAGGAAAAAATAAATAAAAAAATGATTGCGTGCGCACCCCCATGTCATACAGTAGGCTAAGCACGATAATACTCCCACATTCCTCATAAACATTTGAAATGCGCCTATATAGCGATTTTATTATTCATATAAATAATAATAATAATAACAACCTGATTTGGTCATATTTACTATTAATTGCCCAGCTCCCCCTGTCATTGATCTAGCACCCCCCTCAGCACCTGCGTTCAAAATTCTCTGGCGCCACCCCTGTGACGACATGAACACTTACATGAGAATTATACCATTTCATTTGAGAAAACTAGTATCATATCATACTGTATACACACAGACCTGCAACCTGTCAAAATAAAAGTGTGGTTTAACATGTAAGAGAAATATATTACTCTTGTATTACTTTTGTACAGTATAATGTACGTGTTTATATATTCCATTTAGTCAAATTTAAATAAAACAATTAAATGATACAAATAATTATTACAACTACATTAACCACTTAAGTGTAGAAAAAATACAATTATTATTAAAACTTTTTTAAAGGAATATTCACACATTTATTCTACCATTGATTAATTTTAACCAAGGTTATTTTCGTAAATGAAAACTAAGACTAAAACGATTGATGAATAAACAATTTCGTAAACTGAAATAAAATAAAAATGACAAAATATTTGATAACCTAAACGAAACGAAACTAACAACAGTTATTGAAAAACTAACTGAAATAAAATAATAATTAACAAAAATAAATCGTTTTCGTAATTAAGTTCTCACCCCTTGGCAGAAAAATATATGAGCTGTGTGACAGTTTAGGGAAACACCTGTAAATGGCGCATCAAGCGCATGGGGTTATCTGACAGAGAGACGCAAAGCAGTTTAAAGCAGAGTCCTGCACAGGTCCTGTTTGGTAAACGTGCACCAGCAGTACTTAACAGAACACCCGACCCGTTATCCGACAGCAGCACTAATTTATTTCTGTACCAGACCAGAACCGTTTGACATAAAGACCGCGAGTCGCGAGCCGAACCGCACCCGCATTAATCTACAACATCAAGTAGGCAAAATTATTTATTTTCTCGTGTAACACAAGCATTCAAACCAACATTAGGCATTCTAAGTTGGTGCTTTGAAGAAAAACAGACATGCAGCGCAACGTGATAATTAACAGAAAAAAAGATGAGAACGCATCTTTCTGTAAACAATACAACACTTCTATAGCATCTTGTGATCACTCTGCCAGGCTTTTGAACAAACATGCATAGGCTATATCACATCATGCACACGCTAATAATTCTTCATAAATAAAGAAAATAACACATTCAAATATGAGCCTTTATTGTTAAATACGATTGCCGTTATTATTGAATTTCATTAGACCCAGTTATGTATTTTTACGCGACGGAAAAGTGAGCAAGACACGACAGTTACAATATCATAAATATGGTAAAATAAGAAAAAAGACATCTAATATAACCAAATTAGGCTACATTTATTTTCATAAATATTTCAACACACCATTAGATATGACATTAAGTGCAACTTAGATTTATTTACTAAAAAGGCCTGACTCCTTCCTTTTCGTGTATATTTGTATACTTTTACCATCTAATCAATCTTAGCATGCATTAATTTTGTGTAGCTAAATGTTTGCCTTACTAATTATGCCTTTCTTTGGCCTTTGCTCTGGAAGTGATCTGTTGATTCTGCTAAACTTTAATTAAAACTTAAACTAAAGCTGAAACTAAACTATATAAAAACTAAATAAAAATGTGTTCACAAAATAAAAACTAAACTAAAACTAACAAAAATATGAATGAAACTAATAAAAACTAAACTGAATTTTATAGCAAATTTGAAAACGATATTAAAATGAAATTTAAAAATTCAAAACTATAATAACCTTGATTTTAACAGTAAACCTCTGTTTGTTTGCCAAAAAAATAAAAGGGTTTCATTTTCATTTGATTAAAAATAAATAAAAATTTCATGCCTTCATTTGCTTATTAGAAAAAAATAAAACACAAATTTCTGGAAGAAAAAAAAGAAAAAAAATTGTAGGGCCCTATTGTTCAATATGTTATAATTGAGAGTTTTGGACTTATTTTTTCACTGAAATAAATGTTTTTGTTATTACACAGAGTAAAGTACCGAAAAAAGGTACCGTTGGGTACTGGTACCGAATTTCAGGTACCGATACCGGTACTGGTACCAGTTCAAATGTGAACGGTACCCAACCCTACTTGTCTCCGAGTATTTATGTCTTTACCAGATGGAATTGCCGGAGTACAATAATATTGTCATGAAAAATAATGCTTGGAGAAACATTTCATTCGCGATGCGTCTGCCATATTACTTCAGCGGATATTCCATATCATAGCAACCACAGCGTCTCAAAATACAAAAAAAACAAAAATGCGCTGCCCTCTCAAGCGCTCACAGCTGGGCGTTTTCAGCTGGCTTTGGTGGTCACGTGGCCTGATTGTTGTTACTTGCAGCTACACATACAGCCTGTTGTTTTTTTTTTTTTGTTTTTTTTGTTTTTTTTATAAAGTTAAATAAAAACTGCAAGTTACTCTACTTAAATGTTAAATACGATACATTTTCATTTAATCTTTAAGTACAGTTTTTTTAACATTTAAGTACAGTACAGTTTTTATTTCACTTTTAGGTACACTATATTTTAATTTAATAAAGTTTTTTTATTTACCTGGAAGTAAGCACAGTGCAGTGTTAATGTTCAAACTGTGTATTTACAATGTTTTAAGAGGCTGACAATAATAAACATTCTTATTAGGAATAAAACTGACCCCGGTTTTTTTTTTTTTTTTTTTTTTTTTTTTTTTTTAACTGTACATAGTGCTACTGCATTTTAATGTTGGTCATAATGGTGGTACTTGGAAAGCCAAATATTTTCTGAGGTGGTACTTGGTGTAAAAAGTTTGAGAACCACTGCTTGAGAAACAGCTGAACTCTGCTTGTTTCCAAATCCTTACACATACTTGAACCTAAAATAATCATTCATAAAATTCGAAAAGGTTGAAGCGAATTACAAGGGTGTTCACAGTGGGCTGTGTTTACATTAATCTCGTGTCATAAAAGCATTCTGAGCTGAGGTGAAATTACAGACTCAGTTGAACACACAAGCGCCCTTCAGCGCTCTTCTTCATGAGCATTTGAGTGTGCGGATAAAAACTAGATTAGAGCGCCATCTGCTGTCAAAATATAAGATCAGAATCGATACCAGAGGAATCGCGATGCATTCGGAAAATTTCAGAATCGATTCTGCAACGATTTATCATCCCAGCCCTAGTAAAAACGTATAATGTTCAATCCTTTAAAAAAAAGGAGTATTATATGGAATCAATTTAATGCCACATATATATGCAAAAGAATAAAGTTTTGCAAACGAAAATGAAGTGAGAAAAAATAAATGTGCTTTTTGCAAACAAAAATAAAGAATTGCAAAATATAAATGAAGCAATGATTTTGCAATACATATTTTCCATGGCCTACTCTACTCATTTATTTGCAACGCTGCTTTTATTTTGCGTTTCAGTCAAGTTTGAGCTTGCAATACCGTTTTCCCCTTTGCACTTCACGTTTATGCATGTCTCACTTTGTGGCACTGTTTTGACATGGGGGTGGAGTCAAGGGACGGGGGCGTGTACAACAGGCCTGGGCATGCCTCCCTGGAAGTGACTTCATAGGCCCAAGATGCAGATCACAACTGATCCAGGCACCTTCATTGAGCAGAGGCATGCGGGTGGATTGTTTCCTTTTATTCACTAGCTTTAAAACATGCATGTTTTCATTTTATTAACTTTATTAACAAAATGTATGTGTATTAGCAGCGTTTGCTCAAGTTAAAGAAGTTGTTAATATGAACATCTGCTGTTTATTTCTCTCAATGTGCACACTTTTATAGCATTAAAATGTGTATTGTTTCATTTGGTTAACTAAATGTGTATTAACAGTGCTTGTTTAAAATCTCTTAACCTGTGGGAGGACGCCAGCGCACAGCGTTCTTTGTTTACATTAGTTCAGAGTTACTGCTAGTTTTAATGTAAAAGAAAGCAATTAACTTATACATCATTAAAAAGGTCTAAGACTCAAGCTTCATATCGATCTCGACTTCGTTTTTCATTTACATAACTCCTGGCATAAATTAAGAAATGACTGTCACTGGAAGATAAAAAAAAATGAAGCTTGAGTCTTTTTGGTTTAAATTTCTCGTGGCCACAAGATATTAATGGGTAAACAAACCCGCGTGACCATAGCAACCTGGGATTATCAGAGATGTATTTATTAATATTTTATTTTGAATTAAGAAACTATAAATAAAAAATAAATATTACTTTATTAAATTATTATATTAACACCACCACGGGGTAATTTTACCCATGGCGGTTTTTCAATTAGGCTACATAATATATTTTCAATAAAAAATATCCAAGTTTTACAGTCATTGACTTTTACTAAAATTGTGTTATTTACAATCCCCTGTTGTTAAAAAAATTGTTTAGATAAAACCAGAATAAAAATGGGTCATTTATACCTATAAGCGCCATCGGGACAAATTTATGCAATTCCTTTATTGTTGCGCTGTCACTGTACGTGTTACGCACGTTCAAATTAAGATGTTTTAGATGTTTATTCCTCTACTCATAAATGTTCAAACTTTGGATTAATTAAAGTTTTGTTTTGCAATTTTTTATCTTACTGCTACTGTTGCTTATTTATTCTTGAAAAAAAATCTGAATTATGATGTAATGAATAAAACAATTTTTATGATTACCCCAAGTTTATTGGTGTTGTTCTCTTATTCAAATTATAAATTATATAACTAAACAAATTAATAATTAACTAGGTGAAACTGCACTTGAATTTGTCATTGTATCATACATCCTTTGCAGTGTGGTGAATTATTATTACTTATAATAGTCTATTCAGGGTATTTTAGTCATTTAAATAACATGGGTTATCTTAAAACATTTTATTAGCTATAATATTACACCACCCAAATATGTATTTATTTCCTTGTAATTCTCGTTGTCATTGCAGGCTGGTTTATGTTCATCATTAAGAAAAGTGATTAGTGTAACCTGCTTAAAAATAGCTGTGAATTTAAAACAACAGGACAAAAACATAGCTGATGACTAAAAGTAATCATTTTATGACTCTAGACATTGTGAAGACAGTGGCATAATACAGTGACATAATACGTTTTTAGCCATATGAAAACAGTAGTCACGGCATGGGTAAATTTTACCCGCTGGCATTTTTATGTATACAGCGACCTCTGGTGGTTGAAGTGTTAATCATAGGCTACCGGACTGTATTGCACGCAATGTAGACAGCATTCGAATTAAGTTTATTATGAATAAATGTTACATAAAGTACATATAATAAAATAGGCCGACAAGAAAACATTTTTATCCATCCCACAAGTCTTGTAAGTCCATGTATTTTATTATTATTATTGGTCATATTTTTATATTCGTTATGTATTTTTGATTTGATTTATTTTCCCTTTATTTCGATCTCTTAACGTTCAGGGCTGTAAAATAATAATAATAATAATTAGGGCTGTGCGATATGACGATATATATCGGATGGACGAAATAAAAGTCTATCGTTTCATATTTTGCTCTATCGTTTATTTCGTGGTGTCGCAAAATACATTGTTTACGGTAATACTTTTTCATCATTTGGATGACTGCGATCTTTACACGCCACCACAGGGCGTGAAGGGGAGACAGAAGCAGGTGGCTCCGAGTAGGAGCACGATCAGCCAGGACAAAACGAGGAGCTCGTTCCTAAACGAGGGACTACATCTGTAGCATGGACACGTGTTTTTAAGCACAGCCGTTTTAAAACAAGCGATTTTTAAGCCGTTGAAACACAAACAACAGAGCTATATGCGTGCGCCGTTTCTGTGTGAGAGGAGCGCGCATTTTTTTGCCGCTTTATTGGCTTTGAACGATTACATAAACACACTTATGCGTAACAATCCCCGTCTTTGCAAGTATCCTCATAAACACAGTGATTTAGGTCTTAAGAGAGAAAACAGCTGAAAACAACGCACATGTAACAGTATATTGGATCCGGACTTCAGTCTTAAAGGGGAAGCGGTCCAATATTCGTCCTGTCTGCCATTAATCAAACAACAGTGAGAGAAAATCTCTCACTGCTCTTGACTATACCACTTTTGTAACTTTAATATATTTATATATATCCTATAGAATCTATACACAATACACATGTTAATTATATCTATCTAATTAACACAGTGAAGACTAATTAATTTACACAATGTATGTAGCATTTTTTATTTATGTAGGTTTTTGTCCTATTGCTTGCAATTAGTTTCTTATCCTTATTTCATCACTGACTGTTTATCTTCAGTGAGCTTGAATTTTTTTTGTTTTTGTCTCTTTTTAGGCTTGTATTCAATTCAATTTAATTTCACTTTATTGTTGGGATTTCTTCCAAATATTGTTTCGCATCCAATAGCATTTACTGTCTAACATTAATTCACATCAATACACATTACACAATACAATACACACACACACACACAAAAAGGCATGTTCGTACACATCAAACATAATTTTTGTTTTATATTGTATTTTTTTACATTGTATTATATTTCTATTAGTTTGATATTGACATTGGTGACAAGGATTATGAAAATTCTATGGTATCAAAGATTTAATATCATAAAAAAAAATTAAAGAAAAAAAATAACTATACCGTGATGTATATCGTTATCGTGATATAGAATTAGTCATATCGTGATATAAGATTTTGGTCATATCGCCCACCCCTAATAATAATAATAATAGCCTAATATACACGCATATTACATAAAAAGACACGATCAACAGACTGTGGGATGGATAAATATATCAGAATCAGAATGAGCTTTATTGGCCAGGTATGTTTACACATACGAGGAATTTGTTATAGTGACAGATGCTCCACAGTGCAGCAGAATGACAGCAACAGGACAGGACACAGATAATAAAGAATAATATACAAATAGGCAATGTACAAAATATCAAAAACAATATATAATATAGAAAATTGTGTTTACAGGTCTGATTTGTGCAAATTTGAAATTAAAAATAAGTATGTGTGATGAATAAATAATGTATAATAGTGTTGTGTGTTCCACGTTTAATGTCAAGTGTTCATGAGAGGGATTGCCTGAGGGAAGAAACTGTTCCTGTGCCTGGCCGTTCTGGTGCGCAATGCTCTGTAGCGTCGACCAGATGGCAGCAGTTCAAAGAGGGAGTGTGCTGGATGTGAGGGGTCCAGAGTGATTTTGCCAGCCCTTTTGCTCACTCTGGATAAGTACAGTTCTTGAAGAGTGGGGAGGGTTGTACCAATGATTCGCTCAGCAGTCCGGACTACCCTCCGTAGTCTTCTGAGGTCAGATTTGGTAGCTGAGCTGAACCAGACAGTTATTGACGTGCAGAGGACGGATTCAATGATGGCAGAGTAGAACTGTATCAGCAGCTCCTGTGGCAGGTTGAACTTCCTCAGCTGGCGAAGGAAGTACAACCTCTGCTGGGCCTTTTTCACAATCGACTCAATGTGATTGTCCCACTTCAGGTCCTGAGAAATTGTGGTGCCCAGGAATCTGAATGACTCCACTGCAGTCACAGTGCTGTTCATGATGGTGAGTGGGGGGAGAGCAGGGGGGGGAAGTGAATTTGATCAATCTCTGATAATCCCAGGTTGCTATGGTCACGCGGGTTTGTATATGCATTAGTAAACTCATGGCCACGAGAAATTGATGTTGTTCCCTCAATAGGATCTCGACATACAGTATTATCACGTTCCCACGACTTAATATCTCGTGGCCACGACAAAACTAAACCAAATTATTTTATTTTTTTTGTGCATCTTCCAGTGACAGTCATTTCTTAATTTATGCCAGGAGTTATGTAAATGAAAAGTCGAGATCGATATGAAGATTGAGTCTTAGACCTTTTTAATGATGTATAAGTTAATTGCTTTTTTTACATTACAACTAGCAGTAACTCTGAACTAATGTAAACAAAGAACGTTGTGCGCTGGCATCCTCCCACAGGTTAAGAGCTTTTAAACAAGCACTGTTAATACACATTTAGTTAACCAAATGAAACAATACACATTTTAATGCTATAAAAGTGTGCACATTGAGAGAAATAAACAGATGTTCATATTAACAACTTCTTTAACTTGAGCAAACGCTGCTAATACACATATACATTTTGTTAATAAAGTTAATAAAATGAAAACATGCATGTTTTAAAGCTAGTGAATAAAAGGAAATGATCCACCCGCATGCCTCTGCTCAATGAAGGTGCCTGGATCAGTTGTGATCTGGTCTCGGGCCGATGACGTCACTTCCAGGGAGGCATGCCCAGGCCTGTTGTACACGCCCCCGTCCCTTGACTCCATCCCCATGTCAAAACAGTGCCACAAAGTGAGACGTGCAGAAACGTGAAGCGCAAAGGGGAAAACGGTATTGCAAGCTCTGAAACGCAAAATAAAAGCAGCGTTGCAAATAAATGAGTAGATATGGCCATGGAAAATATGTATTGCAAAATCATTGCTTTTGCTCTGCTTCATTTATATTTTGCAATTCTTTATTTTTGTTTGCAAAAAGCACATTTATTTTTTCTCAATACTTCATTTTCGTTTGCAAAACTTTATTCTTTTGCATATATATGTGTCATTAAATTGATTCCATAGTATTAATGTAATGTAAATAATTTATTAACACTTACATTCAACGATGCATGTGGTAAAAGCAGACATTTCTTACATATAGAAAATAACTTTTTACAGTTTACGGAGTAGCCTACAAGACTCTGAACAACTCGGTGGAAAAAAAAAGTCTAAAAGTCCAGTCTTTTTTCTTTTTCTGTGAAATATTTTTGCTTTTCCTTGTTTCTTGATTATTACATAGTGGCCCAGCACAGTACAATTTGTCCCACCACAGTTTCATAATGAACTGAAAATATTTTTAATCTTCTCATTAAGACACAAAATATCTAACAACCATTAATTTGTCAAATCATCTTTCAATTGAACTAAATTGCGATGACGTAATGCGCTTTTCAAATCACAAAAGGCTGTGATTTAATTAAACAATTATGGTCAGTGTTCATTTACATTTGAGGAGCTCATGATTAGGTGTTTCACTGCCTTAGTGACTCAATTCACAAATGTAGCAAAAAAAAAACGATCCTTTAATACTTGCACTCTTTGCAATACTTGCTTTTTTATTAAAAAAAAAATCCTCTAACACTCTCTTTTAAAAAAAAAAAAAAAAAAGGAAAGAAATAAAAGTTGGAGACCCTCTAACACTAATTTCTGTATTATTTTTCTATTCTATCTACTTTTCTTATTTATATAAAAAAAAAGTTGCTACATGTACTGCCTTAGGCTAACCGAGACTTGTCACAGCACTTACATATTATTGCTCTTTTGTAGGTTTTGATTGCTTCTGTTGTCCTCATTTGTAAGTCGCTTTGGATAAAATCATCTGCTAAATGCCTAAATGTAAATTCTATCTGTGCATGCATCGTGAGTTATACGTGCATTTGGGAACACAATGTGTGCCAGACTTTTCACATTCTCATAATTTCTAACATTTTGTAGACCGACATTTACAGCATGTCATTACATTTGTAATGAAAACCGTCTTTGCTGGAAAAACTCTCAGCAGTTTTCTGCCAAAAATGAAACCTTGCAAGCAGGGCTCTGAACCGGTTCAAGGAACGAAAACGAAAACCAGAAACGAACGACATTTTGACAGAAACAGAACCAGAAACTAATTATTAACTTATTATAGGCAAAGAATTAAAAAAAAAGATAACGTTATTAACTGGTTTCGGAACGATAATAATACATGAGGACCGCAGGAACAGAAATGTTAAAATATTGATTCTGCTCGGAGTGAACCGATTGAATTTTTTTTTTTCGTTTTCAAGCCCTGCTTGCAAGTGAACAAATTAAGACAGAAGTATTGTATTTTTACTATGTTTAAAGTGAAATAATTTATGTACAACCCCAAATCAGAAAAAGTTGGGACAGTATGGAAAACGCAAATAAAAAAAGAAAGTAGTGATTTCTAAATTTACTTTGACTTGTATTTCATTGCAGACAATATGAACACAAAATATTTCATGTTTTGTCTGGTCAACTTCATGTCATTTGTAAATATACATCCTTTCCTGTCATTCAGACCTGCAACACATTCCAAAAAAAGTTGGGACAGTAAAGCATTTACCACTTTGTAATGTTGCCATTCCTTTTCACAACACTTAAAAGACGTTTAGGGACTGAAGACACCAAGTGATGAAGTGTTTCAGGTGTAATTTTGTCCCATTCTTCCTGCAAACAAGTCTTAAGGTGGGCAACAGTACGGGGTCTTCGTTGTCGCATTTTGCGCTTCAAAATGCGCCACACATTCTCTATTGGAGACAGGTCGGGTGCTTCTGGACACTGTTAACATAGGGCTTCCTTTTGGCACAGTACAGTTTTAACTGGCATTTGTGGATGTAACTACGTATTGTGGTACTTGACAAAGGTTTGCCAAAGTAGTCCTGAGCCCATGTGGTGATATCGCTTATAGATGAATGACGATTCTTGATGCAGTGCCGCCCGCCTGAGGGATCGGAGATCACGGTTGTTCAGCTTAGGCTTGCGCCCTTGTCCTTTACGCACTGAAATTCCTCCAGATTCCTTGAATCTTTTAATTGTTATGCACTGTTGAAGGTGAAATATCCAAATCTCTCCCTATCTTTCTTTGAGGAACATTGTTTTTAAACATTTCAATAATTTTCTCACGTATTTGTTGGCAAACTGGCGATCCTCGGCCCATCTTTGCTCCTAAAGGACTAGACCTTTCTTGGATGCTGCTTTTGTACCAAATCATAATTACAATCACCTGTTGACATCAACTGTTTCAAATCACATCATTTAACCAATTTACCTCATTACTAGCCCTAAATTGCTCCTGTCCCAACTTTTTTTGGAATGTGTTGCAGGTCTGAATGACAGGAAAGGATGTATATTTACAAATGACATGAAGTTGACCAGACAAAACATGAAATATTTTGTGTTCATATTGTCTGCAATGAAATACAAGTCAAAGTAAATTTAGAAATCACTACTTTCTTTTTTTATTTGCGTTTTCCATACTGTCCCAACTTTTTCTGATTTGGGGTTGTAATTATTAAATAATCATTTTTATTTTATTTCACTTTCATAAACAGTTTTTAATTGTTGTTCAATTTTCTGTTTGTTTGTTTTCTGTCTGATGGTTGTCTGAAATGCCTTTATCTAATTTAAATTCTCTGTGTGATAGAGTTCCTGTGCAAGGAATGCCCCAGGGTGCACATCCACTTCAACCGCTTGGACATGAGGGAAATTCCTGTGGAGCCAGTGTTCTTCCGCAGATGGCTACATGAAAGATTTGAAATCAAGGACAAGTGAGTTTCCGAAATAGCCTCTAGTCCATCACTCTTATTTATGCTTAACTGTGTATACATAACTACATACGATTACAATTTATATTATTGTGTCCTTGTTACAGTGTAATTATACATTTAAGTACTTAGTAATATTAATTAACTACCTGTACTTACTGTACGGTTAGGATGAGGGTATGGTTAACGGTTGTTGCATGTAAGGCTTAATTGCATGTAATTATGCATAATGTATTGTTACACTTTACATGTATTTAATATAGTAATAACAAGGGCACTGTAAAAAAAAAAAGAAAAAAAGTGGGTAACATTATTTTAAGGTGTCCTTGTTGCACTTTACATGTACTTACTATTATAATAACGATAAATTATGAGTAATTACATATAACCAAGTAAGTAAATTACAAGTAACCTTAAGTCAAACCCTAATCCTAACCATATAGTAAGTACATGTAGTTAATTAATATTAGGGCTGTCAAATTGGCTGAAAAACTAAATTCAAATTTTGTACTAAAATATTATCAATATTCAAATTATATTTGAATTTAAAGGCATAATTTCTGTTAGGGGAAAAAAAGCTTTTGGCTTTTGGCCACAAGAGGGCACATCGAGCTAAATATTACCTTACTAATGCACGTTTCTTCAAAGCAATAAAAAAACAAGACTGTCTTTGAAAAAAGTGCATAATGTTTATAAATCATATATAATTAATTACGTTGCTTAAACAATTAGAAACAACAAGCATCATGTAAGTATGTATAGTTAAGGACTGAAAACCAATCACAAAGAGTACCCTACTTTTTTCATTTAAAAACATGAGAATGCAGTGGGATGCAGAAAAACCACCATAAAGTCTCGAGACATGTTTTTTAAAAGCTGAACTTACATTAATTTTACATGGCTTTCTAAACATGCCGCTCTCTTGTACGAGACGCAAGTGCAACAGTGATAGATGTCCCTATAGAAAATGCAATAATATGCGTTCTGTGTGAACGGCTTAGTTCCAGTTTTGAGGTAAACAACATCATCTCCGCATTGATGTTCTTTTTCTGCAACATTTTGAATGAGCAGCGCCGCATCCAGTGGGTTTAACTGGATAGGCTAAAAAAAGCATTAAAATGCAACGACACCTACATCGTCATCACATCTTGTGGGCCACATATAAGGCTGCCTGGCGCACATCTAAAATTTGAATGCAGCGTATTTGCATTCTTTTTTTTATTTTTGAAATGATTTTTATTTTAAATTCGACGAATATTCGAAATTGGAAAAAAAAATTGACAGCGCTAATTAATATTACTCGGTACTTAAATGTATAGTTACACTGTAACAAGGACACCTTAAAATAAAGTGTGACCAAAAAGTGTTACCCTACATACACTTTTTTTGGTTATGGTATGTTTGCTAAATCACTGATCACAGCAGGGATCCCAGGATCATGGAAAACTTGGAAAGGTCCTAGAAGTTCATTGGTCAGAAAAAGTCTTTCTATACTGTGTGTAACAGTTACGTCTAAAAGCTACATTTTTTAGTTGGGTTATTTCCAGTTTGCTGAACTGAAAAAATGTGTGTAAATTACAACGTGGCATAAAAATAGTGGTGCTGCTATTCGTTACACTAGATCGCTGTTGATTAAAGTATTTTGTGAACTGGAAATGCTGGATTATTTTAAAATGGTGATGTAGTTGCACTTTAAAAATGTGTTATTCTTTCTGTTTAGGCTTCTGACCACTTTCTATGATTCTGAAGACTCTGAGAAAAAGTGCAGGTTCCCTGGAGAAAGCCAAAAGTCGCCTCTTAGTCTTACAAAGACATTGCCTTCTCTGTTGATTTTGGGTGGCCTCACTTTACCAATGCTGTTAACAGAGTCAGGCAGAAAACTCTATTTCAATACCTGGCTCTATGGGACTCTGATTGGATGGGTGTGGGTAAGTGTAAGTCCATAAACTAACCATACTGAAAGAAAATCCATTCTGACCACTCAGATGACACTTTTAGATTTCATCATTGGATTCTTCATTTCTCACCATAGTTTCTTTTTGGCTCATAGTATACTACTAACCAAGAGGCTTTTTTTATTGTTTTTCATTTGTTTTATTTCATACTCTTAACTGTCAGAAGGTAAACACAGTAACACTGTGTCTGTACTGCAAACAAGTATGAGATGCAAAAAACTAAAACGTTCCATTTGTCGGCATAATATGCTTGCAGCACTGTAGACCGATATTCCTATTTTGATTTATAATAGGAATGTTTCAATTTGTTTTGTTTGATGTCATCATTCACTTGCAATGTAGACCCAATGTGAGGGTTTCCACACAATCTGAGTTCAACTATAATCTGAAATGCACAAATGGATAACAATGTAACACCGATACAATGTTTTGTATTAATGTTGAGTATAACCATAGCAGTCTTGAAACATTTGTCATTTAACCATATCATTGGCCTTGTTGAACCACGTGTTTAAATTTCCAGTATGCAAGTTTTTTATTTGTTTTTTTTCCCCTGTATGCTTTGTGTGGTTCTGAATATGGCTTCTAACATCAATTGTGTTTACAGGGTCTGTATTTCATGATGTTCTTGAGAATATTTGGGGTATTTTATTATTTTGCGCTGATTTTCATTGTGTAATGCAGGTGATTTTTGTTGGTTATGCATTGGGTTTTGGTTGTGTATTTACATCAGTTATATCAGTTTTTATTTGATTTGATGCCAAGATCTAAAAAGCCTGTCAGATATGGGCTTTTTTTTTGTAAGCATTTGCACTGTTGCTAAATATTTCACAGATAGTTGCCAAAATTCCTGGTTGCAGGGGTATTAAATATTGTTCAGTCAAAAAATTAAAAAATAGTCTTTTCAACTTCGTTATTCCAAACCTATATGACTTTATTTCTTTGACGAGTTCCCACTCAACCCATTTTCCATGTTTTTCCAGAACGTAATCAAGAGCAATAATTTGGTTCACATAAGAAATCTGAGACATTTGTCAAGTTCAGTGGTTGTTTTTTAAATATACAAATGACCTCATCTTGCTCATGCCATCTAATTGTTCTTTAAATCCTGTTGCTCTTATTAGAAGTATATGTATTATTTAATTTAAGTGGAATACAATTGATCCATTGTATTATTTATTTGACATTTACCAAAAAAAAAAGAGCTTCATTAATTACTGCTGGAGATGTTTAGAACTTTGGAAGACCATAAACATTGCCAGAGCTTAAACAGGACTCCCTCTACTGGAAGCTTCTGGGTCAATTTAGATATAAAGGTCAGTGTAGGCTCCCACATTAAAAAGATTTGTTGATTACAGTTGGTTGCACTTACCCATAATTCATACTGTGATTGCCATTAAAGTCCATTATCTAAAAATATTCTGATGAGAAATGTATTTGAATGTACGGAGAGTATGGGAATTTAAAATGAAAGTGAAGCAATAGCACAAATGCCTTCAGTATAAGTTTATAACCCAAAACTTTAACCCTTAAATAGTATCAAGCACTTGTTGACAAAATCACAGATACAAATACAGCAGGGTTCCCAGAATCATTGAAAACCTGGAAAAGCCTTGGAAACTTATTGTAAAAAAAAAAAAAGTGTTGGGGATGCCATGTTGAAACTGTACTTTGCAACAGTATTTAATATTGTATTTAATCAGAGACATTTTTTTCAACAAAATCTTTAATAAGGTAACAATTACGCTTTTGCTAAATATATACATTAAAGACATATCTGATCTTTAACCCTAAAATAGTATCAAGCACCTCTAAAAAAAAAAATACAAAAAAAAAACTTTTGTTCCCTCTTTAAAAATAAAGCCTAGCTGAAACTAGGGACTTTCTATTAAGGCACTTTCTATTCTTTCATTTAATTTAAGTACAGATATAGTTTCATACAACTTTTGTCCTTTTCTTGATTTTATTTTATTTATTATTTCAGTGGATTTGATTTGTGGTTATTTCTGTGTATCATCAGATTTTTGACATCAAAAAAATATGTGACTTATAGTCAAAAGTTTGTTTGGGCTTTCGTTAACATTACTGATGTCTTTTGTCACAGTCAAAACCATCCATGATTTTTTTTTAAGTCATAACCTTTCAAAGTGACTGTGATTTACAAATGAAACTGGCTGTGGGGCAGAGTTTGCCCTTATTAACTTATATTGGGGGGAAAAATCACGCATTTATCATAGCATAATTAGAAGATCATCTATTCGGCAGAAGTGGAATCATTTGATATTTGATACCGTTTAATTATATACTATGTATTATGATTCTGAAGTCACGAAACTCTATGAGACTGTGCAAAGTATTTCAACTGCAACAAACTTTCTTAAACAGGTGCTGTATTGATACCCATCTTTTAAAGACTTGTCCATGCAGTAAACACTCATGATCATTTATTGTCTGTACTATACTCCTTCACAATAAAGGTTTTTTTTTTTTTCAGTCTGATGTTTGATTTATTTAGGTCTTTTTAATTATTTGACATTTGAATTTTTTCTTCATAGAGCACAAAATTCTCATGTTTGTTTGTAGTAGAATACCTACACAGTCACAAGGAATCCCCTTGCATATCATCCATACATGCAGAGATCACTGCACACACCACTGGCAAGGGTCACCACTGCACATTCCATCTGTAAAAAAAGAGAAAACTTGCAAGCTGAACGTGCAAGTTGCTCCAGCACAAATCTTACAGAGTGACACTCCCTTGAATGCTGCCCATGTTGTGAGAGTGACAGTGAATCGATGAAGGCACAAACTGCCCAGCAAACTCATATACATGAGATAACCTGCATCACCAAATGCACCAGTCTCTGTTTGGAAAGCACAACACCCCTGAGTGCATCAGTAAAATAAACAAATAATTGGTCTGTCTTATGCCAAGCTGCTGTTGTATCAATGTCTTCAAAGACCTTACTATAGCTCCAGTCATGTCAGTTTGGTCTTCTGGCAGTGCAGCCAACACAATAGGCTGGTTTATAATATGTGGGGACAAAATCTTGGGTAGAAATGGCTTGGATACAATGCAACACTAATCAGTCATTCTTGAGAAGTGGAACAAAACAGGGTGCAAAATTGAAAAAATAAAACCTTGTACTCAGACAAATGAAACTACATTTATGTATCTTATATGTACTAAGCTACTGAGCTATGCTTTGATATAACCTCCCAACTTTTCACTTTTTTTAACAAAATGTGCTTTTTACCTTGGACTGTGTAATATAATTTCAACTTTATCTTTAACACTCAAGTGTTTTTAACATTTCAAAACATATTCTCATTTAGCAGACAGATTAACTTTCACATTGACCAACAATCCACAACAAATATAAAATTAACAGCATTCAAGATGTTTTTAACATTTCAAAACACATTCTCATGTTAGCAGACAGATTACACTTTCACATGTGACCAACAATTCCACAACAAATATAAAATATAACAGCATTCAAGATGTTTTTAACATTTCAAAACACATTCTCATGTTAGCAGACAGATTACACTTTCACATGTGACCAACAATTCCACAACAAATATAAAATATAACAGCATTCAAGATGTTTTTAACATTTCAAAACACATTCTCATGTTAGCAGACAGATTACACTTTCACATGTGACCAACAATTCCACAACAAATATAAAATATAACAGCATTCAAGATGTTTTTAACATTTCAAAACACATTCTCATGTTAGCAGACAGATTACACTTTCACATGTGACAAACAATTCCACAACAAATATAAAATATCATAGTGAAATATCAAAATATGTAACTGACGGAGTTGACACATCTGACGGTGGTGACGAAAACCTGAATTTGTAGTCTTTTTAACTATCAAATACATTGAATCAATCAATTACTGTATTAAAACAAACCCAACAAACAGTATGTTATTGTTTATAAAGCTTTTATTCAAGAGTCACATTTAAGTATTTTGATATATATTGGAACACAAAATCTTATGGTGGTGACATCTGACGGTGTTGACAATTTTGGCATTTCTTTCACAAAACAAATGGAGTTCATGTAGTAGCCATTTTTTTTCTGTTGATGTTAGATGCTAATGGAACCTGCTTCAGGAGAATAAAATGATCTAAATATTTCAAATTTCCTCAGAAATTGGAAGATGGTGTTGACATATCATGGTCGTGACCAGGAAATATTTAAAATATTCTAAAACTATAAAACTAACCAGAGCCTGTCTGACAATGATGTACTTTGCAGAGGAGGACTGTGGCAAGGGGGTTGTTTAGAGTGACAGCTGCCCCTGATATTCCTTGATTTTATTACATTTTAATGAATGTCTGACGGTGTTGACAAAAAGTGGGGACACAATTTTGAAACCTTATGAAACATGCATGTGTCACTGAAAAATAATCTTGCTTTGATACGAGATATTATTAAGTGTTACTTTTCATAAAACAAGGTCTTTTTCATCATTAAATAAATTTTTGTCCATGTTATAGCATATGAATGATTGAACCCTTCTCTGTGGACACTGTTTTAGATGTAGTGAGAAGACAATAAGTGTCATAGATTTCACATAATAATGATAAAATTAAATTGAAGGGGATAATTGTGTTAAATACATTCTATTATTAATCCCCATAACATTTACAATTGGAAATATTTTTATTTTTTAAATCTGATAGCAGTTAAAATTGCTGGACATGTTTTGTCCCATGTCTCAAGAATGACTGCATTACTCCAGCACAAGCAGGGAGCGCTCACAAGGCATGGAGTTAACTCACGCTTCACTGTTGTAATGGCCAAGAAAAATGTGGTCTCAAATGACAGCCATTTAATATCAGACTCTAATATTAGCTCAAAAAATGGGGGATGACATAGGGAATTGAGAACAATATTCAGGTTCCACATCTGACTCCACACACCACATGGAGGACACAAACGATTAGCTCCTTTCAGGAAGGCAACAATTAACAGGTTAGACCCAAGCAAAGAATGACTAAACTCAGATCAATGAGCCGCTAAAGCCACCATTTACCAGTGTGGAAAGCACCACCTTTAGTGTGGAAGTTGAATGACCAAGTTCCAAAAGATGCTGAAAAAAAATCTAAAATGCCTCCCACTAAACGGTGTAATAAAAACACTAGTCATAAACAGTTAGAACACTAATAAAACACTGTCCACTTTCAAGCGTACAACCTTCGTATAGACGCAGCACAAGCATTAAAAACAGTGTTTCTGCCACTCTGTGAACACTCCAAGAAAACCCCAATGGGCCCAGGGGCCACTCCCACAGTTTCAAACAGTCTGGATGTGCGTGCCAAAATTTCCCTACTAACTGACTCATTAGGTCCGGTCTACTGGGCAGATGACACAATTGTCCCACTGTCAGTGAGAGAAGAGCCTGAAACCATTGCCTTGCAGACCAATATGGATTCGCTCACAGCAGACAATAGCCACACTCGACATAAGAGTCCTCCAAATCAGTGGTAATGGGGGGAAAACAAAGTATGTCTGGCCAGTTGTGCATCCAGACCCAGAGATCCTGTTTCGTCCTTCAGGCAGTGAGAAATTTGACTGTCCGTGAACATGTCTACCGCTGCAGTCCCATACGTTCTCCATTATCATCTGTACCACTTCTGGGTGTAGAGTCCCAGACAGCAGCATAGTTTTGGCCCAGATCCGGCCCACATCTGGCCCGTGTGAAATCCATGCGGGCCAGATGTGGATCGGATCTGGGCCGACACTGCTTGCTGTCTGGGGTCCAATCTCCCAGCCCTGTGAAAGAGCATCCACGGCCTGATTGAGTCGGCCTGGTAGATACACTGATGGTAAGCAGTTTGCAAGCCACCTGAAGTGCACTCTGTACTCTTGTTCCTACCTGATGATTGATATAAAAAAAAAACTTCACTCTGTTGTCTGTGCACCACCAGAAAATGTTTTCCACTAAGAACAGTCTGAAAATAAAGAAGGGTAAGAGTTGTCAACTCTAGAACATTTATTTGCACTGTGCCCAGGGTCCCTTTCCAAGTGCCATTCACTTCTCTTCTGCACCAGACTCCACCCCATACGAGAAGACTGGCATCTGTCCTGATGTCCTCCCACTGAACAATGGTGTGGAGATATATCTTACTATCACACTCTGTTGTTTAAACTGCTAAAATGTAACTTAATTCTCACCATATTTCTGATATTATCTATCAAACTAATGTGATTAATTTCTCTGTCTCTTCACTTTTCTCTCTTGCTCAGTTTTTCATGAGTTCAAACAACTGTGGTAAGTTGGAATTATTCAATGATCATGGCTTCTGTTATTTTCACGTGCACTGCTTGCCACATGTATAGCGTAGGCTTCTCTGTCAGCGGCGAGGGATTCACATGTGATAGATGCAGGGAAATAGGCTGACAGAGAAGATTTCAGAACTAGAGACATGTAGTTAAAGTTTAAATTATCCAAACTTTAACTGAGAATAGTAAGAATGCCAGGGGCCTCATTTATAAAATGTTGCGCAGAAACTATCCTAAATTTGATCTTACGATCATTTCTAAGATATGCGTACGTGCGATTCATAGAATGAACAGAAATCGCGCGTAGCGTCTCTTTCAGATGTGAAATCTATGAATCGCAAATGATCTTGAACTTGCGCGCAATTGACTGGTTTCAGCTCTCTGCCTTGTAAACGACTCCTAATTAATATCATTAACATATAAAAGATCACCAATCATCATAATTTAGAACAGCCAGCTGCAAGAACAGCTTATATTTTAAAAAACCTGCAATACTCCGACAATAAAAAGTGCATACGTCTGCTCAGACCCTGACGTGATGCTAAGCACTTTTCCAAGTCAAAGACCGTTTTTATAAATATGAACGTTGGCGTGGATTTAAGCGTACGCACACTCTAAGATCAAATCTGAGCGTAAACACACTTTATAAATGAGGCCCCTGGGCTTTGGGGTATGGCTACGGATTCGACTAGCTTAGTGAATCATGTACATTGTTCAGATCCGGCTGCAGTGTGAGCAGAGCCTGACATGGTGGTTGTGAGGCAGCATAGTCGTAGGACAAAACACTGCTCTTAGGTTCCGATCAAAACATTAAATAGGTTATCCACACTCAGTAATGCACCCACTGAGAAACCTGATGAAAGTGCCGTAGTTATTGGCGATTCAATTGTACGGAACGTGAAAATAGAGACACCAGCCACCATAGTCCAAGTGCTAGATAATGCTAAACGTATATTCAGTAAGATTGTTATTCACATCAGCAACTGTTCAACTTTGCCAGTCGGAGATCCCTAAAAAATAACATTAAAGACGTGTGTGAACCTGCAAGTAAGATGTCAGACACTGTAATATGCTCTGGTCCCCTCCTTGCTTACTGTGGTGATGAGATACATAGCAGACTGTCGTCACTCAGTGGCTGGATGTCTAAGTGGTGCCCACATAATAACATGGGTTTCATAGACAATTGGACAAGTTTTTGGGGCAGACCTGACCTGTTGAAAAGAGATGGTCTTCATCTCTCCAGAGATATAGCACATAGTCTCCAGAGATATAGCACATAGAGTTTGTATTTGACTAATTGGGGCCCAAGTCAAGTCAAGTCAAGTCAAAGTTTATTTCTGTAGCACGTTTAAAAGCAACAGAGTTGCACCAAAGTGCTGTACAACAAATACAAATACAATACAGCAAAAACAGTATGTAAAAAAAAAAAAAAAAAAATTGAATCTAAGCCAAGTTGGCGACAGAGCCTTAAGCGGGCATTTTTCAAAAGCCAGGGAGAACAAATAAGATTTAAGAGCAGACTTAAAACTAGCTAGTGAAGGAGCGAGTCTCACATTTACAGGCAGACTATTCCAAAGTTTCGGGGCTGCAGCTGAAAAAGCCCGGCCACCCTTGGTTTTACAGCGACAACGTGGGACCGTTAAAAGAAACTGATTACTGGACCTAAGAGCTCTTTGAGGAGAGTAAGCAATCAGAAGGTCACTGATATATTTTGGTGCAAGGCCAGCTAACGCCTTGTATACATAAACAGCTATTTTAAAATCGATTCTGAACTTTACAGGAAGCCAATGTAAAGATGCTAGGATTGGAGAAATGTGATCCTTCTTTCTTGTTCCAGTAAGAAGCCTCGCTGCAGCATTCTGGACAATTTGTAAGCTAGAAATCGCCAATTGAGGCAGTCTCCAATAAAGGGAATTACAGTAGTCCAAGCGAGATGTTATGAAAGCATGTATTACAGTCTCCAAGTCTTTATGAGGCAACAACTGTTTCAACTTAGCAATGGATCTAAGATGGAAAAAGCTGCCCTTTACCACTGTACTAATTTTTTTATCGAATTTGAGAGACGAATCAAATGTAACCACAAGATTTCTTACATAGGGTTGAACATTAGCGGAAAGGGACCCTAAATTAAAATCAGATGAATTTCTAGAGTGACCTAAAATCAAAATTTCACTTTTGCTTTCGTTTAATTGTAGAAAATTATCAGCCATCCAACCTTTTATCTCCTCAAAACAGTCGTCAAGCACATCCAAAGAGCCACTGCCGTCAGTTTTTGCTGGAAGATAAAACTGTGTATCGTCAGCATAACAGTGGAAGGAGATCTTATATTTCTTAAAAATGGCTCCCAAAGGAAGCATGTATAGTGAAAAGAGAAGAGAAGATGGAACCTTGGGGCACACCACATAACAAAGGAGCCGATGAAGAAGAAAAATTCCCAATACTCACTGAGAAGGTTCTATCTTTAAGATAAGAGGCCAACCACTGCAGAGCGGTACCCTGAGTACCCACCCACTTTTCCAGTCGCTGTAACAGAATACTATGATCAATTGTGTCGAATGCCGCACTAAGATCCAACAAAAAAAGTACCGCATAAGAACCAGTGTCAAGAATTTGCAGAAGGTCATTGCTGACTTTCAACAATGCAGTTTCAGTGCTGTGTAGTGATCTAAAACCCGACTGGAAAGTGTCCAGGACATTGGACATACTAATGTAAGAATCCAACCTTTTACTGTAGACAGCGCTCTCTAACAATTTTGAGATAAAAGGCAATTTGGAAATAGGCCTGAAATTACTGAAAATAGATTGGTCAAGATGAGGTTTCTTTAGCAGAGGATGGACTATAGCATGTTTAAAACTAGCAGGTACAACACTTTCCAAAGAGTTATTAATGATAGCTGTTACAGCCGGACTCAAGGTTGCAAACACTTCCTTAAGTAGACGAGCTGGAATGACATCAGACTCACAGGTGGACAATTTAACCTTAGAAACAATACCAGCTAGCTGTACAGAGGAAATGGGGTGAAAGCAGGTTAACAACTCTGTAGGTGAACAGCTCAATGGAGGATCAAATATTGATGGCTTAATAGAAGCTCTGATAGCCAGTACTTTGTTGTCAAATTTTTTTAAAACATTCTCACAGGTCTCCCGAGATGGATCAAGAGACGGGGCAGGTACGGGATTTAGTACCAAATCAAAAGTCTTAAACAGCATCCTCGGTCGATTCACATTTTCAGTAATAAGTTTAGAAAGGAATTCAAACTTAGCCTCTTTGACTGATTTTTGATAACTAGCTAAACATGCCCTTAAACACTGATATGAGACTTGGAGTTTGTCACTTTTCCACTTTCGCACTGCCTTACGACACTCCTGTCTGAGAGCACGGGTGTTAGCATTTAACCAAGGCTGAGAAATGTTGTTTCTGTTCTGTTCAACAGAATCAATAGAAATGGAACAGGAATTAGTAAAAACCTGCAACATCTCTTCCGTGTTTAATTTGTCAAAAGAGGCGGCATCTGCAAAGTTTGCTAGATAGTGCTCTGAAAATAAACTGGCAGTGAGTGGCTGAATAAAACGAGAGTAGCTTACAGACTGAGAGCAAGTAGGGGTGGTGGAAACAGACAGATTCAAACACAATTGGCAAATGGTCTGAAAAGGCAGCATCAATCACTCTCAAATTTGTTATTGGGAAGCCATACGACAACACCAAATCTAATGTGTGACCCAAATTGTGAGTAGGGCTAGACACAAATTGTGACAGATTCAAGGAATCAATAAGGAGTAAAAACTCTTTCACCAAGGGTTTGGATGGACAACAGAGGTGAATATTAAAATCTCCTAGAATCAACAATCTATCACAATGAGACACGAAGTACAGGATTTAAAAATGTCCGCGGGAAGAGGATATGAACAGTTCAGTTTATGCAAATCCAAGGATGAATAGAAAAGAGTCATAACTACCAAAGTATAATAATCAACATCCGAAACAACAAGGTAGGGAGAACTAAAAGCAGTAACACATATGCACCATACCAGAGCAGTGAGTAAGAGAGACTTCATCCTTGCAAAATACCACAGTCAGCACTGACTAGGCACGATTCGAGCCTCACCGCACCCAGCCGCACACCAGCCAACCGAGAGCAGTAGATCCCGAGCTGAAAAAATTGTGATGAAAAATCAGGTCAGGAAGCAGACAGACTGGCTAAACCGACCGTCTGCTCGCTGCCTCACATCACAGAAGTCAGTTAATTCTCAGCACATTGAGGCCTTTTCTCAATACCAAGTTCGCAAAGTTCGGACTTCACAAGTTCGACTCGGAAGTGTAGTGCAAACTCCTGAGGACGGGAGGACGCAAGTCCTGTAATTCTGCAAATAGAACAGCAGCTTACTTAATAATGTCAGTCAGCTCACCTTGGCTACTCTGGTTATCTTCACTGTATGTATTTACAATACGACGAAATGTGATATTAAACATCACTGCCTCTTTTCGTTTCTTTTAAACATATTAATAGCCACAAAAATGTAGTTCAGGGAACTTAGATAATTACAGTGAAACCAAATATTATATCAAACAGCACTGCCTCTTTTCTGTTTCATTTAAAATATTAATAGCCACAAAAATGTAGTTAATGCAACACGTACACACATTACAATAAAACGAAATGATATCAAACACCACTGCCTTTTCGTTTTCTTCAAAATATAAAACACAAGCCTTTTCATTTTCATTTTAAAAATATAAAACTTTAATATGTGGTTTATGTGCACATATACTCTGATCTTCACTGAATGTATAATAAACTGAAATATGACAAGCACAACTCTGCCTTTTTTGTTAAATGACAGTTTAAATGAACAATAATAGCCATTATAAAAGTATAATTATAAAGTATAAGAGACTTATGTAATAGGAAATAAAGACAAAAGCAAACAATTCAGTCAAATGTATGCAACAAAGTCAGCGCTGTATAACGATTAATAAATAAATAATTTAATTTTTTACATATGTCAATCTGAGGCGTTGCTGTGGTTGCCGTTTTGCTCGACTGACTGATATTCCAGTCTGTTCGGAAACGTACTCGGTTACTGTCGTAACCTCGGTTCCCTGAGATACGGAACGAGTACTGCGTCTTGATAAAGACGCATATGGGAAAAAGCCTTTTTTCTCCTGAACTGAAGTCTATTTCAATCACGCAGTGAAACTGCACGACTATTGGTTCGTGCAGTGGTAAAAAACGAACCAATGGCTCGGCAGCGGAGCTGCACGAACCTATGGCGACGATTCCCGCCAGATCCCGCCAGATCCCGCCAAAATGGGCGGGGAATCTGGCTATATAAGTGGTCGTTTCGCCATAGGATCCTCAGGTTACTTCGACTGAAGCGACGACTGAGTCGTGCAGCTACCTGGCACGGCAAAGTACGCAGTACTCGTTCCGTATCTCAGGGAACCGAGGTTACGACAGTAACCGAGTACGTTCCCTGTCGATACTCCACTCGTACTGCGTCTTGATAAAGACGCATATGGGAACTGAATTTAATCACGCCGTGCTAGGGTAGATGAACGACTGTATATACCTCCATAAGCATAAATGCCCATAGGGAAGTAAGTAGTATACTTCAGGCTAAAGCGAGCTAAACTCATAGAGGTCATGCTCGGCCTGGATGATCATTCCATATGACTCCTGTATACTCAGTTAACCGGAGTATGCAGGGTGCCAATCAGAGAGCCTGAGCGCATTGCGGTCAAGAAATCTCTGACAGGATTGTTCCCACAGCATATGTATACAAGCTCACCTAAGCAGAGAGGACTCCGGCCTGTAAGGCTGGTATGTCCAGGTTATAAAACCTAGCAAATGTGGACGGAGTGGCCCAGCCAGCCGCCGCACAAATCTCTGTAATGGACACACCGCTAGACCACGCCCATGACGAGGCGATGCCTCTAGTCGAATGGGCTCGTACTCCAATGGGGCAATGCAGGCCCAAAGAAGAGTATGCCAGCATGACAGCATCCACTATCCACTTAGAGAGTCTCTGCTTCGTGACCGGATGCCCTTTGGCGCGGTTACCGAAGCCAACAAAGAGCTGTTCCGTACGGAGGCGGAACGCTCAAAGTAGATTCTCAGAGCTCTGACAGGGCATAACAAGGATAACTCCCGGTCCTCCTCAGACGGAGGAAGCGCGGAGAGCGTGATGACCTGAGCTCTGAACGGGGTTGAAAGTACCTTAGGTACGTAACCATGCCTTGGTTTCAGGACGACCTTGGAGTCGTTAGGCCCGAATTCCAGGCAGGCAGGGCTAATAGAGAGCGCCTGCAGGTCTCCAACTCGCTTAACCGACGCTAGTGCTAGTAGCAGAGCAGTTTTCAGCGAAAGTGACCGGAGGTTCGTAGACTGTAGCGGCTCAAAGGGAGGGCCTTTCAAGGCCCTCAGTACAGTGGGCAGATCCCATGTAGGGACAGTAAGGGGCCGAGGTGGATTCAACCTCCTGGCTCCCTTCAGAAAACGGACAACTGAGTTGTCTCTGCCTACCGACTGGCCCGCTATAGGGGCATGAAAGGCCGCTATAGCTGCTACGAACACCTTGAGTGTAGAGTGAGAACGTCCTTTATCTAGCAGTTCCTGCAGAAAGGACAGAACCACCGCTAACTCAGAGGTAGAGGGGTTTTCACCACGGTTGAGGCACCAAGTGGAGAAAACAGACCACTTAAGGGCGTAGAGGCGTCTCGTAGACAGGGCTCTAGCCTCAGAAATGGTGTTTAACACTCGCTCTGGGAGGCCAGTAGGCTCCCGTTGAGCGGCCAAATGTAGAGAGCCCACAGCTCGGGTCGAGGGTGCCATATTGTTCCGTTCGCCTGAGAGAGGAGATCCCGTCTCAGGGGCACGGGCCAGGGGGCTGCTGTCAGTAGCTGAGTCAGCTCTGACAACCAAGGTTGGTTCCTCCACAAGGGGGCCACCAATAGCACCTTGTGACCCTGTTCCCTGACACGCCTGACGACCTGTGGAAGCAGGGCGATCGGGGGAATGCATAAAGGAGGAGGTTGGGCCAGTCGTGGGCCAACGCGTCCCTGTCCTTCGAATAATAAGTTGGGCAGTGAGAGTTGTCTTTGGAGGCGAAAAGGTCTACTTCTGCCTTGCCAAAGGTCTTCCAGATCTTCTGAACCACCTGCGGATGGAGCATCCACTCCTCTGAGGGGACATTGCTCCGAGATAACATATCCGCTCCTTGGTTCAGTCTGCCCGACAGGTGTGCTGCCCTCAGCGAGCGCAGGTTGAGCTGAGCCCATTCCAGAAGGCGCTCTGCCAGAATAAAGAGGCGCTTCGAGGAGACACCTCCCTGGTGATTTATATAGGACACCACGGACAAGTTGTCTGAGCGAATCAGCACATGGCGTCCTATTAGGTCCGGCAGGAAAAACTGGCAGGATCGACAAACTGCTAGCATTTCCAAGCAGTTGATGTGGAAGCCGCTCTCCGCCTTCGACCAATGGCCGAAGGTCGGTTTGCCTTCGCACAGCGCCCCCCAACCTGTGTTGGAGGCGTCTGTCGTGACAACTTTCCTGGTGTGGACCAACCCCATGGCCACGCCCTTCTTCATCCACCGTGGGTTCTTCCAGGGGGTCAGGGCTGTCACACAGGCCTGATTCACCCTGATATGCAAGCATCCGTGACGCCATGCGTTGTGTGGAACCCGTGGTTTCAACCAGCGTTGAAGGGGGCGCATGCGAAGCAGGCCCAGCTGTAACACTGGCGATGCTGCGGCCATAAGGCCCAGCATTCTCTGAAACACTTTGAGTGGGCGAGCGGTGTCGCTCTTGAAGGTGGCCGCGAGTTTCTGAATGGCCAGAGCGCGTTCTGGCGCTATCACCGCTCTCATGCGAGCTGAGTCCAGAACTGTACCCAGGAACGATACTCGTTGGCTGGGAGACAGTGCGCTTTTGGCGAAATTGACCCTGAGCCCCAGGCGCTCTAAGTGGCTGAGGATGAGGGTTCTGTGTGAAAGTAGTTCCACCTCTGACTGGGCCAGAATGAGCCAGTCGTCGAGGTAGTTGAGAATGCGGATTCCCATCTGTCTCAGAGGGGAAAGAGCCGCGTCCATGCACTTCGTAAAAGTATGGGGGGCCAGAGACAGCCCAAAGGGTAGGACCGTGTACTGGTAAGCCACTCCCTCGAAGGCGAATCTCAAGAATCGTCTGTGATAGGGGGCTATCTGGATGTGAAAGTATGCGTCTTTCAGGTCCAGAAAACAGAACCAGTCCCCTGTGCGAATCTGCGAGAGGATCTGCTTCAGCGTGATCATCCTGAACGGCCGTCTCATGAGGGCGTGATTCAGAGATCGAGGATGGGCCGGAGGCCGCCATCCTTTTTGGGGACGAGGAAGTAACGGCTGTAAAAGCCTGACTCGCTCAAAGCTGGAGGAACCATTTCTATGGCTCCTTTTTCCAGCAACGTCATCACCTCTGAGCGCAGAACGCGAGCGTTCTCGCCCTGCACCGAGGTGGAATCCTTCCACCGCAGGTCCAAAGAGGCCGCTGGGGGAAATTGGAGCATCAAGGAGGGAGACCCTGTCCGCGTCCTTGATCTCCGTCAGCGTGAGCCACAGGTGGCGCTCGAGCACTACCAGGCTGGCCATAGACCTTCCTATGGCTTGGGCGGTAGTCTTGGTGGCTCGCAAAGCCAGGTCCGTTGCGCTTCTCAGCTCCCTGAGAGTCGCAGGATCAGGCTCAGACTCATCTACGGCAGAGAGGAGCTTGGCCTGATAGACCTGGAGAACCGCCATAGAGTGGAGCGCCGAAGCCGCCTGTCCAGCTGAAGCGTAGGAGCGTCCAGCGAGCGCTGAAGTGGTCCTGCATGGCTTGGACGGGTGACTGGCCTTCGCCTTCCAGCCGATGGCAGTGGGTGGGCAGAAATGTGCAGCCACTGACTCATCCAGTTGAGGCATCCTCTCATATCCCTTTTCTTCAGCGCCGTCAATCGCAGTGAGGGCGGATGAAGCGGAAGTATGGAGGCGGGCAGAGTAAGGGGAGCGCCAAGATCTCGTGAGCTCGTCGTGAACTTCAGGGAAGAACGGCGATGGTCGTTGCTGAGGGGCCTGATGGCGCCCCGGCAGAAACCACTCATCCAGACGGCTGCGAGAGGGCTCCTCTGGTGGAGACCACTCCAAACCCAGCTCTTTAACCGCTTTTGAGAGGACACGGAAAAGTTCGGCATCCATCCCGGCTTTGGCGGCGCTGGGCCCATAGACCTCCCAGACACCACTGGACTTACCTGGAGAGAAGGGATCTTCCGGTGTCTGGGAAGCGTCCGGGCCCGAGCCAGAACCAGCCTGCCGTTGGAAAATATGGCAAGCCCAATAAGCATTAATCCTCACAAGTGCTCTCCAGTGCCCGCTCCTCGACAGCGTCCTCCAGTGCCCGCTTCTCCAGGGCCAGTCCCTCCAGAGCCCCTGCTGGTTCCGCCCAGCTCTCCAGAGCCCCTGCTGGTTCCGTCCAGCTCTCCAGAGCCCCTGCTGGTTCCGCCCAGCTCTCCAGAGCCCCTGCTGGTTCCGTCCAGCTCTCCAGAGCCCCTGCTGGTTCCGTCCAGCTCTCCAGAGCCCCTGCTGGTTCCGTCCAGCTCTCCAGAGCCCCTGCTGGTCCCGTCCAGCTCTCAAGAGCCCCTGCTGGTTCCGTCCAGCTCTCAAGAGCCCCTGCTGGTTCCGCCCAGCTCTCAAGAGCCCCTGCTGGTTCCGTCCAGCTCTCCAGAGCCCCTGCTGGTTCCGTCCAGCTCTCAAGAGTGCCCTCCAGTGCCTGCTCCTCGCAAGTGCCCTCCAGTGCGCACCCCAGAGCCCGCTCCTCGCCAGCGCACCCCAGAGCCCGCTCCTCGCCAGCGCACCCCAGAGCCCGCTCCTCGCCAGCGCACCCCAGAGCCCGCTCCTCGCCAGCGCCCTCAAGTGCCCGCGCCTGCCGAGCGCCCTCAAGTGCCCGCGCCTGCCGAGCGCCCTCAAGTGCCCGCGCCTGCCGAGCGTCCTCAAGTGCCCGCGCCTGCCGAGCGCCCCCAAGAGTCCGCGCTTCCCGAGCGCACCCAAGAGTCCATGCCTCCAGTTCACCCCCAAGTGCCCGATGGAGCCCCTATTTTCCCTAAGGAAATTTTGGGGGGGGGTAGTAGGGCTCCGGCCGAAGAGACTGAGGTGGGGGCTGGGGCCGCGGTCTCGGAGGCGGTCCCACCATGGCCTCCCAAGCTCCCTGATCCACCATGGCTTCCCGAGCTCCCTGCTCTGCCATGGCCTCCCGAGCTCCCTGCTCCGCCATGGCCTCCCGAGTCCCCTGACCCGCCATGGCCTCCCGAGTTCCCTGCTCCGCCATGGCCTCCCGAGCTCCCTGATCCGCCATGGCCTCCCGAGCTCCCTGCTCCGCCATGGCCTCCCGAGCTCCCTGCTCCGCCAGGGCCTCCCGAGTCCCCTGACCCGCCATGGCCTCCCGAGTCCCCTGACCCGCCATGGCCTCCTGAGTCCCCGGATCCGCCATGGCCTCCTGTCCTCCCCGCTCCACCATGGCCACCCGAGTTCCCTGACCCGCCATGGCTCCCAGAACGGGCGCCGCCCTGGAGGCCTCCTGTCCTGTCCTGTCTCCATGTCCCTTAAGGCCTCCAGAGCGCCCACCCCCCCTCCCCGTTGGATGGTGTTCGGGAGGGGGGAGTACTGTCAGACCTGTGTTCCCCATGTCTTGTGTTTCCCCTCCTCTCGTGCCCATATTTGGTTAGTTCCTGTTCCTGTCCTCATTTGTATTATCAGTTCCCAGCCCTGTGTCTTTAGTTGATTAGTCCCCAGCCCTGTGTTGTTAATTATCTAGTTTACTCCAGCCTTCTTAAGCCCTGTGTTTCCCTGCCTCTGTGTCGAGTCTGATCGTCTTCATGTGTCTCTGTGTCTCCTGCGTTTGTTAAGTTTGTTTATTAAAAGTTTATGTTATTCGAAAGAAGTTCCTCGCCTCCTCGTTTCCAGTGCGCACCCCAGAGCCCGCTCCTCGCCAGCGCACCCCAGAGCCCGCTCCTCGCCAGCGCACCCCAGAGCCCGCTCCTCGCCAGCGCACCCCAGAGCCCGCTCCTCGCCAGCGCACCCCAGAGCCCGCTCCTCGCCAGCGCCCTCAAGTGCCCGCGCCTGCCGAGCGCCCTCAAGTGCCCGCGCCTGCCGAGCGCCCTCAAGTGCCCGCGCCTGCCGAGCGTCCTCAAGTGCCCGCGCCTGCCGAGCGCCCCCAAGAGTCCGCGCTTCCCGAGCGCACCCAAGAGTCCATGCCTCCAGTTCACCCCCAAGTGCCCGATGGAGCCCCTATTTTCTCCAAGGAAATTTTGGGGGGGGGTAGTAGGGCTCCGGCCGAAGAGACTGAGGTGGGGGCTGGGGCCGCGGTCTCGGAGGCGGTCCCACCATGGCCTCCCAAGCTCCCTGATCCACCATGGCTTCCCGAGCTCCCTGCTCTGCCATGGCCTCCCGAGCTCCCTGCTCCGCCATGGCCTCCCGAGTCCCCTGACCCGCCATGGCCTCCCGAGTTCCCTGCTCCGCCATGGCCTCCCGAGCTCCCTGCTCCGCCATGGCCTCCCGAGCTCCCTGCTCCGCCATGGCCTCCCGAGCTCCCTGCTCCGCCAGGGCCTCCCGAGTCCCCTGACCCGCCATGGCCTCCCGAGTTCCCTGCTCCGCCATGGCCTCCCGAGCTCCCTGCTCTGCCATGGCCTCCCGAGCTCCCTGCTCCGCCATGGCCTCCCGAGTCCCCTGACCCGCCATGGCCTCCCGAGTTCCCTGCTCCGCCATGGCCTCCCGAGCTCCCTGCTCCGCCATGGCCTCCCGAGCTCCCTGCTCCGCCAGGGCCTCCCGAGTCCCCTGTCTCCATGTCCCTTAAGGCCTCCAGAGCGCCCACCCCCCTCCCCGTTGGATGGTGTTCGGTGCGGGACGCACCGTTCGGGAGGGGGGAGTACTGTCAGACCTGTGTTCCCCATGTCTTGTGTTTCCCCTCCTCTCGTGCCCATATTTGGTTAGTTCCTGTTCCTGTCCTCATTTGTATTATCAGTTCCCAGCCCTGTGTCTTTAGTTGATTAGTCCCCAGCCCTGTGTTGTTAATTATCTAGTTTACTCCAGCCTTCTTAAGCCCTGTGTTTCCCTGCCTCTGTGTTGAGTCTGATCGTCTTCATGTGTCTCTGTGTCTCCTGCGTTTGTTAAGTTTGTTTATTAAAAGTTTATGTTATTCGAAAGAAGTTCCTCGCCTCCTCGTTTCCCTGCTCCCCAGAGTGGATTGTGACAGTGGTGGAGCGGTCATTTTCCGTTCTTATTCATAAATCGGTTGAAAATGACATGGGACAGAGGAGCTTATTTGTGGAGCGCTCTTGATCTGCGGTTTGTCTCATTTTATAAATCAAATTACATCGCTGAGAAAATGGATGCTAAACGACTACAAAAGCACTGCACAAAACCGTGCAGCGCCAAAAATCAGTATTCAATTCACTTATATTTATGTATGATGCACCGTTTACTCTTTAATGAAACTCTCATAGTTAATGAAGCCCAAGTGCCACCTACAGGCCTATTATGTGAAGTGTAGGCTGGCGAAATGGTGACATGAAAGGACTTTATTATGTTACCAATTGTGCAGCATTATGAAAGTGTCTTGTGCTCATCAAGCCTGCATTTATTGGATCAAAAACACAGAAAAAAACTGTGAAATATTATTACAATTTAAAAGAATGTTTCTCTATTTTAATATACTTAAAAATATCATTTATTTATGTGATGCAAAGCTGAATTTTTAGCATCATTACTCCAGTCTTCAGTGCATGATCCTTCAGAAATCATTCTAATATGCTGATTTATTATCAATATTGGAAACCGTTGTGCTGCTTATTTTATTTATTTATTTATTATTATTATTATTTGTTTTGTTTTTTTGGAACCCCTGATACTTTTCTGGGGTTCATTGATAAATAAAAAAGAAAATGAACAGCATTTATTCAAAATAGAGATGTTTTCTAACAATATCAATCTTTACTATCACTGTTTCTATCAATTTAGCAAATCTTTGCTAAAAAAAAAATACTGACCTCAAGCTTTTCAACATTATATTGTTACAAAAGTTATATTTTAAATAAATGTTGAGCTTTTTTAAAACTTGAAAGATGTTTCTTTCTCATGAAATGAGATGTTATTTGCAATGCAGAAGACAGATTTTCATGTGTTAGAGCTTTTTTGCAGAGCAAGTCATGTTAGAGCTTCAATGCACAGAATCACTAGTTTAGAGCTTCTAAGAACACTAATGCTGTGTGTAGTGCAACTAAGCAAATGAAGAGAATGCAAGGCCACAGATGCTGAAAAGCTTCTTTCTCAGTGAGAGAAAGTTGCTTAATGCAATTTTAAGAGTAAAGCTCAAGTACATGAAAGATCTTTCTTTCTCATGAAATGTTATTTGCAATGCAGAAGACAGATTTTCATGTGTTAGAGCTTTTTTTGCAGAGCAAGTCATGTTAGAGCTTCAATGCACAGAATCACTAGTTTAGAGCTGCTAAGAACACTAATGCTGTGTTTAGTGCAACTAAGAAAATGGAGAGAATGCAAGGCCACAGATGCTGAAAAGCTTCTTTCTCAGTGAGAGAAAGTTGCTTAATGCAATTTTAAGAGTAAAGCTCAAGTACATGAAAGATGTTTCTTTCTCATGAAATGAAATGTTATTTGCAATGCAGAAGACAGATTTTCTCTTTTTTTTTTTATCAACAGTTTTTTTTTTTTTTTTTTTTTTCACACATAACACAACATAACATCCAAAATATAACAAAACAAAACAACAGACACATACTCAACATCCCAAGGTCCAATCAAAAGGGAGGGAGAGAGGGAAGGACAATAAAAACACAAAAGTCACTCCTTTATCGCTTCACGCTTCACTTCCGGCTTTGCTACTGTTCGGACGCTCTTGCTTATTGCTCTGCGCTTTGCTCCCTATTTTTTGTTCTTTTCTCAGATCTCTCCAAGATTTTAACTTCAGCAGATCAGCACAGTGCTCAAACAACACATTTTTTTGGAAAAAGAGGACTCTTTGCCTGCCACCGCCAGCAGTTTACATTCCGGAGACAGAAAAATACAGCTGTCTACATTCAAACAGACGAGAGAAAATGCCTCTAGTGGAATCTACTTGCTGCATGAACTGCCACAAAATTCTACAAAGGATTGCGGTTCTTGAAACAAAGTTACTTGCTGGACTTCCAAAACAGACGGAACATACAGCAGATGGTCACCACGGACCCCCTCAGCATACAGCTGGTGAGTCCTGTGAATCTAGTGAATCTCAACAGTTTATACCAAGTGTAGAGGAACAAGCCAAAACTGATCGACAGACTAATCGATGGCACAAACAGGGAGCGAGACCCAAAGGCTCTCGAGACATCAGATTGTCACGAGTATCTCGTATTGCTGCCATAGCATCCTCTACCCCAGATATGGCTATTACTAGACTTGTAAACACTGGTATTCTACAACCCCCTATACATCTTGAGAACAGATTTGAAGCATTGATGAATGTGGATGAGGAATCCCAAAATGTGACAAAACTCGGATCGAATCAGCCAGCAGCTAACATTGCTACTAACAGGCGCTCAAGGTCGAGCAGACAGCGGCATTCAGCTCAGAGCGCAGCCGAGCCCAGGACTCTGATAGTGGGTGACTCTATTATTAGAAACATTAGTAGCAGGACTATAACTACCTGCTGCTTTACTCAAGCAACCGTCTCTGATGTGAACAAGGAACTTCAGAACATTGTGATGAAGCACAAGACTGCAAATCGAGTCATCATCCATGTGGGGAAGAATGATATTAGGAAAGGGCAGTCAGAACTGCTTAAGCAAGATTTCAGTGAACTCTTTGAAACACTTCAAAGTCTTGAAGTTCAGTCGTTCATCAGTGGACCACTCCCAGCAAGGGGAACTAACATGTTTTCACGGTTGCTTGGGCTGAATACATGGCTACAAAGAACCTGCAGTACAAAAGGAGTCAACTTCATCGACAACTTCAATATTTTCTGGGGCCACAGACAACTGTTTAAACTGGATGGCCTCCACCCAAACAAACTTGGTGCAAGAGTGCTAAAGGACAATTTCTATTTCTCCCTCCGTCATCCTTCAGTGGTGTGTGCCAATCCACTCACACACTCACCTGGACAGAATATGAGTGACCACAGGACTTCATATCAGCTTCCGAGTCATTATGTGGTTGAAGAATCCCACAAGGACACTGATAACGCCACACAGCCAAAACAAGCACTGCTCATGGACATCCCGGCTGAGCCCTGCCCACAAAGCTCATCACATGCAGACTGTGACGTATTACAACAGCTCCAAGACTCAGCACCCAAGGACGACTTTCTGGAAACAGCCTGGGAAGCCAGGACAACACATCACAGTCACCGGAAACACCAGAGCCAGAGCCCACTCACCAGATACACTATCCCTCTCTCCAGCATCTCCACTTCTAAGCTTTTCACAGAAAATGGAGGAATTGGTGTATGCTGGGACCAAACTCTCTGCAAGCCCCCAGATATCAACTAAAAAACGGCGGGCCCCCCAACCACCAAAGACTGCAGGCTCAGCTCTCCCGCCTCCTCCTGTGAGAGCTCTCCGACCTCTGCCACAACGCCAGGGCCCAAACCTTCCTCCATCTGCTGTAGGTGAACCAAAAACAACTGATAACAGCTCTCAGTGATATGTGTCGGGTCCCCGTTATATTAGCAGCAACATTCACAAATGTTTACAAACAAGCGGGAACCCAGTATGCCTGTAGCCTTCTCTATTTCTGTTTTATCACGTGATAGAAGGTCTAAGGCCTTCTCAAGCCATACGGCTGACCCATCTAATCTGCGGCCTGTAATGCATCAGTCTAAGATTGCTGTAGAGACAAAATGTAATTCCATCAAGTTAGCATTTTTAAACAGTCGCTCACTAAAAAATAAATCATTTGTGATCAATGATTTAATAACCACAAACAACCTGGATTTTATGTTTCTAATTGAAACATGGCTAGAAGACAACTGCAGTGCAACAGTCCTCACTGAAACAGCCCCTCCTAACTTTAATTTTATAAGTGTCTGCAGGACTGTTAGGAGAGGTGGAGGTGTAGCTGCTATTTTTAAAGATGTTTATCAATGCAAGCAAGTGTCATTTGGTCAGTACTTGTCTTTTGAATATCTAGGTATTGTGCTGAAAGGTGCCCCACGCATTCTGTTTATCATCATTTACAGGCCTCCAAAATACTCTCCAGCCTTTGTTGAAGAGTTCACAGAACTGTTATCAATGATTTCCTCAGAGTTTGACTGTTTTGCTATTGCAGGGGATTTTAATATTCACATAGATAATGCTGAAGTCAAAACTACAAAAGAAATTATAACTGTTTTAAACACTTTTGACCTGATTCAGCATGTGCATGGACCCACACACAATCGTGGACACACTCTAGATTTACTCATCTGTAGAGGTCTAAACATTTCATCCATTGTTATTAAGGATGTAGCTCTGTCTGATCACTTCTGTATTTTCTTTGATATATTGATCTCTGTCACCACTGAATCTAGATCTGTCTCTGTCAGAAAGAGATGCATTAATGAGAACACTAGTGTGCTATTTATGAAGGCAATATCTTTAACACCAAGCATTTCTGCAGACTCTGTTGATCTTCTCCTGGATTCATTTAACTCAAAAGTTAAGAATGTTATTGATGATATTGCACCGATAAAGGTCAGCAAGAAGAATGGCAGACAAAAATCACCATGGAGAAAATCAACAGCAGTTCAGAATATGAAAAGACAATGCAGAAAAGCTGAGCGGATGTGGCGGAAGACGAAACTTGAAATACACTATAGCATCTATAAAGACAGCCTTCATGCTTTCAATGTGGAACTAGCCACAGCTAGACAGACCTTCTTCTCAAACCTTATAAACAGTAACTTAAACAACACCCGCACTCTTTTTGCTACTGTTGAGAGACTGACAAACCCCCCAAGTCAGATTCCCAGTGAAATGCTCTCTGACAGCAAATGCAATGAGTTTGCTTCCTTCTTTTCAGAGAAGATCAGTAATATCAGAAAGGAGATTGGCACATCTTCCTGTAATACAGAGGTCACACAGATTCGACAGCAATCTCAAAAAGAAGTGACTATGTCTGTTTTTAAAACAATTGATAGCAAAATTTTGGAAGAAATAGTACAGCATCTTAAATCGTCAACCTGCTATCTTGACACACTTCCCACATCTTTTTTCAAAAGTGTGCTTAACTGTTTAGAAGCAGATCTCTTAGAAGTGGTGAACACCTCACTTCTTTCTGGGACTTTTCCAAACTCCCTGAAAACTGCAGTTGTTAAACCCCTTCTGAAAAAGCGCAATCTTGATAACACCATGTTGAGCAACTATAGACCAATATCAAATCTTCCTTTCATAGGTAAGATTATTGAAAAGGTAGTTTTTAATCAGCTGAACAATTACTTAACCTCAAATGGATACTTGGATAATTTTCAATCTGGTTTCCGTGTGCATCACAGCACAGAGACAGCACTCATTAAGATAATAAATGATATTCGCTTTAATTCTGATTCTGGCAAAATATCAGTGCTGGTACTACTAGATCTTAGTGCTGCGTTTGACACTGTCGATCATAACATACTTCTAGAGAGACTGGAAAACTGGGTCGGGCTTTCTGGGATGGCACTCAAATGGTTCAGGTCATACTTAGAAGGGAGAGGTTATTATGTGAGTATAGGAGAGCATAAGTCTAAGTGGACGTCCATGACATGCAGAGTCCCACAAGGCTCAATTCTTGCACCACTCTTGTTTAGCCTGTATATGCTCCCACTAAGTCAGATAATGAGGAAGAACCAAATTGCCTATCACAGCTATGCTGATGATACCCAGATCTACCTAGCCTTATCTCCAAATGATTATAGCCCCATTGACTCCCTCTGCCAATGCATTGATGAAATTAACAGTTGGATGTGCCAAAACTTTCTTCAGTTAAACAAGGAGAAAACTGAAGTCATTGCATTTGGAAACAAAGATGAAGTTCTCAAGGTGAATGCATACCTTGACTCTAGGGGTCAAACAACTAAAAATCAAGTCAGAAATCTTGGGGTGATTCTGGAGACAGACCTTAGTTTTAGTAGTCATGTCAAAGCAGTAACTAAATCAGCATACTATCATCTCAAAAACATTGCAAGAATTAGATGTTTTGTTTCCAGTCAAGACTTGGAGAAACTTGTTCATGCCTTTATCACCAGCAGGGTGGATTATTGTAATGGTCTCCTCACCGGCCTTCCAAAGAAGACCATTAGACAGCTGCAGCTCATCCAGAATGCTGCTGCCAGGATTCTGACTAGAACCAGAAAATCTGAGCATATCACACCAGTCCTCAGGTCCTTACACTGGCTTCCAGTTACATTTAGGATTGATTTTAAAGTACTTTTACTCGTTTATAATTCACTCAATGGCCTAGGACCTAAATACATTGCAGATATGCTCACTGAATATAAACCTAACAGACCACTCAGATCATTAGGATCGAGTCAGTTAGAAATACCAAGGGTTCACACAAAACAAGGGGAGTCCGCTTTTAGCTATTATGCCGCCCGCAGCTGGAACCAGCTTCCAGAAGAGATCAGATGTGCTAAAACATTAGGCACATTTAAATCCAGTCTCAAAACTCATCTATTTAGCTGTGCATTTGTTGAATGAGCACTGTGCTACGTCCGAACTGACTGCATTGTATTTTATGTATAATCCTTTTCTATTTAACTGTTTTAAATTTCATTTTAAATCAATTTCTATATCATTTTAAAATTCCTTGTTTTATTATTTTTAATTCCTTGTTTTTATTGCTGTGAATGATTATTTCACTTTCTTTTATGTAAAGCACTTTGAATTACCACTGTGTATGAAATGTGCTATATAAATAAACTTGCCTTGCCTTGCCTTGCCTTTATACAATCACGTATATCCATCAAAAAACACTGGCAAGCATCAATGGTCGAGGGCCACCAACTCGCGCCGTTGTACATTCACATGACACTATTTGCAGGAGGCTACGGATCCAATATATTTTTCTACACATGTGTGGTGTAAACCAGTTCTGGATTATTGTCTTCTTCGCAGCTGTAAATCCAGCAAACAACATTCTCTTTTGCATTGAATTAATACAGAGACCAGAATCATCATTAAGGAGACACAAACTTGGCTAAACAGACCAATCAATTCGCAGTAATGATGACAAAACCAGGTTTACATGTGTCCATAGACTGATGACGACAGGACATTCCCAAAACATATGCAGAAAAGTGCCTGATGATGTAGTGTTACATATATGGCAGTTCAAATTTGACTGTAGTTTCATTTTAAATATTTTGTAAGGAGTTATGTATGCTCTATGAATGACTTTGAAGTGAATAAGACGATGAGCCAGATTTTTAGATGTTAAGCTGAGATTAGACCATACTCTCTCCCAGTAGACAGATAAATTAAGGTCAGATAATTCCCTATTCCAAATAGTTTTAATAGAAAGAGGTTTTGTAATGCAATCAATAATTTTATTATATATTAAGGAAACAGATGGCCGACCTGCAGATGGTGCAATCCAGTCCCGCATAGGATGAGAGGAAATAGAAGGTGCCCACGGAACGCCATACGCTTTGAGAGCAGAACGTAATTGAAGAAAGACAAAATATGCGGATGGTGGTAGACAAAATTTGGTTCTTAATGTCTGAAATGAACAGAGGCCCTTGTTATCATATATATCACCGCACGTGTTTACACACCTAAAGAAGACCAAGAGGGTTGGACAAATGGACGATTTCCACATACAAAATTAAAATTGTGCCATAAAGGAGTACTGTTACAAAATTTGAAGGGTCCACCTATCCGACGTTCAACCGTTTTCCAGATTTTAATAGAGTTAACCACAACCGGACCAAATTTATAATTACCCCCTTTTTTCCTGTGCCAGTAAATAAAATATCTTGAAGTCTATTTGGTTTAACCTTGTCAGCTTCAATTACTCTCCATGAAACTGTAGATTGAGGATCAACCCAATTATGAAAATAAGATGGAACGACCAATAATATAATTCAAAATTTGGTACAGGCAGTCCTCCTGTGCTATTAGGATGTTGTAATGTGGTAAGTTTTATTCTGGGACATTTATCATTCCAGATAAACTTAGAAATTATGGAGTTGATCTCCTTAAAGTAACCTGGAGGGGGAGAAAGTGGTAGCATAGAGAAAAAAAAAATCGAGGTAACAAATTCATCTTAAAAGTGGAGATTCTTCCTTGGAGAGAGACTTTAAGATTCTTCCATCTTTGAATGTAATTTGACCTTAACTAAAATGTTATTAAAATTGTCTCTGGCAATCTTATGAATGTTTTTATATATGGTAATGCCCAAATAGATGAAAGATTCCTTAATAGGGATAAATGAGGGAATAGAAGAATTAACCTTAACATTGTTAATTGGCATTAAAGCAGATTTGCTCCAATTTATTTTATATCCTGATAGGCTACTAAAATTATCAAATTCCTTAATTATACTAGAGACTGAAACATCAAAGTGGTCTAAATATAGAATAATATCATCAGCGTATAATGAAATACTATGATTATGATCATGAATCTTAATCGATACTTCAGATTTCCTGATGGCTTGCGCTAAGGGTTCAAGAGATAGACAAAACAATAAGGGGGAAAGCGGACACCCCTGCCTCGTTCCCCGCTGTAAAGGGAATGAGGGGGAAATAATATTACCATTTATGACTGATGCTGCAGGTGAGTGGTATAATGTCTTAATCATAGAAATGAAGTGTTCACCGAAGCCGAAACATTGCAGAACTGCCCACATATAATTCCACTCTAGCCTGTTCACTTTTTCTGCATCAAGTGAAAAGACCGCACAAGGGGTTGGGTGGGAGTCCGCAAAGTCAAGAATATGAAGGAGTCGACGCATATTGTCAGATGCATTGCGCCCCTTGATGAAACCGGTTTGGTCCTCCTTGATCAGACTATGAATTACCTTCTCCATACGAGAAGCAAAAACTTTAGCATAGATTTTTAGATCACATGGGATAAGCGAAATCGGTCTGTAGCTGGAACAATCTAATGGATCTTTCCCTTTTTTAAGAAGTAATGAAATCAGTGAAGTTTTTAGATCTCTGAAATACCCCATGTTCAATTGCAAAATTAAATGAGTTATGCATAGGTATCCCTACCAAATCCCAAATTTCTAAATATAATTCAGGGGGGAGACCATCTAGACCCGGCGATTTGGCCTTTTGAAGGCTTTTTAGAGAGACGTGGAGTTCCTCCAAACTTAATGGGGCCTCCAAAGATTCTTTATCTATCTGTGAGATCCGAGGCAGTTCTAATTTATCTAAATACTGCTTACAAGTTGGTTCATCAAAATCTGTTTCAGCTTTATACAGATTTGTGTAAAAACCTTTAAATATGTCATTAATTGCCACAGGATTCGTGGTGACCTGATCATCCGATGATTTTATTGCGCTAATATATGCCTTAGACTCGCATTCTTTCAGCCTAAGGGCCAATAGATGACTCGGTCTCTCTGATTCAAAATAATATTTTTGCCTAGTCCTATGTAAAATAAATTCCGCCTTTGAGTGTGAAAGTAAATCATATTCTTCTTTTAAAGAGGACAGCTGTGCAGCCTGTTGCTCAGTAAAATGTTGTTTTTGTAGGTTTTGTAATGTTTGGATTTTATTTTCTAATTGTGTAAATTGGTGAGTTTTCGCTTTGGCAAGAGTAGAAGAGAAAGATATACAGAAACCTCATATAGCACACTTAGTCGTTTCCCACAGTATTTGAGGATCCACATCAGAGGGCATATTAATTTCAAGAAATTTCTTAATATATTCTTTTAGAGAATTAATGAAAGTCTGATTACTTAATAATGATATGTTAAAGCGCCATCTAGGGGACTTGGCTTTAACATCGGAAAGAGGAACACTGCACAACACAGCAGAATGATCAGATAATAAAATTGGTAATATAGAGATGGAGGAATTAGACGAAGTTAAAGATGGGCTGAGAAATATGTAGTCTATCCTAGAGAAAGTCTTGTGTCTATTAGAAAAAAAAGTGAAGTCCTTAGCTTTAGTATTCTGAATTCTCCAAAGATCGATTAAGTTAAGCTCAGTGATAAATTTATTCAGTAATTTAGAGGATGGATTGGCTGTTGTATCAGATTGAGATTTATCTAAAGCAGGATTTATGAGAGCATTAAAATCACCACCCACCACTAGAGGGCAATCAATCTCCTCAAGTAGAGTTTTGGAAATCTGTGTAAGGAATACACCTTCTCGTCTGTCTCATTCGGACCATAAATAGAGACCAATGCTAACCTATTATTATATATTTTGCATCGGATAAAAACAAATCTACCCTTCTCATCACTACCAAGGTGTTCAATCGTTACATTTCACTTCTGGTTAACAAGGATAAGCACCCCCTTAGTTTTATTTTGAGCGCAGGAAAAAGCTATTAATTTGTAATACTTATTCTGGAAAAGTGCCATGTCAGATTGTTTTAAATGTGTCTCTTGAATTAGGGCACAGGAGATAGATTTACGGTGTAAATATTCTAACACACGGGTTCGTTTAACAGCAGAATTTAAACCATTCACATTCAGTGATAAAATATTTAGAGTATGCATTGAATATTCATAATCCCAAGATTGTATTCAATAAAAAAAACAAAAACAGAAGCACTTCCATTCTGTAAATAACATGTAAACACTGATGTGCATTTTAGATACCAAACCTCCTAGATGAAAAATCCCTTTAGAAATAAGGTAAAATAAATAGAAGTATAAATGTCTGTTGTAACTAACAAAAACAACATAAAAACATGAACAACTGACAACCATAAACAAGGATCAACTCAGACCGCACATTACCGAGAACATAGGTCTGACTGAGCAACAAAAAATAGTGATGGTTCGTGACCGATCCACTCCAACGCAAGACATGTCTCCCGAAAGGCTCACACAGCCAAAACAATATTTTTTTTAATTTAAACCTACTCTCCATTAGTCCCCTCCAAAAAAGAAAAAAAGGAGTGTCAGTCTTACCAGCAAAGAGATCGTTGTACCGGATATATAGGGACAATATCCCAGTAGATGAGAGGAGAGAAGAAAAAGCAAAAAATAGGTTTAGCAAGCGTCCATGTTCATCCTGCCATCATCCCCTCCTGGGCAGCTAGGACCATGTCCATCCCGGCCGTCAAGCCCCTCCCGCCGGGCTGGAGAAACAGCGGCTGCTGCTCTCCCGTCGTCCCCCCGCAGAGCTGCGGCATACGTTCTCCGCTGAGACAGGGAGCTGACAAAATCCTCCGCTTTCTGAACAGAATCGAAGCTCACCCTTGTGCCGTAGTTTAATTACCGCCGGATAGATGAGGAAGGGCTGGAGACCAAGCGCTGTCATCTTCTTCAAAACCGGACCAAATGCCTTTCTCCTGATCGCTGTAGCTGGACTAAAGTCGGGAAAAAATAGCAGTGTGACATTGTTCTGTGCGCATTTCACCGGATAAGCCTGCCGAGCACCCTTCAGGATATCTGATCTGTCATGCCATCTCAGTACACGGAAGATGAGAGTGCGCGGCCGATCGGAGCCCCTCCCTCCGTCATACACGCGATGCGCCCGATCAATCTCAATGTCACGGCCCCTCAAGGAAGGAATCCACTTGGAAAGATTAGCTCTGAGGAAACCAGCTGCGTCGGGACCCTCCATCCCTTCTGGCAGCCCCACCAGTCTTACGTTGTTCCTTCTGCACCTGTCCTCCATATCTGTCATCTTCTCGGTGAGTCGCTCCAGCTGATCCTTTAAGTCCGTGACTGTCCTCTTATCTTCACGCGCCGCTGCCTGAACAGAATCAACGCGGTCACGTGTCTGCTTCGTCTCGGTAGCTATGGCCTCAAATTCCTCTCTTAGCTCTTTAACAGACTTGTTGGTCGCTTGTATGTCCTCACGCAGTTCGCGCAATGCTGGAATCAGCACCGAGTCCATCGCATCTCTTACTGCCGAATTCACAACCGAATTCAAAGTGCTTTGCTGCGCTTTAAATGCTAGTTCAATGCGGTTAGCAATAGCCACGTTGAGGTCTTCTCTGGAGATGGCTGAATCTCTGAATTTTTTCTTCATTGGCGATTGCTCAATCTCTCTTTTCCGATCCCCTTTGTCTGCCTTAGCACTCATGATGGGTCCAATGCAGAGTGGTTTAAGGTTTACTGACAGGATCGTAAAATATGTGGCAAAGTGAGCAGAGCGAAAGACTAAGCCTGCATCGCCGTCAAAGGGTCACGTGATCCCCAGAAGACAGCTTTTCATGTGTTAGAGCTTTTTTGCAGAGTAAGTCATGTTAGAGCTTCAATGCACAGAATCACTAGTTTAGAGCTTCTAAAGCCCTATTCGGACGGTAATTGTTTCTCAGGGGGACGTAAGTGATTTTCACCATATACAGGGGGTAGTTGGTGATTTAATTGCCATCCGAATCCAGGATGTCGGTGTTTATCTCTCACCACCCCCGTGAAAATCCCCGGCAGAATTACCTACTGTTTTTTGACAAACACCACGGTCATGTGGTAATTTAATTGCCGTCCGAATCCACATCTCTGAGTTTAGAGAAGAAATCGATTCAAAATTCAGTGTTTAATCCCTTTTTGAGCACTCCCGAACACCATAACGTTGTACTTCGGTGTAATGTACATATTATTTCTGAAATGCTGGAAAGTATTTAAAATAACAATACTTCATGACTGCTCAACCACAGCGACTGGGAGCAGAAAAACAAGAAAAGTGCAAACTTTCAAATGTGTCTTTATTATGGCAGCAGCAGGTATGCAATACAATTTTAAAATGTGTATTATAAACGGATATATATCGCGTATAATTATATACAACTATAGCGCGTCTATTTTCCTATTTTTAAACAGGAGATTTAAATTATCAAATAATAAATATGATAAAATATGCTTGGAATAATAAGAATACATTTTACATAATAAGTATTTTTAAATGCATTTTACACAATAATAAGAATAAAATTGTAAATAAAATTCATTTTATTTACAGCAGACAATCATGTGATTGGCCACGTGAGCAGCGCGTTCCCAGGTGCGCAGGATCATAGAACTCGCTCCTCCACTGTGAATAAATCACCATCCGAATCCATGAGTTTTATCACTGAGGTGATATGTCAATTTATTTTTACAGACGTCCTTATGAGAAACAATTACCGTCCGAATGGGGCTTAAGAACACTAATGCTGTGTTTAGTGAAACTAAGCAAATGAAGAGAAAACAAGGCCACAGATGCTAAAAAAAGCTTCTTTCTCAGTGAGAGAGTAAAGCTCAAGTACATGAAAGATGTTTCCTTCTCATGAAATGAAATGTTATTTGCAATGCTGAAGACAGATTTTCATGTGTTAGAGCTTTTTTGCAGAGCAAGTCATGTTAGAGCTTCAATGCACAGAATCACTAGTTTAGAGCTTCTAAGAACACTAATGCTGTGTTTAGTGCAACTAAGAAAATGAAGAGAATGCAAGGCCACAGATGCTGAAAAGCTTCTTTCTCAGTGAGAGAACATTGCTTAATGCAATTTTAAGAGTAAAGCTCAAGTACATGAAAGATGTTTCTTTCTCATGAAATGAAATGTTATTTGCAATGCAGAAGACAGATTTTCATGTGTTAGAGCTTTTTTGCAGAGCAAGTCATGTTAGAGCTTCAATGCACAGAATCGTACTCGGTTACTGTCGTAGCCTCGGTTCCCTGAGATACGGAACGAGTACTGCGTCTTGATAAAGACGCATATGGGAAAAAGCCTTTTTTTTCTCCTGAACTGGAGTCTTATTCAATCACGCAGTGAAACTGCACGACTATTGGTAAAAAACAAACCAATGGGTCGGCAGCGGAGCTGCACGAGCCTATGGCGACGAAACCCGCCAGATCCCGCCAAAATGGGCGGGGCCATCTGGCTATATAGGCTATCCGTTTCACCATAGGATCCTCAGGTTACTTCGACTGAAGCGACGACGGAGTCGTGCAGCTACCTGGCATGGCAAAGTACGCAGTACTCGTTCCGTATCTCAGGGAACCGAGGTTATGACAGTAACCGAGTATGTTCCCTGTCGATACTCCACTCGTACTGCGTCTTGATAAAGACGCATATGGGAACTCAATTCAATCACGCCATGCTAGGGTAGATGAACGACTGTATATACCTCCATAAGCATTAATGCCCAGGAAAATTGCTCTCTTTTTGAGAATGTTTGTGTTTTATTTTTTCCACTGTCACAGCGGATGGTTGCATGGGTGCTTGTACGGGCCCTGTAGCAACAAACACAATTCCCTCTGCACCCGGAAGAAAACGGGGTGAAAAGAGGTCTTTTGGTGGGCGGTCCGGCCGTGGCGGGACTCGACCCTCTCCTCTTCCTGTCCTGCAGATCAGGAGGACGCCGGAGGCGCAGGGTCCAACGCTATCTTGGGTCGGGGGCCCTGGCGCTTCGGAAAGGGGTGGCGTCTGGCTGAGCATGAACGCCCTCGCGTCTGCTGAGTCTTGGCAGGCTGAGGGGCGGAAACGGCAGGTGCAGGCTTCGCGGGCTGCTGAGTCGGCGCAGTCTTGGGTGCAGGAAGGACTCTGAGTAGCTGCTGAGCTGGAGTGCTTGGGCAGGAAGTGTCGCATAGCCTGTGACGCCTTCTGTGCTTCCGTGAAGCGCTCAGCGAATCCTTCCACCACAGGTTCAAAGAGGCCGCTGGGGGAAATCAGAGCATCAAGGAAGGATACCTTGTCCGTGTCCTTAATCTCCGTCAGCGTGAGCCACAGGTGGCGCTCGAGCACCACCAGGCTGGCCATAGACCTTCCTATGGCTTGGGCGGTGGTCTTGGTGGCTCGCAAAGCCAGGTCTGTTGCACTTCTCAGCTCCCTGAGAGTCGCAGGATCAGGCTCAGACTCGTCTATGGCAGTGAGGAGTTTGGCCTGATAGACCTGTAGAACCGCCATAGAGTGGAGCACCGAAGCCGCCTGTCCAGCTGAAGCGTAGGAGCGTCCAGCGAGCGCTGAAGTGGTCCTGCATGGCTTGGACGGGTGGCTGGCCTTCGCCTTCCAGCCGATGGCAGTGGGTGAGCAGAGATGTGCAGCCACTGACTCATCTAGTTCAGGCATCCTCTCATATCCCTTTTCTTCTGCGCCGTCAATTGTGGTGCGGATGAAGCGGAAGTACGGAGGCGGGCAGAGTGAGGGGAGCGCCAAGATCTCGTGAGCTCATCGTGAACTTCAGGGAAGAACGGCGAGGGTCGTTGCTGAGGGGCCTGACGGCGCCCCGGCAGGAACCACTCATCCAGACAGCTGCGAGAGGGCTCCTCTGGTGGAGACCACTCCAAACCCAGCTCTTCAACCGCTTTTGAGAGGACACGGAAAAGTTTGGCATCCATCCCGGCTTTGGCGGCGCTGGGCGCGGGCAAACATGAGGGGGCGGGGTCAGTTACCGAGCCCGACTGCTCATCGTCACTTCCCCCGAACGAGACCAGATCGCTCGCGCTTGCAGAGAGACGCTGGTCAGGTTGGGAAAAAAGGACGGGAGAAACCTCTCTGTGTGGCGAGAGCGGGGCACGCGGGATCTGAGCCGGCGTGAGCTCACTCTCAACCGGGCGCTGAGATCCTCTGCCCCGCTGTATTTTCCTCACAGGTCCCTGGGAGAAAGAAAACGGGAGGGCGCGAGGGGCGGGGTAGCTCTCTGAAAAGAAAGCGATCCGCGAGCGCAGAAAGGCGAGACTGATGCCCTCGCAGTGAGAACAATCAGAGCCAGCGAGCGCGGCATCTGCATGGGATTTCCCCAAGCAGGAAACGCACTCGCTGTGACGTCATCGGCGTGCAGGGGGAACCTGCACGAGCCGTAGTAACGGCGCGGCATTAGAACGCCGATTTGCTCTTTTAGAACCTTACATGAGATTCGCCGGATGGCGTCAGCGAACGGGACCAGAACTGCTGCGATTCTGGGGCGCAAAGAAAAGGCGGATCAGCCGAGCAGATCGAGGTCGCTGGGTCCAGCTGCGAGGCGTGTCAACGGTGAGAAGGCTTCTGGGTCAGTGTAGACGAAGTCGTCGTCGCTGAAGAAGAAGAAGTCTGAGGATCCTATGGCGAAACGGCCGCTTATATTGCCAGATGGCCCCGCCCATTTTGGCGGGATCTGGCAGGTTTCGTCGCCATAGGCTCGTGCAGCTCCGCTGCCGACCCATTGGTTCGTTTTTTACCACTGCACGAACCAATAGTCGTGCAGTTTCACTGCGTGATTGAATAAGACTTCAGTTCAGGAGAAAAAAAGGCTTTTTCCCATATGCATCTTTATCAAGATGCAGTACGAGTGGAGTATCGACAGGGAACACTAGTTTAGAGCTTCTAAGAACACTAATGCTGTGTTTAGTGCACCTAAGCAAATGAAGAGAATGCAAGGCCACAGATGCTGAAAAGCTTCTTACTCAGTGAGATAAAGTTGCATATTGCAATTTTAAGAGTAAAGCTCAAGTACATGAAAGATGTTTCTTTCTCATGAAAGGAAATTTTATTTGCAATGCAGAAGACAGATTTTCATGTGTTAGAGCTTTTTTGCAGAGCAAGTCATGTTTGAGCTTCAATGCACAGAATCTCTAGTTTAGAGCTTCTAAGAACGCTAATGCCATGTTTAGTGCAACTAAGCAAATTAAGAGAATGCAAGGCCACGGATGCTGAAAAGCTTCTTTCTCAGTGAGAGAAAGTTGCTTAATGCAATTTTAAGAGTAAAGCTCAAGTACATGAAATATCTTTCTTTCTCATGAAATGTTATTTGCAATGCAGAAGACAGATTTTCATGTGTTAGAGCTTTTTTGCAGAGCAAGTCATGTTAGAGCTTCAATGAACAGAATCACTAGTTTAGAGCTTCTAAGAACACTAATGCTGTGTTTAGTGCAACTAAGCAAATTAAGAGAATGCAAGGCCACAGATGCTGAAAAGCTTCTTTCTCAGTCAGAGAAAGTTGCTTAATGCAATTTTAAGAGTAAAGCTCAAGTACATAAAAGTTGTTTCTTTCTCATGAAATGATATGTTATTTGCAATGCAGAAGACAGATTTTCATGTGTTAGAGCTTTTTTGCAGAGCAAGTCATGTTTGAGCTTCAATGCACAGAATCTCTAGTTTAGAGCTTCTAAGAACACTAATGCTGTGTTTATGACAACTAAGCAAATGAAGAGAATGCAAGGCCACGGATGCTGAAAAGCTTCTTTCTCAGTGAGAGAAAGTTGCTTAATGCAATTTTAAGAGTAAACCTCAAGTACATGAAAGATGTTTCTATCTCATGAAATTAAATGTTATTTGCAATGCAGAAGACAGATTTTCATGTGTTAGAGCTTTTTTGCAGAGCAAGTCATATGCTGACTCCATAGAGCTTCAATGCACAGAATCGCTAGTTTAGAGCTTCTAAGAACACTAATGCTGTGTTTAGTGCAACTAAGCAAATTGAAAGAATGCAAGGACACAGATGCTGAAAAGCTTCTTTCTCAGTGAGAGAGTAAAGCTCAAGTACATGAAAGATGTTTCTTTCTCATGAAATGAAATTTTATTTGCAATGCAGAAGACAGATTTTCATGTGTTAGAGCTTTTTTGCAGAGCAAGTCATGTTAGAGCTTCAATGCACATAATCACCAGTTTAGAGCTTCTAAGAACACTAATGCTGTGTTTAGTGCAACTAAGCAAATGAAGAGAATGCAAGGCCACAGATGCTGAAAAGCTTCTTTCTCAGTGAGAGAAAGTTGCTTAATGCAATTTTAAGAGTAAAGCTCAAGTACATGAAAGATGTTTCTTTCTGATGAAAGGAAATTTTATTTGCAATGCAGAAGACAGATTTTCATGTGTTAGAGCTTTTTTGCAGAGCAAGTCATGTTTGAGCTTCAATGCACAGAATCGTACTCGGTTACTGTCGTAACCTCGGTTCCCTGAGATACGGAACGAGTACTGCGTCTTGATAAAGACGCATATGGGAAAAAGCCTTTTTTCTCCTGAACTGAAGTCTATTTCAATCACGCAGTGAAACTGCACGACTATTGGTTCGTGCAGTGGTAAAAAACGAACCAATGGGTCGGCAGCGGAGCTGCACGAACCTATGGCGACGATTCCCGCCAGATCCCGCCAGATCCCGCCAAAATGGGCGGGGAATCTGGCTATATAAGCGGTCGTTTCGCCATAGGATCCTCAGGTTACTTCGACTGAAGCGACGACTGAGTCGTGCAGCTACCTGGCACGGCAAAGTACGCAGTACTCGTTCTGTATCTCAGGGAATCGAGGTTACGACAGTAACCGAGTACGTTCCCTGTCGATACTCCACTCGTACTGCGTCTTGATAAAGACGCATATGGGAACTGAATTTAATCACGCCGTGCTAGGGTAGATGAACGACTGTATATACCTCCATAAGCATAAATGCCCATAGGGAAGTAAGTAGTATACTTCAGGCTAAACCGTGCTAAACTCATAGAGGTCATACTCGGCCTGGATGATCGTTCCATATGACTCCTGTATACTCCGTTAACCGGAGTATGCAGGGTGCCAATCAGAGAGCCTGAGCGCATTGCGGTCAAGAAATCTCTGACAGGATTGTTCCCACAGCGTATGTATACAAGCTCATCTAAGCAGAGAGGACTCTGGCCTGTAAGGCCGGAATGTCCAGGTTATAAAACCTAGCAAATGTGGACGGAGTGGCCCAGCCAGCCGCCGCACAAATCTCTGTAATGGACACACCGCTAGACCACGCCCATGACGAGGCGATGCCTCTAGTCGAATGGGCTCGTACTCCAATGGGGCATTGCAGGCCCAAAGAAGAGTATGCCAGCATGACAGCATCCACTATCCACTTAGAGAGTCTCTGCTTCGTGACCGGATGCCCTTTGGCGCGGTTACCGAAGCCAACAAAGAGCTGTTCCGTACGCCTAAAGGGGGCGGAACGCTCAAAGTAGATTCTCAGAGCTCTGACAGGGCATAACAAGGATAACTCCCGGTCCTCCTCAGACGGAGGAAGCGCGGCGAGCGTGATGACCTGAGCTCTGAACGGGGTTGAAAGTACCTTAGGTACGTAACCATGCCTTGGTTTCAGGACGACCTTGGAGTCGTTAGGCCCGAATTCCAGGCAGGCAGGGCTAATAGAGAGCGCCTGCAGGTCTCCTGCTCGCTTAACCGACGCTAGTGCTAGTAGCAGAGCAGTTTTCAGCGAAAGTGACCGGAGGTTCGTAGACTGTAGCGGCTCAAAGGGAGGGCCTTTCAAGGCCCTCAGTACAGTGGGCAGTTCCCATGTAGGGACAGTAAGGGGCCGAGGTGGATTCAACCTCCTGGCTCCCTTCAGAAAACGGACAACTGAGTTGTCTCTGCCTACCGACTGGCCCGCTATAGGGGCATGAAAGGCCGCTATAGCTGCTACGAACACCTTGAGTGTAGAGTGATAACGTCCTTTATCTAGCAGTTCCTGCAGAAAGGACAGAACCACCGCTAAATCAGAGGTAGAGGGGTTTTCACCACGGTTGAGGCACCAAGTGGCGAAAACAGACCACTTAAGTGCGTAGAGGCGTCTCGTAGACGGGGCTCTAGCCTCAGAAATGGTGTTTAACACTCGCTCTGGGAGGCCAGTAGGCTCCCGTTGAGCGGCCAAATGTAGAGAGCCCACAGCTCGGGTCGAGGGTGCCATATTGTTCCGTTCGCCTGAGAGAGGAGATCCCGTCTCAGGGGCACGGGCCAGGGGGCTGCTGTCAGTAGCTGAGTCAGCTCTGACAACCAAGGTTGGTTCCTCCACAAGGGGGCCACCAATAGCACCTTGTGACCCTGTTCCCTGACACGCCTCACGACCTGTGGAAGCAGGGCGATCGGGGGAAATGCATAAAGGAGGAGGTTGGGCCAGTCGTGGGCCAATAATACCTGTGGCCCTGTCCTTCGAATAATAAGTTGGGCAGTGAGAGTTGTCTTTGGAGGCGAAAAGGTCTACTTCTGCCTTGCCAAAGGTCTTCCAGATCTTCTGAACCACCTGCGGATGGAGCATCCACTCCTCTGAGGGGACATTGCTCCGAGATAACATATCCGCTCCTTGGTTCAGTCTGCCCGGCAGGTGTGCTGCCCTCAGCGAGCGCAGGTTGAGCTGAGCCCATTCCAGAAGGCGCTCTGCCAGAATAAAGAGGCGCTTCGAGGAGACACCTCCCTGGTGATTTATATAGGACACCACGGACATGCTGTCTGAGAGAATCAGCACATGGCGTCCTATTAGGTCCGGCAGGAAAAACTGGCAGGCTCGACAAACTGCTAGCATTTCCAAGCAGTTGATGTGGAAGCCGCTCTCCGCCTTCGACCAATGGCCGAAGGTCGGTTTGCCTTCGCACAGCGCCCCCCAACCTGTGTTGGAGGCGTCTGTCGTGACAACTTTCCTGGTGTGGACCAACCCCATGGCCACGCCCTTCTTCATCCACCGTGGGTTCTTCCAGGGGGTCAGGGCTGTCACACAGGCCTGATTCACCCTGATATGCAAGCGTCCGTGACGCCATGCGTTGTGTGGAACCCGTGGTTTCAACCAGCGTTGAAGGGGGCACATGCGGAGCAGGCCCAGCTGTAACACTGGCGATGCTGCGGCCATAAGGCCCAGCATTCTCTGAAACACTTTGAGTGGGCGAGCGGTGTCGCTCTTGAAGGTGGCCGCGAGTTTCTGAATGGCCAGAGCGCGTTCTGGCGCTATCACCGCTCTCATGCGAGCTGAGTCCAGAACTGTACCCAGGAACGATACTCGTTGGCTGGGAGACAGTGCGCTTTTGGCGAAATTGACCCTGAGCCCCAGGCGCTCTAAGTGGCTGAGGATGAGGGGTTCTGTGTGAAAGTAGTTCCACCTCTGACTGGGCCAGAATGAGCCAGTCGTCGAGGTAGTTGAGAATGCGGATTCCCATCTGTCTCAGAGGGGAAAGAGCCGCGTCCATGCACTTCGTAAAAGTACGGGGGGCCAGAGACAGCCCAAAGGGTAGGACCGTGTACTGGTAAGCCACTCCCTCGAAGGCGAATCTCAAGAACCGTCTGTGATGGGGGGCTATCTGGATGTGAAAGTATGCGTCTTTCAGGTCCAGAGAACAGAACCAGTCCCCTGTGCGAATCTGCGAGAGGATCTGCTTCAGCGTGATCATCCTGAACGGCCGTCTCATGAGGGCGTGATTCAGGCGTCTGAGATCGAGGATGGGCCGGAGGCCGCCATCCTTTTTGGGGACGAGGAAGTAACGGCTGTAAAAGCCTGACTCGCTCAAAGCTGGAGGAACCATTTCTATGGCTCCTTTTTCCAGCAACGTCATCACCTCTGAGCGCAGAACGCGAGCGTTCTCGCCTTGCACCGAGGTGGAGACCACGCCGCTGAAACGCGGGGGTCTTCGAGCGAATTGGAGTGAATAACCTCGTTTTATTATCCCCATAACCCACTCTGACACTCCGGGGATGGCCTGCCAGGCCTCGGCCCGCGTGGCAAGGGGTTGGATAAACTCGAGTGGACGGCTGCACGGAGGCAGGGCACTCATGAGGGACGGAAGAGGAAAATTGCTCTCTTTTTGAGAATGTTTGTGTTTTATTTTTTCCACTATCACAGCGGACGGTTGCATGGGCGCTTGTACGGACCCTGTAGCAACAAACACAATTCCCTCTGCACCCGGAAGAAAACGGGGTGCCAAGAGGTTTCTCACGAGAGGCCTTTTGGTGGGCGGTCCGGCCGTGGCGGGACTCGACCCTTTCCTCTTCCTGTCCTGCAGATCAGGAGGACGCCGGAGGCGCAGGGTCCAACGCTATCTTGGGTCGGGGGCCCTGGCGCTTCGGAGGGGGTGGCGTCTGGCTGAGCGTGAACGCCCTCGCGGCTGCTGAGTCCTAGCAGGCTGAGGGGCGGAAACGGCAGGTGCAGGTTTTGCGGGCTGCTGAGTCGGCGCAGTCCTGGGGCGACTCTGAGCAGCTGCTGGGCTGGCGCGCTTGGGCAGGAAGTGTCGCATAGCCTGTGACGCCTTCTGTGCCTCTGTGAAGCGCTCAGCGAATCCTTCCACCGCAGGTCCAAAGAGGCCGCTGGGGGAAATTGGAGCATCAAGGAAGGAGACCCTGTCCGCGTCCTTGATCTCCGTCAGCGTGAGCCACAGGTGGCGCTCGAGCACTACCAGGCTGGCCATAGACCTTCCTATGGCTTGAGCGGTAGTCTTGGTGGCTCGCAAAGCCAGGTCCGTTGCGCTTCTCAGCTCCCTGAGAGTCGCAGGATCAGGCTCAGACTCATCTACGGCAGAGAGGAGCTTGGCCTGATAGACCTGGAGAACCGCCATAGAGTGGAGCGCCGAAGCCGCCTGTCCAGCTGAAGCGTAGGAGCGTCCAGCGAGCGCTGAAGTGGTCCTGCATGGCTTGGACGGGTGACTGGCCTTCGCCTTCCAGCCGATGGCAGTGGGTGGGCAGAGATGTGCAGCCACTGACTCATCCAGTTGAGGCATCCTCTCATATCCCTTTTCTTCAGCGCCGTCAATCGTAGTGAGGGCGGATGAAGCGGAAGTACGGAGGCGGGCAGAGTAAGGGGAGCGCCAAGATCTCGTGAGCTCGTCGTGAACTTCAGGGAAGAACGGCGATGGTCGTTGCTGAGGGGCCTGACGGCGCCCAGGCAGAAACCACTCATCCAGACGGCTGCGAGAGTGCTCCTCTGGTGGAGACCACTCCAAACCCAGCTCTTCAACCGCTTTTGAGAGGACACGGAAAAGTTCGGCATCCATCCCGGCTTTGGCGGCGCTGGGCGCGGGCAAACGTGAGGGGGCGGGGTCAGTTATCGAGCCCGACAGCTCCTCAGCATCTGAAGCTGCCAGTGACATGCTGTCATCGGCCAGCTCATCGTCACTTCCCCCGAACGAGACCAGATCGCTCGCGCTTGCAGAGGGATGCTGGTCAGGTTGGAAAAAAAGGACGGGAGAAACCTCTCTGTGTGGCGAGAGCGAGACGCGGGATCTGAGCCGGCGTGAGCTCGCTCTCAACCGGGCGCTGAGATCCTCTGCCCCGCTGTTTTTTCCTCACAGGTCCCTGGGAGGAAGAAAACAGGAGGGCGCGAGGGGCGGGGTCACTCTCTGAAAAGAAAGCGATCCGCGAGCGCAGAGAGGCGAGACTGATGCTCTCGCAGTGAGAACAATCAGAGCCAGCGAGCGCGGCATCTGCATGGGATTTCCCCAAGCAGGAAACACACTCGCTGTGACCGTCATCGGCGTGCAGGGGAGACCTGCACGAGCCGCAGTAACGGCGCGGCATTAGAACGCCGATTTGCTCTTTTAGAAACTTAAGTGAGAATCGCCGGATGGCGGCAGCGAACGGGACCAGAACTGCTGCGATGCTGGGGCTCGTAGAAAAGGCGGATCAGCCGAGCAGATCGAGGTCGCTGGGTCCAGCTGCGAGGCGTGTCAACGGCGAGTAGGCTTCTGGGTCAGTGTAGACGAAGTCGTCGTCGCTGAAGGAGAAGAAATCTGAGGATCCTATGGCGAAACGACCGCTTATATAGCCAGATTCCCCGCCCATTTTGGCGGGATCTGGCGGGATCTGGCGGGAATCGTTGCCATAGGTTCGTGCAGCTCCGCTGCCGACCCATTGGTTCGTTTTTTACCACTGCACGAACCAATAGTCGTGCAGTTTCACTGCGTGATTGAAATAGACTTCAGTTCAGGAGAAAAAAGGCTTTTTCCCATATGCGTCTTTATCAAGACGCAGTACGAGTGGAGTATCGACAGGGAACTCTAGTTTAGAGCTTCTAAGAACACTAATGCTGTGTTTAGTGCAACTAAGCAAATGAAGAGAATGCAAGGCCACAGATGCTGAAAAGCTTCTTTCTCAGTGAGAGAAAGTTGCTTAATGCAATTTTAAGAGTAAAGTTCAAGTACATGAAAGATGTTTCTTTCTCATGAAATGAAATGTTATTTGCAATGCAGAAGACAGATTTTCATATGTTAGAGCTTTTTTGCAGAGCAAGTCATGTTAGAGCTTCAATGCACAGAATCGCTAATTTAAAGCTTCTAAGAACACTAATGCTGTGTTTAGTGCAACTAAGCAAATGAAGGGAATGCACGGCCACAGATGCTGAAAAACGTCTTTATCAGTGAGAGAAAGTTGCTTAATGCAATTTTAAGAGTAAAGTTCAAGTACATGAAAGATGTTTCTTTCTCATGAAAGGAAATTTTATTTGCAATGCAGAAGACAGATTTTCATGTGTTAGAGCTTTTTGGCAGAGCAAGTCATGTTAGAGCTTTAATGCGCAGAATCGCTAGTTTAGAGCTTCTAAGAACACTATTGCTGTGTTTACTGCAAAAAAGCAAATGAAGAGATTGCAAGGCCACAGATGCTGAAAACCTTCTTTCTCAGTGAGAGAAAGTTGCTTAATGCAATTTTGAAAGTAAAGCTCAAGTACATGAAAGATCTTTCTTTCTCATGAAATGAAATGTTATTTGCAATGCAGAAGACAGATTTTCATATGTTAGAGCTTTTTTGCAGAGCAAGTCATGTTAGAGCTTCAATGCACAGAATCGCTAGTTTAAAGCTTCTAAGAACACTAATGCTGTGTTTAGTGCAACTAAGCAAATGAAGGGAATGCAAGGCCACAGATGCTGAAAAGCGTCTTTCTCAGTGAGATAAAGTTGCTTAATGCAATTTTAAGAGTAAAGCTCTAATACATGAAAGATGTTTCTTTCTCATGAAATGATATGTTTTTTGCAATGCAGAAGTCAGATTTTCATGTGTTAGAGCTTTTTTGCAGAGCAAGTCATGTTAGAGCTTCAATGCACAGAATCGCTAGTTTAGAGCTTCTAAGAACACTAATGCTGTGTTTAGTGCAACTAAGCAAATGAAGGAATGCAAGGCCAACGGATGGTGAAAAGCTTCTTTCTCAGTGAGAAAAGTTGCTTAATGCAATTTAAAGAGTAAAGCTCAAGTACATTAAAGTGTATTCTTTCTCATGAAATGAAATGTTATTTGCAATGCAGAAGACAGATTTCATGTGTTAGAGCTTTTTTGCAGAGCAAGTCATGTTAGAGCTTCAATGCACAGAATCGCTAGTTTAGAGCTTCTAAGAACACTAATGCTGTGTTTAGTGCAACTTAGCAAATGAAGGGAATGCAAGGCCACAGATGGTGAAAAGCTTCTTTCTCAGTGAGAGAAAGTTGCTTAATGCAATTTTAAGAGTAAAGCTCTAATACATGAAAGATGTTTCTTTCTCATTAAATGATATGTTATTTGCAATGCAGAAGGCAGATTTTCATGTGTTAGAGCTTTTTGGCAGAGCAAGTCATGTTAGAGCTTTAATGCGAACAGAGATCTAGTTTAGTTTAGAGCTTCTAAGAACACAATATTGTGTTTACTGTAAAAAAGCAAATGAAGAGATTGCAAGGCCACAGATGCTGAAAACCTTCTTTCTCAGTGAGAGAAAGTTGCTTAATGCAATTTTGAAAGTAAAGCTCAAGTACATGAAAGAGCTTTCTTTCTCATGAAATTAAATGTTATTTGCATTGCAGAAGACAGATTTTCATATGTTAGAGCTTTTTTGCAGAGCAAGTCATGTTAGAGCTTCAATGCACAGAATCGCTAGTTTAAAGCTTCTAAGAACACTAATGCTGTGTTTAGTGCAACTAAGCAAATGAAGGGAATGCAAGGCCACAGATGGTGAAAAGCTTCTTTCTCAGTGAGAGAAAGTTGCTTAATGCAATTTTAAGAGTAAAGCTCAAGTACATTAAAGTTGTATTCTTTCTCATGAAATGAAATGTTATTTGCAATGCAGAAGACAGATTTTCATGTGTTAGAGCTTTTTGGCAGAGCAAGTCATGTTAGATTTTTAATGCGCAGAATCGCTAGTTTAGAGCTTCTAAGAACACTATTGCTGTGTTTACTGCAAAAAAAGCAAATGAAGAGATTGCAAGGCCACAGATGCTGAAAACCTTCTTTTTCAGTGAGAGAAAGTTGCTTAATGCAATTTTAAAAGTAAAGCTCAAGTACATGAAAGATCTTTCTTTCTCATGAAATGAAATGTTATTTGCAATGCAGAAGACAGATTTTCATATGTTATAGCTTTTTTGCAGAGCAAGTCATGTTAGAGCTTCAATGCACAGAATCGCTAGTTTAGAGCTTCTAAGAACACTAATGCTGTGTTTAGTGCAACTAAGCAACTGAAGAGAATTCAAGGACACAGATGCTGAAAAGCTTCTTTCTCAGTGAGAGAAAGTTGCTTAATGCAATTTTAAGAGTAAAGCACAAGTACATGAAAGATGTTTCTTTCTCATGAAATGAAATGTTATTTGAAATGCAGAAGACAGATTTTCATGTGTTAGAGCTTTTTTGCAGAGCAAGTCATGTTTGAGCTTCAATGCACAGAATCTCTAGTTTAGAGCTTCTAAGAACACTAATGCTGTGTTTAGTGCAACTAAGCAAATGAAGAGAATGCAAGGCCACAGATGCTGAAAAGCTTCTTTCTCAGTGAGAGAAAGTTGCTTAATGCAATTTTAATGCAGAATCGCTAGTTTAGAGCTTCTAAGAACACTATTGCTGTGAATAGTGCTACTAAGCAAATGAAGGTAATGCAAGGCCACAGACTCTGAAAAGCTTCTTTATCAGTGAGAGAAAGTTGCTTAATGCAATTTTAAGAGTAAAGCTCAAGTACATTAAAGGTGTATTCTTTCTCATGAAATGAAATGTTATTTGCAATGCAGAAGACAGTTTTCATGTGTTACAGCTTTTTTGCAGAGCAAGTCATGTTAGAGCTTCAATGCACAGAATCGCTAGTTTAGAGCTTCTAAGAACACTAATGCTGTGTTTACTGCAAAAAAAGCAAATGAAGAGATTGCAAGGCCACAGATGCTGAAAAGCTTCTTTATCAGTGAGAGAAAGTTGCTTAATGCAATTTTAAGAGTAAAGTTCAAGTACATGAAAGATGTTTCTTTCTCATGAAATTAAATGTTATTTGCAATGCAGAAGACAGATTTTCATATGTTACAGCTTTTTTGCAGAACAAGTCATGTTATAGCTTCAATGCACAGAATCACTGGTTTAGAGCTTTTAAGAACACTATTGCTGTGTTTACTGCAAAAAAGCAAATGAAGAGATTGCAAGGCCACAGATGCTGAAAAGCGTCTTTCTCAGTGAGATAAAGTTGCTTAATGCAATTTTAAGAGTAAAGCTCTAATACATGAAAGATGTTTCTTTCTCATGAAATGATATGTTATTTGCAATGCAGAAGACAGATTTTCATGTGTTAGAGCTTTTTAGCAGAGCAAGTCATGTTAGATCTTCAATGCACAGAATCGCTAGTTTAGAGCTTCTAAGAACACTAAATGCTGTGTTTAGTGCAAAACTAAGCAATGAAGAGATTGCAAGGCCACAGATGCTGAAAAGCGTCTTTCTCAGTGAGATAAAGTTGCTTAATGCAATTTTAGAGTAAAGTTCAAGTACATGAAAGATGTTTCTTTCTCATGAAATTAAATGTTATTTGCAATGCAGAAGACAGATTTTCATATGTTACAGCTTTTTTGCAGAACAAGTCATGTTATAGCTTCAAATGCACAGAATCACTGGTTTAGAGCTTTTAAGAACACTATTGCTGTGTTTACTGTGCAAAAAAGCAAATGAGAATTGCAAGGCCACAGATGCTGAAAAGCGTCTTTCTCAGTGAGAAAAGTTGTAATGCTTAATGCAATTTTAAGAGTAAAGCTCTAATACATGAAAGTGTTTCTTTCTCGTGAAATGATATGTTATTTGCAATGCAGAAGACAGATTTTCATGTGTTAGAGCTTTTTAGCAGAGCAAGTCATGTTAGAGCTTCAATGCACAGAATCGCTAGTTTAGAGCTTCTAAGAACACTAATGCTGTGTACTGCAAAAAAGCAAATGAAGAGATTGCAAGGCCACAGATGCTGAAAAGCTCAGATCCCGCGTGCCTCGCTTTCGCCACACAGAGAGGTGTCTCCCCGTCTTTTTTCCCAACCTGACCAGCGTCCCTCTGCAAGCGTGAGCGATCTGGTCTCGATCGGGGGAAGTGACGATGAGCTGGCCGATGACAGCATGTCACTGGTAGCTTCAGATGCTGAGGAGCTGTCGGGCTCAGTGACTGACCCCGCCCCCTCAGGTTTGCCCGCGCCCAGCGCGCCAAAGCCGGGATGGATGCCGAACTTTTCCGTGTCCTCTCATAAAGCGTTGAAGAGCTGGGTTTGGAGTGGTCTCCACCAGAGGAGCCCTCTCGCAGCCGTCTGGATGAGTGGTTTCTGCCGGGGCGCCGTCAGGCCCCTCAGCAACGACCATCGCCGTTCTTTCCTGAAGTTCACGACGAGCTCACGAGATCTTGGCGCTCCCCTTACTCTGCCCGCCTCCGTACTTCGCTTCATCCGCCCTCACTACAATTGACGGGCTGAAGAAAAGGGATATGAGAGGATGCCTCAACTGGATGAGTCAGTGGCTGCACATCTCTGCCCACCCACTGCCATCGGCTGGAAGGCGAAAGTCAATCACCCCGTCCAAGCCATGCAGGACCACTTCAGCGCTCGCTGGACGCTCCTACGCTTCAGCTGGACAGGCGGCTTCGGCGCTCCACTCTATGGCGGTTCTCCAGGTCTATCAGGCCAAGCTCCTCTCTGCCATAGATGAGTCTGAGCCTGATCCTGCGACTCTCAGGGAGCTGAGAAGTGCAACGGACCTGGCTTTGCGAGCCACCAAGACTACCGCCCAGGCCATAGGAAGGTCTATGGCCAGGCCTGGTAGTGCTCGAGCGCCACCTGTGGCTCACGCTGACGGGAGATTAAGACGCGGACAGGGTCTCCTTCCTTGATGCTCCAATTTCCCCAGCGGCCTCTTTGGACCTGCGGTGGAAGGATTCGCTGAGCGCTTCACAGAGGCACAGAAGGCGTCAAGGCTATGCGACACTTCCTGCCCAAGCGCTCCAGCCCAGCAGCTGCTCAGAGTCGCCCCCAGAACTGCGCCGACTCAGCAGCCCGCGAAACCTGCACCTGTCGTTGTCCGCCCCTCAGCCTGCTAGGACTCAGCAGCCGCGAGGGCGTTCACGCTCAGCCAGACGCCACCCCCCTCCGAAGCGCCAGGGCCCCCGACCAAGATAGCGTTGGACCCTGCGCCTCCGCGTCCTCCTGATCTGCAGGACAGGAAGAGGAGAGGGTCGAGTCCCGCCACGGCCGGACCGCCCACCAAAGGCCTCTCATGAGAAACCTCTTTGCACCCCGTTTTCTTCCGGGTGCAGAGGAAATTGTGTTTGTTGCTACAGGGTCCGTACAAGCGCCCATGCAACCGTCCGCTGTGATAGTGGAAAAATAAAACACAAACATTCTCAAAAAAAGAGCAGTTTTCCTCTTCCGTCCCTCACGAGTGCCCTGCCTCCGTGCAGCCGGCCACTCGAGTTTATCCAACCCCTTGCCACGCGGGCCGAGGCCTGGCAGGCCATCCCCGGAGTGTCAGAGTGGGTTATGGGGATAATAAAACGAGGTTATTCACTCCAATTCGCTCGAAGACCCCCGCGTTTCAGCGGCGTGGTCTCCTCCACCTCGGTGCACGGCGAGAAAGCTCGCGGTTCTACGCTCAGAGGTGATGACGTTGCTGGAAAAAGGAGCCATAGAAATGGTTCCTCCAGCTTTGAGCGAGTCAGGCTTTTACAGCCGTTACTTCCTCGTCCCCAAAAAGGATGGCGGCCTCCGGCCCATCCTCGATTCAGACGCCTGAATCACGCCCTCATGAGACGGCCGTTCAGAGTTGATCACGCTGAAGCAGATCCTCTCGCAGATTTGCACAGGGACTGGTTCTGTTCTCTGGACCTGAAAGATGCATACTTTCACATCCAGATAGCCCCCCATCACAGACGATTCTTGAGATTCGCCTTCGAGGGAGTGGCTTACCAGTACACGGTCCTACCCTTTGGGCTGTCTCTGGCCCCCCGTACTTTTACGAAGTGCATGGAGGGCTCTTTTCCCCTCTCAAACAGATGGGAATCCGCATTTCTCAACTACCTCGACGACTGGCTCATTCTGGCCCAGTCAGAGGTGGAACTACTTTCACACAGAACCCTCATCCTCAGCCACTTAGAGCGCCTGGGCTCAGGGTCAATTTCGCCAAAAGCGCACTGTCTCCCAGCCAACGAGTATCGTTCCTGGTACAGTTCTGGACTCAGCTCGCATGAGAGCGGTGATAGCGCCAGAACGCGCTCTGGCCATTCAGAAACTCGCGGCCACCTTCAAGAGCGACACCGCTGCCCACTCAAAGTGGTTTCAGAGAATGCTGGGCCTCATGGCCGCAGCATCGCCAGTGTTACAGCTGGGCCTGCTCCGCATGCGCCCCCTTCAACGCTGGTTGAAACCACGGGTCCACACAACGCATGGCGTCATGGACGCCTGCATATCAGGTGAATCAGGCCTGTGAAACAGCCCTGACCCCCTGGAAGAAACCACGGTGGATGGAGAAGGGCGTGGCCATGGGGTTGGTCCACACCAGGAAAGTTGTCACGACAGATGCCTCCAACACAGGTTGGGGGTCGCTGTGCGAAGGCAAACCGACCCTCGGCCATTGGTCGAAGGCGGAGAGCGGCTTCCACATCAACTGCTTGGAAATGTTAGCAGTTTGTCGAGCCTGCCAGTTTTTCTGCCGGACCTAATAGGACGCCATGTGCTGATTCGCTCAGACAACATGTCCGTGGTGTCCTATATAAATCACCAGGGAGGTGTCTCCTCGAAGCGCCTCTTTATTCTGGCAGAGCGCCTACTGGAATGGGCTCAGCTCAACCTGCGCTCGCTGAGGGCAGCACACCTGCCGGGCAGACTGAACCAAGGAGCGGATATTTATCTCGGAGCAATGTCCCCTCAGAGGAGTGGATGCTCCATCCGCAGGTGGTTCAGAAGATCTGGAGATTTTGGCAAGGCAGAAGTAGACCTTTTCGCCTCCAAAGACAACTCTCACTGCCCAATTTATTATTCGAAGGACAGGGACGCGTTGGCCCACGACTGGCCCAACCTCCTCCTTTATGCATTCCCCCCGATCGCCCTGCTTCCACAGGTCGTCAGGCGTGTCAGGGAACAGGGTCACAAGGTGCTATTGGTGGCCCCTTGTGGAGGAACCAACCTTGGTTGTCAGAGCTGACTCAGCTACTGACAGCCCCTGGCCCGTGCCCCTGCCCCTGAGACGGGATCTCCTCTCTCAGGCGAACGGAACAATATGGCACCCTCGACCCGAGCTGTGGGCTCTCTACATTTGGCCGCTCAACGGGAGCCTACTGGCCTCCCAGAGCGAGTGTTAAAACACCATTTCTGAGGCTAGAGCCCCGTCTACGAGACACCTCTACGCCCTTAAGTGGTCTGTTTTCTCCACTTGGTGCCTCAACCGTGGTGAAAACCCTCTAACCTCTGAGTTAGCGGTGGTTCTGTCCTTTCTGCAGGAACTGCTAGATAAAGGACGTTCTCACTCTACACTCAAGGTGTTCGTAGCAGCTATAGCGGCCTTTCATGCCCCTATAGCGGGCCAGTCGGTAGGCGAGACAACTCAGTTGTCCGTTTTCTGAAGGAGCCAGGAGGTTGAATCCACCTCGGCCCCTTACTGTCCCTACATGGGATCTGCCCACTGTACTGAGGGCCTTGAAAGGCCCCTCCCTTTGAGCCGCTACAGTCTACGAACCTCCGGTCACTTTCGCTGAAAACTGCTCTGCTACTAGCACTAACGTCGGTTAAGCGAGTTGTAGACCTGCAGGCGCTCTCTATTAGCCCTGCCTGCCTGGAATTCGGGCCTAACGACTCCAAGGTCGTCCTGAAACCAAGGCATGGTTACGTACCTAAGGTACTTTTCAACCCCGTTCAGAGCTCAGGTCATCACGCTCTCCGCGCTTCCTCCGTCTGAGGAGGACCCGGAGTTATCCTTGTTATGCCCTGTCAGAGCTCTGAGAATCTACTTTGAGCTTCCGCCCCCTTAGGCGTACGGAACAGCTCTTTGTTGGCTTCGGTAACCGCGCCAAAGGGCATCCGGTCACGAAGCAGAGACTCTCTAAGTGGATAGTGGATGCTGTCATGCTGGCATACTCTTCTTTGGGCCTGCAATGCCCCATTGGAGTACGAGCCCATTCGACTAGAGGCATCGCCTCGTCATGGGCGTGGTCTAGCGGTGTGTCCCATTACAGAGATTTGTGCGGCGGCTGGCTGGGCCACTCCGTCCACATTTGCTAGTTTTATAACCTGGGCATTCCGCCTTACAGGCCAGAGTCCTCTCTGCTTAGATGAGCTTGTATACATACGCTGTGGGAACTATCCTGTCAGAGATTTCTTGACCGCAATGCGCTCAGGCTCTCTGATTGGCACCCTGCATACTCCGGTTAACGGAGTATACAGAGTCATATGGAACGATCATCAGGCCGAGCATGACCTCTATGAGTTTAGCTCGCTTTAGCCTGAAGTATACTACTTACTTCCCTATGGGCATTTATGCTTATGGGAGGTATATACAGTCGTTCATCTACCCTAGCATGGGCGTGATTAAATTCAGTTCCCATATGGTCTTTATTCAAGACGTAGTATGAGTGGAGTATCGACAGGAACGTACTCGGTTACTGTCGTAACCTCGGTTCCCTGAGATACGGAACGAGTACTGCGTACTTTGCCGTGCCAGGTAGCTGCACGACTCAGTCGTCGCTTCAGTCGAAGTAACCTGAGGATCCTATGGCGAAACGACCGCTTATATAGCCAGATCCCCGCCCATTTTGGCGGGGATCTGGCGTGATCTGGGGGAATCGTCGCCATAGGTTCTGTGCAGCGCGGCTGCGACCCAGTTGGTTCGTTTTTTACCACTGCACGAAACAATAGTCGTTGCAGTTTCACTGCACTGGCGTGATGGAAATAGACTTCAGTTCAGGAGAAAAAAGGCTTTTTTCCCATATGCGCCTTTATCAAGACGCAGTACTCGTTCCGTATCTCAGGGAACCGAGGTTACGACAGTAACCGAGTACGTTTTCATGTGTTACAGCTTTTTGCAGAGCAAGTCATGTTAGAGCTTCAATGCACAGAATCGCTAGTTTAGAGCTTCTAAGAACACTAATGCTGTGTTTACTGCAAAAAAGCAAATGAAGAGATTGCAAGGCCACAGATGCTGAAAAGCTTCTTTATCAGTGAGAGAAAGTTGCTTAATGCAATTTTAAGAGTAAAGTTCAAGTACATGAAAGATGTTTCTTTCTCATGAAATTAATTGTTATTTGCAATGCAGAAGACAGTTTTCATGTGTTAGAGCTTTTTTGCAGAGCAAGTCATGTTAGAGCTTTAATGCACAGAATTGCTAGTTTAGAGCTTCTAAGAACACTATTGCTGTGTTTACTGCAAAAAAGCAAATGAAGAGAATTCAAGGCCACAGATGCTGAAAAGCTTCTTTCTCAGTGAGAGAAAGTTGCTGAATGAAATTTTAAAAGTAAAGCTCAAGTAAATGAAAGGTGTATTCTTTCTCATGAAATGAAATGTTATTTTCAATGCAGAAGACAGATTTTCATGTGTTAGAGCTTTTTTTGCAGAGCAAGTCATGTTAGAACTTCAATGCACAGAATAGCTAGTTTAGAGCTTCTAAGAACACTATTGCTGTGTTTACTGCAAAAAAGCAAATGAAGAGAATTCAAGGCCACAGATGCTGAAAAGCTTCTTTCTCAGTGAGAGAAAGTTGCTTAATGCAATTTTAAGAGTAAAGTTCAAGTACATGAAAGATGTTTCTTTCTCATGAAATTAAATGTTATTTGCAATGCAGAAGACAGATTTTCATGTGTTAGAGATTTTTTGCAGAACAAGTCATGTTATAGCTTCAATGCACAGAATCACTGGTTTAGAGCTTTTAAGAACACTAATGCTGTGAATAGTGCAACTAAGCAAATGAAGGGAATGCAAGGCCACAGACGCTGAAAAGCTTCTTTATCAGTGAGAGAAAGTTGCTTAATGCAATTTTAAGAGTAAAGCTCAAGTACATTAAAGGTGTATTCTTTCTCATGAAATGAAATGTTATTTGCAATGCAGAAGACAGTTTTTCATGTGTTACAGCTTTTTTGCAGAGCAAGTCATGTTAGAGCTTCAATGCACAGAATCGCTAGTTTAGAGCTTCTAAGAACACTAATGCTGTGTTTAGTGCAACTAAGCAAATTAAGGGAATGCAAGGCCACAGATGGTGAAAAGCTTCTTTCTCAGTGAGAGAAAGTTGCTTAATGCAATTTTAAGAGTAAAGCTCAAGTACATTAAAGGTGTATCTTTCTCATGAAATGAAATGTTATTTGCAATGCAGAAGACAGATTTTCATGTGTTAGAGCTTTTTTTGCAGAGCAAGTCATGTTAGAGCTTCAATGCACAGAATAGCTAGTTTAGAGCTTCTACACTCTATTGCTGTGTTTACTGCAAAAAAGCAAATGAAGAGATTGCAAGGCCACAGATGCTGAAAAGCTTCTTTCTCAGTGAGAGAAAGTTGCTTAATGCAATTTTAAGAGTAAAGTTCAAGTACATGAAAGATGTTTCTTTCTCATGAAATTAAATGTTATTTGCAATGCAGAAGACAGATTTTCATGTGTTAGAGATTTTTTGCAGAACAAGTCATGTTATAGCTTCAATGCACAGAATCACTGGTTTAGAGCTTTTAAGAACACTAATGCTGTGAATAGTGCAACTAAGCAAATGAAGGGAATGCAAGGCCACAGATGCTGAAAAGCTTCTTTCTCAGTGAGAGAAAGTTGCTTAATGCAATTTTAAGAGTAAAGCTCAAGTACATTAAAGGTGTATTCTTTCTCATGAAATGAAATGTTATTTGCAATGCAGAAGACAGATTTTCATGTGTTACAGCTTTTTTGCAGAGCAAGTCATGTTAGAGCTTCAATGCACAGAATCGCTAGTTTAGAGCTTCTAAGAACACTAATGCTGTGTTTACTGCAAAAAAGCAAATGAAGAGATTGCAAGGCCACAGATGCTGAAAAGCTTCTTTCTCAGTGAGAGAAAGTTGCTTAATGCAATTTTAAAAGTAAAGCTCAAGTACATGAAAGATGTTTCTTTCTCATGAAATGAAATGTTATTTGCAATGCAGAAGACAGATTTTCATGTGTTAGAGATTTTTAGCAGAGCAAGTCATGTTAGAGCTTCAATGCACAGAATCGCTAGTTTAGAGCTTCTAAGAACACTAATGCTGTGTTTAGTGCAACTAAGCAAATTAAGGGAATGCAAGGCCACAGATGGTGAAAAGCTTCTTTCTCAGTGAGAGAAAGTTGCTTAATGCAATTTTAAGAGTAAAGCTCTAATACATGAAAGATGTTTCTTTCTCATGAAATGATATGTTATTTGCAATGCAGAAGACAGATTTTCATGTGTTAGAGCTTTTTAGCAGAGCAAGTCATGTTAGAGCTTCAATGCACAGAATCGCTAGTTTAGAGCTTCTAAGAACACTAATGCTGTGTTTAGTGCAACTAAGCAAATGAAGGGAATGCAAGGCCACAGATGCTGAAAAGCTTCTTTCTCAGTGAGAGAAAGTTGCTTAATGCAATTTTAAGAGTAAAGCTCAAGTACATTAAAGGTGTATTCTTTCTCATAAAATGAAATGTTATTTGCAATGCAGAAGACAGTTTTCATGTGTTAGAGCTTTTTTGCAGAGCAAGTCATGTTAGAGCTTTAATGCACAGAATAGCTAGTTTAGAGCTTCTAAGAACACTATTGCTGTGTTTACTGCAAAAAAGCAAATGAAGAGAATTCAAGGCCACAGATGCTGAAAAGCTTCTTTCTCAGTGAGAGAAAGTTGCTGAATGCAATTTTAAAAGTAAAGCTCAAGTAAATGAAAGGTGTATTCTTTCTCAAGAAATGAAATGTTATTTGCAATGCAGAAGACAGATTTTCATGTGTTACAGCTTTTTTGCAGAGCAAGTCATGTTAGAGCTTCAATGCACAGAATCGCTAGTTTAGAGCTTTTAAGAACACTAATGCTGTGTTTACTGCAAAAAAGCAAATGAAGAGAATGCAAGGCCACAGATGGTGAAAAGCTTCTTTCTCAGTGAGAGAAAGTTGCTTAATGCAATTTTAAGAGTAAAGCTCAAGTACATGAAGGTGTACTCTTTCTCATGAAATGAAATGTTATTTGCAATGCAGAAGACAGATTTTCAAATGTTAGAGCTTTTTTGCAGAGCAAGTCATCTTAGAGCTTCAATGCACAGAATCGCTAATTTAAAGCTTCTAAGAACACTATTGCTGTGTTTACTGCAAAAAAGCAAATGAAGAGATTGCAAGGCCACAGATGCTGAAAAGCTTCTTTCTCAGTGAGAGAAAGTTGCTTAATGCAATTTTAAGAGTAAAGCTCTAATACATGAAAGATGTTTCTTTCTCATGAAATGATATGTTATTTGCAATGTAGAAGACAGATTTTCATGTGTTAGAGCTTTTTAGCAGAGCAAGTCATGTTAGAGCTTCAATGCACAGAATCGCTAGTTTAGAGCTTCTAAGAACACTAATGCTGTGTTTAGTGCAACTAAGCAAATTAAGGGAATGCAAGGCCACAGATGGTGAAAAGCTTCTTTCTCAGTGAGAGAAAGTTGCTTAATGCAATTTTAAGAGTAAAGCTCAAGTACATTGAAGGTGTACTCTTTCTCATGAAATGAAATGTTATTTGCAATGCAGAAGACAGATTTTCAAATGTTAGAGCTTTTTTGCAGAGCAAGTCATCTTAGAGCTTCAATGCACAGAATCGCTAATTTAAAGCTTCTAAGAACACTAATGCTGTGTTTAGTGCAACTAAGCAAATGAAGGGAATGCAAGGCCACAGATGCTGAAAAGCTTCTTTATCAGTGAGAGAAAGTTGCTTAATGCAATTTTAAGAGTAAAGCTCAAGTACATGAAAGATGTTTCTTTCTCATGAAATTAAATGTTATTTGCAATGCAGAAGACAGTTTTCATGTGTTAGAGCTTTTTTGCAGAGCAAGTCATGTTAGAGCTTCAATGCACAGAATAGCTAGTTTAGAGATTCTAAGAACACTAATGCTGTGTTTACTGCAAAAAAGCAAATGAAGAGATTGCAAGGCCACAGATGCTGAAAAGCTTCTTTATCAGTGAGAGAAAGTTGCTTAATGCAATTTTAAGAGTAAAGCTCAAGTACATGAAAGATGTTTCTTTCTCATGAAATTAATTGTTATTTGCAATGCAGAAGACAGATTTTCATGTGTTAGAGATTTTTTGCAGAACAAGTCATGTTAGAGCTTCAATGCACAGAATCACTGGTTTAGAGCTTTTAAGAACACTATTGCTGTGTTTACTGCAAAAAAGCAAATGAAGAGATTGCAAGGCCACAGATGCTGAAAAGCTTCTTTCTCAGTGAGAGAAAGTTGCTTAATGCAATTTTAAGAGTAAAGCTCAAGTACATGAAAGATGTTTTCTTTCTCATGAAATTAATGTTATTTGCAATGCAGAAGACAGATTTTCATGTGTTAGAGCTTTTTTGCAGAGCAAGTCATGTTAGAGCTTCAATGCACAGAATCGCTAATTTAGAGCTTCTAAGAACACTAATGCTGTGTTTACTGCAAAAAAGCAAATGAAGAGATTGCAAGGCCACAGATGCTGAAAAGCTTCTTTCTCAGTGAGAGAAAGTTGCTTAATGCAATTTTAAGAGTAAAGCTCTAATACATGAAAGATGTTTCTTTCTCATGAAATGATATGTTATTTGCAATGTAGAAGACAGATTTTCATGTGTTAGAGCTTTTTAGCAGAGCAAGTCATGTTAGAGCTTCAATGCACAGAATCGCTAGTTTAGAGCTTCTAAGAACACTAATGCTGTGTTTACTGCAAAAAAGCAAATGAAGAGATTGCAAGGCCACAGATGCTGAAAAGCTTCTTTCTCAGTGAGAGAAAGTTGTTTAATGCAATTTTAAAAGTAAAGCTCAAGTACATGAAAGATGTTTCTTTCTCATGAAATGAAATGTTATTTGCAATGCAGAAGACAGATTTTCATGTGTTACAGCTTTTTTGCAGAGCAAGTCATGTTAGAGCTTCAATGCACAGAATCGCTAGTTTAGAGCTTCTAAGAACACTAATGCTGTGTTTAGTGCAACTAAGCAAATTAAGGGAATGCAAGGCCACAGATGGTGAAAAGCTTCTTTCTCAGTGAGAGAAAGTTGCTTAATGCAATTTTAAGAGTAAAGCTCAAGTACATGAAAGATGTTTCTTTCTCATGAAATGAAATGTTATTTGCAATGCAGAAGACAGTTTTCATGTGTTAGAGCTTTTTTGCAGAGCAAGTCATGTTAGAGCTTCAATGCACAGAATAGCTAGTTTAGAGCTTCTAAGAACACTAATGCTGTGTTTACTGCAAAAAAGCAAATGAAGAGATTGCAAGGCCACAGATGCTGAAAAGCTTCTTTCTCAGTGAGAGAAAGTTGCTTAATGCAATTTTAAGAGTAAAGTTCAAGTACATGAAAGATGTTTCTTTCTCATGAAATTAATTGTTATTTGCAATGCAGAAGACAGATTTTCATGTGTTAGAGATTTTTTGCAGAACAAGTCATGTTAGAGCTTCAATGCACAGAATCGCTGGTTTAGAGCTTTAAGAACACTAATGCTGTGTTTACTGCAAAAAAGCAAATGAAGAGATTGCAAGGCCACAGATGCTGAAAAGCTTCTTTCTCAGTGAGAGAAAGTTGCTTAATGCAATTTTAAGAGTAAAGCTCAAGTACATGAAAGATGTTTCTTTCTCATGAAATGAAATGTTATTTGCAATGCAGAAGACAGATTTTCATGTGTTAGAGATTTTTTGCAGAGCAAGTCATGTTAGAGCTTCAATGCACAGAATCACTGGTTTAGAGCTTTTAAGAACACTAATGCTGTGTTTACTGCAAAAAAGCAAATGAAGAGATTGCAAGGCCACAGATGCTGAAAAGCTTCTTTCTCAGTGAGAGAAAGTTGCTTAATGCAATTTTAAGAGTAAAGCTCTAATACATGAAAGATGTTTCTTTCTCATGAAATGAAATGTTATTTGCAATGCAGAAGACAGATTTTCATGTGTTAGAGCTTTTTTGCAGAGCAAGTCATGTTAGAGCTTCAATGCACAGAATCGCTAGTTTAGAGCTTCTAAGAACACTAATGCTGTGTTTAGTGCAACTAAGCAAATTAAGGGAATGCAAGGCCACAGATGAGAGAAAGTTGCTTAATGCAATTTTAAGAGTAAAGCTCAAGTACATTAAAGGTGTATTCTTTCTCATGAAATGAAATGTTATTTGCAATGCAGAAGACAGTTTTCATGTGTTACAGCTTTTTTTGCAGAGCAAGTCATGTTAGAGCTTCAATGCACAGAATCGCTAGTTTAGAGATTCTAAGAACACTAATGCTGTGTTTACTGCAAAAAAGCAAATGAAGAGATTGCAAGGCCACAGATGCTGAAAAGCTTCTTTCTCAGTGAGAGAAAGTTGCTTAATGCAATTTTAAGAGTAAAGCTCAAGTACATGAAAGATGTTTCTTTCTCATGAAATTAATTGTTATTTGCAATGCAGAAGACAGATTTTCATGTGTTAGAGATTTTTTGCAGAACAAGTCATGTTATAGCTTCAATGCACAGAATCACTGGTTTAGAGCTTTTAAGAACACTATTGCTGTGTTTACTGCAAAAAAGCAAATGAAGAGATTGCAAGGCCACAGATGCTGAAAAGCTTCTTTCTCAGTGAGAGAAAGTTGCTTAATGCAATTTTGAAAGTAAAGCTCAAGTACATGAAAGATGTTTCTTTCTCATGAAATGAAATGTTATTTGCAATGCAGAAGACAGATTTTCATGTGTTACAGCTTTTTTGCAGAGCAAGTCATGTTAGAGCTTCAATGCACAGAATCGCTAGTTTAGAGCTTTTAAGAACACTAATGCTGTGTTTACTGCAAAAAAGCAAATGAAGAGATTGCAAGGCCACAGATGCTGAAAAGCTTCTTTCTCAGTGAGAGAAAGTTGCTTAATGCAATTTTAAGAGTAAAGCTCAAGTACATGAAAGATGTTTCTTTCTCATGAAATGAAATGTTATTTGCAATGCAGAAGACAGATTTTCATGTGTTAGAGCTTTTTAGCAGAGCAAGTCATGTTAGAGCTTCAATGCACAGAATCGCTAGTTTAGAGCTTCTAAGAACACTAATGCTGTGTTTACTGCAAAAAAGCAAATGAAGAGATTGCAAGGCCACAGATGCTGAAAAGCTTCTTTATCAGTGAGAGAAAGTTGCTTAATGCAATTTTAAGAGTAAAGCTCAAGTACATGAAAGATGTTTCTTTCTCATGAAATTAATTGTTATTTGCAATGCAGAAGACAGATTTTCATGTGTTAGAGATTTTTTGCAGAACAAGTCATGTTATAGCTTCAATGCACAGAATCACTGGTTTAGAGCTTTTAAGAACACTAATGCTGTGTTTACTGCAAAAAAGCAAATGAAGAGATTGCAAGGCCACAGATGCTGAAAAGCTTCTTTCTCAGTGAGAGAAAGTTGCTTAATGCAATTTTAAGAGTAAAGCTCTAATACATGAAAGATGTTTCTTTCTCATGAAATGATATGTTATTTGCAATGCAGAAGACAGATTTTCATGTGTTAGAGCTTTTTTGCAGAGCAAGTCATGTTAGAGCTTCAATGCACAGAATCGCTAGTTTAGAGCTTCTAAGAACACTAATGCTGTGTTTAGTGCAACTAAGCAAATTAAGAGAATGCAAGGCCACAGATGCTGAAAAGCTTCTTTCTCAGTGAGAGAAAGTTGCTTAATGCAATTTTAAGAGTAAAGCTCAAGTACATGAAAGATGTTTCTTTCTCATGAAATGAAATGTTATTTGCAATGCAGAAGACAGATTTTCATGTGTTAGAGCTTTTTTGCAGAGCAAGTCATGTTAGAGCTTCAATGCACAGAATCGCTAGTTTAGAGCTTCTAAGAACACTAATGCTGTGTTTAGTGCAAAAAAAGCAAATGAAGAGATTGCAAGGCCACAGATGCTGAAAAGCTTCTTTCTCAGTGAGAGAAAGTTGCTTAATGCAATTTTAAGAGTAAAGCTCAAGTACATTAAGGTGTATTCTTTCTCATGAAATGAAATGTTATTTGCAATGCAGAAGACAGATTTTCATGTGTTAGAGCTTTTTTGCAGAGCAAGTCATGTTAGAGCTTCAATGCACAGAATAGCTAGTTTAGAGCTTCTAAGAACACTAATGCTGTGTTTACTGCAAAAAAGCAAATGAAGAGAATTCAAGGCCACAGATGCTGAAAAGCTTCTTTCTCAGTGAGAGAAAGTTGCTTAATGCAATTTTAAAAGTAAAGCTCAAGTACATGAAAGGTTTCTTTCTCATGAAATGAAATGTTATTTGCAATGCAGAAGACAGATTTTCATGTGTTAGAGCTTTTTTGCAGAGCAAGTCATGTTAGAGCTTCAATGCACAGAATCACTGGTTTAGAGCTTTTAAGAACACTATTGCTGTGTTTACTGCAAAAAGCAAATTAAGACAATTCAAGGCCACAGATGCTGAAAAGCTTCTTTCTCAGTGAGAGAAAGTTGCTTAATGCAATTTTAAGAGTAAAGCTCAAGTACATTAAAGGTGTATTCTTCTCGTGAAATGAAATGTTATTTGCAATGCAGAAGACAGATTTTCATGTGTTAGAGCTTTTTTGCAGAGCAAGTCATGTTAGAGCTTCAATGCACAGAATCGCTAGTTTAGAGCTTCTAAGAACACTAATGCTGTGTTTACTGCAAAAAAGCAAATGAAGAGATTGCAAGGCCACAGATGCTGAAAAGCTTCTTTCTCAGTGAGAGAAAGTTGCTTAATGCAATTTTAAAAGTAAAGCTCAAGTACATGAAAGATGTTTCTTTCTCATGAAATGAAATGTTATTTGCAATGCAGAAGACAGATTTTCATGTGTTAGAGCTTTTTTGCAGAGCAAGTCATGTTAGAGCTTCAATGCACAGAATCGCTAGTTTAGAGCTTCTAAGAACACTAATGCTGTGTTTAGTGCAACTAAGCAAATGAAGAGATTGCAAGGCCACAGATGCTGAAAAGCTTCTTTCTCAGTGAGAGAAAGTTGCTTAATGCAATTTTAAGAGTAAAGCTCAAGTACATTGAAGGTGTATTCTTTCTCATGAAATGAAATGTTATTTGCAATGCAGAAGACAGATTTTCATGTGTTAGAGCTTTTTTGCAGAGCAAGTCATGTTAGAGCTTCAATGCACAGAATCGCTAGTTTAGAGCTTCTAAGAACACTAATGCTGTGTTTAGTGCAACTAAGCAAATGAAGGGAATGCAAGGCCACAGATGCTGAAAAGCTTCTTTCTCAGTGAGAGAAAGTTGCTTAATGCAATTTTAAGAGTAAAGCTCAAGTACATGAAAGATGTTTCTTTCTCATGAAATGAAATGTTATTTGCAATGCAGAAGACAGATTTTCATGTGTTAGAGCTTTTTTGCAGAGCAAGTCATGTTAGAGCTTCAATGCACAGAATCGCTAGTTTAGAGCTTCTAAGAACACTAATGCTGTGTTTACTGCAAAAAAGCAAATGAAGAGATTGCAAGGCCACAGATGCTGAAAAGCTTCTTTCTCAGTGAGAGAAAGTTGCTTAATGCAATTTTAAGAGTAAAGCTCAAGTACATGAAAGATGTTTCTTTCTCATGAAATGAAATGTTATTTGCAATGCAGAAGACAGATTTTCATGTGTTAGAGCTTTTTTGCAGAGCAAGTCATGTTAGAGCTTCAATGCACAGAATCGCTAGTTTAGAGCTTCTAAGAACACTAATGCTGTGTTTAGTGCAACTAAGCAAATGAAGGGAATGCAAGGCCACAGATGCTGAAAAGCTTCTTTCTCAGTGAGAGAAAGTTGCTTAATGCAATTTTGAAAGTAAAGCTCAAGTACATGAAAGATGTTTCTTTCTCATGAAATGAAATGTTATTTGCAATGCAGAAGACAGATTTTCATGTGTTACAGCTTTTTTGCAGAGCAAGTCATGTTAGAGCTTCAATGCACAGAATCGCTAGTTTAGAGCTTCTAAGAACACTAATGCTGTGTTTACTGCAAAAAAGCAAATGAAGAGATTGCAAGGCCACAGATGCTGAAAAGCTTCTTTCTCAGTGAGAGAAAGTTGCTTAATGCAATTTTAAGAGTAAAGCTCAAGTACATTAAAGGTGTATTCTTCTCGTGAAATGAAATGTTATTTGCAATGCAGAAGACAGATTTTCATGTGTTAGAGATTTTTTGCAGAGCAAGTCATGTTAGAGCTTCAATGCACAGAATCGCTAGTTTAGAGCTTCTAAGAACACTAATGCTGTGTTTAGTGCAAAAAAGCAAATTAAGAGATTGCAAGGCCACAGATGCTGAAAAGCTTCTTTCTCAGTGAGAGAAAGTTGCTTAATGCAATTTTAAGAGTAAAGCTCAAGTACATGAAAGATGTTTCTTTCTCATGAAATGAAATGTTATTTGCAATGCAGAAGACAGATTTTCATGTGTTAGAGCTTTTTAGCAGAGCAAGTCATGTTAGAGCTTCAATGCACAGAATCACTAGTTTAGAGCTTCTAAGAACACTAATGCTGTGTTTACTGCAAAAAAGCAAATGAAGAGATTGCAAGGCCACAGATGCTGAAAAGCTTCTTTCTCAGTGAGAGAAAGTTGCTTAATGCAATTTTAAAAGTAAAGCTCAAGTACATGAAAGGTGTATTCTTTCTCAAGAAATGAAATGTTATTTGCAATGCAGAAGACAGATTTTCATGTGTTACAGCTTTTTTGCAGAGCAAGTCATGTTAGAGCTTCAATGCACAGAATCGCTAGTTTAGAGCTTCTAAGAACACTAATGCTGTGTTTAGTGCAACTAAGCAAATTAAGGGAATGCAAGGCCACAGATGCTGAAAAGCTTCTTTCTCAGTGAGAGAAAGTTGCTTAATGCAATTTTAAGAGTAAAGCTCAAGTACATGAAAGATGCTTTTTCCTCATGAAATGAAATGTTATTTGCAATGCAGAAGACAGATTTTCACGTGTTAGAGCTTTTTTGCAGAGCAAGTCATGTTAGAGCTTCAATGCACATAATCAACAATTTAGAGCTTCTAAGAACAGTAATGCTGTGTTTAGTGCAACTAAGCAAATGAAGAGAATGCAAGGCCACAGATGCTGAAAATCTTCCTTCTCAGTGAGAGAAACTTGCTTAATGCAATTTTAAGAGTAAAGCTCAAGTACATGAAAGATGTTTCTTTCTCATGAAATGAAATGTTATTTGCAATGCAGAAGACAGATTTTCACGTGTTAGAGCTTTTTTGCAGAGCAAGTCATGTTAGAGCTTCAATGCACATAATCACCAGTTTAGAGCTTCTAAGAACACTAATGCTGTGTTTACTGCAAAAAAGCAAATGAAGAGATTGCAAGGCCACAGATGCTGAAAAGCTTCTTTCTCAGTGAGAGAAAGTTGCTTAATGCAATTTTAAGAGTAAAGCTCAAGTACATGAAAGATGTTTCTTTCTCATGAAATGAAATGTTATTTGCAATGCAGAAGACAGATTTTCATGTGTTAGAGCTTTTTTGCAGAGCAAGTCATGTTAGAGCTTCAATGCACAGAATCGCTAGTTTAGAGCTTCTAAGAACACTAATGCTGTGTTTACTGCAAATGAAGAGAATGCAAGGCCACAGATGCTGAAAAGCTTCTTTCTCAGTGAGAGAAAGTTGCTTAATGCAATTTTAAGAGTAAAGCTCAAGTACATGAAAGATGTTTTTTTTCTCATGAAATGAATTGTTATTTGCAATGCAGAAGACAGATTTTCATGTGTTAGAGCTTTTTTTGCAGAGAATGTCATGTTAGAGCTTCCATGCACAGAATCACTAGTTTAGAGCTTCTAAGAACACTAATGCTGTGTTTACTGCAAAAAAGCAAATGAAGAGATTGCAAGGCCACAGATGCTGAAAAGCTTCTTTCTCAGTGAGAGAAAGTTGCTTAATGCAATTTTAAGAGTAAAGCTCTAATACATGAAAGATGTTTCTTTCTCATGAAATGAAATGTTATTTGCAATGCAGAAGACAGATTTTCATGTGTTAGAGCTTTTTTGCAGAGCAAGTCATGTTAGAGCTTCAAAGCACAGAATCGCTAGTTTAGAGCTTCTAAGAACACTAATGCTGTGTTTACTGCAAAAAAAGCAATGAAGAGATAGCAAGGCCCACAGATGCTGAAAAGCTTCTTTCTCAGTGAGAGAAAGTTGCTTAATGCAATTTTAAAAGTTAAAGCTCAAGTACATGAAGGGTAACTCTTTCTCATGAAATGAACTGGTTATTTGCAATGCAGAAGACAGATTTTCAATGTTAGAGCTTTTTTGGCAGAGCAAGTCCATGTTAGAGCTTCAATGCACAGAATCGCTAGTTTAAAGCTTCTAAGAACACTAAAGCTGTGTTTAGTGCAACTAAAGCAAATGAAGAGAATGCAAGGCCACAGATGCTGAAAAGCTTCTTTCTCATTGAGAGAAAGTTGCTTAATGCAATTTAATAGTAAAGCTCCAAGTACAATGAAAGATGTTTCGTTTCTCATGAAATGAAATGTTATTTGCAATGCAGAAGACAGATTTTCATGTGTTAGAGCTTTTTTGCAGAGCAAGTCATGTTAGAGCTTCAATGCACAGAATAGCTGTTTAGAGAATTCTAAGAACACTAATGCTGTGGTTTTAGTGCCAAAAAGCCAAATGAAGAGAATGCAAGGCACAGATGCTGAAAAAGCATCTTTCCGTGAGAGAAAGTTGCTTAATGCAATTTTAAGAGTAAAGTTCAAGAACATGAAAGATGTTTCTTCTCCATGAAATTAATTGTTATTTGCAATGCAGAAGACAGATTTTTCCATGAGTTATAGAGAAATACAA